>JAJLRJ010000003.1:28993226-29593226 GCA_024195265.1 Dendrophyllia cribrosa | reverse complement strand
GAAGGGCTTTATGCGTGTTCAATAATTTTCGATAAGACATCTGGAAAAATTCTAGCTGCAAAAGACCACTCGTGTGCTGCTGGGAAACGAGGATTTTGCAAGCATGTTGCTGCTTTGGCGTACAAACTGGTAGAGGCCACCATGTCATGCAGTGTTGAGCTTCCCAAGTCAATCAGCTGCACACAAGTCCGTCAACAGTGGGGAATACCATCCATAAGAGCCTCACAAGATCCAGAGAAAGAGCTCATGAAACGAATGCCACTGCAAGAAATTGTGTTTGAAAAGCATCTGGTACAGCGAGACAAAAGTGGAGGAAGAAAACGGAAATTGCCAGTGGAGGTGAGTTGTGGTTACACATCAAGACCGAACGGAGAGCCAGCAGTTGATAATGAACGAGTAACCAAGCTATGTGATGACTTAGCTTCATCCAAGTGCCCTAAAGTTGTATCTGAAATTTTAAAACTTAACTTTGTCAAAGAGAAAGAAAATGTATCTGTAGATAAGAGTTGTTTTGCTATTTCTGACTCAATTCAAGTGTGTCAAAATAAAGAAAATGTTACTGAAGTTGCTCAAAGAAGTTCTGAGTGGTTCAGTAAGAGAATCGGAAAGATAACATCATCAAAGGCACCTGCTGTGATTGGTCTACAAGGAAAGAGGGAGTTTCAAGAAACTTGGGACTGCATCGGAAATAAGAAAGCAGAAGCCTCAAAAAATTTCAGGAACTTTCACAGAGGTATCATATTTGAAGATGAAGCTTCAAAATGCTTTGCAAGCGAGAGTGCTGCTGTTGTGGAAAAATGTGGACTTTTTATTTTGGAAAGTGACCAATTTTTTGGAGCTTCCCCGGATAGAACATTTCTGGGAGAAACATGCAAGACACTTGTAGACATTAAAACTGGAAAACAAGTTAGCCTTTCTGGACTGTGTCTGTTAGAAATTAAGACCCGTTCAGAAGGTAATTCGGAACCGCTGTCTTCAGTAACTGGGGCTCATGTTGTCCAAATACAGTTGCAGGAAGAATGTGCACAAGCCAATGTTTGTATTCTCCAATCCTATGTTCCAGAGAGTAAGAAGTCAAAGTATTTTTTAATCAGAAAGAACAATAATTTCATTAATGCTTTTAAAGTATGCTGCAATGCAATCTTAAGCAAAAGTAAAATAGACATTATATCTCAAGATAATATCTTGGCCCAGAAGCTTCAAGCACTGTCAAATCAAGTGCCCAGTTTTGAAAACTTACTACCCTTACGGCAGTGGGCAAATGAACTTGCACGATCATGCATAGAAGTTATTTTTCTGTCATCTGATGGTCAACCGCGGGTCTTCGTTTGATGTTTTCATAAATCTAAAAGACAGCTTTAAGTTAAACTAGCCTTTATTTTCAAAGATTTTTAAAAACTTTGTTTGAAAATTAGCTATTTAAAAATACAGTTTGATATTAAATATATTTTAAAATGCATAAATTATTGATTTTTGGCCCAATGCTTCACTTACTCTTAAATATATATTAAATTTGTTAACAATAAATAAGTAGATGTAAATAAATATTTATTTCCAGAGCACAACACTGGTTGTTATGTTTATGATTAAATTAATTATTATTTCACTTGTGAACAATTTCATTGAACACAGTATTTGAAATGTGCATTTCAAAATTCTGTTTCCTAAAATTTTCAGGATATCTGAGTCACAAATGTATCACCTTTGAATGTACAGATAGAAGATAACTTAACATATTGCCATGATCATAGCCTCAAAATTGTGGTCAGTGTGTTCGCAACGCTGTTTGGGCTTAATTTTCTGATCATGCTGCCTATTATAGACCCTGATTTCCACATAATGGCTTGCATTACAAAATGTATTTCAGAATATACAAAAAGACTGGCAGCAAATATTGTCATTAGGGTTACACTGTTTATCAGAATATTTTTGTAGGCATAATAAATTCAGGGTTCCAGATAAGTGAGGGGTCTCAGGTCAAAAACCTGACATTGGTCAGCTACATGACCTGACAAATAGAATTTTTTTTACCACAATTGCTACTAGTCTTGCAATCTGATTGGCTAACTTGCCGTTGTCAATAAGAGTCCAGACAACGCTGCTCACGTCAATGTGTCGTGCAATGCCTTTTTCAGCTCGCGCTCTAAAAAAAACATTTTCTTTTTCAGTTGATTTTGTGGTAAAAAACAAATCGAATGTGGTTTAGCGTTGTCTGTACTCTTGTTGAAAACGAGTACGCGTCATCACAGTGGTCAAAATTTGTTGTGGACTCACAAGGCGCAGCCTCATGAGTCCCTAACAAATTTTGACCACTGTGATGACGCATACCCATTTTAGATAAGAGTACAGACAACGCTAAACCACATTCGATTTGTTAATTATAACATTTGATTTTGTGGGAACAGTGGCAACTGACCCTTTGGAATTCCTTAACTGACACCCTGCATTGAAAAATTAACTGGAACCCTAAATAATACGCAGTTCTTACAGAAGGCAAGCAAGAATTTCATTCACGAGAAATGATATGGTCACCTAAACATTCAATGTGTTTAAAATCATTATTGTCATTGTTATTATGAGCAGAAAATTGAATGTACAGTAAGTACTTCATGCATGTGAAACATGTTACTCCTCATGTTCTTCTTCGCCATTTATTAATGGTGGTAGGAATGCAGTCAGCCAGCAACATACTTTCCATAGTTTTGACAGAAGGTGTCCATAACGAATAGGAATATTTCCTTTAAGAATTCTAAAAACCTTGATCCTTCTTATTGCTCGTTCAACATGTACTCTGACCTGAGAGTTCTTCCTGTTATGCACATCTTCTTCTTGAGTAAACTGCTTCTTTCCTTCCAGTTTCACTGGTGTGTCAACTCTTACTCCATAATCATCCAGGATATGTTGGACAATAAATCCTTTGTCAGCCAACCATCTGTCCCCTCTTTGGGCCAATGCCAAAATGCCACTTTCAGACAGAATCTCTTCATCTGATATGCTTCCAGGATACACCTCAGAAACAAATGCTGGAAGCATAATTGGAGACAAGCCAATTAGAGCTTTACCAGTATTATGGCCCTTATACTCTGACCATGTTGCACTCTGCTGAATAACTTGTGAAGATTTCTCAATGAATAGCTCAGTGCAGTCAATAATGAGGTACACGTCCTCGTGTTCTGGCTTAAAACAGCTGGGCAAAAACTTCTTCATAGTGTCACGGTCCGTTATGAAACTTAACTGTCCCAGGCAATCATGCATTCGGTCAACCCAGGTAGAAAAAATCTTAGATACTTCCGTTTGATCTGTGTTAAATCGATCAGCAAGGTCTTTCTCTAGTAAGCCTAGCCTCAGTCTATTCATGGTTAAAAATAACTCATCAATCTCGACGAGATTACGAGGTCTTCCTCTGGATACCACATATGATGGATGTTTCGTGACATTTGTGTACCCATTATAGTAATTTAATTGAAAACCCGACCGTGGTTTCAGAAAATTGTATAAGGCAAGAAATGTTTTATAATCAGGCAAGCCGGTGTAAAACCTGATATCAGAATCGGAAAGCATGAACCTATTTATGCCAAATCTTTCAATCTTTCGTTGCTCCTCAAGTGACTTGATCCTTTCCAACAGTCTGTTAATTTCATGCCTGCATGTACAGTCTTGGTTTTCTTTCACATCCAAGCCCTGCAGCACCGCCACATTGTCATTATCTGATTTACTCTTCGGTGGGAAATTCTCAGCGTTTACTGAAACTGTCTTGGTGGTAATGTTCACGCTATCGACGCTCGCTGTTGAGGTGGATTTATTTTTGTCTTCCCCGGTTGGACATGTGTTATCCCGCAGCAAACTTGAAATGTCTACCGGCCACACAATATTACCACTTTTTAAATCCCTTCTTGGAAAAATTGAGGGTATATTATTTGTTCCATATTTGTGTCCTCCAGGAAAATGGGCACTACATACTCGGTCGCTCGATTTCCACTTGTAATTCTTGCGTCGTAAACTCAGGGCTCTTATCCATTTTCGCCTTAATTTTTCTTCTTTTAGGAAAGAATAATATTTCAGAGTATTATTTTTCCAACTTTTATGGCCGCAGCCTGCAACAGCACAGCTAAAGGGCATCAGAGCCCACTTCTGTCGACTCTGCGGCTGACCGCCATCTTGTTTGTTTACGACTGTTAATTAACCTTATTTTGGTACATTTAACCACAATGCACTGCGTGGCGCCATCTTTTTGCTTACGGAGGATTGAGATGTAATATAGGTTTTTTTAAAAGAAGTGCTCTTGATTTTCAGAAATCTGAAAATGTAATTATACTTTACATTAACTTTGTACTATCTTTTGTTAGTCTTTTATTGATATATTTTTCATATACATGTAGGTATACATACATTTTAAAGGCTTTGTAAAGGAATTTATTGTAAACTTATAAATTGTGTTTTATAAAAATAATAATAATAATAATAATAATAATAAATGACGATCAAAGGAAATCAACCTCGTCCCCAGGGCCTTCTCCGCTTTTCAAGGAATTTTTTCCCCCTCGGATTTACGGCCGAGAGGTTTTGGGTACGAATTAATCATACGTAAAGAGAGTCATTCCCGGCGGGCAGTTCGTGATTTTCGCGCTTCTTTCAACGATTTTCCATCTTGCCGCTCGTTTTTATTGTTTAAAACTTCACTTGCTTTGAAAGGACAACTTGTGATTATATTTTAGCCTTTTTCTCGTTCCACGTTTACTGAATGAGCTGTATGCATTGTTTTTACAACATATCAACGATCGCTATGCATACGATTGCTTCCTATCCTGCAAGCATCGTCAAATCAAGTCGGCTTTACCTCAGCGACATCTTCGATAAATGGCGGCCATTATGAAAATATGACTCCATAAGCTTGATGAAATGGAAGAAAAATACTCATACCCAGCGCAGATACTTTGAAACAATGTTATAAGGAGACAAATAAAGCTTACAAGGCGAGATGGTAACTTTCTAATCGATATCCCTTCAAATGCACATGACAAAGCCGTATTCATCCTCTTTCGGCCACAGTGTGGCCCAATATATTTGAGCGGGAAAACTTTATACTCCACAGACCTCTGAAGCAAACATACGGTTAATCGGCCCTAATTTGTTTAGCTGGAACCATCATTTCGGCCTTGATTACTCCTGTTCGGACCGATTTTTAACCTCGAGCAAACAACGGTAAGAACTTCAGATTAAAAATTGTAGTTTGGGCCGGTCTGGAGTTTTTGTAAAATGTACGATATTATTCTTACGCTGCTTTTTTATTACTTGAAAAAATTTTATGCTTTTATCTTAAACACGAAGTTCCGGTATAAAATGAGCCTGGCCTGGCCATTCTCACCTCCAGTTGTCAATCACAAATAACATGCGTCATTACTGAGGCTATTGCTAACACAATTTGGAAAAACTTTATGAAAGTTATCAGAAGTCTTTATGAACTTCTATTAATTTCTTTGCTCAGTTAAAATTTTGGTTTAATTAGATTTTTGAAGCAAATTATATTTAAAGGACTGAAAGACGCCTTAATTTGCATTTCACACCCAAAAGGTGTGCAATGGGGGAGCTAAGCCTTTTATACCGGAACTGCGTGTTTAACTTATTTATATCTATGTATTTGTTAAATAGATTAGCACGTACATTACTGATTGTAAATTAGTTTAGAATGAAATTTCCTCGTTTAGAATGTTTTATATGTTATATCATTTTATCTTTATATTTAAACCTCTTAGTATAGTCTTAACTGTTTTAGGAGTACTCGATTAAAGGTTAAAGATAAAGATTAAAAAACAGGAATCAGTTAGGAATACGCGAACTTAAACACTACGGAAACAGATGTTTTGGTGTCCGTGATCGGAAACCCTGCGGAAACGCGTAGAGAATGAATCAATTTCTTGTTACGCATTTTCCGTTGTATCAGCGCCTCGGAAACGCGACTGAAACTCAAAGTTTCATGTTTCCGTAACTTTTCCAAGTTACGAAAACGCCTTATTTCAATTCAATGAAGAAGAGCTTACTATGGCGAGTTCCCATCGGATATTAATAGCTTCTTTTATCTTGAGCTGTGCGTCGTGAAAGATCCTATTCCCAGCGGGCTCCGTTCGTGCATACGTGCTACGTACTTTACCGGATGAACAATTTTGCAGCAATAATTAGTTCGGTCGGCGCAAAGAAAAACACTTCAAAGACCACTTATGCGTGGTTTTTACTAGCATCATAAGCATAAGCATGAGCCGAAATAAAGGAATTTACGTCAAGTGAAAACGAACAATGACGTAAATAGAATAAGGTAGATTCGTATACTAACTGCTTATACTTGGGCTTATGCTAATTAATAATTCAGGTAGGTGGTTTGCTCTAATAAAATGGATGTTATTTCCAACTACAGGTATTTTTAGCTCAATATATAATTGATCACCTTTATGACTCTCAAGACTCATGAACACCTACCGAACTACCGGCCTAAACGGTTGATTTGAAAACAATAGACACGTTTAACGTAGTGTCTGCCACGGAGGTTGATTTTGAAATCAACAGGACTTTAATTTTTAGTAGTGTGTGGTTCATTTCGAAAACAACTGTTTAGTAAGGAATTGTTTCTCTATCAAAGTTTAAAAAAAATTAGTTACTAATAGGTGGTTTGTTAAAATAGAATGGATGATTATTTTCAACTGCAAGTATTAAAATATTTAGATTAATAGCGGAGCTCGAGCGCGCCTTCGGCCCCTAACCCTGGACACCCCAATAATCATATTTTTACTGAATGAATGTTTGAAGAAAAGGGTAGTTTCTTGGTGTTGCGGATGGTGTGATCACCAAATGACGTAAAACAAAAGATTCAAAAGACACTGAACAATACCCACACCACAACACAAAAGCTAACCAACAATGGCTTCCGCAACACCAAGAAACACCCAAGAAAAGTTGCCCTGAGTGGCATTTGAACACACGTCCTCCTGCGTACTTATTAGGTGTGATAACCACTACACCATTAGGACAACCATACTAGCAACATGGCAATCGAAGAGGTGATTTACATGTATGTGATTCCGGACGTGGGCCACGCCGGGCCAGCAGGCAGCAAAAAGCGGCACCCTAGGAATAACTTTTGAATGCCTTAAGTGAGGGAGCTTAAACTTTGCAGGACGACAGACATTTAAATTCCAAACAATCGTATGATTTTTGTTTTTTCAATTTCAACCGTTTTTGGCGGGAAAATGACGTCACAAGGGTAATACCAAAATTATTTTTTCTCGTTATTGCAAAATTAGTCAGTGATTTTGAAAGAACGCGTTAAGACAAATTCAAGTGTGAAAAAATTATCGAAAAACCACAATTGGTTAAAAAGTTATGGCATTTTTAAACTTCCTATTGTTTCTAAAAATAGTAACAAAATGGCGGGAAATTCGAAATTGAGATCTCTGTATCTTTTGAACCGATCGTGTTTTTTCGATAATTTTTTCACACTTAAATTTGTCTTAACGTGTTCTTTCAAAATCACTGACTAATTTTGCTAAAACGAGAAAAAAATAATTTTGGTATTACCCTTGTGACGTCATTTTCCCGCCAAAAACGGTTGAAATTGAAAAAACAAAAATCATACGATTGTTTGTAATTTAAATGTCTGTCGTCCTGCAAAGTTTAAGCTCCCTCACTTAAGGCATTCAAAAGTTATTCCTAGGGTGCCGCTTTTTGCTGCCTGCTGGCCCGGCGTGGGTTATTATAGTTATAATTGATCAATCGTTGACTCAAGACGCACAAACCGTACTACCGGCATTAACAATAAGGGATTTTTAAGCATTGCGTAAACGAAGAACAGTAACTTTTAGAATCCGTTTTCAATTCTACATTTTTTCATGATGAGACGATACAAGATCCAGCAACTAAACAATTTCGCGTTTCACTGACGAAGAGCTTTCTACGGCGAGTTCCCATCGGATATGAATAGCTTCTTTTATCTTAATAAACGAAAAAGAGCAAGGCTGATTCGACAGTGAAGGAATATAATGAAATTTATCCAATATTTCAAAAGGCACGTCGTGAAAGATCCTATTCCCAGTGGGCTCCGTTCGTGCATTCGTGCTAGTCTAATGTCCTACTGTTTACTTTACCGGATGAACAATTTTGTAGCAACAATTAGTTCGGTCGGCAAGGGGGTTACTAGCGACATAAGCATGAGCCGAAATATATGAATTTGCGTCAAGTGAAAACAATGACTCAAAACGGCTTATACTTGGACTAAGTAATAATTCAGGCAGGTAGTTTCCTTAAAAAAAAAATGGATGTTATTTCCAAGTTCAGGTATTTTTAGATCAATATATAATTGATCACCTTTTTGAATCTCAAGACTCTCCTACCGTACTACCGGCAAAAATGGTTGATAGGCAAGTTCGAAGTAGTGTCTGCCTTGGTGGTTGATATTTGACTCGAGACGCACACACCGTACTACCGGCCTAAACAATACGGAAACTGTAAGTATTTCGTAAATGAAGAACAGTCACTTTAATTCTACTTTTTTCAGACGATACAAGATCCAGCAACAGGTTCGCATTTCACTGAAGAAGATCTTACCACAGTAAGTCAAAATCACTTGGGCTAAATAATTATTAAGGCAGGAAGTTTGCTAAAAAATGGATGTTATTTCAAACTTCAGGTATTTTTACATCAATATATAATTGATCACCTTTTTGACTCTCAAGACTCACCTACCGTACTACCGGCAAAAATGGTTGATAGGCACGTTTAAGTAGTGTCTGCCTTGGCGGTTGATTTTGAAATCAATATGACGTTTTGTTAGTGTATGGTTCATTTTGAAAAAAAAAAACTGTTTAATAGGGAAGTTTTAAGAATTGTAAATGAAGAAGACGCTAAGATTTATTTTTTAATTTTGCTTTTTTCCGAAGGAAAAGGATTCAGCAACAGTAAAGGTAGCTTTTCATTAAGTAAGAGCTTACTACGGCAAGTCAAAATTACTTTGATCAAATTAAATATGCTAAATTTACTCGAAAACCGTCACTTTAAGCGAAAATTATGATGATTCAAATGCCACTTCAGTGCTAAAGCTTATTGAATAATACATTTTTTGCTTCCTTCACTTATTTATTGACAATAATTCAATTTTCAATATCAAAGTTTAAGTAATTTAGTTAGGTGGTTTGTTAAAATAGAATCATGGACGATTATTTTCAACTACAAGTATTTAAATATTCAGATTAATATAGTTTTGATTGATCAACTGTTCACTCGAGACGCACACACCGTACTGCCGGCCTAAACAATATGGAAACTTTAAGTATTTCGTAAACGAAGAACAGCCACTTTAAGAATTCGGTTTCAATTCTACTTTTTTCAGACGATACAAGATCCAGCAACTGATGTTCGCATTTCACTGAAGAAGACCTTACCACGGTAAGTCAAAATCACTTTGATTGTAAAAGTTTTATTTAGCGTACTCTCATAATCTTGACCATAAACATCGCTTGTCAGTTGATGATATTGCAATTTAAAAGAAATTACTTTAAGTGAAAAAATGTGTCGGAAACTTGGATTTTGGTACGAGTGAAGTGAAAGTATACACAACAATATTTCGTTTATTAAGGGACTTGATGATCTTAATAATGTTTATATTAATTTTATCATATATGTATTTCTTACTTTATATTTTATTTTATTATCGTTAGTTCTTAGTAGCGAACAGAACCTGTGTAAATCTCATTTTCTTCAAAAGCAAAACATGCAGTGATCCTGTATCAATACAGTGTATGATGTATTATTATTATTATTATTATTACAAAATTATGACGATACGACGTTTCGATGTAGATGTATCTAACCGAGAAGCAAGGACCAACCGGAGGTCGATTAACGAGAAATATGAGACATATAATAGGCCTTTATGCTGAGAGAGATGAGGGCACCAGAAAGCCTCTATCAATGATATTCTGGCATAAACAAGCAAAAACAAACGATAAAACCCGACGTTTCGGTGTCACCATGACGCCATTGTCAAGGTAACTTGTGAATGAAATGTAAATGACAACAAGTATTTGAAGCAGTGTATGCGCTAAAATTAACATAACAGAAAGTGCGAAAATAAGAATTTATGTAAATACTTTCGCAGGAATGGAGTCCGATTGCACGTTCAGAATGGGTCTTTCTTGTTTGATAAACAACATTTCGTGCAATAAACAGTCAAACTAATTTGTACATTTCTTAAGGTCGCGGAGGATACCTTGCATGAATAAATTCATAAGGCAAAATTTTAGCAGGCCGCCTGTAAGCTTACATGAGGGAGCGGAGACCCCTATGTTCAAATCATTGATTTATACAAATTTCCCTAGTCGGCAAACAAAGTTACAGTCAGTGTTAATTTACTGCTGTCTCGAATGGATCCCATCACCTCAGAAGCTTGGGCGTGCCGCCTGTAAGCTTAACCCTATTCGGCCTGGGCTTTTTTTGAGTTCCTGAGCCTGGGGGGGCGGGGGGGGGGGGGGGGCACATTGTGCCCCCTCTACGTAACTTCAAGAACATTAAGGCTATGACAATGAAACCTAAAGGGTACATAGTACGTCCAAAACTGTCTCCTTTGCGGTCCGCACTATGGAACGATGACGTCATATGACGTAGTTTTTAGGTAATTAGTAATACGGCCGCCATCTTGGATCCGCCATCTTGGATTTCTGAATTTTTTTAAAACCTCTTAAAAACCATCCAAATTGACGCAAAATTCATCAAAACCAATAAATAAACGCTAAATGACGTAAAAATACAAAAGTTATATCAATAAACATTGTTTTTCTTCATTCAAAGGTATAAATATGCAAATTTCCAAAAACATGGCTGTCAAAATCTTGTTGCCATGGAAACGTCAAGTCTCGTGATCAAAAATTGTCATATGAAATTGTTGCCAGATAAATTTTAGGAAAAGTCACAAAGTTTGATGGCGTTTGAATACATATTAAAGAAGTTATGAATGTTGAAAGTTAGCGCGGGCACTTTGTGCCCCCCCCCCCCCCCCCCCCCCCAGGCCGAATAGGGTTAAACGAGGGAGCGGAGACCCCTATGTTCAAATCATTAATTTATACAAATTTCCGTAGTCGACAAACAAAGTTACAGTCAATGTTAATTTACTGCTGTCTCGAATGGATCCCATCACCTCAGAAGCTTGGGCATGCCGCCTGTAAGCTTACATGAGGGAGCGGAGACCCCTATGTTCGAATCATTGATTTATACAAATTTCCGTAGTCGACAAACAAAGTTACAGTCAATGTTAATTTACTGCTGTCTCGAATGGATCCTATCACCTCAGAAGCTTGGGCATGCCGTCTGTAAGCTTACATGAGGGAGCGGAGACCCCTATGTTCGAATCATTGATTTATACAAATTTCCCTAGTCGGCAAACAAAGTTACAGTTAATGTTGATTTACTGTCTCAAATGGATCTCATCACGTTAGAAGCTTGAACGCGCCGCTTACGTAAGGTAGTAGAGATCTTAAAGACTAATTTGCGAAAATGTTCCTAGTCTACAAACTAAGTTACAATTATTGTAAGTCTACTACCACGAATAGGTTTCATCTCCTCAACACGCCAGAAGCTGAAGCACGCCGATTAAAAGCTAAATTAGTATTTCATTTTGGGATTATTGCTATTGTTCTATATCCATACATACGGAATAATTTGATCAGATTTTGTCGAATTTAAAGTAATTGTGTAAGGCTTAAGTCTATCCAGGAATCAAACTAGAGCAGAATACTAATCTGCATAAATGGCGTGTAATGAGCGTGATAAATTTTGGCGGGAATTCCCAGATTTTTGGCGGGCTTGTATTTGACTCTAAGGATCTGTCGTCTGCTGTAGTGTGTAATTTCAAATGATTTTTATAAAATCGAATACTAAGAACTTACAGAATTTCGCTTCATTTATTCGCGGACTTGTAGCATTGATAAAATGATGTTTGTGCGAATTGCTAAAAAGCTTTAATACAAGCATTCCGAGGGGTGCGTTTTTTTGGGAAAATCCAAATCCGGATTTCTGAATCCAAAAACGGATTTTGCGTTTTTTTGGGCAAATCCAAAAACGGATCATGAATCCATAAAATCCACACTCAGGGTGGATTCTTCGGATCAAATCCAAATCCGGATTTTTAGATTCGTGATCTGAGCGTTTTTTTGGGAATGGATTCGAAAAAAGTACATCTGACAAGCGGTCTTTCGTGCAAATTTACTCGTTCCGTTCGCTGTTTTGTTTCTTCCGCGACTTCATATCATGGGAAATTCAGTAAGATTTTATTGCTTATATTTTGAAAACTATTTGTCGAGCAGGCTGATAAACACAAGCGAGTCAAAATAGGTTCATTTGCATACCAACGGTTTTTTTACGTTAAATGATCCGTTTTAGGATTTTTCGTTTTTTTGGTCATGAAAAATCCATATGATCCGAGATCACAAATCCAATTTCGGATTCTCCCAAAAAAACGCAGCCTAGCTAATGTTTATCCGTCGTCCGCCCGCACGGCGGAATTAATTGTGCCTGATCAGGTAAAATTCCCTACAGCGGAGGTTTCGCCTTAAATCTGCTTAAATTCCGACTATCAAAAATAAAACATCATCTACATACCTTCCTTTGAAGCCTAGGTTCTATTTCTTAGTCGGTCACTTACCGCTACAGCCGCCGTTTTCCTCGTTTGGATCGCTAACCATTACACATTGCAATTCTTTGCGAAACATCATACAAATACACTTTCACCAGATGGATCGACGCACAAGTGACCAATGCAAGCTAAACTAGTCAATAAGAGCCCAAGCATGGTGATAAAACGCGATAAACATCGAAAAATCCATTGCTAAACAGCACGAAAGGTACGCAGCAAAATATTATTTCCCGTGGTTTCGAAATTTATGTCTAGTCTGCCGCAAAGAGATCAAATTTATTTTTGCTGAATATTAACTACAATACCTATTAATAGGTTTTTATAAGTCTGTTTTTTCCCTCTGGAAACGACAGCTTTAGACAGATCTGGTTTATTGGGTGCGAAAAGGAATGTGTGAAAACTAATTAAAATTTATTCAAACGCGTGGACTTCCAAGGTGAATATGGACCCCTAATGCGTGCATTAAAATGTGATAGAGCTAATCTTTGACTGAAAACATCTCGCCGTTGGATACACATTTAATCTCGTTCATTGAGTAGGTCTTATTGCTAACCAGATCAAACTCGTTCATTTTATCTTCATGCTCCATGATTTCGATGCTTAATGTCTTCTTTTTGATTTTTTTTTTTTTTGACCTTGGTTAACTTTTTGGAACTGAAAGGCAGCTGTCTGATACGCATGCAAATCTTTACCTGTTAGTATTTTTAATTGAGTCTACAATAAATGCTAAAATATTATGCCAACAATGTTCTGGTAACGTTTGCAATTTGGACAGACGTTTTTATACCATATATTATGACGGTAAGTATATTAAGACGGTAAGCTTTCAAGTTCTATGTCTTTTTCACTTCACGTTTTTCATGTTTTCATTTTGCGAGACTGATCAAACCTAAATGACAGTTCATTAATAACAAATTTTATTCAAAATGTAAAATTGAATAATAAAAAGAGGTCCAAATATTTCGCTTCCATTCCCGATCGTAAAGAAAAGAACAAAAACACGTTTGTTGCTGTATCTCGGGGATTTTATTTATTTACCTGTAGTAGTGAACGTCTTAAGTTAATATGATTTGATTAATTATTTCAAGATAATGGCATTCGTTTATTTTTCCTTGCAGTCAGCTATCTTATAAGCATTACAATAGTGGGATGACAAATGTATTGTAAGAATGCTTGGAAACTCGTAATGGTGTCGAAAACTGGACTTTTCAATGTTTAAGTCTAAGTTTATAAGGGATGGACTGATTATTTATATTTTTAATTAGTGATTATATCTATATTAAGTATCAATTTTAAAATCAATAATTCGAGTCCAAATTTACATACCGTCTAAAAAAGAAGCCCCAGACGGTTCGGTGTAATTTAATTTTTAGCGCTGTTCAGTCATAAAGTGTTTAGTACCATGCCAGTTCAGTTCGCTTCTTACTAAAACCCCTAATACGGTAAGTCAAAATGACAACTTATTTTCTAGTTATAAAGAAGAGGGACAGAGGGATTTTAAACAATAATTTTTTAAAGTAATCTCAACCATCATTTCTTGAACGATAGACGCATTCAAAACTTCGTCGAGTTTTGTAATCTTAATGGCTTGAAAACAGCGACTGAACTCATCTAGTCTTTCAGTTATCTCATCCTATCGTCATAATCTTACAGAAAAACAAAGCTAAGGAAGTTTCGCAAAAGTAAGGCGAGATGTTCTGAACTGTTGGCAAATTTAAATGGGGGCAGCATGGTCGAGTGGTTCGAGTCGCTGACTTGTAATCCGGAGTCCCCGGTTTCACGTTTACCTCTCTGACCAACAGCTGGATTTGTAACATGGTAGTCCCTTGTTCAAATCCTTGATCACACTATGCAAATAGCCAGCAATACCACTTGGGATTCTTAACGATGTTCAGTTTACTTTGGATATTTATTTCAATGCTTTATAGTGTCCCCAATTAGCACTGCTTTGCTAAATACTTCGACGCTTAATAAAGTAATCGTTTTTTTAGTTGAACCCTTCCCGATCGCGACCGACAATCAATATACTTTTCAGTATTTGGAGCTCACTATACGGAGAACGACAAGGCCATCAAAATGCGCCCCCAACCGAAATACCTTACCTCCCCATGGCGGCCACATAATTAACGATTGAGGGATGTTGAATGTTATTTTAGATCACGTAGAATTTATGTTTCAAAGTTACGATAGAGAGGAGAAATAAACGGTAATAAAAGAAAATAATCAATTAAAATCTAGTCATTTAGATCCAATATGGTTACATTGATTGTTTTGTTCGTCTTTATTTAAGAAAGTGATACCAGGATGGATTTAACAGTGCCGAGCGGACCGAGGCCAGGCTTGAACACCAAACAACGCTTCGCATATGGAGTTGGGAACGTTTTTACCGATCTTTTTCGCCAATTGTATATGTCTTTTACAATAGTATTCGTGATGCAAGTGGTCGGGCTGCCGGCGTCTTACGCAGGAGTAGTAATGTTAGTTGGACAGTTAATATATGCTATTATTTCTCCGATTAATGGCTACTTGGGCGACCGTGTGCGGATTCCCCTTATTTCAAAACAAATGGGTCGCAGGAAGTCGTGGCATTTATTGGGAACGATACTGAGCGCTGTTGCACTTCCTCTTCTTTACAATGGATGCTTTTTTTGTAGCAAATTTAATGGCATAAGCTGGCTACCACTTGTTTACTATATGAGCGTATTTGTTCTTATTGGTGTAGCTTATAACATGTTGGAGATAAATAATCTGGCGATCGTCTCAGTTGCCGCTGGTTCGATACAAGAAGGAGCGACACTAAACGCTATCAGGTTAGAAGATAACTACTTTATCAATTTTAGTGATTGTCGGAACGACCCCTATTTTTTACGTAACTCGATCAAGTAAGAAAGTAGAAAGAAACTCCATTTTATTATTTTTATATGTCTGCATGTTTTATTTCTATTTTATAGCTACATGTATATTTGTTTCATTTAAAATTAAAAACACAGAAAAAGAAAATCAAATAGCAGACAGGTTATTACAATCTAACTACTGAACTCATTGTCAAAAGTCTCGATTTGAAAAATATGACTGATGACAAAAACAATTCGGAAAAATGTGTGTTATTTTCAATCCCCCCAAATTTGGAGGGTAGCGTAACAGTATTCTAAGCCAATCGCTGAGCGAGTTTGAGCTGGACAGCTCACTACTCGACTACATGAGAATATAATTTAACCCTTTGAGGACGGTCCCGGCCAAAATCGTTCTTAGAGAAACGAAAAGACGCCACTGCTTTAAAAATGGCAACTTTCTCAATCGCGCGAACATTGCAGTTGTGAGCATTGACTAGAAAGTCCTTCAAAATGAGACACCCAATAAACACAAAAAGGACAGCGATTTTCGCAGAATATTAGCGTTTGAATTTGGAGAAGAACAAAAATGACCGTTTTTAACGTCATAGAAAAACAACAAAAATCACGTTTTTTTTATTGAAATCATCGTTGCAAACCCAAAAGTCGACATTTACAACAAAATACAGTCCTAGTCCTACCTTAGAAGTGATTTTTTTTGCTCATATTCGTTGCCGGGCCGAGCTACAGTCTCTCGTTCTAGTGCATCCTGGCCTTGCCTCGATTTTCAACATGACGATCGCACTGTATGTTGGGAAATAGCGAGAAATTTTGACAGGGTTCGTTCCGTCCCCCACATATTTCATATTTATACTAAGTCCACAACCACTCCGACCTACCACCGAAATTTCACGCTTGTTGTGTTTTTCAGTGGTCGCAACTTCCAAAATATGCCGTGGTAGGTCGAGAAATTCATCCAGAGTCGAGTCCCAAAGCTACTTCGTTTTGTGGCGGCCATTTTTCCAGTTCAACGAGCAACGAGCCAAATTTGTAAACGAAGTACAGCACCTAACTCGCTTCATTGAGAAAGTGGACTCTTAGCTACCTTTACGCTTAATGATGCTCATCAGGCAGCTACTAAAGATGAAAAATGGCTGCAAACTTACCAAAAATCGCATACAAACCATATTTGAGCTGTTCTTATCGCTTAACGAAGCAAACACACTACGTTAGAATGACGTTTCTTGTAAACTCGAGCCTTCAGTGTTTTAGAACAGCAGCACTTTCCATGGTAACCCCAAAAATGGAGTCACGAAATCCTATGGCTCGTTTATATGCAGAAAATCACTCAAAAACGTAAAACGTCACCGTCGTCAATGGGTTAATCAAGAGAAATGGAGGTCACGTGACCAGGGCTTTTGACACCCGCCGGCGAAAGCTAGGGTCAGGGATAGTTCTAATCTGGGGTTAGGGTTAAGATTCTAGGGTTAGAACAATTTCTAGGGTAGAGGAAACTTAGCTCAGGGCCAGGCCTAACTTAGGGTTAGGTTCCAGGTTTAGGGTTGGCCAGGTCACGTGATAGGCAATGGTATCAAACTTGAGCACCCTGGATGAACTGACCCTCGACTACTAACTGTCACTAGCTGTTCTAACTCCACCTCTCTTGTCTAGTTTTAATAAAATTACCACCCCTTGAAGTTGGCTTTCATGCAACTTTCACGTTTGCACTAAATATTGGCCAGCAACTAGTACCCTCCCCTCCAGATCTTGATGCATATGCCTGTTGTCCAATAAAATAGTGATGGCATGTTGCTAGTCTTAAGGGTTTTTTGTTTGAGTGGTTTCAGAATCAAAACTATTAATAGTAAGAAAAATAGATTTTTAGCTTAAGGAAATGTTGTTCAAAACGACTTGGCATTTTTGTTTGTAAGCTCTTATTTTTTCTATCGCCTAAAACACTCCTAAAACAATCGTGTACACAACTCGTCAGGCTCTTTTATTAGATTTTTTATTGGGTCTTTTTATTAGATCTTCTATAGATCCTACGTACACCAGCAGCATTTGCGTTCGCGGTTCCTTGCTACTTTTCCATTTTTTTCTTTTTTTAGACCTTGGAATGTTTACATACACTGAGATAACTATTAAACCACTGACTTACGGGAAGGCGGGGGAGGGGTTGAGGTTTTTTAGCAACTGTTCGGTTATCCTTGAGACATATTTTTATAAAGTTTGGAGATAATTGGTTGTTATGGTGACGGCATAAGTAGTATGAGGTCACACCATTTTTTTAATGCCGTCACAGATTCCCAGCAGTGGCATAACCACATGCTATCTGTTGAATGTAAAATATTTTCAAAATATTGTAACATTGTAAATCCTAATGGAAGAGTGTAATCCTCCCACCCCCATTGGAGCTCTTAACAAGTTGCCCAAGATTTCCCAAAAAGTTGCTCGTAATTTTTCAAAATGTTGCTCACACGGCTGCTCCAAAAAACCAGAAAGTTGCTTTTTTTGTAACGAAAGTGGTTCTCTTCCTATGTTTGGTCGACTGCAGCAAAAATGTGCAAATTGTACAACAAATGTATATTTTCTAAGCATTTTTGTGCAATTTTGAAGTGTAACCATTGTTGTTAAATAACCTTGTCCTCAATTCAAACCCCCAAAATATGTGTTTATAAGTAAAGTCACTCCCGTGTGAATTTTGCTAGATCTTTGTCCGTGAACTTGGATTTGACGAGGCTAGGTGCCAATGCAATCTAGGCTGACCAGCCTAGATTGCATTGGCACCTAACCACAGCAAGACGAAACTGATCCAACACGTAGCCAGCAAGACCTGCATGTATTTTCCCTTTAACACATTGTGAAATATAGAAGTAAGACCAATTTTGTAAGCATTAAAAACTGCTCTGATTTCTGATAAATAGAAATTGCTCACATGTAAAAAGTTGCTCAGAACGAAAAAAAGTTGCTCGAAATCAGTGATGAGAAGTTGCCAAACTTGTTGTAAGCCTTAACCCCCTTTGTACTACGGTTGGGGTATAAATTTGCCTGTACGTGCGCGAATAATCTGCTTAAATTAATATATTTTGTAATATCTTATATTAACACAGGACTGTTCTCAGTTTCTTGAGTGGCACATATATTTACCTGGTCGCGTGGGGGCTTCTGGGTCAGGAGAGTGGAGACGATCTGGGACCTGAAACCCTTGCTCAGTTTGCGGTAAAAATATTCCTGATATACATAATAAATTTGACAAATTGGCCGCATTTTTCCACTGTCTGTATTCTTATTTAACATATAAATGACGTCATAAAATGATCAAAACTCAAGTGGAACCACGAGCCGTCAGGCGAGTATAGTTTCACTGACAAGTTTTGAATATTTTATGGCGTCATTTCTATGGTAAATAAAATTACAGAAGATCGAAAAATGCAGTCAGCGTGTTTTTTTAGAACAAGAGGCTACACTGGTAGCCTGTACTCATGCGCTTGCATAAGAAAGTTATACAGTTTATTTTAAATGGGTCACGCATCCCTCCCCCCTCAACGAATTTTGCGTGACACACTAAAGAACACGCTAAAACGCGTTTTCTGTACTCGCTTTGAATATTTAATTTATTGATTCCCGATCAAATACACACTCGTCTTTTATTTCCCAAACCGTGACTTCTTTCTGTTACATTTGAAAAGACTACTTTTAAAAGCAATGAAATCAGCAAACGACCGGGCTATTTTTTCAATTTTAGTGAATCTCAATAACAGAATTACGCGACCGTGCACAAAAACTTTTACTCGGTCTAGACTAAAAGTATGACTAATTTTCGAATAAAATACACCAGTTGTATCGGAAATTGCCCTAGAAACTGATTTGGAAATGAAAATTGCAAAACATACACAGACATCTTTGCGTATTAGGCGACGCGTGTGAAGTTAGAACTACCGGTATAAAATTAAGTCTTGTTTTGTTTACATAATATCAGATGTCATTACGATTGAATTTTAACATGTTTTATAAATATTTCTCCAAAACTAACCAGAACACAAAGAAAAAGTGAATCACAAATTGATATCAACATAAAGTCTCACCAAAAGTTGTAATTTCTTTTACGGTAAAGTCCCTCGTCTGTTTGAAAATTCTTTAAAACTCTGCTTCTTCGGTTTTGATCGCCCCGCACTGATAAAAGCGTATGAATTTCCTCGAAGCAAGATTAGTTGCTAAAAGGTCTCCTTTTTCTCCACTATAGCGGCATTGGGTATTCCTTAAAGCTTTCTCTTTCCATTTTGAATATTTTAAATGTGAGTTATTAATCCGATGACACAAAACTACGGTTTTAAAAAGTCAAGCACATGCCGAGCGCGGCAGCCATTTTTTGTAGAATGTTGGTGACCCGAGGACCCGGTCACTAAAATATGCGTGCATAAATTTGCATGCAAAATCTTGACACAAAAAATAAAAAAAATAACAAGAAAAACGAAGCCGGAAACATACCTCATGCGCGCTATGCGCATGAGTAATAACAAGAAAAACGAAGCCGGAAACATACCTCATGCGCGCTATGCGCATGAGTAATAACAACCTGGAACAACCACAAGCGAACGAATTTACAGGAATCATTTTAGAAAATTCATGAAAGAATAAAGATAAACAACAAAACAACAAAACAACAGACTGCTGCAAAGCCTTAACATTTTATAATGATAGCTATAATCATAGCTATAATCTTTAAATGTTAACACAGCACAACAAAATAAGTGCTAGCAAATTTTAAAGAATCGCGCTCCGAGATAATCCTAAAATAGAGCACTATAACCTTACACAAAGTCAAATATAAAATTACTTGAAAAATTTATAAAGCTAAACAATTTTTTTTTCCAAACTGAAATGTCTTCCAATACTCCAATGAATCTTAGCTCGAAGTTGTTTTCAGCTCAGTTTTAGTTCTTTCATCCCGCGACAACTCATTCCGCCGTTCATGGATTTTCCCGTGTTATTTGTCCTTTTAGCCTCGCACTTAATTTCAGAAAGGTGCCCCCTCCTCTTAACTTCATGAACATTACAGCTATAACAATGAAACCTTAATTTAAGACTACAGTGTACATGGTACGTCCAAAATTGTCTCCTTTGCTGTCCGTAAAATGGGACGATGACGTCATATGGCGTGGCAATTACGTAATTAGTTCTGCACAGCCGGCATTTTGCGTCCACCATCTTGGATTTCTAGATTTCTCCAAAACCTCACAAAACCGTCCAAATTGACCCAAAATAAGCAAAAGCAATAAAGAATGCTAAAATGGTACATTAAAAGGTCATAAATTGCACATTTTGAAAAATATGGAGAACATATTTTCAAGATCATTAAAGCTATGGCTTTGTACGACATAATTTCAAGAACATCAAAATGAAACCTAGAGGGTATATGGCACGTCAAAAGGAGTTTCCATTCGGGTCCGCAAAATGGAATGGTGACGTCATATTGCGTGACAATTGCGTAATTAGTTCTACACATCCGCCATCTTGGATCCACCATCTTGGATTTGTGAAAAGAAAAACGTCAAATTGGCTCAAAAGTAATAAAAAGCAACAAACAAACCCTAAATGGTGTAAAAATGTAAAAGTTTAATTAAAAGGTAAAAAACTCAAATTTCAAAAAACATGGTGGTTATGAATGTTGAAAGTTAGCGCGGGCACCTTGTTACCCCCCCCCCCCCCTCCCCCCCCTCCCCCTTCCTCGTCGCCCCTCCTCCTCCCTCCTCCCCCCTCCCCCTCCCCCCTTCCCCCTTCCCAGGCAAAATAGGGTTAAGTTCTATTCCTTCCGAAAAGTTTTTCAGAGGATGATTTTGGACATAACTTGTTATAATAATGTGCAATTTATTTGAGAACAAACGAGGCTTTTTTTCCGATTCCTGGAAAACCATTCGTTTTTTATGTATACTTTTTACTCGACAACGTTCTTTAATCAGGTGTAAATGCCTTCGAAAGATATATCTGATATAATATAAACTGCAAAGTCTCGGGAATATAATATCTTGGGAAGATATATTCATCTGGTATAATATATTCTATAATTTATGCACAATTACATTTGACTATTTTTAGAGAGCTTAAAGGGAGGGTTTTACGGTTCGGCGCATGTGCAAGCTATGACGTAAGCCATTTAATTTCATTGTTTAGACCAATCGGAAGCGAGTAGATAACTCTGGCGGGAAATTTGCCCATGAAAATGTCGCGGTCAGTCCGCTGATTGAATGGCTGATTGTACATACCCATGTGCGCCATGAAAGCCACCAGAGCGTAGAATAAATCCTTCGGAACAAAGGTTCTATTCAGTGTTGACTTTGTCGGTGCAATCCGTTGAAATTTTCTGTGAATTTTGGTCATCTTTCGCTTTTTTTGTGTTAATTATAGTATGTGATTATTGAGGTAAATTTGAGTGTTTTTTTTTTTAACCGATAAAATTGATAAGAAAGCGAATACAGCATATTAATCTGTGCACATGCGCCGAACTGTGAAACCATCCCTTTAACCTTGCACTCTAATTGTTTAATATAATTTGTATTTCCATAGAACCTCACTTGGATAACTGTTGGAACAGGAGTTTTTTTTACAATTATTTTCTACATTGGCGCAAAGGAGTCTAAAAATAACATCTCTGTTAGAAAGATCAGTTCTCTTATGGATCCTGTGGTAGGTGAAAAAGAAAGGATATGTACAAAAAAGGAAATCTCAGATTAGCGAAGGCAAGGCAGAATCGTTTCACCGCTTTTACGCTAGAAAAAGACAACAAATATAGTCAATTTATCTCAGGTCGTGAACAAAATCTGCCAACGCATTACGCATTGTAGCCGAACTGGTATTAACCTGATTTATCTTCATTTTTTCTAGAAAATCGGGGGATTGATACAAGCTAGCCAATCTGTTTACTCGACGATCTTTGAGAATGCTGATTGTGAGTTCAATGTAATTCAGTGCAGTGCAATGTAAGGCCCCGTCCACACGTATCCGGATATTTTTGAATCCGCAACCTTTTTTGTTGCGGATTAGAAAATATTCGCGTCCACACGTAGTGTATTCGCCCGTCGTCCGCACGTATCGTATTTGCCCGTCCACACGTATCCGTATTCGCTCTAGTACCCAGGGCTCCTCTTTTCGAGGACGAGGTTGTCTTCCCGCTCTTTTCAGTTGCCTTAAGCGTCCGATTCGCGCGATTCGCACGTCGGATATCGAAAGAAGCATGAGAATGTTAAGCCGCCGTTTTGCATAGTTGACGTGTAAATTGAACAAAGCCAAGTTCAACTGTAAATACGTTATTAGACTTGAAATAAATCCAAGCAGAAGTAAAGCGAATATTCGCACGGTTAAATACTGGATCCGATGCTGTTACGTCGGCGTATTAAAAAATATCCGGATTCGACCGTCCACACGATGCCAAACTCGTAGCGTATTCAAAAATTTCCAGTCTGGAGTGCGGATTAAAGCCGAATTCGCCGGATACGTGTGGACGGAAGGTCGATCCGCAACAAAAAAGTTGCGGATTCAAAAATATCCGGATACGTACGTGTGGACGGGGCCTTAGACGGGAGTAGACCCGTTGAATAAAATTATCGTGGTAAAATTTGATGTTGTCGTCCATGTCTGTTTGTAGACATCGGCAATGTGTATTTTAAATTGGTTGGATCGATACGAAAAAGGCAAGTCAAAGGCCAATATACCCAAATCCAGTCGTTTAAGGTTTAAACTTTCTCGAAAATCTAATTGACTCAATTGATTCCACGATTTCATCCCAAATTTTGAAGTTGAAAGTGATCTATTATGGCGGTTGTTTGTTTTTATCGGCGTGGAATTGAAAGTGGCTACATCCGGCAAGCTCCAAGTGTCGCGTCGTTTGTGAGAAGATCTATTTGCATATGTGGACCGATTCGAGTTTTATTCTCTATTTTCGAATTGCCCATAATACACTTTGATTGTCCCCCAAATTTTGCATAAACTATTGTTTTGAAATGCTCTTGGGAATATGCAGTCCTTCCAAGAGCATTTACAAACAATAGTTTATGCAAAATTTGGGGGACAAACAAAGTGTATTATGGGCAATTCGAAAATAGAGAATTTTGGTCACAGACAAATAAAATGAAATGGAGCTGAATGATCATATAGGGGCACGCACGAAGGATATTATTGTAATGGTTATTTTGTAAATTAGTTTTTATGATTTAGGGGAGGGCCATAGGTTTGTGAGTTTTTAACTGTAAAGTGTCACCCTCGTAAAATAAAGTTATTATTTTATTAGTGCTCGTATCATAGAAAAGTCAGAAAATAGCGAGAAAAGCGAAGATCGATTTTGAACTAAAAATAACATAACCATAAACAAACACAGCAGGACAGTCGGCGCGTACTGAGTAGTTGAGCTGAGTAGCAACAACAACAACAACAACAACATTTAGCTTTATTTGCATGACTGTAGATTTTACAATATTGCAAAAGCTTAACTAACTAAAGGAAAGAAAACAAAAATGGTAATAATATTCACGTTGGAATAATTAAATTACAATTGGTAACAATTTTATCTCGAGAATCAAAACAAGATGAAATAAATTTAATTAATTGCATGTTTACAAAGTAAATGGAATAATTCATTAATTCTATGATCAATTCAGTTACAGCTAAATGGCTAATATTTGGTATAAAAGTCTGTATTTTATTGTAAAAATTATCACTTATTGTTGCGTATTTTGAACAATAGAAAAGAAAATGGGTTTCGTCTTCAATTTGATTTGAACCACAAACTGGGCAAATCATTTTGTCTCTGGGAATTTTGTTGTAGCTGTTGTTTTATATTTTTATTTGCGGGAATTATTTCACCGGCTCTGTTAGATTCGATAAGTCAAAGCAAGCAAATATACGGATATTTCTTCTAATATAAGCTGGCATTGTTTTGAAATGGCAAGAACGTTTATTGATTCCATGAATCTGTGAAGAGATTTCAAGCGTCTAGCTTGGAAGTTAAAAGCAAACTGTAAACATAACCCGACATGGAAAATATTCTTTTAAAGTTAATAGCATAAATAGGCTAAAGTAGATGTCTTTTGAAAGGTTTCCGCTACGACCAACTGACCTCCAACTTCAACGGCGTCTGTATAAAATGAGCTGGTTGCGAATCGCCGCGTTTGATAATATAGTTTGGTTGCATTGCATGCCGGGAAGATGGTAACATCAACGATCGTGTGTTCAACCTTTTGAGAAACCAAATATATATAGCTGCATATATACAATAAAAGAACGAATATGTCGCACCTCGGTTACTTGTTCCTTTGTCCCTATGAGAGAATACTTGACCGCCGAAAGATGTCGGAAAATGCTATAACACGGTAGGTGCTGTTTTAAAATGTGTGAAGTTTCGCTGCTTTCAGTTGTAAACGGAAATTTGCGCAGCGTAGACACTTTGATAAAATCCGCGCAAGCTGTGAAGGTAAAAGTTGTCTACCATGTGTACATATAACAGTAGTTTTTAGGGTAACAATAAAGGTTGTATATTAATTGTACAATACAAATTGTAACCATTATGTAATTCGTTTATTAACGGAAACACGAAACAAATTTCATTCGCTAAAGGTCAATGGCACGATCCCTGAATTGCACAAAGCGCTTTCCATACTTTCTACTAAGGGCCTGGTCGCACTACAGTCAAAAACAAAAATCCGCCCGTGCAAAAATCGAGGAAAACAATTAAAAGAAACCATTCTGGTGGGACACGCTTTTTGTAGAATGTTTTTGTTTTTATGTCATTTTGTACGGGCTAATTTTTGTTTTTGACTGTAGTGCGACTAGGCCCTAACTTAATTTTGCAAAACCCGACACTTCGAACATTAAAACCTACATTAGAAAATGGTCACACCCACTCAGCCAATCAGTGCCGAGTATTTGTGTGCTCTATATCCCATAAACTGTCTTAAATTATGTAAAGAGGCGGGGGCTTTGAAACCCAGGGAAATTATGGGGTAAAATAACTACTCATTAGTAAGCTCTATATAGAACATACTAATGAATTCTTTTGTTTTCCTTTGTTTAAAAGCCTAATTAGCATGCTCTATATAGAGCATACTAATGAGAAAATAGAGCATACTAATGAATTACAGGCTGCTAATTTAAACAAAAACAACTTGCAGTTATAAAAATGACAATTTTATTTGAAGTTTTCGCTTTACATAACTTAAGCAAGAGATTAATCACCAAAATAACAAAACCAAATTCGACTTAACAATTTTTAGGGAAAATTAAACGAAAGACTGGTCTCACCGTGCTTTGGAATTCTGTCTCTTTCTCTTTGCTCAATTTCGTTCACTGTGGTAGGCTTTTGGAAACGTGCATTTTTATCGAATTCATTCCCCAAGCACTCGGATATGTCTACGCTCTCAAAAGCAAGTAACTCATGAGTGGCAGAACGGCCTCAAGTTCCTTGAGCTCTGTATACTGGCTCATAGCCGGAGCAAATGAGCCATCAAAACAACAAAGAATAAACAAAGCTCCAAAGAAAGAAAAGCATTGTTATTCGTAAAATTCTACCAACATTACGGCGACATCCAAAACAAAATAACAACGTGATTCCCAAGTGTGAATGACACAATTAAAATACGCTCATAAATACAATCTGCATAAAATATGGTTTCTTCGCGGATGTGACCATTTTCTAAGACGGTTAGACAATGAACGCTCGTGTCCTATGGGATATAGCACCTCTCGCATCAGATAGAAGTGCCACTCGGGCTACGCCCTCGTGGCCTTCTATCTATGCTCGAGGCACTATATCCCATAGAACACTCGCGTTCATTGTCTAACCCTTACGTATAAACCTTTAAATATTTTGTTATTTTAAGACGTTAACTTGATGAAAAATGATGGCTCCGGGAAAGGGAGTTTTAAAATAGTCTTTTCCTGTCGGAGACTTGGGTTACCAAATTCAAATAATCGCTAAAATTATTCAACCTGCAATCGGCTGACCCAGAACCTTTAATATTCCTTTACAGTATTTTTTTTTCTATACACGATGTTCTCGGGCTGTACTCAAAACCTCTGGCACATCTTGCCGCTATAATTTATTGGATGAAGAATCTTTATTTAGAGACTTCCTTTGTAGTTCACGAGTTGGGTTATAGGAGCCTTTGATTAGTATACTGAGGCGTTTACAAAGTTTTGTTCTCATTGTGTTTAAGACAACAAAAGAGGATCTTCTACTCTTGCTCAAACATTTATTGAAATGGTCATGTATCCGGTGAACAGCGACGAAGGCGCGAACGAAGCAGGGGACGGAACGAAAGAACTCGAAATTAGGATGAGAAAAACAAGCTTACTGCAGCGATTTGTCAATGCTCTCTTTCAAAACGAGGAAGAAAACAACAATGCTGCTTCAGCTGAAGAACCGCAACTTTCCGAACCCAGGGAAACAAACTCCATCGAGAGACCAGCAAAGGGTAAGTGAAATTTTCCACTCCGGAAACTTTGGTGAGACTACAGAGTACCAGCTTTTGGTGCTGAAATTTCTGGGATCGTTTGGGTAACAAATATGATCTATGATTGGTTAAATGGTTGCCTCTGGAAACCATCAACCTATAGTAACTAACGCTGGTTACCCGAACGATCCCAGAAAGTCTAGAACCGAAAGCTAGTGTCAGTCTCCTTGATCAGAAGTTTCTGGAGTAGCAATTGGTTGTTGGTTGTATATGTATTCATGTAACCAGTTAATTACATCGTATTCTGCTGGTGTTTCGCTAGTATATAAATCAAAAACCAAAATGTGCCTAAAATTGGGTTTAAAAAATAATTTGCATTGAACTTATATTCGCCCATCGGATAATGTTCAATGTATTCTGTCCCACGCACACTTCTGCGATTTTAAAAACGTGACGAAATATCCCGTCAATTCTATTCTATTGTAATGGACGCGAAGGGGCGCTGCTGCTGATTCATTCGGTCGCGTTGTTTTGAGGTGATGTAATGAGATGCATGTTGTTTACGAAATTGACTGTTGGCATGGGTGAATGTCAAATTTGAACGAATTTTTAGGAGGTGTAGGTTTGACGGATTTTCCTACAATTTGGCCAAGAATTATGGAATTATGTCAGGAAACTTTGATATTTAAAACATTTTCTCCCGTGGTGAATATTTACGCAAAACGGCTCGCATGTTTTAACTACTCCAACTTTGGACGCGGGTATCTACGTAGCTATGGGGTGAATGTATTTTGAATATCGAACACGCCTGGCGCCGTTTCAGTTATTTGAAATAACTTGGTTGGTTAGAAAAACTAAAGATACAAGGAGCCCGATGGGCTTCGAAACTGGCTCGTTTGGCCTCAGTTTCCACCCGGTTTTCACTTTAGAGTTTTATATTAGCAAGCCACAATATACAATCTAGAATCTATCAATATGCACAGTCCAGTCCACATTTACATTCCACAGCCCGCTTCAAGCACTCCTTAGGGACGGACTATTTTATTGTTAAGAGGGGGGGGGGGGGGGGGGGGGGGGGGTTGGGCAATTACTAAAAACAAATTCCTGCACAGCAAAAGTAAAGAAAAAAAATAATGCACAGCGAGCGAAAGGAAAAAAAGGTATGGAGCAATCCCGAAAAAAATTCTTGCACAACATCAAGACGGAAAAAAAATTCATGATCAGAAAAATTGCCCAACACCGCCACCTGCCCCCACCCCCCATCCCACACCCCCTTTAGTAGGCTACAGTTTCAGGTCTATATTTTTTTCTCTGATCGGCTCGGTACTGTTAGAAAAAACATAAATTTAGAACTTTGTATATTTTTTTCGCTTTAAAATCCTTAAAATCACCTACTACAAGGAATCCCAATTAATTTCACTTCTTTCGGATTTTTGCCTTTCATGAATTTTTATTTTGTGAAGTTGAAGGAACAGAACAGCCAACTGAAAATTCACCGCCGTCGGAGAAGATGTAAACAATGCACGTGTCTTGCGAGTTTCGCTGGCGCTAGTGAATGTTTCTCGGGCGAACCTTAAAGCGATCACTTTTTCATTTAATTTTCTTTTCTGTGTTTCGGATACAGAGGAATAAAAACTAGATATATTTTCGTGTGTCTGATTGCGAGATGTTTTATGGAATCTCTGCGTTTAATATGCGTTACTGGAAAGGTTTCAAATTACTTTTGACATTATGCAAATTGCAACATTTTTACCTCAACTGAAATAATATATTTCAAAGGGATAAATTTGTTTCTCTCCTCCTAAATTATCACTTCTGTCGTTAACTTTGATTAAATTTATAAGTTTCATCAAAAATTTATTATGATTATGACGGAAATAGTTCCAGCAAAACGAAAAGTTCTGAAAGTTGTTTTGACCCCGGATCCGGACCACGCAAAAATAAACTGAAAGATTCGTGGCTTCAAACTTAGAACGGTAAATATTTGAACTATAGTTGCTTAATTATTGGTTATACCCTTCGCTATACTACTTATGAAAACACGCAAAATCACACACGGTAGCGATATACAAAGGATATCAATCGCAAAGCAAAGCCATTTCCCTTAAATGATCGTGACTTCCTCCTAGACGTCTCCTAAAACGAAAAAAAATGTGGAAAACATATGGTTGTAGTTTGAAACTCACAACGGCTGCAGACAAGCGCTTACCTTGCAGAATATCTAACCAAAATTTGTCAAAGTGAAGCGATCGATGAATGTCACAGCAGATGCATCAAACTAACCATCGATGTCTCACAAATCCAACAGCCGAGTCTTGTTACAGTATCGTTTTGTTTTACAACAGCAAACGAACGATATCGCTTGCTTTTATAACGATCAACGAAAGTATAAAGCAACTCGTTTGTATAAACTCTTGCACCATCAATCGAGCAGAGGAAGGTCTGGAACGAGTCACGCACCCCTCCCCCCAACAAGATCTTCCTTTTGCGTGATAAACATGCGCACGCGTAAGAAACATTTGTCATATATTTTAATGTATCATAACAAAAGCAGCAATTTTTCTAAAGCAACAAGACAATGAGAACCCGCATGTTCCCAAGAATTATCTCTTACACGTAATACGCATCTATGTACATCACGTTTCTATTTCAAATTGCTTTTATAAGAAAACGCTACCACAAGTAAGCCACCGATTCGTCTTTGCCTAATATAAGGTTGACTTGAAGGTAAAGGTTACTGTAGTGTGGGTTGGGGTTCGCGGCGTTACGGCGTGACCGCGGGACGCTGCCGTGACGTCGTTTTGGTGACATCACAGGTTACGTCATTTCTGGAAACCGGAAGTAAACTAGGTACGGCGTTGGCCGCAGCAAAAGCGATTCCCGGGGCAGGTGACACGACAGAAAAAAAAAAAAAAGGGTATTTTAAGAACTGACTCGTCGCAGAGCGACGAGCCAGTTAAAAAAAAAAATGGTATTTTAAGAACTGACTCGTCGCAGAGCGACGAGCCAGTTAACAAGTCTTTTGCCGGAGGACTGTTTCAAGCGTGTGTTTTGTACCTTTTTTGGTTTGAAGAACTATTTTAATTTAAAGTGGTGCTGTTGTTCTGCCTTTTCTGGGTTAGTTTATTATTTTTGTCTTCAAAAATGAAATTATTATCGGTGTTAAGAGAATGTGTAAAGAAGATATCCTAGAGTATGACTATTCATGGGTAAAGCTATTAAGCAGTATACATCACTGTGGTGCTGTTTATAATGCACACAATTAAGGCACTCCTAAGATTTAAATCTGCTTTTTAAAGCCTGAAGTGAGACGATTTAAACAAAATACAACTTATATTAGTTTAAGTTTAAGTTTTATTAACTAAATTAATTTTATGAGTCAAATTAGTGATGGATTTTACCATTTATTCTTTTCACAAAGATCTGATAGCTGAAGTAGGAAAGCTTAACCAAGAACGTAAAAAGAGTCTCCTCATGCGCTTTATAGACGGGCTTGTCAACACTACACATCATAGCCAACCAGAAATGTCTTTAGTCACCGTTGAAAGAGAGCACGTGGGACATGGGGAAGACGATGAAAATCAAGGGACGAACAGTTTTGAAGACGAACAAGCAGAGTTTAGTGCATGGTAATTAACTTAAAAATAAATAATCCCACTATACAGTAGAACCTCGATTTAACGAAGTACCAAGGGACTGGAGAAATTGGTTCCTTATATCGAGGGTTCGTTAAATCGAAAACCTTGTTAAAAGAATTTGAGGAAAAACAACCAAATTGTTCGTTATATCGAGGTATAGTTAATAATTGTTTTGTAACGGTGTTACGTCGCACTACCCAGCATTTCCGGGTCTGAAGAAATAACATTTGCGCTTTATATGCCTGTACGAAGCTACAGTACACTGTATATATAACTACGGCACTGGAAAACTGTACAGGTAATACCTTTGCCCTATAGCACACACTGTACACATTTAAATCAAATGATAATCAAGGGTTTCCCAGGACGCGAATAACAGTCTCTACTTAGAATTGTTTTGTAACGGTGTTACGTCGCACCACCCAGCATTTCCGGGTCTGAAGAAATAACATTTGCGCTTTATATGCCTGTACGAAGCTACAGTACACTGTATATATAACTACGGCACTGGAAAACTGTACAGGTAATACCTTTGCCCTATATCACACACTGTACACATTTAAATCAAATGATAATCAAGGGTTTCCCAGGACGCGAATAACAGTCTCTGCTTATAACAAAACTTAGACTACAGACTACTACTGACTAGATGCTAGAAAATTGAACATTGCTACATTTCTGTAGATGCTTAATCAAAGAAATCTTCCAATATAATGTACTTTGCCTCTTGTTTTTGGCTTGCATCGCGTTTACATTTATTCGTTATATCGGGGTAGATTTTACGTTTGGGCTGCCGGATTGTGTTCGTTATAAGGAGGATTTTGTTATATCGAGGTTCGTTATATCGAGGTTCTATACATTTTACTTGTACTTTTTGCCGGGCAAAAGAATATCGTTCGTTATACCGAGGACTTCGTTATATAGAGGTTCGTTAACCCATTCACACCTGAGGATTTTTACGTTTTTGTGTGATTTTCTGCATACACACGCCCCATAGGATTTCGTGACTTCATATTTGGAGTTACCATTGAAAGTGCTGCTGTTCTAAAACACTGAAGGCTCGAGTTTACTGGAAACGTCATTGTGACGATCTCATTTTGCTTGGTTGATTTGCAATAAAGGGTCCAATATGAATTATCTACGATTTTTGGTAAGTTCACAGCCATTTTTCATCTTTAGTAGCTGCCTGGTGAGCATCATTAAGCTTGGAGGTAGTTCAGAGTCCACTTCTCAATGAAGCGAGTTAGATGTTGTACTTCGTTTACGAATTTGGCTCGTTGCTCGTTGAACTGGAAAAATGGCCGCCTGGAAACGAAGTGGCTTTGGGACTCGACTCTGGATGAATTTCTTGACCTACCGCGGCATATTTTGAAAGTTGCGACCACAGGAGAACACAACAAGCGCGAAATTTCGGCGGTGGGTCAGAGTGGCTGTGGACTTAGTATATATATGAAAATTGTCGTGGACGGAATGGGCGCTGTCAAAAAATCTGTTTATTTCCCAGCATGCAGTGCGGTGGTGATGTTGAAAATCGAGGCAAGGTGAGTATGCATTAGTATAAGAAGCTGTAGCTAGGCCCGAGCAACGAATAAGAGCAAAAAAATTCACTGCTAAGCTAGGACTAGGATTGAATTTTGCTGTAAATGTTGACTTTTGGGTTTGCCACGATGATTTGAATAAAAAAAAACTAAAGGCAAAAACGTGATTTTTGTTGTTTTTCTATGACGTTAAAAACGGTAATTTTTGTTATTGTCCAAATTCAAACGCTGATATTCTGCAAAAATCGCTGACTTTTTTGTGTTTATTGAGTATCTCAATTTGAAAGACTTTCTAGTCAATGCTCACAACTGCTAGTTAAGGCAATGTTCGCACGATTGAGAAAGTTACAATTTTTTAACGCAGTGGAGTCTTGTACGGGCGGTTACGGGCGGTTCAGGTGTCAATGGGTTAAATCGAGGTTCCACTATGGAACTGACATGCAACATCTTAGGCTATATTCACATTGTACTCAGCGGTATGACTCTGAATCATTTTTAAATCGTTTATATCAGGTTTCAAAATGTTCCAGCACCGTCTTACCAGGCTTAATTAATCAATGACATCAATGACATCAATGTAATCAATGAGTAATCAATGAGTAATCAATTGATTACTCATCGAGTATTGGCAATACTCAATGAGTACTCAATGACTATCAATGACCCACAAAATTTTTGGTCATTGATTAGTCATTGATGTCATTGATTAGTCATTGATTTGCATAAAAAAGGTGTTGGCAGGTCAGACACGACTCATGAATAAGCTCGTGATAACGCAGAGTTTTGCTCTAACAAGTAAATCCCTCAAGGGTTTTCCTTTTTTGTATGAGATAAGGGGATGCTCTTTGTATATTTCTCTTAGCAATGGTTGGTTCTGAATTAAGTAACAATGCGTGTAAGAACTAGGCAATGCTCTATTGTTCCACGGCATTTCGCTTTCCCCACATAAGATTGTTTAGGTGTTTCTTACTGAGAATACATCAACCTATGGACAACATGTTTTTTTTTAATGTACTGAACTTTATTTTAAAGTGATGTTTCTTTTGTGCTACAAGATTTCATCCAATCGTAAAACTCGAAAACAATGGCCAAGAAAGGCTTCTAATTTTACATGTTTCCCACACAGAATTTTGGTTGCATTAGTTTTCACTAAAAGGCAATCAATTAGTAAACAAGAGAGAAATAAATGAGGTAGACGGTTTCAACAATATCACAATTAACACCTTTCTGCATTCGTTGCCGTTAGGTTGCCTAGTTCTTACTAGGACCATTAAATGCCATTTTCTCATAAAGATGTTTTTATGATTAGGCAACGCCGGGTGGTATGTTGTTACGAAAGGCAGACTTCTTTTTCGCACGTTCTCGCCTTTTGCTGCAAAGATGACTTCCGTTCACTGAATTTTCCCTCGGAAATTATTTTCTCAATGAGATTGCGAGTGTAGCCTCTAGCACGGAGGCGTGCTTTGTAGTTGTTGATATTCTCACTGAATGATTTCGCCGAGGAGTTTGTTCTTAAAAGTCTCAGGGCTTCACCTTTTATCCCGGAGCCCTTTTCTGACCACCGCTGGGTGGCAGGAAGAGAAATGGGTGTACTGGAAGGTCTCTGTTGGTTTAAAATGAGTAATCAATGACATCAATGAGTAATCAATGACCCACAAAATTTTTTGGGTTCGATTAATCATTGATTACTCATTGAGTATTGGCAATACTCAATGATTAATCAATTGATTACTCATTGATTGCCCATTGATTACTCATTGATGTCATTGATCATTGATTGGTTATGCCTGGCGTCTTATCACTTAGATCCGCGGTTTGTGTCAATAATGTTATGAAGCGACAATAAGGATCGCCTAATTTCAGTATGCCCACCCGGTTTTTTTTTCTTTCAAACACGATTCGTCTACCTTTGTATAAGAAAAGACAATGTCGAAGGAATTCACCCATAAAATGACTAAGTATTTACTCCCTGAATTAGAACTAATTCACAAAGAACAGAATCTGCGAATATCCTTCACTATTTTCTAACAATTGGCAAACTATGACAGGTGAATAATGTCATGCGAATCGATCATGACAGGTGAATCATGACAGGCGAATCATGACACGAATTATGGTGGGTGAATCATAATTGACGAATCATGTTTGAAATTTGGTTCTGCAGTATCGACTTTCGGGAAGTCAGTATTTACTCTGTAAACTCAGTTTTGTCTGAATTTCCTTTGCAAATGTCAGATCATGACGTCAAATTATAGCCGGTGAACCATGCGTGTTTAAAAAACCGGATCTGCACACTGCAGTGAAATAGGAGTGGATGAAGTTTCGCTGAACATGTACAAAACACGTAAATATGAAAACTGTAAATGAACGAATCCAAACTGTTCTTTTACAGAATGTAATTAGAATTTAATAGCATACCGTTTATCCATTAATTTTTGAATTCGTTTTGAAGATACTTGAAGGAAGAAAGACTCTGTAATAGTACTAATTTGAATTTATCCAGTGGGGTGAATATTACAGCTAATTAGAAGGCAGGAAAGCCGTTGCATATTCTGCCGCATGCAACGGGTTGTATTCAACGGTAGTTTCTCGAGATCGTAAATTGAACTAGCTGATGGTCTGAACTAGATTTGCAAGTGGGCCATAATGGCAGCATCTTCGTATCTTTCTCAGCAATTTTCGGAAGACTTCAGTAATCTTCGGACTATTTCGCAAAATGACCGAAAACGTCAAAATGGTCTTCGGACGAACATCGGAAATTTTTGGAAAGCCTTCAGTAAACTTCTGAAAAATTCAGCAATTCACAAAGTTTTAAATCGGATTACAACAATATCCAATAATTTTCGAAAAATTGTCGGAAATCTTCGGAAGACCTTAATTCAATGGTACCAAAGTTATATAAAGGCATGTGTATACTGAGAAAAAACAAGTCACTCATTGGATATCTTACGGTATACCACTCGAAACCATTTCATAACTAATATCTCTTGAGCCAGTTAACTTACGTGATAAAAAAATGGAACTGTGATGATTATGTAGCGAATGAAATTTATTGCAGCCGGAATGTCATCAGCGAAACAGAGAAGATGGAAGGAGTGGAATTGCACAGTGAAAGTACCAGTACAATACACAACGAAAGGGAGGAAACGACCATCAGAGGTGACCGCAATAGAAAAAGAGGTGTCGCTATGGTTCCTGAAGATTTCCATGAGCATGGGATATTCAACCTGGCTTACCAGAATGAAAACATTGGGATCTCACTAGGAGAAGACGAGGGATCCATTGAGCGTAGTCACGAGGCTGATATGCCAACGTTAACGTATGGAGGAAGGAGTAGAACAGTAAGTTTCTTTGATGAAATGAAAAATGAATCGGAGACTGCGGATAAAGAAGAGAATGCAATTTGTAATCCAGATCCCAGTCATTTTGAATTAGACTTACATGTAACGAAAAGAGCAAGGAGTAGAACAGTGAGTTTCGCTGATGAAATACAGAATGAATCGGAGACTGCGGGTGAAGAAGAGAATGAAATTAGCAATCCAGAGCCAAAAACCGTTGATGTGACTTCTAAACCGGCGCCTAAGCAAAAGAGTTCAAAGACAGCCAAGGATTGGTTGGTGGATCCTCGCTTGTACAAGGTTAGTAAAGGTGGATTAAGTCTTAACAGCGTCAACATGTTTGATTTTTTTTTTTCATGCCAAAAAAAGTGAAAATAGATAAAGTTCAAAAGGAAGCAGTGATTAAACAGATCGGAAAAGACACTCAGTCTGGTTGGAAACAGCGAGATTCGCATCGTTTCGATGTGATATGTTAAGGAGACTTAAAAAAGTGTTGGGAAATAAATAATCTACATTATGAATCAACACATTGAGCCCATATATGGTTTGTCATAAAGCCCCCGATATCCGTGGGTGTACATGACGTATATCCAGCGATGATGGTAAATTTCTCATTTTGAAGGAAAGTGAAAATGACTTCTGACTGCAATTTCGTATCTTTGGGGGGGGGGGGGGGGGGGGGGGGTTGCAACCTCTTCAACCCCTCACCCCTGGATCCGCCCCTGGAACTATTATATAAAAAAGGAAAAAGAAAGAAAAAAAGAGAGAAGAAAAGAAAATAGAAAAAATATTGATTACATGATTGGACAAAAAAGGGGCGAAATGTCACAGTGTTCCTTGGCGAAGCTGAATGAAAGCTGGTTCAAAGTTTCAACCGCTCGACACGGAGTGAATGAAGGAGCTCAATTTTCAGAAAATGCGTTATAGTAATCATCTCTGGAATCTGATAATTTAGACTTGATACTTCCTGAGAACAGTTTCTGATCTTTGTTTAAGCGGATTGAAGTTAACCAATTTCACCATTGCTTTATTTGGGACAAAATGCATAGATATAGAACCCCAAGACCACAGCTCCAGTCATACCAAGGGTAAGACACACAAAACCAAAGCCCACTAGACTGACTCCACTGAGAAAATAGAACCATAGCACCAATGAACGATGGAGATGAGGAAACAGAGCTTGGATAGACAGAAAGACTAAGGAAGTGGAGAGCTATATAATGCATGGAAGAAAAAGGGGAAAGAATGGGATGTAAGCGCAACTACAGGCCCCCAAGTGAAGGAGAAATGTAGAAACGCAGGAAGATGAATTGAAGAAGGAGTTTAAAAAACGCCATTAGCATTTTGATCAAAAACAAACAAAACAACCCAAACCAAAACATAAACAAACTAAAATTCTTGGTCACTAATAATTTTCAATTCATACACATGTACTTTAGTGAGCTCACTAAAAACTTATTAATAAACAACATAGATTGATAATATGAAAATATATGTAGGAATTAAAACGAGCAGGTTTGTAAACAAAAGCGATCGATTCAGCCCATACTTCGATGTTTGAAAATTTGGTGCTGATGGAAGGGACCAAAAAGCTAAATAAACTACAGGTGACGATGTTTATGAGTTCTTTAGCTGTGATTAGATTCAGACAAGGTGTCCTCGCTGCAGTTTTTTCAGACTTTTCGCAGCTCTGTTAAGGTAGCCGTGTGTTTGTTCAATTTGTATGTTTTGATTCTGAATTGAAACTGAGACACTTGTCACTGAAGTAATTCTATGCCATTTAACTGTGCTTTAATTCGTGTCATCACTACTCTGTCCGGTTCTTTACGCAGACGAAAGCTCTTCGTATAAAACTCTCAATATCACGGCTAAATTAAGTTTAGCTCGGCACAATTTTTATTCGCTACTTGTTGACCTTGTTGTGTAAGAAATGGCGGCGCGAGGTAAAATATTGTAATAAGCCTTTTTTACTTAATAAAAGGTTGTACATCTCAATGAATATTTTTCGAAACTGTGATTTATTATCAATGTCTTGAATTATAAAACAGTTTTAGCGCTCAAGCTTGCACAATATCGCCTGATGTTACGGGCGACTCGGCGTACGGTCCGTCGGCTAAGTATCCGGCGATATTGCGCTCGCTTTCGCACTGTAGCTGTTAAATGTACTTCATGAAAGATTTATTTTGTTCTGGAGAAATCAATGAGTCATTTTGCACTCTTTAGTATACGTAGGTACAGTCGCACACGAGCCACACAAGGCCAACACCGGCCGGTGTTTTCCTTGGTTTCTGTAGCACAAAGTACCTTGGAGTATTCCTACCTCCTAACCCACCAGGATGGGTTGGTGGTCCATCGCAGAGTTACCGCCAGCGTTAGGTCGCTGATGATACCATTTATTTATCTGGTTGGAAAGAGGAAATGTGCAGCAACACGCGTGACTTTGTGGATACCAGCTTTGGAACCACCCACATTCAAGTAGACAGCCCAACGTGTAACCTTTACACCAATGCACTTCCATCTCCACAGTATACTATATTTGATGTTACATGTTTCTTTACTGATAGGTTGCAGTTATTTTCACATGTTCACGTCTTGTGCAGGATGCGGCGTATGCATATTTACCACTATACTTAACAGAGGTACTAGGATTTAAGAAAGTAAGGTTTACATATGAAACGGTACACTCTATAAATATCCACGAAATATTCAGGCTCCTATTAGCCCCCTCAAGCAGTTTCAGTTGAGGTCTGGGTTAAACTTATGTCCGAAAAATATGGTTGATCCACAATATCTTCACCTAGATTGCTTAAAGCAGGATATAATTTTCTCTGAATGTTTATCTTGCTTTTTTTTCTTATGCCTTAACATTAAGAATCTCGATTTCTTTTTTTTTTACTTTTTTTACAGGAAGCCGTCGCATATTTTCCTCTTGTTCTTCTAATCAGCGCAGCATTGGGCAGCACGGTCTCAGATAAACTGAACAGAAAAATCGGAAGCAAGGTAAACTTGCGATTTCCAGTTTGTACTACGTTGGGTGAACTGTGAAAGCAGATAACAAAATGATTTCGATTGATGAAAGTTTTGATAGTAATATTTTTTAAACAACTCTTGAAATTGAGATAAGCGAAAGTGGTAATTCAAAGATACGCAGCCGTGAGCTTTTTTTTTTTTTTTTCAGTAACGGGCAGACTTACAATTTCCTTTTTCAGCCATTCCAATTTTTTTATTTCATCCCAATGCAATTTCTATACAGAATAAAAACCTTCTGGTGTTAACCATCAAATCCCTATATTTGATGCTTGTGGCAGGCAACGGCCTCTCCTTGGCAAATACCTTTCCTAGAATTTGGGTTGTTACTTAGGGCACATTCAATTGACGTATATTGTACGGCTTCCTTCGATTGTAATTTTTCTGTGATCTTTCCACGTACACAGTGGTTGTACCTTGTGGCTTCTCTTCTTGTAACTGGTGCATCTGTCTACTGTTACTTCCAAACTCCTTCTCTGAAGCAGAGTACATATGCGCCCGTTATCTTGCTAGGAGGCGGCATGTCCATCATGTACGTTATGGCATTGGTGTTTATCACAGAACTTATTGGAGATGATAAGGTCAGGTTTGTTTTGCAATCGGGAAAACCCGATTTACATAATGCACTTAAAAGTAATACAGCACCATTTGGTTATATAGTTAAAATAAATACTCTGTTAAACGTACAGAAGAATACGAAATATGACACTCTAATTGAAGAGACCCGTGTGAAGACCTAAATCAAATGAACGTTCAGTTTTGCCAAAGCTAAGAGTCACTACCATAGAAACGTTGTTTTACAGTAAGACGACGACAACGGTTTGGCCCATATCACGCTGTTTAAGTTGTTTTTAATTCAATCAGTTTAATACATTTTATCTTGTACAGGGAACCAGTGGGTGGGTATTCTCCATCATCGTATTTATTTCTGGAATATCCAGCGGAGGAATGTTCATGGCTATACAAGAGTTTTATCCAGATAATGAGTAAGAACAACAATTCTAACTTTACATATATTTTAAAATCAGTTTTAGGTTCACTGTTTGATTTGCATGGCTTCTTTCGGAATTGGGGAATTATTACGTATTTATTACGTCATATGGCGTCATGGTTGACAGTTAATTACTTCATTGTCAACATTTCTGAAAATACTACTTCCGAGAACACCAATCCCCGAGTTATACTAAATTTCACAAAAAAGGTCTTGAACATGAAATGATGAGGTCAATGTAGATTGGAACTTACATGCCTATACATAAGTGGTCGGTGGCTATGTTGTCAGCATAAAACGCAAAAGGCATATACAGTGTATGTATGTATATATTATCTGCACGTGTATATGGCCACAAATTTTATAAATGTTTTATTTTCCTTTTAGATCCGTGTCAAATGCGAGCATAGCTAATTACGTACGTCATGTATTTTCGATGGTCCTTGGGATATTGGCGCTCACTGGCTCGCTGGTGGTACTGTTTTTCCAACCTACGATGTTATGTTCTACACGGCAAGGTTGGTAACATTGATTATTGTAAAAATTGTGCACAAAGCTTTTAATTAAGAAGCTTTCTGAAATACGTCTTCCTCGCAAGACTATACTGGGTTTATGAGTATAACAGTGTTTCTAAGTCATTTAAGCTTGTAGTAAAGGTACACTTCACTGCACGTGACATTACGTTTCGATGTGAACACTACATTTGCCTACTAAAGCATCGTGATTCCGGCCACACACGAATAAGCCATTTCCGAGTTGCCTTTGGCCTTTTTATCAAAGTGAAGCTAGGTGCGAAACCTTTCATATGAAAATGAGCTTTCATTCACATGCAAATAAAAGAGAGGCTAAAGGCAACTCGGAAATGGCCTATTGCTTTTGCTATATCTCCTTATTTCCCCAGGGGTTCTACGTATAGGCACTAAGCACGGTTATGAGGCTGGATATCTTGTGTATCACGTGATGTGTACAACCCTTGTTGACCCCGGGTAGTGACGGGGATGCTCGTTGGAAGTTTTAAAAAGAACCTCTTAATGATACCAGAATATTCTTCTGAACTGAACGCTGTTACCAAGTGCTCTACATTTTTTTACCCTAAAGGCACTATATAAATAGCTTAAACTGGGGATTTCTTAGCACTGCACATCGTAAAGGGTACCGAAATCTCTTTTTTAACCACTAAAAGGTAAGACAGGCATCCTCGTCACTTTTTCGTGTCAAGACGGTAACAAGAATAGAGATTAACACGGAACACGGAACACGTGAGCATGGAACAGGGTCAAGAAGGGTCACAAATGGGAGTCCCCTACTCTGGGTGTTGATCATACATATTCTGCAAAAAAATAATGTAGAGTTAAATAACGTCACTATAAATCTTTATGCTGTTTGTCTTTCCTTTTAGAGTACTCACCCAATGAAGACGCCCCCGCTCAAACAGAATCAAGTACTTCTGCTGTCGATGTTGTCGTAATTTCCTAAAACGAATTAGCTGTGAAAGTGCCACAGGACAAAGGCCATCTTTATTCTATCTTCTATCGTGACTTGGTTGAATAGCTAGATAGTTCTAGCTAGCTAGTTCTAGTTCGGCGCATTTACTATACGGCTTACCTAAGCACGTCATTAAACAGCTCCAACGTGTGCAAATCGCATCGGCTCGGGTGGTTTCTCTCTCACCTAAGTTCTGTCATATTACACCTGCTCTTGCAAATCTCTACTGGCTCGCGATTGATCTCCGAATTGAATTCAAGATACTTATCATTACTTACAAGACTCTTTATGGTCAGGCTCCTGCTTACGTTGGAAATCTCCTTAACAGTTACATCCCAACACGGAATCTCAGATCTTCAAAGAAAAAAATATTTACTGTATCTGCTTTTAACCAAAACAGTTGTGGTCGCCATGCTTTCTCTGTTGCTGCAACGCTTCTTTGGAATAATCTTCCTCAATATATTAGAGACGCAGGATCAATAGACATTTTTAAAAGACATTTGAAAACGTTTCTTTTTAGACGCGCCTTTTTATAATGCGCGCATGTAGCAGTGTTTTATATTTTATTTATATCTTAGTTTTTATTTGCTTTAATGTGACTAGAATAGGATTTTTATACGTTTTATTACATCTTAATGTAGTTTTTAATTTTGACTTTGTAACTAGCGCCTTTGGACCTTTGGAAAGGGCGCTTTATAAATGCCAATTAATATATTATTATTACTAGAAGTAATCACAGATTAAAGTGCGTCTCCTTAGGTACCTCGTTGTGACATGGCATTCGCGTTTCAGGCATGTTTCTGGTTCTTTCTTAATTTAGGGCCGGCTTGTAGTTGTGGAACGTTGTACGTTGTCGAACGAGCTGTCAGAGCACGAGGCAGCAAGAAAAGTGCGCACGCAGGTCAAAACACGCGCTAAGAATGCGGGATGCTATTGTGACATTTCAAGATAGCGCAGATTTGGTACCGACACTTTTCTCGATTCGTTCCGCCTAGACTACGCGCTGAGCATGCTGGATACTATTGTGACGTTTCAACATGGCGCAGATTTGGTACCGACACTTTTCTCGATTCGTTCCGCCTAGCCGACAAGATTAGGAAGCGTCTCCTTCGTCGACGCAATTATTGTTCTATAATGTTGTGCGCCTTAACAAAAGACTGCATTAAGACACTAAACAGCAGAACCACAACTACTAAGCCTGATCTGTGACAAAACTCTAGATCAGCAGACAATTCTTAACAAATGTAAAACAACACGGCAAACTGATCCTTACGGTGGTGAAAATACTATGTACTTATTAACTGAATGAGGGGACAGGACAGCTCGAAGTCATCACGTACACAATGACAGAGAGCCAAATAGTTTCCCCTCCGGCCCGACCTAACTCAGTCAATAAGCGTTTTATCATATGACCACTACCGCGAAGTTTATGAATAAAAAGAAGAAAGAAAGAGAGAAGAAAATGAGAAAGTTATCTATCACGTGATTGAACAAAAAAAGACGTGAAATGTTCTCGTTGTGTCGCGTAACAATGTTTATTGGCGAAGCTCAGTGAAAGCTACGGGTTCAAAAGTGTCTTTCAAAGTTTCAACCGCTCGCCACAAAGTGAATGAAAGAGCAAAAATCCTTTGTACTAATCGGTTCTGGAATATGATATGGCCTTGAAGTTTTTGATCTTTGTTTTAAGTGGATTGGAGCTGAACAATCTCACCAATACATGGCATTTTATAGTCTTTGAAAAGAGTTAAAACGAGAAAGTTTGCAAACAATAAAAACAGCAATTAAACATGGATCAATTTAGCTCGTAGTTTGATTTTAGTTTACTTTTTTAATGTTGTTTTTGCCAATGAATTGGACTAGAAAGTCACATCGATTACATGAAACGATTTTTAAAACGTTTAATTGTGTCCTAACGATGTCAATTTTTGTACAAATTGCTATCCTCGCCGCAGTTGTTGAAGACTTTTCGCTGCTTTGTTAGGGTAGCCGTTTTTTTGTTTAAAAGACGTTGTCAGGTAAAAACATCCATATCCAATATAGATAAAAGGTTAGTTTTAAAGGAACTGTGGTGTTGCGTCGGTGGGGGAGTGAAACATGAAAAAAATTAGTTTTGTCGACTGGGTTTATAAGGTAAATTGGTCAACGTAAAGATAGGCTAGTGTTAGGGTTAGACAGTTATCTTGTGTTGTGTTCCAGGAGCACCTGGGGGTCAAGCCAAGCCTCCCCACCATATGAAAACACAACAGCAAGGGAGGTCCTTTCTAGACATAAGTCAACATAAGTCATTTTTGTAATTGTAACGTATCTTTTTGGAACAAACACAGTTCTTTTTTGGCACAAAATATAAAAAGAAAGGAAGAATTGTATCTAAATATATATATACATATAAACTTTTATTTTTACACGATCAAGAAATTCAAAGCTACAGCTTGTGTCGTCATGTAAATAAAATACTACTTATATGGAAATCAATACAAATTTAAATGCAACATTTTTTATATGATCGAACTTTGCAAGTGTAATACTGTTTTTTTTTTTAATTATTTTACCCACAAATTTCTAATCAATGATGTCAATACATGTAAATATTTTTTACTAGGTGTTTTTAGATAGAAAATAAAAACAGCTGTATACTCTGCATAACCTTATTCCATCGTTACCAACTAGGGAGGGTCTAGACGTTTGAAACCTTTGACAGTCATAAGACCTATTCTTAGTTCGGTATGTGCTGTAACAATAATGCTACTAATTAACCTGGTGAGCGAATCACGATCAATACTATGAACCTATTGTTTTCCTGGATGATTTTACTGAGCCGCCGAGGGTTGACGTTCCAGAGAGAGGTTTTCAAAGATGGTAGACCCGTGGTATTGATGGCCAATCCCTTGCTCGTTGTTTTCCATGATAATGACAACAGCTGCTTGAGTCGAGATTAGTTAGCGTCTGGTTATGATCAGGTCGAACTAGTGCCAATGTTTGGATCAGGGGTGTCCCCATAGGACCTTGTGTTGTGGATTGTAGAGGCCATGGTATGTTTCATTGACTGATCTCGTCCAATCTTGTTGATCCTAAAAGAGTCCAGATAAGAGGGGAACGATATATAGTCAGCAGCCAACCTTGCATTGAAAAAGGTGATTTGAGGTACTCCTGAAGGGTTGCACCAAGGTTCTCGTATAGCTCTACCAATGCAGAAACTACCGCTTAGGCGGCCGATACAGTTCGCCAGCAATAGCGTTTTAGGAGTTTCCAGAGGGCGTCAGGAGCATCATCAGATTAACCTAGTGACTTAGATCCTGCATTCAGTCTCAGAACCACACATATAAGTGGGATAGCCATATTATTTTTTGTGTAGCTATTCAAGTCCAGAACTAATGTGCAGTATTGTGAGAGGGTCTGAGTGGGGGTAGCTCGATAACACTAAACACTTAATTTTGGGGCTTTATAACATTAAACAGTTAAATTTTCGGCTTTATAATACTAACAGTAAAAAATTCACTGTAACAGTAAATTTAATCCAGATAGAAACAAAAACGGCTCCAAAATTGTCGGAAAGTTGTCCGAAGGTCATTTGAACGTTTCCGATCATTTCCGAAGATGCCGCAGACTACCGAAGATTTCCGAGGTAAAATCCGAAAGTATTTCGACTGTAATACTGAAGACAAACAGTTCATTCATCATTTAAACAAGGAAAAGACGTTTGCAAACGTGGCGTCATCGATATATTGACATGTGATACATATATATTATAAAGTCCAAAGATACGATTTTTCTCAGTAAGAGATTAAAATCCTTGTAATTCACTTTAATTTATATAATAACATGGGATATTATTTATTATTAAAAAAGGATACAATGTTCAACAAAAATGACAGATTAATGTCATTCCTTCCTTCTTAAATTTACATGTATATGAACCACGAACTTTAATCAGCGCCTTTTTCCGTTATGCCCTCAAATATAAGAACTCTTTGCAAATTTATTGCAACGATTCAATCTGGCACGAGGGTCAACTCTTTGTAAATTTGTAGATTTATAATAGAAATGTAAATTATTGTTCTTTTGAAACTCAGTAAAAGCTTAATCAGTGTTTTTATTGAGTTTTAAACTTTGACATAATAATTTATCCAGCAAAATTGTTCAATTAATCAATTTCATGACCAGTCAAAAACTCATGGTTATGTGCATACCTGATCGTCCTGATGTTCTTACAAATCAAGGCGAAAATGAGCGCGGATGGCCCGACCAGACCTGGTGACCGTTATGTCAGGTGGGATATCATCCTCCATATCGCTCTCTGAGTCGGTGTCGTATTCATCCTCTTGCACAGGTAGATCAGTCATTTCACCTTCGTACAAGAAGGTTGACTGGAATATACTGCTGGCAGCAGAGCTCCTGCTTTGTCTTTGGTGGTTTCACTGCGCACTGCTCTTTGCCTCACAGGGCGATACTTGTCCTTCATGGCTACTTCAATCGTATCTGGGGATCTATGCTTTCAACTGGAGGAGGTTTCACCACGTTGACATCTACCAACTCCATACTGGAGCTCGGAACGGGATAGTACGATTTCTCGTGTGTAAAGTATTTAGCGCCACATTTCGTTGTCCTTTTCAAAGATTCCTTCGAAATCGTGCCAAAGTCTTGGGCATCCTGCAGTGCAGTGAAAGTCTCGTTTTTTATGTGGGAGACTGCATGAAGGTTTTCAACTAAAGTTGTTGTTAAAGTTGTTAGTTGTTGTTAAAATTCGCCATGCTAAATTTAGATGCAAGCTCTGAAAGCCCAAGAAATTCCGTCAGATGTTTCTTGACGGCTGCCACGCTGGATTGCTTTGCAAGGTCAAAAGTTACCCTGCTTCTATGCTTTCAAAAGCAGAATCCTTCCCGCGTCTATAGAGGCTCACAAGAACTTTTTAATATTTTTTTATTTGCTTGATGGAATCTACATGGCGTTCTGATAAGAAAGTCGAAAGTCGAAAAAAGTTTTTGATATCGATTTTTCTTGTCCGTGATTCGTGACATTTCACTTCCGGTGGGTTACAAAACCGCGCAAGAAGAAAGACTGGAAATAGTCCGCTGTGACGTCAATACAAGAATGTCAGTGTCGCGGTTTCTCAGTTTCTCCGTTTATTGGTGCGTGTTGCTACAACCGTAGACAACACACCTCAATAGAACCATGTTTCTTCCTCAGGGCGCACCACAAAATGTGATTAACCGAGAAACCGCGACACCGGCATTCTTGTATTGACGTCACAGCGGACTATTTCAAGTCGTTCTTCTTGCGCGAATTTGTAACCGCGAAGTGAAATTTTACGTTTTTAGATGGTTAAAACACGGAAAAGAGAATCGATATCGAAGAAACTCTTTTCGATTTTCTTATCAGAACGCCATGTAAATTCATTCCATCAAGCAAATAAAAAAATAATTGTCATATACACTTTAACAACACCGGATGCCGCCATTATTTTTGCTGACCTTTTCTTCGCCCCCGACACTGACCAAAGGATCGCGGGTTCTTGGGACGAGATTGGTCCCCAGGTTTCTCAGGATACTGTTGCGCATGAGTAGAAAAAAGAGACCACTGCCCTTTTGAGCACAGGCTCAAAGTTCAGGCGTGGCATATTTAGTGATTTTATTGGCGATTTCCACAGAGGAGATCAGTTTTTACAATGCTAAAAGACTATGTTTTTTTACGATATACCCTTCAAACACTAAACAGTATTTTCTTCGGAAACAGTAAACATTAAAATATTGGCCAATATAACAGTAAACACTAAAAAATATGGGTAAATAACACTAAACACTAAACCCCATTCAGACCCTCTTGTGGTAATGGCTCTCTCGTCCAGTTTCCTTGGGAATCGCTAATTAAATAAAATAAAATACATAAATAACTAGCTGTTTTTATCAAAAGAGAAGTGCTGCGAGTGTGTTGTGGTACGTTGGAATAGGGAACGCCATGAGTTGTCAAGTACCAAATTACAGGCTGAAATATGGTATATGTTGGCTTTGTTTATCCCAGATTATTTCTTAAATTTATTTATTCCAGAGCGTTGATTTTAGAAAAGTTGATGTCAACGGTGTTTTTAAGTGATCCTTATAAATAAATACCCTCAGATATTTGATCCAATATACCATGTTATGAGCTTGAAATTCAGTATAGTAATATATTAAAAGATCAACAACAAAAATGCTACAACAAAGTGGGTGTGTTTTTAATTTATTATAAAAATATATACACCCTTCAAGAAACGTTGTCCAACAAAAAGAAACTCAATAAAACTTGTATGTGGCACTGTAAGTCCATGATTAATTTGACTATAAATCATTCAATATGCTTGCTGTTCAATGTGAAAATAGATATAACTTCTAGAGTTCTCATCCTTTTAAAACTGAAACATAAATGTATAAAATATCCAACAATGTTAAAATGTTCAATGCAAAGTAGCTGTTTGGAATGTGGCATTATAAAGCCTTGTTAAGTTTTCATTAGCTTGAGTATACATTGGAAAGAGGACTTGATCAGGCAAGTAGTTCAAGGAAATCGTCTCTGCATCGGGTATAGATGGTTTTCACTCACGTGACCTTCAGTCCTGTGGGACTCAAATGACAAAGGCCATGGCGGCCATGTTGGAGCACATAACAAAAGAAGTTCATTAAAATTCTTTTGTAGGTGTGCTCCAACATGGCCGCCATGACGTAACGTGCAAACCACCTATAGAGCGGTCTTCAAAAGCGTTTAGATACATAGCATCGCCTTCGATTATAATTCGGTCGATAGTATGAGAGAATAAATAAATAAGTTCCACGTAGAAATATCGCACGAATTAGCCCATAACAAAGCTGAAAGACTCATAAAAGCACACTGTCTTCCTCTAGAAATATCATTGAAACGATAAGTACCTTGATGAATACTTCCACGGGCGGAAAAAACAGAATTAAGCATGATAAACTTTCAAACCTACCTTCTCGCGACGTGTGAAGACCTCGTGTTGGATTCCGCTGACCAGTAGGTATGCTGTCTCGTAAAATTCGTCCATCGCGACAAAGTCACTCCAAAAGATCGACTTTTCAATCAACTACCATCGCGAAAGTGGCGGGAATAGTGTGCTGCTCGCTCGCTAACGCTCGCTCGCAGCAATAAATAAATAACCAATTAAATAATAATGAAATAGTAATTAAAATCGCCAGAGCTGTTTCCGAACTCTCCGGACAGTCATATGCAGAAAAAAAATCGTATTCGTGAGAGTTTTATAATTTGACCTCAATGCATCGAAAATGGTTTCCAAATATACGCTGCGATGAATTACAAGCAAAATACGACCCTGTTCTTTAGAAAAGGATGCGTATCTTTCAGAACATTCAATTTATTTTAAGATTTGCCTATGGTCCCTATGATTATCACTTGGACAACACTTCCTGCCTAATTCTCCCTTATGAATGTTAGTATGCGAAAGCAAGATCAATCAACATGTCTTCAAGATAAATTTGTTTCATCCCGAAGATGTGAAATATCTCAACTCGTTTTGTACAGGGCTACAGCTATTTAGAGAATAAATAAAAGTTCAATTATCAACAAAAACCAAGTAAAAAAATAAAATTCTAACCATCACGAATACTCGTTAAATCGGATAATCATGAACATTTGCTTGAATTCATGGCAGAGTCTTAATTAGTAACTTCTAAGTGTGATCTGTAGTACGCGTAGCCAATCTTTCCAACCTTACTGATTTAATCGATTGATGTTGATTGATATGTACAATCAGAAGTAGGTTGAAGCTATAACAATACAAAGACTAAAGTTACAACGGAAATGAAGATACAAGTGACTAACATCGGCGATGAACAAATACTAACATTGTTATGGCTACGAAATTACCAAGGGGTACTATTGGAAATGAACACTGAATAAACTATATGAAAGTGCGCTTAGCGCAACTGCCAAAGGTCATTTAGAGAACATTAAGGCACCCTAAATAATCATAACGGTTTAACTAAATTATGCGAAATGCACATGCAGAAAAATACCACTGTGAAAAATCGCAAACAAAGAAACGCTAATGAATAGGTGAAAAGAAATATGAAAACTGAATAAAATACCAGCAGGCGATGCCAAATTAGTAAAAGTAAAAATAAACAAGCGAGAACGAAAATATGCAAAAAATGAACAAATGAAAGGCCTAAATGGCACGCTTAGATCGTACAGTCTTGATGCTGGGATGTTGCGATCATAAAAAAATCACAAACTGCAACACCAAGACATACCCTAATTCATGGATTTGCACCCTCATTCATGTAAAAAATAGTTGAGCAAAGCAATTATATTTTTTTAATAACCGCAGAAAACATCCATTGTATGTGGGCATGGTATGTGTGTGTGTGTGTGTTATGATATTGCGCAGTATAAACTAGCAGTACCTGTGATGTAAAAAGTTCTAACCGCTTTTTATATTGTTGTTTTAATCCATATAGTAGAGCAATATTGAAAGAAACGTTGTTATCTGCTCATCACTGATGCAGTGTAAACGTAGTTTCTCTTCCGGCTCTGCATTGCCGTGGGCGAATTGCATGTGGTCGAGCTTCCAGCGTCCATGCGGTAAAAAAATATGTAAACATTGAACAACTAATTGCAATCGAGGGCTTCAGACACGCAAAGGCTTTATTCTCGATCAAGTTGTGCACTTTCCTTCTCCTTGAAATGCCATAAGAGCTTGGATAGCCTAGCAAGAAACTGATGAAAGTACACATACCACATGAATTACAATGCCGTAAAAACGTGATTTGTCCTACTTATTTTTTATCAGCCGAGTCAATACAAAAATTAAGTGAATTATTTTTCCAACGAAAATTCTTTTGTAGGATGCATGTTGCAGCATCTTAGCACAAAATGTCTAATAACAGCTAAATACATTTGCATCAACTCCGTTTCAGATCTCAACGAAGTATCCTTTGTATATATCTTTGATATATTTAGCTCAAACATGAAGGAACATAATTTGCTGGTTTTTAGTGACCCCGAAAGCTGCCTCAATAGTTAAAAGGAAAACAGGACAATTAACTATTGAAAGTACTTAGACAAACGACGCCTGAATCACTAAAAATAGAGCCCCGGAACATTCTTCATATGCTTTGCACTGGTTTTAGCGAAGTGCGAGAAGCGTGAATTTTTCAGAGAAAAAAAAAAGGTTTGTGCATTGCCCTCAAATGTCAGAGGATTCGTATTGAGTATTTGTTGAAGTGTTATTCCAAAATGGAAAATAGTTGTAGTGACTGTAATCTTACTTATACGGTCGACTGACCAATGAGAATGTCTCATCAGTACGAGACGGGGTGTAACGTAATGTGTCTTTCTTATAGGACACGAACATCTGGAGTTAGAGTACATGCATTCTACATTCTTGTTTCTTGTACTACTGGAATCTAAATGATGTGCGTACTTTTAGAAACGTTTATACCAATTTAATTCTAACTTAAGTTTGCCTTATTCAGGAATAGGCCGATGAGTTATGACTCAATCAATATTCTGATTTCAAATTAATTACCCTCATGGTTAATATCCATAAATAATTGTATTTTAACATGCGCTTCAACGATTTTGATTGAAGGCATATGACAAAGACAAAAGAGGTAACACCTTTCAAAGCGGCAGAAGTTTTGATCGCTGTGGGTGCGAGCTCAAGACGGAAGCATTCAGATTCTTCGAGATCAACATGGCGCGCTGCAACGCAGTTCTTCTTCTTCTTCCTTTTTTTGTTTTATATGCGTCTGGGATTCAAGGTAATATTAAGTGAATAACTTCATTTATTTTGAAATCTATTTTACTGCTTTCATTACTCACTTCTTTACTTCATTTTAGAGAACAATGTGACGGTAACTTGCGATGACTACAACATGACGGTGTCCCTAGAGAAGGAAAGATTCCGGTATTTGAATGCTAGCCTGCTTCACTTACGATATTCTTGGTGCAGGGCTACGGAATCATCAACGCATCTGTTTCTTAGCACTTCTTTAAATGGCTGCGGGACAACGTATACCGAAACGGAAGAATCGATCATCTTCTCCAATGAAATTCAAGGAGATCAAGAAACAGTGCAAAATACAATCACCCGCGATCATGACTTTGATCTACAGTTCAACTGCAGCTATTCCAGGAGAAAGCGTCTTGCATTGAGCTACACACCCGATGGAATTGTGATTCCACCACCTATAGGTACGGACAAACGGCAAGAAATAACTACCATCGTTAATAACAATTAACTAAATAGCTTACTTACAGTGCGACGCGTTTTACTGCAAACACCCAACAAACTTTGTTTTACAAGTTAGCCAATTCGGCTAAAGCTAATGCTTATAATTATTTTCGTAACTGCGGATACGCAATAAAGTGAATATAATCTTCGTATTTGTAACTTACTTTACACTCCTGCAGCAAACAGTAATCGACAACATTACATTTGATCGTGTTCAACTTAGCGAGGTGTGCCCGTAAATTGAATTTCTGCAAAAAACACATTTCCTGTGGTTAATGTTATTACGATATTTTATTTTGGGTGTCTTTAGTAGGGCGCGTCGCACTGTAATTGTTTAAAATTGACATTATCTTTTTTTGCATTGATTTAGATCAGCATAAATTGATTATTATTCGTAAATTGCTTGTTATTGAACGCATCCTGTTTTTACGTGTAGAGTCATTTCGAGTGATTTCCCATATGACGTATCTTCCTAGTCTGCCCCGAATTACCGATCTTCCTCCTTTGGCTTAACAATACTAACCGTCCAGTATGAATAAAGAAAAACTAACACTTTAATCATTACATACACAGTAAAGGCCGAACAACAAGTAATAAGTGCTATCTACAATTGTAGCTTCCATTTTATCGCCACACTTAATGAGATTACATCGGCATCACGACTTACAGTAGCTTAAATTAAAGGTGAACATGCATTCATCCACATGCTAATTTAACGATTATTTCCTTTAGAGGGATTCGGTAATCTCATTTTCAAGCTGGACTTCTACAAAAGTTCATCTTTTGCCACTCCGTACGACGCCAATGAATACCCCCTAACTTTTGATCTCGGCGAATACTTGTATATGAAGTTCAGCGTGGAGTCCAACGCCGATCTGGTGGTGCTTGCTGTGAACTGTAAAGCCACTAAAGATGAAAATTATTATTCCCAGCCAGCGTATGACATCATAGAAAATGGGTATGTACGATGATTATCTGAATATCATGTTATGTTTGTACGCTAAATAGTTTAGGTTGAACTGACAACGCTAAAAAAGCATTTAACATTAACATTTGATTTTTTTCTACAAAATGCCTGCATATAAATCGTTTATCCTTGTAGTACCCTAAGAGCTCGAGTATGCTGTTGACGCAGATATCGATGTCACCCATCCCTTAACATTTTGTGGTATAACACGACAATTTTTTGAGAAAATGTAATAACTAGCCTTTTTCTTAACTTAATTGACAGATGTTCACGAGATACAACTATGGTTTACCAGTATGATTCGTCCAAAAGTTTTCAGCAAGTTTGGATTAAAGCCTTCAGATTTTTAAATAACTATGATTCCGTTTACTTTCATTTCGAGTTGTTGGCGTGTTACAGAAATGCACCCAATTCCAGGTCAGTATAGTCAAAAACGTTCTATTGTGGATATAATGGATAGTCAGATTCAAAGTGTTTAAAGTTAACGAGCTAATTGAGGATCATGTTTAAACATTTAGTGCAGTGAAATATATATAATTGAAGTGAAAGGAGCAAAAACTTTCCCCACGATCAGTAAATAAAGCCAGATGAAGGCAAATGGGACTAAAAGCGATGTTTCGTCTCTTTAAGCTTATGTTGACCAAAAACGAGGGTTAAACTCCAAGACAATCATGTCAATTTTTAATTATAAAATAGAAAGTTGCACATGAAATCGTGTTAACTTAGCTACTTAATGTACATTTTGTTGACCTACTTCAATAAAGCTGTCATGGTTTCGTACGCTATTTGTTTTCGTTTTATATAGTTGTTAAATCCATTTGTGGATCTTGTATTAGATATAGCCTAGACTAAATAGACCTGTGACTTTGAAGGTGTTCCCAGAGTTGTGTGAACAACAGGAGAAGAAAAAGAGGTGTGACAACGCGTGAGGACAGCGAGGAACTCCCACCCACTACAACCAAAACCTACAACATCAGACGAGGGCCTGTGAAGTTCACGGAAAAACAAGAAGCTGGAGGTATTAATTAAAAAGTTCCCATTTAGAATGAAACTCAAATGTATTACTTATTCTTTGTGATATAAATGCGATTTACCGACCAGTGAGAAGAAGAAAGGAAAAAAACTCCGTCTTGGCAAAGAAAAAGGGATTACGACTATAATTTCACTCATAGAGTTCATTTATATATCAAGCTGGAATACGGTAAACAAAAATACCGCATTTGTCACCCCCTAAATAGGTAGTATTTTTATGTTTCCAGAAACTGGCAAAAACAAACAACAAGCTGCTTTGATTGGTGGTGCGACTGCCGCTGGTGGAGTTGGTCTGCTTGCTATTATAGGCCTGGTTGTTTTATTCGTCAAGTACCGCATTGCAAGACTGATGATGAACCGGAACAAGGTCGGGGACCTGTACACAACACAAGACGACCAACTAAGCCGAAGAAACGCTTACGTGCAGGAGGATGATATGATTGAAAAAGGCGATTCCATGTGAGCCTCCCGCGACATGTCTCTCGGAGAGCCTCTCCTGACGTACCCGGCCGTCTTGTAGGGTGGCTCTAAAGTTTATATAATTATATCAATACATTATTTAGGTAATACGTTTACTAGCCTGTATTTGCAACTTAAAATTGGTCAAGTTTGAGATTTTTTAAACTAAGGCACTTTTAATAATTAATTGGTATTATACACCTTATTTTGGACGGCGGACACAACTACTGCAATTAATAATGGTCCGGATGGATTGATATCTCAGACATAGGTTAACATTTGAGTCACTTTTCAGTTTTCTGTAAGATACCTATATTAAGAAACTTTTCACCATGTTTGCCTTAATTGTAATACTATTTTGTCACATAAGCCAGACCGTCTGGGACAGTTGTTATAAAGTTTAACTAATTCCTTGCCTTAAAAATTCAAAAATATACAAACATACATACATGTACCTTTCAAATTAAGTCCTAAAGCAGTTCAGTATTTGTTTGTATCGAGAGTGAAAGCAATTCTCAGTTGTGCGGGTTGCCCACTTTGTTTCTGAGGCCATTCATTAACTCAGTAACTATGAGCCTTTGTAAGTGGATATACCTGCACTTACAACATCTCGTTGGAGAAGTTCAATTTATCACGGATTTTAATACAATTGTCACTTGATGCACTATACACAATTTCAGTAAGAACTTCAGTAAGAACTTATGGGAGACGCATTTGGTTAGCAATAAGAAGTAGTTTTTAAGTAGTTTTTTTGCCTACGGCAAGCACTCTATTAGATATCTAGGGCCTAGGCTATGGACAAAACTACCCAAGAGTATCAGGGACGTCAAAACCCTAATGTCGTTCAAAGGCAAGATACGCCAATTCAATATAAGTGAACTTTTAGATGATGGCTGCGCATGTTGTAGCCTCTGTTCTTCTTGATTTTTATATATTTTTTATTAAAAATCCTGTAATTAGATAACTGTAGATGATTTATATATTACTGTATATAGTTTTTAAATTGTAAATTTTTCTCTAATTGGTGTCTTCAAATTAGTAAGGGATTTTTTTCCCTAGCTAGATGGCTTTTGACACTTTAATAAAGTTTTTATTCTCTTCTATGTTAAAATGATATATTCGCTTAAACGTAAACATTCACAACAGTATGATTAGAATAACTGATCCCGTACTCAGGTTTTGTTTAATATTAATCTTGCTTGATTCGAGATTGTGAAGCCGTATATAAGCCGTATATAACATGGCTTATTGACTAACATGATATTAAGACTTAAGTCTTAAGGGTTCTTATATTTCAAAGTAAAGGGCATTTGCGAGTGAAGTTTAAAAAGCTAAATATCTAGCTAGTAGGCTTGTCGTCCGTAGTAACATAAAAGAGAGAAAAGAACAAACATTTGAGTTTTTTTTGTTATTATTATTAATATTGTAGACATTGGATATTCATTATTATTAAACATTCTTATCCTCCATGTATTGGTTATAAATACGGTCTGAAAGTCTTCAGTCAAAAACCTATTAGACGCAAAACCACATAGCTATGAACCAATCACTCAGGAGAAAAGAGAAGGGTTCGGTATACTATCGTGAGTTCGTGATATTGGCATTTTGTATCACTTGTTTTAAGGTCGTAATTTCGTCTGGTCCGAGTGCCAAGCTCGTTCAGCTGATATATTGTTAATTTTTTTTTTTTTGGAGAGCTATACAGCTAAATATAGAAGCAAGAAAGCGAGGCTGGGAAACAGGTGCAGACGATTGCTTTATCCCACTGAGATGATCATAAAAATAAGCGTCATCGCGCTTACGCGCAGCATGATGCATAAGGAGAGCAGAAAGTAACAGGTCAACATTTTGTGAACATTAAGAGTTTCATTGTTTCGATCCATACCAATATTTACTTTCTTTAAAAATCAGAAATCTTCTCCAATCTTTAACGTGTAAGCAATGCGAGTTTAAGTTTTATTCCATCACTTATTTTGATCTTGCTATTTCATTTCGTTTTGCTAACTAGTACTCCTATAGTTCCATGAACAACTGCTCGGCTCAGCAGACGCAGGGAAGTCTTGCTGTGCTCTTCAATAACACGCGAACTCTGCCGGCAGTAGTTCAAAATACAGCCAACAGTTTCGCTTTTTACTGCCGCAAATATCATAGCGGACGTTTTAAAGGGAACAACGATACTTTACGTTTCTTTGTGGGTTGTGATTGGACTGTATTCTTATCTATTTTGTCAGTTTCTATTTTCAGCTGTCCAACGTTTGTCTTTAATGAAACACGCTGTTGTTTAAAAAAGCGACCTCGAAAGATTCAAAAGCTTCGTAAAATACAAAAATGTGTACTTCTTATGATTATCCCAAAATAATCGGAATCGCTATACGATTAAAGAGGAATTGATGTTTGCTGTAAAACGCTGACCAAATTATCTAGTGGCTGTGATGGTTCAATAAATAGTGGTTATCATTTTGTGTGGTGCTTCATTGTAGGTGCATTTCAATGAAAAGGAATAAAACATTGAAACAAAATTGAGGGAAAACAGGTTTCAATTTCGTGATTGTATTGTGTATTTACACAACAAAGAAACGCACCTTAACAGACAAAGATTTGTTTCAGTTGCTTCATGAAGAGAAAGAAACGTCTTGATGTGTCGGAGTGACACGCTCGATCGACTCCATTGAAACAAAATGGAACAATGGAAAGGAATCTATTCTGGAACATTGTTCTTGAATACTAACAATAACCAAGTTATTTGCCCATCACAATTTACGCGTGATCAAAGCACCACTTACGGTGTATGATAGATTTTATTCAGAATAAACGGCTTCAAATCGTTATCTCGTAGTCTGGAGTTTGTTCCGAGTTTGCTGGTATATATATCAGTCACCTCTAAGTCGTTGACACATATTATATCCTTGGGCTTGCGATGCGCAAAAAATTGTTCCAAGAAGCATACGTTTGAAAAAGCTGATAGGAAATAAAATACATCTAATAGATGGCTTTGTAGAATAATATCAGCTTAGATATTCGGGTTTTATGGTGTTAAAACACACAGGAGCTTTTTTTTATCGCTGTGGCTAAATGCCCGGCAGCCGGGTATGGTCTCAAATAGACTAAATGCCCGGCAGTCAGAAATTTTCACAAAATTTTCACTGAAACGCTCTTTCAAACCTTTTGAGAGTATTCGATGTTCGTTTAGAAATGTCAAGCGCTTCCAAACATTATTTTGCTTTTCCAATTGACGGAATATCCAAGCTTGGGCATACCATGAGATCGCTATGTACTCGACACTTAGAAAATTTCTGCTGAGACTCGCAGTCAGAAATTTTCACAGAATTTCGACTGAACGTCTCACTGAAACCTCGAAAGAGTATTCAAAGTTCGTTTAGAAATGTCAAGCGATTCCCAAAATTATTTTGATTTTCCAGTTGACGAAATATCCAAGCTTGGGCATACCATAAGATCGCTATGTTCTTGACACTAAGAAAATTTCTGCAGACTGCCGGGCTCGGACTAAATGCCCGGCAGTGAGAAATTCATAGAATTTTCACTGAAAGGCTCCTTCAAACCTTTTGAGAGTATTCGATGTTCGTTTAGAAATGTCAACAGCTTCCAAAAGTTATTTTGCCTTTCTAGATGACGAAATATTCAAGTTTGGGCATACCATAAGATCGCTATGTTCACGACAGAAAATTTCTGCAGACCGCCGGGCACGGCCTTAAATAGACGACTCTAAATGCCCAACAGTCAGAAATTTTCACAGAATTTTGACTGAACGTCTCACTCAAACCTCTTAAGAGTATTCAAAGTTCGTTTAGAAATGTCAAGCGATTCCCAAAATTATTTGAAAATATTATTTACAGTCAAAATTCTGTGAAAATTTCTGACTGCCGGGCATTTAGTCTATTTGAGGCCGTGCCCGGCAGTCTGTAGAAATTTTCTAAGTGCCGTGAACATAGCGATCTTATGGTATGCCCAAGCTTGAATATTTCGTCAACTAGGCAAGCAAAATAATTTTTGGAAGCGCTTGACATTTCTAAACGAACATCGAATACTGTCAAAAGGTTTGAAAGAGCCTTTCAGTGAAAATTCTAATGAAAATTTCTCACTGCCGGGCATTTAGTCTGTTTGAGGCCGTGCCCGGCAGTCTGTGCAGCAATTTTCTAAGTGTCGAGGACATAGCGATCTTATAGTATGCCCAAGCTTGAATATTTCATCAACTGGAAATCAAAATAATTTTGGGAATCGCTTGACATTTCTAAACGAACTTTGAATACTCTTAAGAGGTTTGAGTGAGACGTTCAGTCGAAATTCTGTGAAAATTTCTGACTGCGAGTCTCAGCAGAAATTTTCTAAGTGTCGAGAACATAGCGATCTTATGGTATGCCCAAGCTTGGATATTTCGTCAACTGAAAAAGCAAAATAATTTTTGGAAGCGCTTGACATTTCTAAACGAAAACCGAATACTCTCAAAAGGTTTGAAAGAGCGTTTCTGTGAAAATTTTGTGAAAATTTCTGACTGCCGGGCATTTAGTCTATTTGAGACCATGCCCGGCTGCCGGGCATTTAGCCACAGCGTTTTTTTATGGTGAAATGTCGCCTCGAAATCTCGAAACAGTGGATTAGATTATTAACGCATTTTGTTTTTCGAAGTAGACAAAATAACATGCATGACCGCCTGAAACTTAGGAAATGGTTTATCAGTTTGGAATCCTAATAAAGGCGGAATAAATAACTAAAAACAATATCAAGTGGAACTAAGATAGTGGAATAATCATGCTGTTTTCGGTGTATTACTTGATTGAATGCCTCCAGGCGGTCAATACTTAGTTCAATTTGACAACAAAGAGCAGTTAAAATATTCATGCTAGTTGTAAGCGTCTGCCGTGACCACTTACTTTCCTGTTTAATCTTGCCGGGTGCAAGAGGGAGGTAAACGGTAAAACGAGTGCTTTGCAAACAAAATGGTACGCTTTTTCTTGGCTGTAATGGCTGTTTCCCTATTGGTACTGCAATGGCAATCTTTCGCTGAGGCATCACATTTTCGCTGCGGTAACATAAATTGGGCTCCTGTGGACTCCCACAGCAACACGGTAATGTACTTAGAAGCACTTTAGTAGGTCTCAACAACTCCCGTCTTAGAACATGTTGAGTAAGAGTCCATTATCAGTAGCATCGGTCCATGCACAATTTTCGTCTTAGCAATTAAGTAAAATACTTCATCCCCGATCAGTCAAGGTCATTCATGGTAAACTGCATACCAAATGAACGCGCGGTGAGCATGACATTTCATATTTTTAATCAATTCCCTTTATTGCTATACATTTGATGCACATTTTAAAGTGAATTCAATTGAACATGCATAAGGAGGGGGAGAACGTGGTACCTGTAATTGTGTCATTAAAATTAAATTTATGTTAAGATATGTCGGGTGGCGTTGATCTTTGTCTTCAAGGACAGCTCTACTTACGGCTGCCTTGACAAAACCCCGTTTGAATACTCCTCCTACAAGGATCATTCCCGTGAGCGGCCAGCACCAGTTACGGACACTCACTTTTCTGCTTTCTGTTGATGTCCGCTTTCGGGAGCTTTGACTGTAAATGGATTTGCAGCTATGCTGTTTATCGAATGTTTTAAACTATTTTGATTGATAGAAGGTTGAGCGCCTTTGAGGTTAATGCCTGGAAGCACGTACCACGGGGAAGAAAACATTTTAATAACTACAATGTAGTATGGCTCCCTGGATCTCAGCGTGTCTAACTTCTTCTCGTTGCTTCACAACGGTTATCATTAGCTGAATCATCGCACTTCCGGAATGGCAGCATTTCGTGGGAAAAAACTCCTACACTGAGAGCAACACTACATTCTTGAACATCTGCAGCTTAATTTTCTTTTCACTTGGCTAGAAATTTCTTTCATGAATATGAGTGTTTTTAAAGATCAACTTCAGCCATTAGTCTTTTTTTCAGTGCTCGTGAAGTAAGTAGGAAAACACACCTCGTACAGTCCAGTGGTGTTTTTAAAAAGTTTTTTGAGCGTGATCAAATGTTTTGTTGGCGGGCAATTACTTTTCTGAATTGGGTGCGCTTCTTGACTTTAATAATTAAGATTTTAAAATAGGTTACCGCATTCGATAGTTCACGTGTTTGGCTAAGTAGGTGTGTTTCAGAGTCATTACACCTTTTCGAAGTCGTAAATGTGTCGTAAACTCTAAAGATCGGTTTAAGAGCACAGGTTTACAGTGTGGTCGTTTTGTAATAGCAAAACAAGTCAGTTAAATGAAACAAGAGCAACAGGTTATTTATTAGCAATGAATTTAGTTTGGAAATGCAAGCTGGGTTGTGATGAAAAAAAATATATAAATACCGAGATTTGCTCTCGTCTACCTTAGTATTTCCTTAACCTTGTTTAACTGCGTATTCGGTTTCGTTAGCATCTAAAATGAAAAGCCAACAGATAAGAAGTGCAAGTTAACATTTATTTTCATCGGCAGTTAAAACCATCCATGCCCATTTCTCGGAAACACTATTGCAATGTTTCGTAAGGAGTGCATTAGTTAACATTTATATACATCAGCAGTTGAAACCATTCATGTCCATTTCTCGGAAACACTATTGAAAGATGCATGTAGGAGTGCTTTAGGTAACATTTATATTTATCAGTAGTTGAAACCATCCATGTCCATTTCTCGGAAACACTATTGAAATGTTTAATAAGGAGTGCATTGGTTAACATTTATTTTCATCAGTCAGTCGAAACCATCCATGTCCATTTCTCGGAAACCCAATTGAAATGTTGGAGTGTATAGGTAACATTTATATTCATCAGTAGTTGAAACCATCCATGTCCATTTCTCGGAAACACTATTGAAATGTTAAGGTTACAGTGTACCTTCGGGGGGTGTCTCCAGTATAACAGCTGTAGCGTCTTAAGATTACACTTAAGATACCTAAACCCAGATATCAAATTAAAGCTTATAGAGCTGGCTATCTAAATATGGAAACCATTTGGTAATAAAATGAATTGTCGAATTTTTTATGACGTCTAAATTCGAACGTCCGAATCGGCTTAAAAACGCTATAACTCAAAGCGATTATTGTATTTTGCTAATTTGATTTGTTCTCGGATTTCCGGACACGAAGCGCTAAAAAAACGTGTCGGCGATTTCCCATATTCCATTGCAGTGAAAAGTTACAGAATATTTTCGAAAAAGGGAGAAAAAAAAATTGGAGTAATCGCACGGAAATGGCTCTTGACGAAAAAGTTTTCGGAAATAAGAAATTCGCCGACACCTTTTTGTTGGTTATGTGTTAGCCTAGCTTCTGTCCACATTTGAAGAAAATCGAACAAATTCCCTTTGAGTTGTAGCTCTTTAAAGTGTCCCCTACAAGCGAAAAATTAACTTTGAGAAAACAGGGCTTAAAAAAACATATCGCTTCATAAACAAACTCCGCCCACAAAAGTTATACCGTCATTTCTCCGTCAATTTTCACTATTTTTCGATAATTTTTGTTTTGGATGAAAGTTCATTCTGTAAACTTTATTTTGACGCCAAAACAAAAAAAATTCAATAAATTTTCGATCTGAAGGTACACTGTAACCTTAATTAAGGAGTGCATTAGTTAAAGTGCACCTAACCTCAATGTACGTTGAAAAGTCGAATAGAGAAATATGTCTTGTTTTTAACGTCGCGTTAGTGAGTTATAGAGATTTGAATTTACAAAATGCTAATTTGATGACGTCAAATCAAGACTTTACCATTATTTCTACTTCAATTTACAATACGCAGTTCACAACTTAAGGATAATCAAATTAAGAAATACTAAATAAAATCTGTTAATAGTCAATTGATTTGTAAAAAAAAAATATTACTTGGATGTGGAAACAAGTAGTTGTATAATAAACGATTATTGATTTGACGTCATCTTATTAACATTTTGTAAATTCAAACCTCTATAATTCACTAACGCAACGTTAAAAACAAGAAATATTTAACTATTCAACTTTTCAACGTACACAGGGTTGATTACGCGAAAAAAAACAATTTTGGGTTTAGGTGCACTTTAACATTTATTTTGGCTCATCGTCGGTGTAAGAACCTGTGAAACTCACAAGTGACGTAAAACAAAGAATCGAAAACAAAAGGCATAACACAATAATGTCAACTGGGAATGCAATACTACAAAGGCAAAAAAAAAAACAAAGGAAAAGCCAGTACAGGTTCTTAAACCGAGGTAAACCCTTTATTTTCATCAGTAGTTGAAACCATCCATGTCCATTTCTTAGAAACACCACTGAGATGTTTCGTTAGGAGTGGTTAGTTAACATTTACTTTCATCAGTAGTTGAAACCATCCACGTCGGCCATTTCTCGGAAACACTATTGAAATGTTTCATAAGGAGTGCATTACTTAACATTTATTTTTATCAGCAGTTCAAACCATCCATGTCTATTTCTCGGAAACACCATTGAAATGTAGGAGTGCTTTAGTAAACATTTATTTTCATCAACAGTTGCTATATAAGTAAAAGACCTCATCCAGACCCTCTTTACCATACTTTACGTCTTTTTACTGTACGCTTCTCTTCGCTCGGGACCATTTTACATTTGGTTTTATTATTTGACTGTAACGTCATTTTACCTTATAAGGAAAAGAGAACTCGCAAAATATCCGAGCGTATTACACAGGAGATTTCCGTATTACACCTTAGTGTCCCGGTTTAAAGATACGAGCTATTATAAATAAAATGACTTTAGTTGAATAATAAATCCCTTATTCGATGATTTACAGTGCGTAACAGATAATACTTGCGGATATTTTAGTCATTGCTCGCATTTTCGTATTATCTGTTAAACCATCGAATAAGGCGTATATCTTCCCAAACATAAGATCTCGTTTTGACTTACATTTCACCGTTTTTTTTTTTTTTTTTTGCATACGGAAAGATTCAAAGATGAAAATAATAAGGGCTCGTTCTTTCATAATTGGATATAGGGTAATAAATGGATATCCACTATATATCTCTGCAAAAAATAAAATTAATTTAATGACAATTTGCAAGAAGATACGTGATGCTAATAAAGGCACTAACATATATTGCCTTTATGTTTTGCCGGAAATTAGCCATCCAAATAAGACAAACTCTATACTGGTCAACGCTCACCGGAAGCAACGTGTGCAATAGCATTCAGATAAGGACAACTAATGCTTCCAAAATAATTAATCTGTCAAAATGAGTGAAAGTTCCAGAAACAAAATTTATCCTGATTGTTCTTGCTCGTAGTAATCGCGGATCAACCATCACGCAGATCAACCATCATTAACACATGTGGTAGTTCGACTTATTTCCGTTATGCAATCAGAATTTAAATTATTATTCTATTAGAGAGTACATTCTTGTTTTACGAGGAGTTTCGTATTAATTTTATTTTACGCTTTGCTGTAGATAAAGTTTACCTTCCGCCTGGCCTTTCGAAGATCTTACTCGTCCTCGTACAACTGTGATCAGAGTACCATAAGAAGCGGCAGACTTCTTGGATCGGGGGATTCATGGACAGCAAATTGTGGCAATCCATCGTGTAGCTCTACAACCATCGCAGATACCGGCTTTCACTGTACTGACTACAGCAGCAATGAAGATTGGTCCATGGGTGAAAATAACTTCACCTATACGTTTCCTTCCATTGATGACGAGTGGGTCGTGAGGTATCTAGCATTTTATTGTAATTATAATTATTAATAGTATACCAGCCAGGTTTTATAACTTTAAAGTTGTCTTTTTTTCTCATCTGTTTTTTTTTTCTCGTCAGTTATACAAGCTGCTGTTGGATTTCCTTGTCCCGTTATGGAAATGGGAATTGGCTTGTTTCAGCGTCCGTCAACCTTAATAGACGACCAGATAACGGTCGAATAAACTCTTCTCCTGTATCGAGAAGCCCTGCTATTGTTCGATGGCAAGAGGGATGCCCTCATTCTCTCAGAATCTCAGTTGAAGACCCCGACGGAGACGTCGTAAAATGCCGCTGGGCAAGCTACTCGGAGTCCTCCATAAACTCTGACAGTTTTCCTTATGGCACACTTGATGAGGTAATGAGGTATTTTTCATTGTATATACACTTATAACGATGTGGTTTCCAGGCTAAACTCACATTAACGTTAATCCTCGGACATACAAGGGGGGGGGGGGGGGGGGGGGGATGGATGCCACCCCTCTCTTAAGTTTTTTCTCCGATTTTTAAGAGCATTTATTGTTAGCACATGCCATCTTTAGTAGCTGTATATTTATCCTTGAGAAATATTTTGGTAAAGCTTGGCAACAATCAGTTGCTAAGGCAACGAGATATGATGTTTTTCGGTGAAAAAAAAAATATATATATCACATAAACCGCTACCAAAAGCAGCAAAATATTTAATTGTATTATATTTTACAATTCTAGTAAAAAAAGTATTTGCATGAAGGCACCCGCTCCCCCTTGTACCATGGTGTAAGTTTGCGTGTACATCCGAAGGTTAAACATTACTAGTGCAACTAATGAAAACGAAAACAGGATGATTACTACCGTTGCATAAGAGCACAATTCATGTATAACAGAAAATTGCGCCAAAGTTCAATTTAGTAGACCTTGTTTGCCTTCTTTTGACACTTCTTCGATTCTGTTTTTTTTTTTTTTACGCGATGCAACAATTTTATAACTAAAAGCTGTTGGAAAATATATATGGAACACCCCACAATTGTTTTCACAAATTGATCTGAATTATGATTAGTTCTGAATTGATCCTTGATAATATTTATAAAGATGACAATACTGAAGACTGAAATATTTTTTTGTTGATCTTCTAACGTCAAACTTGCATTGCTAGCCAGTAAGTATATCGGTCAAAGATAGTTTAGGCAGTAGATCTTCCAAAGACATTTCTAATATTTTTTTTTCGGTTTCCTTCTCGGTGTAAAAACCAAAATTCAATATCCTTGCATCCTTACATCCTTTTCAATTACAGAAAGCCTGTGTACTGACCTATAATAGGGGAAGTGGAACGGCTGGCATTTACGCTGTAACGCTGACTTTAGAAGACTTTCCAGCAGGAACTACTAACTTCGCCAATGTCAGTCCATTTTGCGCCGTGGGGCTACAGTTTCTTGTCATAATAAGTAGCCATTCTGGTTCCTGTAGCAATGTTCCTGTATTTACTGCTTCAACCCCAGATGATGGTGAATGTTCTGAGGTGCAGATTGGCTCGGCATACATAACAGTCATTGAGGTCAAGCTTACAGACTTTTCAAAACAGTATGTCTTGAATTATAAAGTGGTAACATCTTTGAATTAACTTATCTGAAGCTAAACGTTTGGATGAGAAAATACTAGTAATAATGATGCCTTATTTGAGCAAGAAACGAAAAATAAATACCTTTTCTATTTTCGGGTAAAACCAAAAAAGACGCCCATATTGGTCTTCCATGTATGTCGTCTTTGCTTACATTTCTCCAAATTTATGGTCATAACAAATATACATAAGTTACTTGGTCTATGAAAAATCTGCCAACATTATTTCTACGAATAATGATAGTCTTAACTGTTTTTGAAGCTAATTTCTTTGACCTTACCGTGATAACTATAGTGAATGTGTTAGTTTTATTTTGTTTAAAGAACCCGTCCCAGATTTATGCTCTCGAAAAATGTTGTGAGCATCTGAGCACTACCCGTTTGTCGCTCGACGTTGGAACAATGTTGGAAAACTGTCGACGGAATCAGTTGCACCCAATTGCTGGTATTTTATTATTAGTGTTAACGTTACGGCTTTATGCTTTGAAACCTTAAGGACCAAACAGCTCTCCAGAATGTCATCGATACATTAACCTGTTTCGCCATCCATATTTTTTATTAATAACTTCAGTGTCGTGGAGATAGTGACTTCTTCTCCATCTGGAATGCAAGTCACTTCGTTGCGTTATCATGGAGGAGTCTACTACAGAAATGTCACGTGGTATCCCAACCAGTATCAAGTCGGGCAACAGTTGTTCTGCTTTAAAGCAGTGGACTCGTCAAAGTAAGATGATTTAGTTGTTTGCCCAGTATGCATATGGTAACAAAAAGTGGTAAAGTCTTCACGAGCGTATAAATAGTGGTTCAAAACTGCGGTTTCCGTTACATGAAGTGGCTGAGAGTATTGCGTTATGGGCATGGGCACTAGGCACATGAGCAGCCTTTGTACGAAGGAGGATTACAAAGAGCGAGTTTCAAAAATAAAGGTGTACTTTTACGATCAAAGACTTTACCCTACCTTGATGGGATGCTAATCCATCGCATGGTCACCCCCATTATTATGTCGCCGGTACCCATTTATACACCTAGGTAGAGAGAGAGACATCGTGGAGCAAAGTTTCTTGTCTAAGGAAACGACACGTCGGCAGAGACATGACTCGAAAGTCCGTTGGGCTTACCACTAGACCACTACGCCTCCACAAATACGCATATGCGTGATCTGTTTATACATGAAAGTTCTCTTACTTTTAAAGCTTTTATAAGAACCTTAGACGTTTTCAAACCTAGTTTTGCCATGCGCCATATTTTCTATCAGGGATGCGCTAGTTAAATAAAAGGACATGACCTTTTAATTATGTTTGTTCTTAAGATCAAGAATTGTATGATAAATAATGTATAGAATGATTCTTAAAGCTGTGTGAAACTCATGTTTCGTATTTCCACAGTATGGAGAGTGAATGGCGATGTGTCACAATTCTTGTGGGACTTAGTGAGTATATGTTTACGAAACTCCAAAAATGTTAAAAAATGGAATAAATTTCGACCAACAGCTGTCTTTCATCGCCTCTACACATATATATTTTGATGATACATATGTTACATTTTCTAGGTAATACACCCCACGTCATTAAGGGAAGCCGCACTCCAACAAATCCCATCAGTAAATATGGACGCGGCTTCATATGGTGGAGCATCCAGTTTGACCGAGTGGTAAGAATTGTCTTTCATCTTTTACTGCTCATTCTTGTCCTCTCCCTTCTTCAGACACTAATGATATAATAATCCTCTTGATCGTGAGTGCCATTCTCACTCCTTATTACACTCGTAATCCAGAATCTTCATGTCCTCCTAGTGGGGAGTGCAGCAATGATATAGTATACTTAACCCACGCGGCTGTCACGCGCGGAATATATAGTTTCGTCTTGTCTGATCTTCGTCGTCAATTTTTCGTGAATTTCATGTCTTAAGAGCTCCTGCCCGTAAATATCAAGAATCCGGCGACAGAACCGAAATTTCATAATTCATTTTATTTGACCTAAAAGACCGCCTGGGTGAACTGTTTTCAAAAATCTCATTTAAAAGTTCCACCGCTTTTTTGTTTTTGCGAAAAATAAAAAAGTTCAAGATACGGCTAGAAGGTCGCTTGACCCCCCGGAAAAACGATGAAAAATCGTGCAACTTCAGCAAGTCCGTACGCAACAACGAAAAGCTTTCCCCGTTTACCATTTCCTGACTTAGTAAACAATCATTTAATCTTCCCTAAAATGTAAAATACATGTAATTTTTTTAATTTTAAGTCTGCTTATTGACCGTCGAAAATTATGAAATTCCGGTGTTCTTGCTCGAGGTAAAATTTGGGTCATCTTCGGAGGCCTATAAAAATCCTAGTACATAAATTTCTGTACAATACTGTTAGGCCCGGTTCAGACGCCGAACTTTTCATGAGCCGAACCTAATACTTTGAATTAAGTACATGAAAAGTTCGGCGTCTGCACAGCCGGGAATTTCGGCTTTGGAACGGCTTTGATTCAGACGCCGAACTTTTCATGAGCCGAACCTAATGCATAAATTATTATAACGACTGGTGCGTGTTAAGACATCTTTGCCTGAAAATCGCTGACCTTTCGATTTGTTTCTCTTTAAACGGAATTAAGTTCGGCGTCTGAATCAACAGGCGTACTTTTGTTAATTTGGGTCGGTCCGAATTCGAATTAAGTTCGGCTCATGAAAAGTTCGGCGTCTGAACCGGGCCTTAGTTAAATTGAAGCTTTTAAATCCTTCTAGTTCAATGTCTTTTTTGGCCCGCTAAAAGCGACGCAGCGACAATAAAAAATGTTCAGGGTATTTTCAACAAATTCCAACGCGGCCTACTGAACGGCTGTCACGCAAGAAAATATCGTTTGAATATAACTCCTAGTACATGTCTTTCTGAATAAAACGACACGTCAAGTCTGAGCTTTATCTTTGTAGTACAAAGTCTCAAAATGTCTTTTTTGCCCCGCAAAAAGTGACGTTTCCAGAGCAAAAATTCACCAATTCCGAATGTGTCTTCGCTAAATGGCTGTCACGTAAAAGACAGCAAACTCTCATAAAACAACGGTTCGACATCACGTTATTCATAAACTTGCTCAGAAATCGGACAATCTCCTTTTCCTTAAAACGATTATTTCCGGAGCTTATGTTTGGTTGTTTCTGGTAGCATTTCATCATCTTAAAATCGCACAATATTGCACAAACAAGAAGCTCCGACTACGCTAAACAACCGATAAAAAGCACCGTTCAACCGCCGATCAAGCAGCAACCTAAATACCTTATAACAACTTTAAAACGCCTCACCTGACACCATTGCTCTCTTGTTCTTCTAAGGATCCTATACCTATAGTTTCCGAGCGGGGTATTTAATAAATAACTCTCTCTTTTAGCATTTCCCGCAAATACATGATGTTTTACGTGCTATGACATCGCATCGATAAATAGCATAAATCAAGCAATGAAATTTGATGCACCTAAAAAGATAGCGTGACGCAGACATAGCCTCGCAGTCATATTGAGTACTGATTTGCGGCCCACAAATATACCAAATACCTCAATTTCCTGGTCAGATTTTCGATAGTTCGTAAAAGCGACGTCAGTTAACGTCAGTAAATGACATCTTGCTGCTACTCGTTTCTACTGAAAAAATACTCTACATCGTGCGGATCAAACTGGAAAAGCCTTGAGGATTTCCAGCGTGTTTCCCTTGGATATTGCAACAAGGATGTGTCGTCTCAACTGTACCTTTGTAAGAGTACAAGAATTGGACGTCAGAGTTGAAAACAAATTTCATTTGCTACTCGCAAGGGTTGGTACTGTCACTGTGTCCACGGCATCGAGAGACTGATACGGGGTTGGCTGGAGGAGAAGAAAGGTCCGATGTTCTGTACTGAGATAGCAGCGGGACGTAAGTCTTCGTCAGCCAAAGTCGGCTTTCGTCTCAGGAGTAACTAACGGAGCCGCTCTTCAAATTATCCGCTCTTCAAGCTGAAATTCTGAAATTCTGCAGTGCGTCAGTGCGCAAATCACTTCAAGTGTTCGATTGTATTGCTGCCGAGGGTACAAGGGCATATGACACCCTATCTGAGCTTTTACGCAGGGGCGTAGCTACTTGTACGCACACACGCACGTGCGTACCTGAAAAAGTCGAAAAAAAAAGAAAGATTTGGGACTTGAGGGTGGGGGAGGAGGAAGGGGGAGTGATTGAAAACAGTGATTGTGCGTACCTCTGAAAAAGTCCGTGGCTACGCCCCTGTAAAATACATGAGCCTTTTAATCAAATAGCTACTATTGGAGACTCGGGGGCAGTTTTTCAAGACGCTCTCAAGGCCGGAAAGCTGTACCTTAAAGGCGACTAAAAGGTAATACAAATGTTGGTGGAAAAATACCTCATTTGCGATTCCAACGTTACGACTAAAACAAATATAAAAGACCTTGCTAAAGCAATATGACATGACATACCTGCCCTCGCGAGTACCAAATGAATTTCGTTTTCAACTCCGACGTCCATCACTTTACAAGATTTCAAATGAGACGACACCCCAACCCCTCCCCCCCCGGGGGGGGGGGGGGGGGTACTTGCGTCAACTTTTGCTGGGTATGTTCCGCTGGCCTCTCAGAGCCCCTACCCAATTATAGTCTATTCTGTGGCCAATAAAAGACCCTCTTAGTCACTTTTGAGTAAATGTAAATTTCGCAATCCCAACTTAGTCACATCTTCCCATTTTTTGCAATCCCTGCTAAAATAAAACTACCCAAAAAAATACTTGCCAGAATTTTCTTACCCCAAAAAATCCTGCAACCCCATTCTAGTAACTCTATTAAAAATGCAACCCCATTATAGTCAATCCAGTCGCGAAACTGCGAACCCATCAAGCGGCCCATCCTCATTAGACCATTACTAGGAAGTATCCCCCCCCCCCCCCCCTCCCGGGGGACGACACATGCTTGTTGCAATATCCAAGGGAAACACACTGGAAATCCTCAAGGTTTTTCCAGTTTGATCCGCACGATGTAGAATCCTCTTTCAGTAGAAACGAACAGCTGCAAGATGCCACTTACTGTAACATGGAAGAAATAGCGTTGCTTGGAAGACTAACTGACGTCGCTTTTACGAACTATCGAAAATCTGACCAGGAAATTGAGGTATTTGGTATATTTGTGGGCCGCAAATCAGTGCTCAATGTGACGACGAGGCTATTTTAAGCGGCGACGATGTCTGCGTCACGCTATCTTTTTAGAGGGTGGTAAAGGGGGGGTCTATATCACATTTCACGGAAAATAAAACAGCCCTTTCACAATTCACAGAAAATAAAATAGCCATTTCACATTTCACGAAAAAAAGAGGGACATTTTTAATACAGACTTACATATTGTAAAAAAAAAAATTTTGTTCACGTCCAAAGCACAGCCCTGTTCGACGTCCTCACCATTCGTCCACTTCTCGTTCTGCGAGCGGCAAAAAGAAAACCGAGTTCATTGTTTTGTCGATGAGAAAGGACACCATCTTCAACATCTTCCACATCCTCTACCGCATCATGACCATCGTCAGATTCATTATCGGAGGAGTCTTCGTCGTATTCGGACAGTTGATCGCCTCCTAGATCCGTCGATGCAAACGCGCCTTCTCTTCCCTCCTCCCTTGAAACTGATTCAAGTGGTTCTTCATTGTCTTCTTCTGTCCAATGCTAGCTTCTTCTTTTGTCTACAAATGCCATCCATCTGCCATCATCTTTTATTACAAAGGCAAAGCCCAGTAAAATTTAAAATCAGTGTAGGACAAAAAAAAAACATTACTACCTAATAAAGGATTTAATTTTATTGTCTGAGTACCTTCTTTCAGCTCTTCACATTTCTTTTCTTTGTCATCTTCTGTTACCATCTTTCTTTTTCTACCCCTTGTTTCCTGGGGTTTGGGGGGTATAGGCTCACTGGCTACAACTAGCTGGATAACAGGATTTTTTTTGACAAATGTCACAACTCTTGGAACAACGTCCACTGTGAATTAAAGTACCGTTACAAGACAAATAAGTTTGAGATTCTCCCCCATAAGACGCACATACTCCATCATTTTTTGCTTCCTTTCAGAAGCAAATGCCTTCATCTACATTATAAAATTATGTATGGGTTGACTTTGTTATGCGTGGGATTAAATGTGACCCAGATAATTCCAGAGCATTTGTCATCTCAAACATCTGAATAACATACTTTTTTCTCAGTGAAGGTCAGGCTCGATTTCCGTCGATATCTTGAGTTCGGTCTTCGTTCCTCCCCGAGAAGAACATCGGGGGGATGAGCGTGGGCTCATTTTCCCGAACAGGACGAACAGCGGCTGGTAACGAGGTTTCCTGTCACGCACCAATATAAAAATAATATCAAACCCTCGCTAGCATTTTGCTATGACCGCTATGTGACCTATGTGTGTCGCGTTAAACTGAAATTGAAATGACCGAAATATAGCATGCAGTACTGGATTTCTTCGTTATTAACCAGCAAGCGGGCAAATGAAATTGCCATTTACTACATCACTATAGGGGATATGCAAAGACAATTCTCAAAGTAGAGTCAAAGTAGACTCAAATTACTATACAGTCTATACATACCTTGCAAAATATTTTCTCTTTCCAGAAGGAAAACCATTTCATTTTTCCATTGTTGTTGGGTGCGAATACAAAAACTCTCCACTGTTCCAGGAGAACGGACTGTTCGCACGAAGGAGCAATCGATGCTCCGTCCAACACCTTTCACTTCAGCCAAAGATTGCACGCCACAAAACTCTAATACAGCTTTCTTAAAAATTTCAAAATCGCTATGAGCTGTACATGAGAACGGAAAACGGGATTTCTCCTTGTGAATTAAGACTTTCTTGTTAGTCTTGTTAGCTTCCGTTACAAAGAAACTAATAAACACGGTTATCATTATCACGGTTATTATTATCATCTATCGATCTCAGACGTCCTTGGACAAGGGATTTTTTTCGGCCCGCTTCACGAGCTGTTGATTTCAGTCTGCGGTTAAAAAAATGTCGTCACGTGATGACATTTTTTTGGCTCTGCGGTTTCAAAAATGTTGATCACGTGATGCTTTATTTCGACTTCCCACGGCCGTGAATTATCCCAGACGTTTTTAACGGTTTGTCTGCTCACGTTAAATTTCCTTGCCACATCACTGTAATTACCCATAAAGAAACCTGTAGTAAAGTCGCCACCGGCCTGTACTATCGTATCTATTATTCCGCTTCTTATGTCATTGGACAAAGCTTTCCCTGGATGATAGCTTCGGCCGGTTTTACTCCCCAACATCTTTGATCACTTTGCCGGTTTTCTTTTTGGCGCGAGTAACCGAATGGCGTCACGTGATCAACATTTTTGAAACCGCAGAGCCAAAAAAATGTCATCACGTGACGACATTTTTTTAACCGCAGACTGAAACCAACGGTCCGTGAAGCGGGCCGAAAAAAATCCCTTGTCCAAGGACGTCTGAGATCGATAGTAAAACCTGACAAACCTCGCCATCTCGTGGATGATCCGCCATTTTGAAATACTGTCGAGGACACAAATAATGGGTCAAATTACATAGCTGATCAAAGGTCAGGAAAACATCGAACGGTCACGTAAGGTGACTATGGTCACGTAATATTGTTTATTACGATCTATTACGTAATGACGGGTGTCAAAATAAATAGAAAAAATAATAAAAATCACGATTCACAAAGAATTAAACGTTTATTTCTCATTTCACAGAAAATTATATTGGAAAATCACGTCTCACGGCCATTAACGAAATCACGATTCACGAGGAAAAAAATAGCTATTTCACATTTCACGGAGAAATAAAAAGGCCGTTCACGACTCACGAAAATACCCTTTACCACCCTCTTTTTAGGTGCATCAAATTTCATTGCTTGATTTATGCTATTTATCAGTGCGATGTCACAGCACGTAAAACAGCATGTATTTGCGGGAAATGCTAAAAGCCTCTAGAGAGAGTTATTTATTAAATATTCCTCTCGGAAACTATAGGTATAGGATCCTTAGAAGAACAAGAGAGCTTAGGTATTTAGGTTGCGGCTTGATCGGCGGTTGAACGGTGCTTTTATTCGGGCCTTTATCGTAGTCGGAGCTTCTTCTTTGTGCAACATTGTGCGATTTTAAGATGATGAAATGCTACCAGAAACAACTAAACATAAGCTCTGTACACGTCACTTTTTGCGGGCCAAAGCAGACATTTTGAGACATTGAACTACAAAGATAAAGCTAAGACTTGACGTGTCGTTTTATTCAGAAAGACATGTACTAGGAGTTATATTCAAACGATATTTTCTTGCGTGAGACAGCCGTTCAGCAAGCCGCGTTGGAATTTGTTGAAAATACTCTGAACATTTTTTATTGTCGCCGCGTCGCTTTAAGCGGGCCAAAAAAAGACAACTTAAGACAGTGAACTAGAAGGATTAAGCTTCAACTTGACAAACAGTATTGTACAGAAATTTATTTACCAGGATTTTTATAGGCCTCCGAAGTTGACCCAAATTTTACCTCGAGCAAGAACACCAGAAGGTCATAATTTTCGACGGGTCAATAAGCAGACTTAAAATTAAAAAAAATTACATGTATTTTACATTTTAGGGAAGATTAAAGGATTGTTTACTAAATCAGGAAATGGCAAACCGGGAAAGCTTTTCGTTGTTGCGTACGGACTTGCTGAAGTTGCACGATTTTTCATCGTTTTTCCGGGGGGTCTAGCGACCGTCTAGCCGTATCTTAAACTTTTTTATTTTTCGCAAAACAAAAAAAGCGGTGGAACTTTTAAATGAGATTTTTGAAAACAGTTCACCCAGGCGGTCTTTCAGGTGAAATAAAATGAATTATGAAATTTCGGTTCTGTCGCCGGATTCTTGATATTTACGGGCAGGAGCTCTTAAAATAACAAAATATTTAAAAGGTTCCGAGGTTTTAATGATCGAAGTGTACGCTTTTCTAGTCTGGGGGTACTCCCATAACCCGCATAACCAAGGAGAAATTGTGGAAAGGTCTTTGCGTGATTCATGTCTTTGTCATGTGATTTCGATCTCTTTTCGGTTACATCATCATTACAGCTTTCATTGTTACAGCGATCTCTTTCCGGTTGCCTAGTGTTGAATGGATTGCATCTTGTCACAGCTGTTTTTATATTGTTAACTACTTCCTGTTAACAAACTACAGCTTTTTTTTTTCTTTTATTTGAGGGGAAACTTTAACATTGATTAAACACAAACTACAGCTTAATAAACTTCAGGTTAACATAAGGAAAATGCTAACCAACTTCCGGTTAACCAAAAAGAAAAACTTCCGGTTCAAAAAATCTCGGTGAAATCGTCTATATCAGCATGTCTACGCGCACATGCGCAGTTCACACAAAACCCTTGCTTGGCAACTGAGGAGAGAGGAAAAGGACGCCTGCAATAAAGACCCTCTTTTGTTCATTTCTGCGGACGCTGGCGGCCGCAAAATTCCGATTGGCTAACTCACGCTGAGCGGTAAACATGGTAAATGTGAAGTCAGCCATGCGTAAAAGCGCGCGCCAGTTTCTGATTGGTGAACGTATTGACTGTTGACATAATTCGATTACCAGGAAATCGATGGGCGTAAAAAAGCCTAGTTCTTAGAGCAGGAGTTCCTTCCCTTCTCCCCCTATTCTTTTTCGCGCCCCTCTCTCCCCTTCCCGCCGTTTACACCTACCACGTAGCCTATCACTTTCTCTGTCATTTTCTCGCTGCTTTGATCATTTAAGGCACGATACACTATTCCAAATTATTCCATGACATTACACTAGCAGTTACGATATCTGTGGTTTAGTTTGAGGGTGGCTTTGTTTGGCTGCCATCCTGTGTTTAACAAATTTTACATTTTTTTTAATTTGTATTGTGTGTTTAAAAACATTTAAGTTGGTTTTTAAATCAGATTAATGCAAACGTTTGTTACATGTATGATCGCTAAGAACTATTAGTGATTTTATATGCTTCATATGTCTTGTTACGACTTATTCAGTCTACTTGTAGAATATTGTTTTTCCTTGTTTAAAAACTGATTTTTTTTCTACACAGATAAAAAGGCCCCGCACCTCTTCCTACATCAGACTCGTCCTGCTACCCAGTGGTCACACGGTTTACAAAGTGGATACACTCTCTCAGTATGCCATGATTAACAGTGATCACACAACCCTGCAGTTTGCAATGCCAAATGCAGCAGTAAGCATGAATGGTTCATACGCGATTTTAATAGATCATGGGGCTGTAGTTGGACAGGGTTGTTCATATGACGGGCCACCGACACCAGGCGTAACAAACACGAGTGACTGGAATTTCGTTGCTGATGGTGTTTGTCCTTTTGGATATTACCTTGCCCCACCGGAATTTACTAACTGTATAGGTATGTAGAATTTCCGGTAACTAATGCTTGAACGGAATTTTAAACACATCATCTACAATTGTAAGGGACAGTGACGTTTACCATGACGGTATAGTTAAACGTTCTCAATGATTTGACTCAAGGAGTATTTTTCTAGTCATTCAGTTTATTTACTTTTTCGTAAAAAATAATGGGCTCATCAGTAAATAATAGATAAAATATGAGCGGCAGAAATGTTTAGATATTTCAAATTGTAAATATTCATACGGTTCTCCCGCGAATATTTTATATTGTTTATAAAAGAACAATAGCGATGAAGCTTATTAGCATTCCTATCAGTATTCTGTATCAGTGGTACAGTAGCTGTTCTGTATCAGGATTTACAAACCTGTTTTTCCTTATAAATTGTTTATGAATTATGTAAAGTTATTTGTAAACAAGCTATCCAAAAAAAAAAATAAATAAAAAAAATGATCAATTTGAGCCAGCTAAAACATATTATTGTAATCTGACCATTGGAATTGTTGTTGTTGTTTGCAGATATAAACGAGTGCGGCTCGCACTCGAGATCGAAACGCAGTAATTCTTGTCCAGGGAACATTAATGCTCAGTATTATAATATCAACTTCACAAGTCCTTCCTACCCCAGGTACTCGAATAACGAGTATTGTACTTGGACGATTGAGGCTCCTGTTGGGCACTATGTATACTTGTACTTTTATGAATTTAATACCGAATCCGGATATGACTTCTTGTATATTTATGACGGCAACTCTGCTTCAAGCCCTCAAATCATCAGAGCAATGGGTCAGATGGCACCTTGGTCTGTTTACAGTAGCGGCAGGTTCCTCTTTCTGCGATTTACTACAGATTACTCGATCACTGGGAAAGGTTTTGCGGCAGGGTGCCGTGCTACAATACAAAGTAAGAAAACTTTTTTTTTATTTCACTGTGTGTAAGTTTCTTGAGTAACACCAAAGTGTAAAGCCTTTATACATAACTATACTAAATTGATCCCTGTACTATACAAATTTCTATCTCATTCACTTTCTAAAACCTAGGATAACTGTAAAACCGTACCCAGGGTTAACCGTCCAAATAAATATAAACGTGTTCTCTGGCTAAAAAGTTTAAAAAACCGAGCTTTCTGCTGCCTGTACTGCAGTCTTCGAAGGGTGTAAGAGATTGATAAAAAACAACAATTTCTGTGTTTCTATGTGTTACATTTTATTCACTTATACCCTTCGAAGACTTCAGTACAGGCAGCTCAGCCGAAAGCTAAGATTTTATAAAATTTTTACTATTGCCCAGAGAATGCTTTTGTTTTTAAGTTTCTAAAATCTTTGAGTTAAAAAGTCAGCTTTCGAATGTGTGACCACAGTTAGAATCATGCATTTCATTAGAGGTTTAATATAGTTTAAAACGGATCATTTCCGCTACAAATATTTGGTTCGGTTAACTCTTATTTTGTCATCATGCATAGGACACTACAACTTTTCGTCACACCAAGAACAAACTTCGATGATTTCACTTTCCCAGATAAGCACGATGACAATTTCTTCTACACCATGTGAGTAATTGTTTTTATTATTTAATTAATTAATCGATCGATCAATGATGAATTGATTTATAGTTACCTATACATGTATGGGTATATCAGAGTGATTTACTTTCTTTCTTTCTTTCTTTCTTTCTTTCTTTCTTTCTTTCTTTCTTTCTTTCTTTCTTTCTTTCTTTCTTTCTTTCTTTCTTTCTTTCTTTCTTTCTTTCTTTCTTTCTTTCTTTCTTTCTTTCTTTCTTTCTTTCTTTCTTTCTTTCTTTCTTTCTTCCTTCCTTCCTTTCTTTCTTTCTCTCTCTCTCTCTCTCTCTCTCTCTCTCTCTTTCTTTCTTTCTTTCTTTCTTTCTTTCTTTCTTTCTTTCTTTCTTTCTTTCTTTCTTTCTTTCTTTCTTTCTTTCTTTCTTTCTTTCTTTCTTTCTTTCTTTCTTTCTTTCTTTCTTTCTTCCTTCCTTCCTTTCTTTCTTTCTTTCTCTTTCTTTCTTTCTTTCTTTCTTTCTTTCTTTCTTTCTTTCTTTCTTTCTTTCTTTCTTTCTTTCTTTCTTTCTTTCTTTCTTTCTTTCTTTCTTTCTTTCTTTCTTTCTTTCTTTCTTTCTTTATTTCTTTCTTTCTTTCTTTCTTTCTTTCTTTCTTTCTTTCTTTCTTTCTTTCTTTCTTTCTTTCTTTCTTTCTTTCTTTCTTTCTTTCTTTCTTTCTTTCTTTCTTTCTTTCTTTCTTTCTTTCTTTCTTTTTTTTGTTCGTTCCACCAATAAAACGTTTATAGAAGAATAGCTATGCCGAGACAAGTGTTTTGCATGAAATATGCTGCCGTACAACAAAACTTCCAAAAACTAGACAATTACGCATGGCAAACCTCTATCCCAGGGTCTTTTGGGTAATTATCAAAATGGCGGCCAACCGGCAAAACACGTTTTTCTGAACACGTGACATATCAGAAAGTTACGATGACGTGATTTCGAATTTTCAGCCTATTATTTTTTTTTTAAAACACGGCCCCATTATTCGAAAAGAAATTCCCGAATAACGTACGGGTATTTTTTTGCCATTGCGATTTTCAGGCTTCTTCGTTGATTAGATCAGGACTATGAAATATTTTAAATATGTCCTTTACCATTAAAGGTAGGGTTTCACGGTTCGGCGCATGTGCAAGCTATGAAGTAAACCATTTAAATTCATTGTTTAGACCAATCGGAAGCGAGTAGAGAACTAGCAGGGAATCAGTCGCTGATTGAAAGGATGATTATACATACTAATGTGCGCCATGAAAGCCACCAGAGCGTAGAATAAATCCTTCGGGTCAAAGGTGTTATTCAATGTTGACTTTGTCGGTGTAATCCGTTGAAATTTTCTGTGAAATTTAGTCATACTTCGCTTTGTTTGGACTAATTATAGTATGTGATTATTAAAGTAAATTTGAGTGGTCTTTTAACCGATTGGTAAGCAAGCGAATAAAGCATTTTAATCTGTGCACATGCCCGAACCGTGAAACTATCCCTCTAACAACAATATACAATCAGATACTTTTTAATTATTTCCTTTTTTGTTCCAACAGCCAGCTATTCAACCTTAAGTCCCACTGATGACATTACACCTACACCAGGTATAAAGTTGTCTGCCAATGTGATAGCTATACAATTGTGTTCTATTATGACTTGTTAATGGAGACTGCTAAAAATAAATATTTTATGGTATCGTTATTCTGCACTTGAAGATACAAAATCAAATGGAATTGCATTAAGAAACGATTGATTATTTTGCACGTTACGCAGAGAGGGAGGTTGCATTATAACGTTAGGTTATCCACAACTTGCACTAGGCTTGTATATTGTGGTCACTGATACAAAGAGTCAACCTTAAGGTGGCCGAACACAGTTTCGCGGGCGGTCAGCGGCAATTCGCGTGACGGCGCGGAATTTTAGAAAGAATGTGAGGCAGCTCCGTTTTCTAAACAATGTACACAAACGACAATTTTTAAGAAATCCACTCATTAAAATTTCATGAAATTTGTCAGAATTCTTATTTTCATCGCACTTCAAATAATGAGAACTTTAAAACCGAAGTTTAACAAACGAATTATGTGAAGTGATCAATATTCACTGGGCAGCAATGTTCTAAAATATATAAAAAAAACGTTTTTTAAATTTGGTCCACCCAATTTTAAACAACTAGAATTATTGCAAGTTTATGAGAGAATCTAATGACTGGATTTTACGTAAACCTTATAAAAGTGAAATTTTAGGGTTGTTTTCAATCATCCACGTTGCCATGGAAACAGTCCAAAGCGTAAATTTTAGCCGTTAATTAAGGTGGTACAATTGGCTAAAAGGCTTACAAAAACGACCCATTTTGGAATATTTCTTCAACTCTGTTTAAAATGCGATGGAAGAAGTTATTATATAATTTTTATCGTAGAATTCGAATTTGCAATCAAAATTTGCATTTTGGGCACGGAAGTGGGTGACATTCGATAACGCACAAGAGCTATAAAAATCAGTTATTCGTATTTTTTTCTTTTTTTCTTTATCAAATGGCTACAATTTTTGTTTTACAAACTATTGAGAAGAAAATAATTTAAATGTGACTTAGTCGCAGTTTAATACTAAATCCTGTGTTAATAATTGACACATATTAAAAGTAAACAAATGGCGTCTTATAAATCCGTTCGAAAGCAACGTTTACTTGCGGCTAAGTGCGGGGTAATTACTCTATTTGTGCTTATAAACTGTGTCAAATTACGTCAGCATTGAGGTTTTCTTGTTTGAAATGTCTTGTATTTTGTCACAGGGAAGCTAAAATGGCGTCGAATTCTGTCAGTTTTCCTTCATTAGTTTCGTCCAAATCGATCCGCCATGCTGTGTTTTCACTTCGGAGGCTGCGTTGCTTTCTGGACCACGCTTTGCGTGGTTCAAACGAGTGAAACGACGTATTGCGTGCGTGTTTCGAGCCTTTTGGTCCAAACAAAAGGCAAACTCCCTGACAACCAACAAAAACAATGACACAACAATCCTTTTGTCAGCGGATACCATGCGCAGATCACATTACTCATTAGTTTCGCGCGTGTGTGCGAGTCACTTCGCGTATTCCACGATTGCCTTCGTTCGCCATCAGTGTCTATCGTAAACCAGCTTTCGAAACGTTCAATATTCTTCATCCGTTATACAATTTTGCGTATATTTCCTTCTTCATATTTCATTTTTTATATCGCCACTGTATCATAGCATTTGTATATATATATATATTTTTTGTCAACATACTGTAAATAGTCCGCATATAAAAGCAACTAAAGCGGATCTTACGGGACAAGCTAACATATCGTGTTCTTGCAAGCAAGATGCTCGGCTGGTGGTGGAGAGGGTTCCAGAACTGAACTGGACCTGGATAAGATAAAAGAAGCTGGATGGATTGTGGAAGCGACAGGAAAGCGATACAAGCTGCAGTCTCTTTCCCTGGAGACGTCCGCCGGATAGGAAAACATTTCGATCCGCGAAATATGTTGCAGCGTATCTGAAGAGCAAGAGAGCAAGGTCATTTTGCAAAATTTTGTTCGATGCTTCTGTGGAGGTTCTGAAATCCTTGAAGAAACAAGCGATTCTGACAAATAATACGGGCCAGACACAGAGGAAGAAGGAGAGATTTGCGGCGCATGTGATAAAACTCCAGTAAAGGGTTAGGGTCAACAAAGATAGCCAAATAAATATTACTTGAAAGTTAACAAGAAAACTGCCTGATTTATGCTTGGATTGTTTTGCCTCTTATCACCCCTTTTGTAAAAACGACCTCAACAACGACGATATTCAGCTTTTTGTATAAGAGACACCATTTATGCTTCGCTATTCCTATTTTAATTTTTTCTTCGGGGTGGGGTACAAATTTAACAGGAGTAGATGGTGATGAGACCTGAAAGAAACCATAGGGCTTGTATAGATTTAATTTGTATAGTTTTGGATTTGATTTCTTTTTGTGACCTTATTTTCTGCATTACTGTCACTTGTTGCGAGCTGAGTTTTGTGTCCCTCTTGCCAGGGAAATAAGTGTAATTAGCAAATAGGGAGATTGTTTTGGCATTGCGATCAATGGTAAGGACTCCCGACAAGGGAGTTTCCCCCCACAAGGACAAGTGTCTCTGTACATTGTGACCTATACAAATAAAGAATGGATGATTTTGTGCCCTCTGAACCTTCGAAAAAGTTATAAAGGTTATTACGGCCTCAGTCATGTAATATTTTTATTATTCTGTGGGTCTCTCCTTTTCATTAAAAGAAATTTTTATTTTTATTTTGGAATACTTTCCCTCCCTCCCACTCCCATCGATGTTTTGCTCAGTTTCAACACCTAAAATGATGTTATATTGCCAAATGAATGGCTGAAATGTTAAAAAAATGTCTCAGGGCATCACTGGGGGCATTATATGCCTTTTTGTGTTATTTCCTTAGTTAACGCTCTTGAGATGGGCCACTAAAAACTCAAGGAAACTGGCCCGACTGGCCACCAAGCACTGGAGTTAATTTTTAGCCCTGCAGTTAGGGGTTAAGGCTACACTAGGGCTAAAAATTCAGTTAAGGTTAGAATTCACACTTGATTTGAGTAAAAGGGCTCACCTCACAGTTAGTTTTACTATCATTATAGTAAAAGTGTTACAGGCAAGCCTCTCTAATACTAACATTACCTGTAAAAGAAGAGAATAAATCGTGTTATTGAAGAAAAACAGCTGTGTCGATCGACCTGTAACGGCCAAAATAGGTATTTTTCCATATTTTTATATTGCCCTCAGATAACAAAAATCCATCGACACTGCTGGGAAAAAGCAACTCAAAATTAGTAAAGTGGTCGAGTTTAAAAGCGATATCTTTTAAAATAGTGGAGAGTATGGCAAATTTCACAGACGTTTGGCAAGAAATTTGGCTGCGCGATACAAACGTCTGTGAAATTTGCCGAATTTGCGGAGCTAAATATTCTCCACTATTTTAAAAGATACATGTATCACTTTTATACTCGGCCACTTTTCTAATTTTGAGATGCTTTTTACAGCAGTGTCGATAGATTTTTGCTATCTGAGGCCAATATAAAAATTTGGAAAAACCGTGATAAGACCTATTGATGTTAGGTTTAGTTTAGATTAATCAACGTTTTAGTAAATTGATCATATGTAGTTTCAGATAGTACTTTAATTACTATGTACAATTTCACCACTCAAATAAAGCCGCGTCTCTACAAGGCGATGTAAGATTAACACAAGCAAGAATACAAGGCAAAGTTAAATTCAATAAAGCTATCTAAACTTTGAGGTAGGAGTCATTAACGAGCGTTCTTTTGTGAGCACATGTGACCAACACTAGTGTGACATGAACTACATGACTTTTGTACATGTATTCAACGAAACCATGATGGAAACAGTTCGTCTCAGACACAGCCATTAAACTACGATAAAATCGCAACAAAGAAAACACTGTTGTGAAAGTAACGTCCCTCCGTACGTTTAATTAAGAAGGAATTAATATAGTATAACATAGATTGTATTTTTAGATCGTATTTCTTCCGCACTGCATTCAGGGCATCATATTTCTCCTCGTGTTTGTTTCAGGGCGATCATGCACCAACTAGCATTCCGTCGACCGGCTGGCTTTTAAAATGCAGCACCTTTTATCTGTGAAGACAAGTTAAATAACGTTTGAATTCAAAGGTTAAAAGCTTCGAAAGGAAGCGACACCATTGTATGCCTTGACAAGCATGTTAAGATTCTATACTCGCGGTTCACGCTAAATTGTGTTCGTTCGAAATTCGTTTCTGTCTCAGTAACATAACAATTGATCGATATTTTGATCTCCTTTGGTCAATGCAGTGCACATTTTAAACCTGCAAGGGAATTTTTTCACTTACGTTTTCCTTGGCAACTCTTCTTATTTATGCTTCCTTCGATGCAGGATCTGCTTGCGAAATATTAAAACAACACAGTCACATGTCTAGTCAGTCATTAACCGCTAACATCGTTTGCCCGCTATGAATTATGGGTATTTTTAGAGCAAATTGTGAAGGAAAGCAATACATTCTGTCTTGAGAGGGATATTATTAACACTTCAGCGAACCAAGAATCAAAGCTTAAAACTTCGCTTGCCGTTTATTCTAAAGCCGAAACTCACAGAAATATACCATTTGGCTCGCTGGAGTGTCTTCACCGTTTACAGAGCGAGGCTGAAACGTTTTGGCTCCACCGAAGTGGTCTTTCTTTAATGCTCTCGGATCGGTTCATCGGCCCGATTACACCTCTTTAAGCCGTCTCGTACTTAGATGATGTACCAGGCACTCTGCAAACAGTGGATGTTGTCAAATTTCAGCCTCTGAGCCGTGATTCAACCTCTTGGTTTGCCCACAGCTCTCATCGAAACGTTTGCACATTCGTACATAACGTTCGAAAAGAGGAAGCTTCTGCGCAGGCTCACGGCTTTAAAATCTGATGCCCAGTACTTCGCGGACAACGGAAGCCGAAGTAACGCAATATTGTAACGCAAACTGATCATGCATGAAAGGCAACTATATATACACAGGACGAAATAACGACTTTAAGTGCAAGTAAAGGTTCGTTAAAAAAAACTTAAAGAACAATTTCGACTATCTTTAAGTGCACCGTAAATTACTGAAATAAGCATTTACTTGACAACACTTAAAGCAAGTAATGAACAATTTAAGTTGCCTTTAAGGGTCTTTAAGTTGTTGAAAAGTTGAATTAAAGATAACGTAAAGGTTCTTAAACACATATTAAAGATACTTACTTACTTTAATACATTTAAGAGTATTTACGTCTCAACTTAAAGATTTTCGATACCTTTAAGTAAAATTTAATTTTCTCTTAAAGATTAGTAAGTTCATTATTTCGTCCTGTGATGCATGTCATTCAGGCTGCATTAGGTAGAAATGATGGGACCTGTCAGTTACACATACTGTTACAAATAAAATTGCCTTCACAGAATTTCTTTTGTTTTGAATTGATCTTTATTTATATAATGGTATAAAAAGTTGTAAACTAATATTATTATTATAGCCTCAGTCATTCAATTTTATTTGTTTTGAAGTGATATTCAATTAAAAATGGTATCCAAAAGTTATATCATATAATAGATTATTATGGCCTCTGCAATAGACCAATTTCGATATATTAAAATTCACACTTGGCTCTGAGGCTTGGGGGAAAACAGAAAATGAATAATTCAGCACTGAACCTCGGTGTCAATTTTCTTTGTTTTGAATTCAAATGTTTTAAGAAACCAGAGAAACATCAGTATTTTAAAACAAGAAACCCTCCCCTTTCAGTCTAAAACATTGTAACATTTTTATAGAAACCAAACAAAAATAAAGTCTTCCGAGTTTGCAACTTGTAAAAAAAGGAGCTAATCCGTGAACTAGCTAAATGGCGAGAAGGTTCTGTTTTAAATTACTGATGTTTCTGTCTTTTGGCATTTGCTTTGGAACTGTCATCTTGGGCATCCTGCAATAAAGAGAACATGTCACTGTTAATATATGGATCCAAAGAGTACAGGATGGTGACAAGTATTGAGTAAAAATGTGACAGACATTGCTTTCCCTCGATTTGAAGCTGTATCTCAAATCCACCTCATGATAGCACTGGATAAATTCATCAAGTGACACTTCATAGAAGTTTTTTCTTTGCAAAAGGGGAAAATAGAACAACGTGTACAAAATTATACAATTGCACTTGAAGCTATTTCAGAAAAGAATCGTTCTATATTTTTACCTTGCCAGGGGTATATAATTATTTTAATATCCCCTGGGTATATAATAGTTGATGAATGGTGTCAACTATAGCTGGGGGATATATCAGCGACGATCTGCCTCCAATGCCATTTCCATGCTTAAACCAGAAGAAAGATCACATAAATGACAACAAATACAATGTTACAGTTTCTCACAATTATATGGAATGGACGGGATGGTTGTGAGAGACCTGTCCACTAGTAACCCTTGATATAGAGAAAGTTCAGCAACATGAACTAGGTCTTCATTGATGCTAAAGATGAAGACCCAGTTCTCAGCTAGAGTCAACTGAGAATCCTTAGTTCATGTTGCTGAACTTTCTCTATATCAAGGGTTACTAGTGGACAGGTCTCTCACAACCATCCCGTCCATACCATACAATTCTGAGAAACTGTAACATTGTATTTGTTCTGTCATTTATGTGATCTTTCTTCTGGTTTAAGCGTCTCCCCGGGTTATTGATAAGAAGAGAGAACATAACTGACAACTAACTCATTCCCTCTGACCTAGAATCATAGACTCAAACTATTATAAAGGTATTGCAAATTTCACTCAAGTTTTTTGGGCTTTATCAAATCAATAGGTTTGCAATAATAACTAGTTTTAGACTAGCAATGAAACAAGTAACTTCTTGCACCAAAAAAACTGAGCATCACGAAAAGCAAACAGTAAACATTATTTTCATCGAGCACGTGGAGTAGTTGCGAATTTCACACCTTTTGCAAACCATGGTTTTACCGCTTTATGCTATTTGCCACCATTTGAGGCTAAAAGATCAATCGAACTTCGTTAGGAAAAGGAATTATGTAAGCTTACTCGCAAGCCAAGAGTATTTTAGATCATCATTGAACAACAATTTGTTGCGTGGACTCACACGACTCACGCAATGGATGCCAAAGCGCCTTCTGACATGTTGAAGGGCTGAAAATAGCATTTTCTTTATTTCTTATGAGTAGAGATTTGAAAATCAGATTCTTCATAGCCACCATTGAATCAATCTTACTTTATGGGTGCGAGAGCTGGACTCTGTCAAAAGCACAAGAAAGGTCGTTGGATGGAACATACACTAGGATGCTGCGGAAAGCTTTAAACATCCACTGGAGCAGCCATATATCAAACCAACAACTGTACGGAGATCTTCCAGCAGTCAGCAACAAAATTGCCTCTCGTAGACTACAACTAGCGGGGCACTGTAATCGCCATCCAGAGTTAAGTACCCAGAAATTAGTCCTATGGGAGCCCACACATGGTCACCGTGGAAGAGGAAGACCGAGAACTACCTATATTGACACTCTTAAGAGGGATACTGGGGTATTCGAAACAAGTGAGATTGCTGCACTGATGGCTGATAAGAGGCTGTGAAAAGACCTAGTGGTTGCCCGCCTTCGGACGCCCTAGTAGTAGTAGTAGTTTAGCATTAACATGTATAAACGACAATAAACTTACCAACCAAAGCAGTATGGTGAGTATCGAAATCCGTACGTGTCCACAGAAAGCCGGAAGAAGTGCCATGCGAGATGACACGAGGATACCCGCGAACGAAAATGCAAAGCGAATGTCTACGGCTTCCGCTGCTCGATACTTGCGTCTGCAAATCCAATATGGCGTCTCAAAATGGCGTCCTTAGCTACGAACTTCAACCTCCATTTTCTCCGAAATTCACACACATTAAACGTTCATTTTTCGGAATTGTACATAACAATATTATATCTACTAGCTGACTTAAAATAAATGCAAGTTTGTCGACGCTATTGATTTACTGTGTGTAGCTACTTTGTTACTTTGTCATTCGTTACAGACAAAATCATACGACAAAAGGACAATAAACTTATTTTGATCTCTGACTGCCGATGTCGAAAAGCACTAATATTAAAGCGCAAAAAATACAATTGGGGGTTTCATATGACGTAATGAAAAGTAAAAAATCTAAAGTATACGTTCGAGTCCTACAAAGCTGTTTCTAACATGTATCTGGATACTAGTGTTATAACTTTTTACACACATTTTCAGGTTTAACAATGTTATGCTTCCGACTTATAAAGGTTTTAAATGTGTCGCGCAATTCGTCACGCTATTTCAGATAAGCCGCCAAAATAAACAATTTTCTTGCATTATAAATGCTCATAAGCCGATTTAATGGCACTTGTAGCAAATACAATGCTTTTTTTATTTCATTTTTGGTGTAATTAAGACTTTAAATTTTTGGCCACCGTGTTGGTGCCCCTGTGTGGGGCACCATGATGCACCAACTCTCTACAATTCCATAAACATTTTGAAATCGAAATATGTTGTTTACGGCTTCTGAATTTTGATATGGCATAAGTGAAAACCCCTAATATTCTCTGAGTTGATACCTACGTAATTTTTTTATCGCCTGTTCTTATTTGCTTCTTCTTTATTTCAGCAATAACCTCGTCAGCATCATATTCTAGCCTGTCTAATTCATCTGGTAAGAAGGCGTTAACATATCTTTCGTATGTTCCCTAACCATGCCATAATAAATTAGAAGCAGATTCTATTCGATAAAGCGCTTGCACGTGACGTAACGGCGGTCATATTGTTGTCCCAAAACAATGAAGTGGCGGCCATATTGGGTTCCTAATCGAATCCTAATGGACTTTAGCTCTATTCTAATTAAAAAAAAAATATGCTGTTGTTTTAGCACTCCAATATGGCCGCCGGTCATGTGTGTAAAAACACCCTATACCGGCTGGCATTTGTCGCTTCAGAAACTTCAGAGAGACTGTGCACCAGCTATCGGCACATATAATGCTTTCAGGGATTGTTTGGGTAACCAGCGTAAGTTACGATAGATTGATGGTTTTTAATGTCAAACTTGCTTTTCCTTTTTATTTCTTTAATATTTCATTTTATTTTTATGTGTCCCGTATTGACTTTTTGGCAGAATGTTCTAGCTACACGTACCTGGAAGATTCCGTAAGAGCACAAGGCTTCTACAACGGATACTATGGCTTTTACCAATGCGACAGTTCCCTTCCCTTTGGCTGGTATCGATTTCGTGGGGAAGCAGGAACTCAGATGCCTACTACTTGTGTTGGGAAAAATCGCTGCAGCTCGCATGCGCCGGGTTGGTTAAGTGCCCCGCATCCTTCTGTAGATGATGGAATGGTCAACGCGATAGTTTGCTTTCATTGGAGTAGTAGCTGTTGTCACTGGACGAAGAACATACGTGTTCGTAACTGTAGCGGGTTTTACGTCTACGAGCTCGGACCAACTCCAACATGCTGGTTACGTTACTGTGGAAATGGAGGAGGTAGGGATCACGTCCTGTCATATTTGGCTAAAATATTTACATGATAGAATCAATTGATATAGCGGCACATGGAGTTGGAAAGAGTAGTAAATGTAGAACAAAGTGCAAAACACAGATTCAAGTAACGTTAAATTATCGAAAATTAAAAAAAATATATATACACTCCTGTGAAAACATCCATATCGAGAAAAGTACAGACCAGTATACAGTGGGATAAACACAGAGATAGACATACAGAGACACCTCTTGGAAAGCATAAAAACACACAATAGGCAATTTGCACGATGACGTCATTTGACTACAACTACCAGAATTCATTTCGTTTTTCTCTTCTTATTTAAATTTTGTAATCCCAGTGCGGTTAAAATAACAATAGCTCTAATTTGCACTACAAAACAAAAGACTGAAGGATTCTGGTAGTTGTAGTCATATGACGTCATCGTGCAAATGGCCTATTAATTACCATGGGCTATAAAAATATGTAATTTATGTAATTTTTGTTCCTAACTAAGGGACTGTGCAATAAATATCAGGAGTGGGGGGGGGGGGGGGGGGGGGGGGAGGGTTGGAAAACCAGAGGGGGGGGGGGGGGAGGGCATAAAGTAAAATCAAAGCAAGGATAGGGCGGCTCAAAGTAAAAAAAAAAAAAGTCACTCAAGAGGATGGGGGCTTAACATTTTATTTCAAGTTTTTATATTTCTCACTGAAAGCCTTGATGATCGGTTCTGTGGCTGAACTGCAATTTCAGTCTGTTTCATTACGATTATCTATTCTTGTCCATATTTATAATATAGAGACGAATATTATGATAAGCGTTTCCGGCTTTTTGAATTTAAATTGTCCACAACATTTGAACAGTAGAATATAGTTATGCACCAGTGCAAATATTTTGCCTTGGTTAAAATATTTTGCACTCAGGTTCAAAATAAATTTTACCAGTGAAGACAAAATTGCATCAAAATCATAATTTCTCTATAACATGAATAATCATATTGCAACAGATTGAAGATGTATCTCAACCAGCATGGTCTTAAGATCAGTGGAAGTAAAGTGGCACTGGTTGCACGAGTTCTCCAGTACGATCGTGGTGATCATTCTTTCATCCCACGAGAAACCCAAGAGAACGTTTAAGTGCCCATAACCTTTTTTTTTTTTATTTTCGTATCTAAATCCACACGTCACGCAATGAACATCTTGGAAAAAATTTTTTGACTTAAGCAAAACGTAAATGTTTTATGATTAGTTTTTTGGCATTAGTCTCCTCTCGGTCCCTCTCGGTTAACAAAGGATCCGTGACGTAGATACATAATTTCTGCCTGATCAGAAGGAGAGGTGCAAAAACTAAATTCACTCCTTTAGAAGGGGGGTATTACCTAATATTTTCCTACTTGAAGCCCATTTTCCAACCCCCCTCCTGATAATCATTGCACAGTCCCTAATTTAACTTGGAACCGAGTCATAATTATGCATAAACCAGGATACAATGTATATCGCTGCCTTGCCCTGTGGACGTTTAATACTTGAAGGGCCTTCCCGTTAGACATTAAGCAGGACTATGAAATATCAAACATTGCGGTTTTTTTTCATCGAACTGAACATTCGAGGCACAACTAGATACCTTTCCATTGTTTTCTCCAACAGCGAACTTTTCATCTTCAAGTTCCGACGGTATTTCATCTACAGCAGGTATTAAGTCATCTCTATTAATATGGTTACTTTTAAAGAAACTGCTTCCGATATGTTACAATGTAAAATAAAATGTGTTTTAAGGTATTAATGCGAACGAATTATGTTAAATTGTTTGTTTTCATTTACTTTACAGCTCCTGTACTAAACTATATTTTTGAGATTTATAACACGACCGCGCAAAACTTATGGAACACAGTCTTTTAATAACCTCCCTCGCGTATATGAGGTGTGATACGGCAAGCACTCTAGATCTCTTCGCTATTTTAGCCCGTACCTCTGGAGCAGATTGAACCAGTGTAATAGAGGAATAACAACATTTAAACGTTTAAGAGAGAGAACTAAGAAAGAGGACCTTACGCGTTTAGTAGATAATTGATTGTTTCCTATACGACACCAACTGAGCAAGTGCCCGCCATAACCTACTTTTACAGCTCTTACTGTGAAGATTTTACTACTTTATTTTGTTTTACCATTTTTAGAAACAATGTATCTTATTTTAGAAACGTCAATAGACCAATTTTCAGTTGTCTACTTAGTAACCTGGCCTTTGTGTGGAAATGAGGCTGGAGTTGACCTCGTTTTGATAGAAACCTTGCTTCCCTTCGTATGTAAATCATGTTGTTGTTATGCTAACTAACATGAGAAACATATGAAAAGCAGGAAGGTTTGTATCAAAACAAAGCCAACTCCAGCCTTACGTTCACTCAAAGGCCAGGGTACTAGGCACACAACTGTAAAATGGTTTATTAGTCATTTAAGAACGTAATACTCTTGACTATTAACTATAGTCATTCATTCATTCCTTTCTTTCTTTCCAGCAATGTCAACGTCGAGTTCGCTTTCTACACGTGGTAAGACATCATAATTTCTAATGTTTCACCTTTAGTGAAACCTTCTGTAAGTGACCACGAGAGGTTGCACTATTGGGTTAAAAACAAAACGTAGATTTTAAGTTGTCGATAAGAGAAAGAGATATTCGAAGATATTCAGTAACTAGAAGAGTTCGAACCCCTACCACGATGATTTTTGTGCTATTGCGATTTTCAGACTTTTCCGTTGATTAGATTAAGACTATAAAATATTTTAAATATGTCGTTTACCATTAACAACAATAGCCAATCAGATACTTTTAATTATTTCATTTTTTGTTCCAACAGCCATCTATTCAACCTCAAGTCCCACTGATGACATTACACCTACACCAGGTATAAAGTTGTCTGCCAATGTGATAGCTGTACAATTGTGTTCTATTATGACTCGTTAATGGAGACTGCTACAAAAAAAAATAGTTTATGGTATCGTTATTTTGCACTTAAAGATACAAAATCAAATGAAATTGCGTTAAGAAACGATTGATTATTTTGCACGTTACGCAGAGAGGGAGGTTGCATTATAGCGTAAGGTTATCCACGACCTGTACTAGGCTTGTATATTGTGGTCACTGATACAAAGAGTCAACCTTAAGGTGGCCGAACACAGTTTCGCGGACGGTCAGCGGCAACTCGCGTGACGGCGCGGAATTTTAGAAAAAATGTGAGGCAACTCCGTTTTGTAAAAAATGTACACAAACGACAATTTCTAAGAAATCCACTCATTAAAATTTCATGAGATTTGTCAGAATTCTTATTTTTATCGCACTTCAAATAATGAGAACTTTAAAACGGAAGTTTAATAAAGGAATTCTGTGACACGATCAGTGTTCACTAGGCAGCTATGTTCTAAAATATTAAAAAAAATGTTTTTTAAATTTGGTCGAGCTAATTTTAAACAACCAGAATTATTGCGAGTTCATGAGAAAATCTAATGACTGGATTTTACGTAAACCGTATAAAAGTGAAATTTTAGGGCTGTTTTCAATCATCCACGTTGTCATGGAAACAGTCCAAAGCGTAAATGTTAGCCGTTAATGAAAAACTCCCATCACTATATTTTCCTTTTGCCAAGTTTCAGCTTCTAAGCTGCAACCTTTCTCACATAATGCCCTAACGAATGACATATACTCACAACCTACCAAAACTGTGTTCGACCACAATCAGATGATTACTTGTTTGGAGATTTCGTGAACCCATGTACTTTCAGAAAGATCAGGCCAAATTGTAAATTTGTCTCGTTCATGTTAACTTTTACAGCAGATGGCGTGGCAGGTATCAATTCATTTTTGCTGGTATAAGTCGACTAGGGCAAATAAATTAATTAGAAAAACACGTTTTTCTTCAGTACGGCAACAAGAACAGATTTTCAAGCGTGTTGGGACGAAGATAATTTGAAAAAAAAACAAAGCTGCATTAATTATTGCAGGAAAATTGAAAAAAAAAAGTGCTTCAACCTTACGTCATTTTGAGCGTGACTTTAGAATTCCAGATTTGTTTTTTTTTTACTTTCCGGCGCATTCTGTTTCTGTATTTTAACTCTCAACATTAAGAGCTTCATATTCATCCTATCTTGATTTAAACATTTTATCGACAGCATTGAGTTACTGTATGTAGCTACTTTGTTACTTTGTTATTCCTTACAGACAGTATTATGCGACAAAAGGACAATAAATTTATTTTGATCTCTGACTGCCGATGTCGAAAAGCACTAATATTAAAGCGCATAAAATACAATTGGGGGTTTCATATGACGTCATAAAAAAATCAAAAAATCTAAAGTATACGTTCGAGTCCCACAAAGCTGTTTCTAACATGTATCTGGGTACCAGATACAAGTTTCACACACTTTTTCAGGTTTAACGATGTTATGCTTCCGACTTATAAAGGTTTTAAATGTGTCGCGCAATTACCAGTACCAGTTTAAATGTAACCTGTGTAACCCAGTTTAAATGTAACCTGTGTGATACAGGGAGCTATGTTGGCTACACGCGCGGGCATTTATATGCCCGCGTGGATGGCCATAAAAGCACATCATCTTCAATACACAAGCACTATGACAACGACCACGCGGGTGCTGTCCCTGAGGACCTCCGTAGCTGTTTCAAAGTTCTCAAGAAATGCATGAACAAATTTGATTGTCTAGTCAACGAGATGCTTTACATCAAACAATTAACACCGAGTTTGAATGTGCAAACGGATTCTATCCGTGCTAAAATATTTGTGTAGCCACCTCCGCTATGTAAATTAGTTATTACTCTTGAACTCGCATTTGTTAATTTTATTCTCATTTGTACCCTTGATAATGGCGTCATGAGGTCGCTGAAACGTCGGGATATTATATCGCTTGTTTTTACTTGTCTATGTATTTCTAAATCATTGTTAATACGTATTTCAGATAAGCCGCGAAAATAAACAAAACTGAACCAGTTGAAGTTTTTTTTTTTGCATTATAAATGCTCATAAGCGAATTTAATGGCACTTGTAGCAAATACAATGTCTTTTTTTATTTCATTTTTGGTGTAATTAAGACTTTGAACTTTTGGCCACCGTGTTAGTGCCTCTGTGTGGGGCACCACGATGCACCAACTCTCTACAATTCCATAAACACTTTGGAATCGAACGCTGTTGTTTAATGCTTTTGAATTTTGATATGGCATAAGTGAAAACCCCTAATATTCTCTGAGTTGGTACCTACGTAATTTTTTTATCGCCTGTTCTTATTTGCTTCTTCTTTATTTCAGCAATAACCTCGTCAGCATCATATTCTAGCCTGTCTAATTCATCTGGTAAGAAGGCGTTAACATATCTTTCGTATGTTCCCTAACCATGCCATAATAAATTAGAAGCAGATTATATTCGATAAAGCGCTTGCACGTGACGTAACGGCGGTCATATTGTTGTCCCAAAACAATGAAGTGGCGGCCATATTGGGTTCCTAATCGAATCCTAATGGACTTTACCTCTATTCTAATTAAAAAAAATATGCTGTTGTTTTAGCACTCCAATATGGCCGCCGGTCATGTGTGTAAAAACACCCTATACCGGCTGGCATTTGTCGCTTCAGAAACTTCAGAGAGACTGTGCACCAGCTATCGGCACATATAATGCTTTCAGGGATTGTTTGGGTAACCAGCGTAAGTTACGATAGATTGATGGTTTCCAAAGCAACCATTAACCAAACAAAGCTCATATTGGATGCCCAAACGGTCCCAGAAATGTCAGCAACAAAAGCTGGTGCTCAGTCTCCCCAACGTTGCTGGTGTGGAGAATTGGTTGGCTTATATTAATGTTTTTATATAAATTATTATTAAAAACAAGAACTACGTAAGCTTCCATTTTATATGTAATATAATAATACATTTTAGCTCTTCTGTTTGCAGGCATTTAATGTCAAACTTGCTTTTCCTTTTTATTTCTTTAATATTTCATTTTATTTTTATGTGTCCCGTATTGACTTTTTGGCAGAATGTTCTAGCTACACGTACCTGGAAGATTCCGTAAGAGCACAAGGCTTCTACAACGGATACTATGGCTTTTACCAATGCGACAGTTCCCTTCCCTTTGGCTGGTATCGATTTCGTGGGGAAGCAGGAACTCAGATGCCTACTACTTGTGTTGGGAAAAATCGCTGCAGCTCGCATGCGCCGGGTTGGTTAAGTGCCCCGCATCCTTCTGTAGATGATGGAATGGTCAACGCGATAGTTTGCTTTCATTGGAGTAGTAGCTGTTGTCACTGGACGAAGAACATACGTGTTCGTAACTGTAGCGGGTTTTACGTCTACGAGCTCGGACCAACTCCAACATGCTGGTTACGTTACTGTGGAAATGGAGGAGGTAGGGATCACGTCCTGTCATATTTGGCTAAAATATTTACATGATAGAATCAATTGACATAGCGGCACATGGAGTTTGGAAAGAGTAGTAAATGTAGAACAAAGTGCAAAACACAGATTCAAGTAATGTTAATATATTGAAAATTGAAAAAGAATATATATACACTCCTGTGAAAACATCCATATCGAGAAAAGTACAGACCAGCATACAGTGGGATAAACACAGAGATAGACATACAGAGACACCTCTTGGAAAGCACAAAAACACACAATTAGTTACCATGGGCTATAAAAATATGTAATTTATGTGATTTTTGTTCCTAACTAATTAGGGACTGTGCAATAATTATCAGGAGGGGGGTGGGGGGGGGGGGGGGGGGGGTGGGTTGGAAAACCAGAAGGGGGGTGGGTGGGTTGGAAAACCAGACGGGGGGAGGGGGCATAAAGTAAAATCAAAGCAAGGATAGGGAGGCTCAAAGTAAAAACAAGTCTCTTAAGAGGAGTGGGGCTTAACATTCTATTTCAAGTGTTTATAGTTCTCACTGAAAGCCTTGATGATCTGTTATGTGGCTTAACTGCAATTTCAATCTGTTGCATTACGATTTTCTATTCTTGTCTATATTTATAATATAGAGACGAATATTATGATAAGCGTTTCTGGCTATTTAAATTTGAATTGTCCACAACATTTGAACAGTAGAATATAGTTATGCACCAGTGCAAATAATTTGTCCTGGTGAAAATATTTTGCACTGGTTCAAAATAAATTTGAACCAGTGCAGACAAAATTGCATCAAAATCATAATTGCACTATAACATAGATAATCATTTTGCAACAGATTGAAGATGTACCTCAACCAGCATGGCCTTAAGATCAGTGGAAGTAAAGTGACACTGGTTACACGAGTTCTCCAGTACGCTCGTGGTGATCATTCTTGCATCCCACGAGAAACCCAAGAGAACGTTAAAAGTGTCCATTTGTTTTGGTATCTAAATCTACACGTCACGAAATGAACATTTGCGAAAAAAGCTTTTGATATCAGCAAAACGTGAATTTTTTATGATTTTTTAAAGTCTTCGAAATTTGCCTTCATTTTGGTCCACCATTCGCATTAGTCTCCTCTCGGTCCCTCTCGATTAACAAAGGATCCGTGACGTAGATTAAGGAACACATAACTTCAAACAAAGGAACTTGTGACTTTAAACAAAGGAACTGTGACGCAGATTAAGGAGCGTGTGAGCCCGTTGGCCTTCTTAAAAGCGGGAAGGGTATACTGCAAAAAAAATAGGATTTTAACCCTATTCAGACTGGGTGGGGGGGGGGGGGGGTTTCGAACCCCCCCCCCCCCCCCCCCCCCCTCCAGTAAAATTGTGATAACTCTTACACCGAAATAGCTATGAGGCTGAAATTTTCTGACTTTTCCTAGAATTTATCTAGGGACATTTTGTTATCCATAACGTGTCAGTGTGATTAACCATGTTGCCATGGCAACCGGTTTTTGACACATAAGTTTTCAAAATATTAAAATATGGTGAATTTTTTTTATTTTAAGATCTTGTTCTTTGACTTATAGTGCATTTTCTTGTTAGAATAGTTTTTTCTTGGGACTAGTTCTTGAAAGACATCAAAAATTTTTAACATCAAATATTTGGGGGGGAGGGGTAGGTAAATTTTTGCTCTCTTTACTTATAGACAAACATTTTGTACTATTCATTAAATAACGCTTCTAAGTTCATTGTTTGGATAATAGACATTAGTTTGATACGTGTTTTATACATTCTGATCCTTTTCTGTTTTAGATATTTTTTAAATTTTAATTTAAACAAAAAAAAGAAAATCCAAGATGGCGGATCCAAGATGGCGGACAATAATTTCAAAATTATAGTTTTATCGCTTTTTATTGCTTTTTCTCGCTTTAAAAGTGTGTCCTTGTTTGTATTTATTATGTTTTAATATTAAAGAGATGATTTTACAGTTATATTTGATATTTTAAGTATCTAGATGGAAAAATATCAAAGAAACGTCGGAAAAACAAAAAAGGACGTCATTGTGACGTCGTTATTGGGTGTGAGGTTTCCTTGTATGGAGGTGAACATTGTGTGAAAATTTCATGGTCTTAGCGTTACTGGTTCCAGAGATATAGAGGGGGGGTCCGAGGAGCCCCCCCCTCCCCCCCCCCCCCCCCCCCCTCCCCCCGCCCCCTAAAAATCGCGTTTTGTGCAAAGCGCGAAGTTGTTTCGCAGAGGTTCCTTGTGTGGTATTTACATTCAGATGAGAAAATAAAAAAAATAACGTTATGGGCACTTTAACGAGGAAATGAGTACCAGTGCAAGCAACTCGGATTCGCAATCAAGTGATTTAGAATGGGGCAAAAACTAAATTCACTCCTTTAGAAGGGGGGTATTACCTAATATTTTCCTACTTGAAGCCCATTTTCCAACCCCCCTCCTGATATACTAGTTTTAATTTTATAAATTATGTAATTATGTAATTATGTAATTCTTACTTTTTAGTATTATATAGTAGGTCTACATATATTTACTAGTTCTAATTTTATAAATGTAATTTTTATAAATGTAATTCTTACTTTTTAGTATAGTAGGTCCACATCAGCCCTTTGGCTGCCTTTTTATCCAACCTACTTATCAAATAAAGTATGTATGTATGTATGTATGTATAATCATTGCACAGTCCCTAATTGAACTTGGAACCGAGTCATAATTATGCATAAACCAGGATACAATGTATATCGCTGCCTTGCCCTGTAGACGTTTAATACTTGAAGGGCCTTCCCGTTAGACATTAAACAGGACTATGAATTATCAAACAATGTTTTTTTTTTCATCGAACTGAACATTCGAGGCACAACTAGATACCTTTCCATTGTTTTCTCCAACAGCGAACTTTTCATCTTCAAGTTCCGACGGTATTTCAACTACAGCAGGTATTAAGTCATTTCTATTAATATGGTTACTTTTAAAAAAAACTGCTCCCGATATGTTACAATGTAAAATAGAATGCGTTTTAAGGTATTAATGGGAATGAATTAAGTTAAATTGTTTGTTTTCATTTACTTTACAGCTCCAGTACTAAACTGTATTTTTGAGATTTATAACACGACCGCGCAAAACTTATGGAACGCAGTCTTTTAATAACCTCCCTCGCGTCTATGTGGTGTGATACGGCGAGCACTCTAGATCTCTTCGCTATTTTAGCCCGTACCTCTGGAGCAGATTGAACCAGTGTAATAGAGGAATAACAACATTCAAACGTTTAAGAGAAAGAACTAACAAAGAGGACCTTACGCGTTTAGTAGATAATTGACTAAATTGTTTCCTATACGGCACCAACTGAGCAGGTGCCCGCCAAAAACTTCTTTTACAGCTCTTACTGTGAAGATTTTACTACTTTATTTTGTTTTACCATTTTAGAAACAATGTATCTTATTTTAGAAACGTCAACAGACCAATTTTCAGTTGTCTACTTAGTAACCTGGCCTTTGTGTGGAAATGAGGCTGGAGTTGACCTTGTTCTGATAGAAACCTTGCTTCCCTTCATATGTAAATCATGTTGTTGTTATGTTAACTAACATGATAAACATTTGAAAATTAAAGCAGGAAGGATTGTATCAAAACAAAGTCAACCCCAGCCTCACTTTCACTCAAGGGCTAGGATACTAGGCACACAACTGTAAAATGGTCTATTAGTCATTTAAGAACTTAATACTCTTGACTATTAACTATAGTTATTCATTCATTCCTTTCTTTCTTTCCAGCAATGTCAATGTCGAGTTCGCTTTCTACACATGGTAAGACATAAAATCTAATGTTTCACCTTTAGTGGAACCTTCTGTAAGTGACCACGGGAGGTTGCACTAAAACAAAACGTAGATTTTAATTTGTCGATAAGTGAAAGGGATATTCGAAGATATGCAGTAACTGGAAGAGTTCGAACCCTTTACCTTTGCAATACAACAACGACAACAATTTATTTACAATCAAAAATATCATTTCCCTGTTCTGGAAACATGTTAAAAAATCTAAAAATTTCGTACTCAGAGCGTAATAAAATATGTAAAAATCGAGTAATATTTCGTGTCGGCTCTCCCGAACTTCATCAGTCTCAAATGAATAATGTTAATCAGGGGGGTTATATCGTGCTTGTGGGGTTCTCGATGTACAATTCTGCTAAGTTTCTTGCCAAGATAATGAGACCCCTTGTTGGCCAAAACAGTCACCACATTACCAACAGTGTAGATTAGATAACAAGATCGCAGACCTCAAAGTACCCCCAGAACAGAAACTCGTTTCGTACGCCGATGTTTCCGCATTGTTCACGAGCATTCCAATCAATGAGACTATCTCAGTTGTTAAGGCGAAACTGGAGGCTGACTAATGCCTACCGGAGTGGTGTCCTCTGGATACAACGCATTTGTCCACCTTACTTGAGATGTGAGTTTTACAAGCACCTACTTCACATACCAGCAAGAGTTCTACAAACAGAAACAAGGAGCTGCGATGGGGTCCCCAATTTCACCCATAGTAGCTAATCTCTATTTGGAACACTGAAAGCAAAGTGCTGAGCCCCGCCCCCACCCCTCCAACAATGTGGTACAGTTATGTGGATGACACTACAACCAAGATCCAAGAACATGCTGTAAAATCCTTTTTTGATCACCTAAATTCCATTGATCAACATATCCAGTTCACTTCAAAGGAAGAAACGAACCAAGATGGATCAACGAAGGTTACAGTGTACCGGAAACCCACCCACACTGACCAATATCTTAATTTCCATTCAAACCATCACTTACAACATAAAAGAGCTGTTGTCAATACCCTGAAGATGGCGAGAGAGTAAAAGAAATCCAGCATGTCAAACAAGCTTTGAAAGCCAACAACTATCCAGATTGGATGTTAACAGTTCCGATCCCTAAATCTGGCACGAGTTCCGAAGAATTTGACGACTAAAACAGCAAAATCTATGCCTCGATACCATCTTTAAAAAGTGTTTCGGAACGTTTGCAAAGAGCATTCAGAACATACATAAGCCTTTCAATTCCCTAAGGGGATCACAGTTAGTACGCGTAAAGGACAAAACCAACAACCTCAAGAAATGCGGAACAGTATATCAAATCAATTGCGAACAATGCAACAAAGAGTATGTCGGTGAAACCTCACGCGCACTTGAAACTGGAGTCAAGGAACACCTCTCAAAAGATTCGTCAATTTATGAACATTGCCGTCTCACGGGACATTCAATAATAGCTAGCGAAACAAAAGTTCTCATCACGGAGAGTAACACCTTCAAGCGACGCATAAGGGAGGCAATCGGGATGAAGTTAAAAAAGGCCATCTTTGAACCGAGACAATGGCTATGAATTAGCAAAAATATATGACACTATTTTAACCCCCTCGAGAACCCCACAAGCACGATATAACCCCCCTGATTAACATTATTGATTTGAGACTGATGAAGTCCGGGAGCGCCCAACGAAATATTTCTCGATTTTTACATATTTTATTACGCTCTGCGTACGAAATTTTTAGATTTTTTAACAATTTATTTATTTTTTAAATAATGAAACAAAATATAGTAGCAACCGGCAAATAACTAGAGTTAATCGTGGCGGGTTGCTGCGCACTAAACAGTTACAGAAACTCACTATAAAATAAATGAATAACAATGCAAACGCTCTACCACTGGACTATAAAACCAGATGGGAGCCTGGGTCAATTGTTGTTTTTTTTGGACCCGTGATATGTTGAATACGTGATATTGTGTATATTAAATAAATTAATTCATTTTTGTTTTGTCCATAATTGCGATGGTCTCCATCTCTTTGATTCTTTTATTACAAAGTTATTTCATTGACTAATGTGTAAATACACAAATGCCATACCACTAAAATGAGGAATATACATATATACATCGCTACCAATATCAAGAGAAGCCCTGGAAAAATTCAGTTGCCATACGACCCATCTTCTCCAGATAATTTAAACCGACAAGTCGTGTGGTTTGATCGTATTTTTCACTTAATTCGTCGCGCACGAGAAAACCTTCGACTTCTTATAAAGCAGTCGTTCGCCGTGCAGACTGATGGGACGGGAAAGAAGGTTGTTTATCAAGCGATAGACGAGCTAGACTAGAAGCACAGTGGGAATGATTACGATAACGATTGTCCAGACTCGAAAATCCGTTTTGCTCAGTAAAATCTTTGGAATTTTATATTTTAAAGCTGGATCCTAAACTAGATTGCTTTCGGCGAGGCCTATGGCAAGAGAAAATTTGAAAATAAATAGTGAAATCTGGTATTGCATTACCCTTCTTGGTACCTCAATGAGTTACATTTCTCTCAATATACAATCAGGAAAGAGAACATGTCCCCAAGATCGTCGGAAACGGGGGGAGAATAATCGATCACACACAGATAATACGGACTTGGACTTTGGACCGGACACGGATTACGACAACACAGATAATACGGACATAAACTTTGGACCGGATATGGACTACGATAGCACGGATACGGTTAACCACGAATTGAACTTTGGACCGGACACGGACAATGAGAAGTATGAATGCTGCGCGAAGGAATTTTAGACCTATCTTGGGTTACGTATTCGCCAGAGGAAAGTGTGTAGGAAGAAGGTTGTAGCTCAGCAGCGCAGGCCGCAAGGCCGAGAGACGTGTGGACAGACTCCTTCGGATGCTAACCATAATGGGAGTTTCATCATAGTTGGGCAGGGTAGAGGGGAAGAGGTGGAGAAGGAACCTAAAAAAAAACACAAGATTAAGTGGCCAAAAGCGAACGACACAGCAGCATACAAGCAGTTTGAAGCTTCGTATTTCATCTGGTTGAAGCGTGACGACAAAGCGTGGGTGGAGTAACATCTCTTAACATCTAATTTAGGCCACTTTTAACATTTAATTCCCCAGTCAGTACTGGCTTACACGAAGCTTCGCCACACCACAGGAGGCGTGGGGGCCACGCCATGGTAGGATGCAGTCGAGGAGAAGAAGCCGAAACTGGCTGCCATGGTTTCCTCCTGAAGACTTGGGGTTGCTGGATCCAGAATGGAGCTGCTGACTGGGAAGCACAAATTGTGTTTCATTACTTCTCAAATCTCGTTACCTCGCCTCGTTACTTGATTAATTTAATTTCAAAGCCCGGCCGCCATATTATGTGTATATCAGGGCATAAATCTGATAGTGGGTTTCGTTCCTACTCAAGGAGAGTCTCGCATATTAAGCGAAAAACAAATATATCATCATCTTACGATAGTCGTTTAAATAGCGCACAGTCCCTCGAAATTGTAGCTGTAAGTAAATCAGCAGATTAAGCTGTACCAACTCGTTTTAAAGTCCCAGTAGCTGTCTACGATCAACCATTGTTCAAAATGTCGCGTCACAGAGTTAAGAGACGATGAACTGTCCTGTAGAAGTTTTTTCATGAGCAAATGTCACATTTAATTTTTACAGCCATTCAAAATGATAAATATTTTTTTTAAAGTTAAACTGGTTGGTTCATTTCGTTTTTATTCTCCATCACGGATGTATTTGACGGACATTTTGTTTAGCACTTTTAGAAAGTTGTGTTAAATTTGTCGTTTGTTTGTTTGTTTTTCTGTGGCTGTGTAAAATAAACAAAACTAACTTGTTTTTTTTTATTTTTTTATCTCGGAACCAGTTATTAAGTGTGTAATATTTAAGCGAACATCCTCTTGATGAAAAAGGCGAAGCGCTTATATTGTTTTTGCAAAAAGAAAAAAAAAATAGTTGTAGCACACAACCTATATATTAACGTTAACGTCGTCAAAATGCACTGTTTACGTGTTGGTGTCTGATAACTTGTGATCAATGTTTTAGTGTTTTTGAATGTTTCCCAATAACAAAGACGCAAAATGTCGAAAGGACGACCCCTTTGCTCGTACATTATATAAAAATATATCGCCTAAAACACCGTTTTGAATTAATTATGTTTATATCTTAGTCCTTTTGTTATCAGAAGACCACTAAGCATGTCTTTTGTTTTTACAGGTGCTATTAGTCCTACATCAGGTATTTACTTTCTTCTTTCATGTTACAGCCATGCTCCGTCACGCGTGACCAGTATTTTTGAAAATTTGAATGGAGTTTTCAAGTTTACGCCTCGGTTTTGTAAATTAATTCCGAGATTCGTAATTCCCGTGAGTATTTTACTGCATTTTCGGAAACAAACAGCAACAAAATATCATTTTATTTAAAACGTTACATATCCGAACAATATTAGGTTTTTTATGCGCGTAGCGGAGTTATTTTTCCGTTAACTCGTTACTTTCAAAGTGTTTTCCAGAGAGATCTTTAAGGTTTCATTCAAATCTCGGACATTACAAAAACAAATATTCAAATGTTAATTTCAGTCTTGTGGATTACTGGTCGCGCGTGACATAGCATGCAGTAACATTGTTATAACTTTTCCATGTTATTAACATGTACGCCGTTACTTACGAATTCAGATCCTGAACAGTTAGAGACATTAGACAAATAAAACAAGTTGGAATAGGGGCCAAGACATTAAAGAAAAAACGTTGTCCTTGATATTGTGGCCGTTTGAAGTCTCTAATAAAATCTTTCGCCGTGTTAACGCTATTAAACCCGAATATCTCTTCATTGCAATAGGCCATTTCCGAGTTGCCTTTAGCCTCTCTATCAAAAGCGAGGCTAGGTGCGAAACCTTTCATATGCAAATAAAACTTATTTGCATGTGAATGAAAACTCATTTTCATATGAAAGGTTTCGCACCTAGCCTCGCTTTGATAGAGAGGCTAAAGGCAACTCGGAAATGGCCTATTCAATGCACAGCGAAGAATACAGATACACACGAAAACGAGGGCACGTGTGAAACCGTATTACCGTCTTTTGACCGTTTGTAGGAGGAAACAGTCAAGAACAACTGAAAAAACTAAGAGTACGACGTTATCGAAGTGTAAGCTATTTTTTACGCTGTTAGATGTGCACAGTTATTTATCAGTTCTTTTACACAAACTGAATCGTACAACACGCAGCTGTATTATGCAGCTGTATTACGCAGCTTGAACCTGAAGCACTGTTGGTTATTTATCTTATTCTCGTTTTCTTGCAGCAACAACGCTGGCAGCATCATCTTCTAGTTCTCTGCCTGTCCATGGTAAGTATTTTACATCTATTTCCTTCTAAACCAACACCCTGCATAATAAACTCTACTATCATTTCAATATGAGCTGATTTGTAGCGGAGCCCGCGGGCCGAAGGCACGGCGGAGCACCATACTCATAGAACCTATGCCGTCATTTTTCATGGTCATGGCTAGCGGAATGTTTCGCGGACGCGTTGCGCGCCCTCCGAACGCCCGCCGTACGCGTTGGGCTAGCTCGCTGGCGCGTATGACGTCGCAAAACATGCGCGTGTGACGCCACAAAGCATCCGGGATCTTTGAGGCTTTGTTTTTCGCGCGGCTACACAGCCGTCAGCTCGGTAAACGGCCGTTGCAGGATTTTTATGCTGTTTTTAGCGGAGAATTAAAGGCCTTATTACCCAACATTTTTTTGGGCGGTTTGCTACTCAAGACAGGATACTCAGAAGACGCTTTAGTGGAAAGAGAAGAGCTTTCAGGGATAAAATCTTGCTTCGAGGGACTATATACGGTTTTAGCAATGTGAAGAGATGGGTTCGTTTTACGGATTTCAGCACCAAAGCGGAGATTTAAAGAATTTCCAAGTACAGTAGTCGCCGGAGGGACTTAAAGGTAAAACAAATTACATTTTTCGATGGGAATTTATCTTGATATCAATCTGTGATTGACTTTTTGTTTGTGTTCTCGTTATGTTTTGGAGAATTGTTTATAAACGTAAATCATTCTCTCGAAATGGCACTACGGTCGGCCAAACCTGACATGATCAGCGCTCAAAACTAGAAAACAGACAGAGACAGCTGTTTCGGGCTTGTTATGCCCTCGTCAGTGTGCCATAGCTAAAACATAATGAGAATCGGTAACTTCACCTATCTCATATATGTCACTTATCATTTCAGAAAGAGCTGTGATAGGGTAAATCGCACAATGGTCACGCCACAAACAACTGTGGCAAATGGCCAAAGGGCGATTCATCCTAACAACCGATACATGTCAGCGCCATAGGGAGAGAAACAAGGAATGGCCAAACCATTCTTCTCCTTTGGATAAAATGCACATAGATCGGATCTATCTGACCGTAGTGCCATTTCGAGAGAATGCCTTTCCACATTGTTTGATCGGTCCTTGCAGTGATCTGTTGCTTGTCAACGTTTGTATTTGATCCAATGTGACGCAATAGATTGTTCACGGTATCTGCAGTTTAGTTGATTTATTATTATTTCTATACCGTGGTGGTCTACTGAATAGATCCGATCTATGTGCATTCTATCTAAAGGAGAAGAATGGTTTGGCCATTCCTTGTTTCTCTCCCTATGGCGCTGACAAATATCGGTTGTTAGGATGAATCGCCCTTTGGCCATTTGCCACAGTTGTTTGTGGCGTGACCACTGTGCGATTTACCCTATCACAGCTCTTTCTGGAATGATAAGCGACGTATATGAGATAGGTGAAGTTACCGATTCTCATTATGTTTTAGCTATGGCACACTTACGAGGGCATAACAAGCCCGAAACAGCTGTCTGTGTCTGCTTTCTAGTTTTGAGCGCTGATCATGCCAGGTTTGGCCGACCGCAGTGCCATTTCGAGAGAATGCCTTTCCACATTGTTTGATCGGTCCTTGCAGTGGTCTGTTGCTTATCACTGTTTGTATTTGATCCAATGTGACGCAATAGATTGTTCACGGTATCTGCAGTTTAGTTGATTTATAAACGTGTAGCTTAAATTCAGTTGTATTAATTTCTTGAATTTCATCAAAGACACGGCTCGGCCTCGATGCGCTATAAATGGTACGCGTTTGCTTTTAAACAAACTCATGGAGATTTGAATAAAATTTTTCGAAAGAAGATTGTGTTGTCCATTTTTATGTGTTTGTTCATTCAGCACAGAGATTGAAAAGCGATTTTATGTAAACAAAACAAGACTTAGATTTTATACTCGCGTCGCCTTATGCAAATATGCCTTTTGTGTATTTTTGCAATTTTGATTTACAAATCAGTTTCTCTGGCATTTTTTGACAAGCAACAACTGTATTTTCGGAAAATAGTCGTAATAGTTATTCTAGACGGAGAAAAAATTGTTTTTGTGAACTTTTGTACGGTCTAAATGTACTGTGCAGACGGTTGGGTAATACTGTTTTTGATAATTACTAAAATTGAAAAATAGCCCGGTCGTCAATATTAATCTTAATTCTTGTGCTTCCGACCTTTCACCTATTAGTTAAGTTTCATCTTATTTAAGCTTGTTCAGAGGGTCTTAAGAGGGCGCGGCTGTTAGGCTAAGCCTAACTATATATATTACAAGATTCCTGAGTTATTGAATTTGTAGTTTTTGTTTGTTTTTAGTTTGGATTGTTGTCACCTTATACACCTTTATCGTAAAAATCAATATAACAGGAACACAAAACCCTTGTGAATTTGAATGCGATTACATGTAGCTACGTCGTCGTCCTCTAAATTGCATCATACTATGATAAGCAATAATTGTGACTTTTTGTTTAATGTTTTGCTTCTTTAACTCCTATAACAGAATGCTATAACCACGCGTACCTAGAAGATTTCGAGAGGGGACAGAATTTTTACAATGGCTACTATGGATATTACCAGTGCGACAATAACCTTCCCTTTGGCTGGTATCGATTTCGTGGGGCAGCGGGAACTCAGATGCCTACTCAGTGTGTTGGAGAAAATCGGTGCGGTTCACACGGGCCGGGCTGGTTAAGCACCCCGCATCCCTCTGAAGCTGATGAAATTGTCAGCGCTACCGTGTGTTTCCACTGGGGAAGCTGTTGCTCTTGGTCGATAAACATTCGTGTTCGTAACTGTAGTGGGTTTTATGTGTATGAACTTAGACCTACACAGAGCTGCTCTTACCGTTATTGTGGAAATGGAGGAGGTAGGTATCCTGCCATATTTGGTTGAAATATTCACGTGATATAATTACTCGATATACATGCAACTGTAAATTTAGGAAAAACATATACTCCTTTAAGATAGTCGATAAAATAGAGATATACAGAGATAAAAACCATTTATCGAGACCAGGACAAGCGTTCATATATGCAGTATGAGAAACACGTAGATAGATAGACATACAAAGATACCGCTTAGAAGACTGGAAGATATGACAATTGTCGGGCCCTTTGGACCATTTAGTATCTAAAGGGCCTTAAGAGATGTAGCAAAGTAAGCAAAACGCCATATCCCGTTTAGCCTGCTTGGTAATCATGCCTTTCATTAGCATTCGTTAATGCTTTGCGCGATTGTATTCTCCGCGTCTTTGTTCATTAAACGTTAACTTAACGTTGGTTCTGGTGTTCGTCCAAACTTATTGGCAAAGCACACAACAAAATCGGTATTTCTGACTTTCCCGTTAGACTAAGCAGGACTATGAAATATCTAAAAACTATGTTCGACAATGACCATCCCTTTGGTTGGTATCGATTTCATGGGGCAGCGGGAACTTAGATGCCTAATCAGTGTGTTGGGAAAAATGGGTGCGGTTCGCACGGGCCGAGCTGGTTAAGTACACTGCAACCTTCTGTAATTAATGGAATTGTCCCTGCTACTGTGTGTTTCCATTGGAGAAGCTGCTGCCTTTGGTCGATAAACATTCGCGTTCGTAAATGTAGTGGGTTTTATTTGTATGAACTTACACCACACAGAGCTACTATTACCGTTATTGTGGAGGTGGACGAGGTAAGAATTTTTACACCGGTAGACACATCCAGACGCACACAAATATAGATAGAGAAGAACAGAAAAGCATACTCGCTCAAACAAGAACAGATAAGCAGATAGATCAGAAATTTGTATTTCTAATTTCTTAGCCCTACTTAACTCGTCGATCGTGCATGGAGCGAGTTATTGGAATGATATGGAGTAGTAAACTAATCTATGTGATCTGAGATGAGTAAAAAAATGAATTATTTTGACAGACCACTTGTCAAAATGGCTTTAAAGTGCCTATGAAATGAATTTTTTTTCTTCGTTTTTCATTAGTTTATTATGTCCAAAGGACGAAAACAATAATCATTTCCCGAGGAAAAGAAAGAAAATCGGCTTTTTAGCCCCTCGAAGATGCGTCACTTCGGTTGAAAAGTGGCTCCAATTTTTGGAGAGCCTGGGGGCGAGTGGGCGTGCGTGATGACGTAAATTACGTAAATAGTATGACACATTCGTTTGTTTACGCTATAGACCCTTTTAATAAATACCACGATGCATCATTTTCCGCTAATGACGTCAAACATATTCTTTTGAATTGCAAGAGAATTCAAAAGAATATGTTTGACGTCATTAGCGGAAAATGATGCATCGTGGTATTTATTAAAAGTGTCTATAATTCCCTTGGAATCCTTTAGCGTGATGGTCATTTTGCCAACGTTTTTGGCTGTACAAATGTCAGACAGCGCCTAATTTGTTTCTTTACAGTCCTCTGAAGGTGAAGAGGATCAGTTTCGGATCACTCTTGATCAACTGAAATGACCGTGTCCACTGTAGTTTTGCCGTAGCGAGACGAACCGACTGTGCCGCTTGAGCGAAGGAAGTAAAAATGAAGAAGACGGACTTTGATCATTTAGATTATTGAACGTGAAAGGTATACATTTCAGTAGCACAGCGTCTCAGTGGTTTGCCAGTTGAGTTGTAAGCTTATTGAACGCAGAGGCGTTTTTGTTATTTCTTTTTAGTGGCTCGTTGACTAGCGTTTATCGAACGCGAACGAGCGCATTAGTGACTCGGCCGGTCTTCTCTGAAGTTCATTGATCGCGCGTGGAGGTTATGAAGTTATTTTATCGGCTTGACAATTCGCTCGTCTACTTAAAGTTCTTTTTTCAATGCGAAGGATATGTCTTGGCGGCTTGCTAGTTGAAAGTTTCTAAATTATACTGATATGTTATGCATATCCGAGGTGGTGTTTTTCAGGCGGCTTGCTGAATTGAATGTGAATGGTGTATTTTTAGCGGCAAGGTGCCTTGATAGCGTATTTTTTTATTTATTTATTCAAAATGTTTGAACTCAAGTATCTACGTAATAATTATGCTTCTTAGTTCAGTGTCTTGCCAGCGATTGATCGTTTCTGGAAATTTTAACAACTTGGCGGCTTGTAAGTAAGTTCAAAGTATCGTGTTTACATTTATGTCTGATTTATATTTCATTGTATAAAAATTGATCTGATCGAACACGCAATGATTCAGCGATGTATTTTGTTTCGAATAGTCTTACGCATTTGTACGTGTAGATTTTTGACAGATGTTCCGTAGAATAGACGCCTTCCAGTGAACACTTGCGTCGCTGCACTTTGAATTTTATAATTCGGAATACCGTATAAACATTTATATTACTCGCCAGTCAGTGCCGATCGAGTCAGTATATTTTTGTAGGCCTCACTAACTTCGACGGCTCTCCAGTCGAGCCGAGGCTTGAAGGAACTTCCAAACAGGATATGGATTGGAAAATTATGCTTGATTAAACGGCCTCACCGGCCGGAATGTTATTTTTGCAAAATAATATTAATCTTAACAATAAGCGCTTTCATTGAAAACAACATCGCTTGACGTACCCTTTCCGATGTCGACGAACAAATTTCGTGTATTTCGCCGGCCTATTTTCCTCTGGAGCAAAATAAAGCTTTGTTACACCCTCTGTTATCGAAGAATTCTAATATCTCGTATGTTTGAGGCCGCTCGCCACATAATATTGGTCCACCTCTAGCGACGTCTCTTGTCAGCTCTCTTGTTCTCTATAGACCACTTTCATAATGGCGGCCGATTTATTTATTCTTTTATATGTATGTTAATTAGCCTCACTGGCCTCGGTAACATGTGCAAAATTCAAAACAATTTTTACTTTAAAATGAGGCCAGTGAGGCTAATTAACATACATATAAAAGAATAAATAAATCGGCCGCCATTATGAAAGTGGTCTATATTCCCGCAGCAGTTTGTACAACTATTTACGTCACAGTGTAATATGACACTGGTTTTGGCCGCGCACAAATTGGAGCCACTTTTTAGCGCCAACAACCTAACTTTGAGACCATAAAAAAGCATTTAGCATCGTCCCTAACACTTTAAACCTTTTATTCCAAGGTCTAAAAAGGTGAAACTTTCGATACATCAAAAAATAAATTTCATTTCATAGGCACTTTAAACGTTCCAACATATTGTTTATACTAAGTGCTATCCGCCATTTGCCACAGAGTTTCCATAAGATCGCGCATGCGTATACATGTAGCTGATCAATTCGTGCCAGCTTGCCTCATGGCCGATTGATCAACACTACATACCTGTCGAAATCGGAGTGAAACTGGTGAAGAGATTGTTGGAGAACAGCTTAAATAGTTTTGCCTTACAAAACAAGAAATATTTCCAGACACCAGACTGCGGTGTGTTAGATTCCACGCTACAGTCAACTGTTAGAAAATATTGACATAATTTCACGTCTAACGAGGTCATAACCCATTTGATCGACTCATATTTTCGGCGTTACATTTGGGACATCCGGCAGACGTTTCGTTGGACAAATCAGGATTATGAAATGTCTAAAATTATAGATGTTATTTAATGATTTTAATAAATGAGCGTCTTTGCTTATAGCTCCAACAGCAAGTTATACAAGTTCAAGTTCCGTTGGTACTACGCTTACATCAGGTATTAAGTTACCTTCGATGTTATACCTGTTATTTTGTCTTAACAGCATCAATTGTCGTTAAAAAGAGATACCAACAATTTGTTTCCATTCTACAAATCACAATATACATTACAATTTATGTTTATAAGAATAAACTGATACAACATCATATTGATTTGTTTATGAATTGATCTTTTAACCCTCGGACGTACAAGGGGTGGGGGATGGATGCCACCCCCCTTAAGGTTTTTCTCGGATTTTTTCAAGAGCATTTATTGTTGACACATGCCGTTTCCAGTAGCTGTTCGTTTATTCTTTTGACACATTTTGGTATAGTTTGGCAACAACCAGTTGATATGGTAACAAGGCCTGACGTCATAAGTAGCATGTGGTCAAGCCACTTTTTAATAAAAACACGTGTTTTTCACCTTTTTTTCGGTAAAAGAAATACTACCAAAAACAGCAAAATGGTTATTTGTATCATATTTTGCAACTCTAGCAATTTTGTAGGCCATTTTGGATGACGTCACGGAGCCCCAGCAGCGCTACAACCCATTACATTTACCTTACGTTATAGAGCGCTTCACAGGCTATCTATTATATGTCTAATATTTTAGAAATGTTGTAATACCGCAAAAACCCAAGTACCACGACGGGGGTATAAGTTTGCGTGTACGTCCGAGGGTTAAATATTTGTTTTCATCTCTTATTTTCTTATTTATGTATATCATCATTTATTTAAATAATTAACTATTTATCCATTTGGCTATTTATCTTCTTCTTTTGCAGCAATAAACCATGAAGTGTTCGTTTATAGTTCAATTCTTAAATATGATAACAGTAGATTGGTTTAACTGCATATTGTACAGTGTATATCTGTCCGTTTTCATCAATTTGTATCGTAGTTTTACGAACATTTGTTTACGTTAGCATTTTTTTCGGCTGCGACGTGACAACTTAACATAGATGGTTGCATCCTCATTCACAAGTGATGTGGCTTTAGTTAGAACTGGAATTCTGTGGATGAAACCCTTCCTTTGTCAGCATTCAGATTGTGGTGGTCAGGGTAATAGTTTAATTTCTCAAAGGAAGTGTTTAGTTTTTTTTTCGCATTGTTCATCGGTCCTTTTATGGAAGACAAAAGTTAACCCAATCCATGTTTTCTTGTACAGCCAATCAAATTGTTCCAACATCATCATCTTCAATGTCATCAATCCGTTTTGCATCATCCAGTGCGTATGCACTTCCGACTCCGGTGGACTTTCAGTTGCATGTGCCAGCGGACTGTGCTCACATTTGTGCTAACACCCCAGGCAGCTACAGCTGTTCATGTGTCAGTGGATATCGACTGGCTGCTGATGGAAAATCTTGCTTAGGTAAGACGCATGATTAGACCGACTCCAATTATACGGCTAAAAACGTTTTTGTAAACACTGGTGGAAGATGATGGAGCACCTAAAAAAATCACCGCTTGTCAAAGTCTGTCTGATTATCATAAAAAAAAAAATAAAACAAGCAAATAAACTGACAAACATACTCTTCATAGATATCGACGAATGCTTCACCAACAATGGCGGCTGTAGTCATCATTGTTACAATATTCCTGGATCATTTTACTGTGGATGCCCTGAAGGGACAACAATGGCCGCCAATAACTTGACCTGTATTGGTAAGTAATAGTTTTGCAATGTGGGAATAATAAATTGTGGAAAATGTATGGATGTTTAATCACAAACTTAGTTTATTAGTATACGTGACTGCAATGTGCAGTCGTTGTGTCACATAGCCCACAATCGACCGCTACTCGCCACTATAGTTCCCGGTAGCTCAGTGGTTAGAGCATCCGACTAGTGTACGTAAGATCGTGGGTTCAAATCCCATCTGGAACTTAGAAAATTCTTTTCTGGGCTTCTTTCTCTCCACACATGTCATGTTATTTCCATTACTTAGTTTATTACCGTAAAAAGTATGTCCTACAAAAGGTAAATTAAGCCTTTTAATACCGACATATTTGTTTCTGTTGCTTCTGTTTTTGTTGTTGTTGTCTTCTTCAAGAATGATTTCCTTTCAACCTCGTCCTCATGGCCTTCCCGCTTTCAAAATGGTGGGGTGGACACGTGACGCGAGGTGAAATGGCGTTTGCAGAGATTATTTCCAGCGATTGGTAGCCGTGTTTGTTTCTGGTAATCTTAAACAGTTGTTAAAACAAAACGCAGACATTCCGTCTCGTTTAAAGACAAGATTTTCTCAGTGTTTTGGCAGCCTTGTCCAAGGTTTCTACGCCCATTTTGAAAGCGGAGAAGGCCATTAATTTTACTTCCTTTTCAACAATTATAATATAGAGGGCAAAATTACTGGATGCTGATTGGCTGACGAAGAGGGCATTTTTTCTTAATTGAGGGCAAAATTACTCGCTCCTGATTGGGCGAGCATCAAAATTTCTCACTCGTGATTGGTTGAGCGCGTCGTTCTCGTTGCATTCAGTTGGCTTGGCGGAATTTTGAAGAAAATTAACAAACGGAGCGCTCGCATGTTTCGCCGGAAATTTTGTTGTAAAAAAGGAATGAAATCGGAAGATACCTAAGAAAGGAATTCTACAGGTGAATTACAGCATTTTTCGCCAAACAGGAAGCGATTATTTGTGTCAAATCTTGGATTAACTAGGCGCCTGCAAGTCAGTTTGCGACGTTGAAGACCTCGTAGAAATTCATTCATGGCGACAAAAGGACTTCATTGACAAAATGCGGATTTCTGCGGACCTAAAGAAAAGAAATTTGACAGATTTTGCTGAAAGGGAAAAATACGTTTAACAGGGGAAAGAATAAGGCTAAAAGAAGTGAAAGAAAGCAGTTAAATCGCCAAACGTGCAAGCAAGTTTGAACTCGTCATTTGTCGTTGTTGTCAAAGCGGCAAAAACTTCAAACACAGGTACGCTTAAGCTTAAATAAAACTTGCTTTGTGTTTGTCGTTAAGTGTCTTTTATCGATAAAAATTAGGCTATATTCTCTAGATGTACATAACAGCCAAATGTATCTTTGACTGATTAGAAATTTATTTAACCACAGCGAGTTGAAAAGTTTTTCTTGTCAGTTTGCGAGAGAGTATTTTCACTTCGGGTAGTTTAAAGTCTGAGTGACTCTTAAAAAGTCTGAAAGCTTTCCCTATAATTTTGCACGCTATATTATAAACATGTAATCGCATGTTCCCTCGTAAAATTAAGGATTAATATCACTTGTTTTTTCAGAAGCTGTAGAAATTGCCCTCGCCGCTTCGCGACTCGGGCAATTTCTACAGCTTCTGAAAACACGCGTGATATTAATCCTTAATTTTACTCGGGCCCATGCGATTACATATACTAATTATGTTTTATTTCAGAGCCTGGCGTCACGGTTACATGCGACGAGAACAACATGACAGTGTCTCTGGAAAAACAAACATTTCCATTCTTTGAAGTTGGCAAACTACACTTACACTATTCTTCATGCAGGTAAAGTCAATCTCATCTTTGATCCCCAGTTTTGGATAACGAAGCGTCCACAATTGTAGATATCTAGACAGAGCGGCTAAATTGAAGAACGCATTTTTTCCTTCGATATTGTTTTTGGTGTCACAAGGGATTTCGTCTACTATATTCGGACTTAAAACAAAGAGGTACAATTCCAACGTTTGCATTGACCTGCATTGACTTAATTCGTACATGTATTTAAAGACGAGATAACTAACCCTGAACATGCGGTTGATCTTTCCCCCAGGTGTGTTAAATGTGGCGAAGTTGTCTACCATACATAACAGCCGTTATTATTTATCTATTTTTTGGGCAGGGCCACAGAAAATTCAACACACTTTCTAATCAGCACTCCTTTAAATGGCTGCGGAACGCTAGTGAACGAAACAGAGGGGACGTTGGTCTTCTGGAATAAAGTCATAGCGGATGCGGTGATCATCGATAATGTCATCACTCGAACGCATGACATCAGGCTACCATTTTACTGCACTTATTCCAGAAGGAAGATGCTCAGCCTTACATTTAAACCTAAAAATATTATCTTTGGACACGAAGGTACAGAAAAATCGCCTCTGGTTGTTTGCAAAATTTATGTCATGTTTTTTTTTTGTTCCTTAATAAATGGTCATATGATTATTATACAGAACTCGCCTCAATCAATCAAAACCGAAGCCAAACAGTGTTAGTGCGACCATTCCAGACTACTTTCACACTGTAGGCCTACTTTTGGCTGAGCTACACTCGTCGATCTTTGGCTCGCTATGCTCTCGCCAATCTCAACCGAGAAACACGTTATAAACGGGATCAAATTGCCATGTATTTCTCATTTTCACTTTTGGACGAACAAAACAACGAAATAGAGGGGACGTTGGTCTTCTGGAATAAAGTCATAGCGGATGCGGTGATCATCGATAATGTCATCACTCGAACGCATGACATCAGGCTACCATTTTACTGCACCTATTCCAGAAGGAAGACGCTCAGCCTTACATTTAAACCTAAAAATATTATCTTTGGACACGAAGGTACAGAAAAATCGCCTCTGGTTGTTTGCAAAATTTATGTCATGTTTTTTTTTTGTTCCTTAATAAATGGTCATATGATTATTATACAGAACTCGCCTCAATCAATCAAAACCGAAGCCAAACAGTGTTAGTGCGACCATTCCAGACTACTTTCACACTGTAGGCCTACTTTTGGCTGAGCTACACTCGTCGATCTTTGGCTCGCTATGCTCTCGCCAATCTCAACCGAGAAACACGTTATAAACGGCATCAAATTGCCATGTATTTCTCATTTTCACTTTTGGACGAACAAAACAACGAAATAGTGAGTGAAAAAAAAAATGGACTCAACAACATTAATCAACCTGGGACCAATTAGTTTAACAACTGAACTATGTTTACTGGCTCAAAGGTAAAAATGACGCAGAACTTCGTAATTCCATGAATCACCAGTCATAAATTTGTCTGATTCCCAATTTAAAGCTTTAAAATACGAGTTAATATTTTCAGTTGTATGACTCGTTATGATGGCATGGTTTACTTGTTTTTGATTTTCTATTTTATAGCGGGATATGGCAATTTCACCTTTAGGATGGACTTTTACCACAGTGCAGCGTTTGAAACGCCTTACACTGAAAAGGACTATCCAATACAAATTTCTCTAAACGAGTACTTGTATGTGAAGTACAGTGTGGAATCGAGCGCTGACCTGGTGATAATGGCAGAAAACTGTAAAGCCACGAAGGATGGTAGTTATCATTCATGGCCACAGCACAACATTATACAGAATGGGTAGGTATGATACAAAGAAGACAAGCACTTATTTTAACATTTTAAGAGCGAGAGCATCGCACGCAACCAAAGTTGTTAATTATTCAGGCTCAGATGTTTAGAATAAAAGGCGGTGTGTCGTTTGCGCACTACCTTGAAACGCCTGGACGTATTGATTTTTTATTCATGCAATTAAAATAAATATGTACCAAACATTTCGGTTTTTAAATATGTTACCAATAATAACGCTGTACACAATGTCTTAAAATAGATAGACCACCTACACGACTCTGACAAAATTTGCAGTCCGCTCAAAGGCTTTTTACTAGAGAGAGAGTTATCTCAAAATAACTCACTAGCAGTCATTTATTTATCCATTTTTTTTGTGCTGGAAGAAAAGAGTTATGAATTGTTCTCTAATTTAAATCTTATGCAGACAATAATATTTAAAAACATCGTTTGTTCTTTTAACAACAGCGGTCACTGTAATGACGTAAATTAATTTGGTTTGTAAATAAAGCGTAGCAACTCTAAATCCCCAAAGATGTTTCCATTATTCTTTTTGTGTAGGACTGTACTCAGTCAAGTCACTCCTTTTTATATATAAAATATCTGCTGAGCCATCATGAGTTGTTAATTAACCTTATAAGAATATATAACCTTATAAGTTTGTATAAGTATCCTCGACGACACCGTTAATCTAATCGAAGTGCTTCATCGAACTTAACCTAATTAAAACTTCTTGTTGCGTTTTTTTTGTTGGGAACACACTTCGTTTTTGCCCTTTGAAGGTGTTTAGGTGTGTAGGTGTTAAGGTCCTTTAATTTAATGTAAAACGAGAGGTCAGTTTGCATTATAATTTATGAACAAAATGGGAAAATCTTCTAAGTGTTCCTAGTTTTTGGTTTAAGTAATTCACTCCTCGGAATGTCAGCAGCCTTTGACAATTTATGAACTACACAACTTACTGGGCAACCTTGAAAAGTCAGGTAGCCGTTGTATTCTTCCAACCTTTTAATGAGAAAATTATCCGTGGTCAGGAACAATTCCTGTGCAACGTGGAGGCCAACCCGAAATAGAATAGCCTTGACAACATGATCAACATGGGTACTAGAGAGAGGAAGATACAAACGGCTATGAAATCTAAAAAAAAATAATAAAAAAAAAACAATTGCATGCCACGCACGGACGTTTTTCAGAAAAAAGTCCGAAATTTTCCTCATCTACACTGTTGTACAACGATTTTAATGTAAACATTAAATTGCATTTCATGTTAACATTTTACAAATAGATGTCCACAGGATTCAACCATGGATTACTCGTACGATCCGAGCCGGAGATATCAGCAATTTAAAATCAGAACGTTTAGATTCTTCAACGACTACGACACGGTTTACTTCCACTGTGAAGTGTTGGCCTGCAATCGATACTCGCCTAACTCAAGGTCAGTTGAAGCGGTTGGTTTATAGCGGTTCTATTACTGATTACTAACATTGACCTTTGTTATTAAGAAATAAATCATAACTGTCACAATTTCCTCAAATGTGATTGGTTCATAAACTTCTTTATTTCCTCTTTAAAATAAACCATAGAACCTTCTTACGCATGCCCATGATTATAGGCTACTTTGAGCCTCCAATTTTCTTGCAAAGTTGTAATCGTACAATGTGATCGTACAGTTAAAAAAGCCAATCACATTAACGCTTAAGGCTAAATGAAACAATCACAAAATTTACTACAATCACTATGGCAACAGCAAAGTTGCAATTGGACAATGCCAGTTTTGCAGTGATGAAATTACATTAATGCTTTCGATTGATAAAAAGCTTTTCTTGAAGTTTATTATTCTCTTGAATTTCTTCTCATTATTTTTTCCATGTTAATTTGTTCTCAGAAATTGTAATTGTTATGATTAATTGATAATAGAACTTCATATCGTCCAATTCTGTTTGTAATCATGCTCGTCATTAAGAAGTCAAACTCCCGCGTGTTAATCACTCGTATGATTACAGACCGAATAGGCCTTTCCCGCATTACTGTGAACAAAGGAACCGACTTGAGGCTGGGGTGGACAAAATACAGTGATTTGTATAAAACTGTCCACCCAAGCCTCGACCTCGTTTCATTGTGTGTGCTCACTGGAGTGGAATGCGGGAAAGGTCTATTGAACTACACTTAGTGATTTTACCATTATTTATTGCAATCGTTAATCAAGATAACATTTGTTTCAAAAACCAATAAAAATTTGATCAGCCCATTATATCAATAGGTGTCATAACGCGAAACATCCCTATTTCGTCTCTCTCCTCTTCAACAAACCATTGGAATCCAAATAGAGCTCTATTAGCCTACAATCGTGTTGTGAACACTACATTTTTTAGAACCGACGCGCTAAATTATCCTAAAATTTTACAATGAAATCTGAGGTTTCCTCTAAGACAATTCTGGAAATAATCGCTTGCTATGGCTGCTTCGAAGTTAGGCGAAATCCAACCTTCTTGAATAGGAATTTTGCAGCTGGTATTACTTGTCGAGAATGTCTTGAACAAAAGGTCCTCTGGTTTCTTAAAAACATAAATAATACTAAATTAACAAAAACAAAATTACAGATGCAGCAGAAGTTGTTTAAACAACAAAAGAAGAAAGAGAAGAGATGTGACACGTGATGATGTGGAACACCAAGAAAGTACCACCAAAAAAATTCTCACAGGAGGTCCAATAAAGATCGCAGAGAAACGGGAAACCGGAGGTAATAGCCAGTATTCTCTTTTTAAATTGCAACTAACCCCCCGATATTGTTTTTCGCCAAACGAAATCTCCTAATTGTCCTGATTACCTGTGCGAAAAAAAAAATAAATAAATAACCGTAGCATTTCCATTGATTTTTTATTGTTTTTTTTTAATTTTCAAATTTTGGCGGTTCTTTCGGCCAGTACCGAGCTATGTGAATAATGGGTCCGAGTTTTGCTTTCACGTCTTTTGACGTCATCGAAGGAGATTGATTTTATGCTAAGAGAAAAGGAACTGTGGGCAAACACAAAAAAGGCATCGCGGAGTGCACAAAATCCCTTTTTTGGCTTTTGAGTACCACTCGTGTTAAATTACCTTCTCCTTTGTCGCTTCGGGGTGATATGCTTATGAGAACGCGGCAAATGGTCTCCTTCCATGATGTCACAGCAAAGTTCCTACCCAACAAATGCTTGGTAATCGGGCAGAAGCACCTAACTTCAAACAGCTGTAGAAACGCGGGGATTTTATCAATTACGATATTTTTTTTTTCGCACAAGTAATCTGGACAGAACAGGAGATTTTATTTAGCAAAAGAAAAAAAAAATTGGGGTTAGTTGCACTTTAAGTGTTTAAGGCTCGGGCCAAACGTCGAACTTTACGTTTGCCAAACTAAACTGCTATTAAACTCAAACTAAATAAACTTAAGTTCGACTGTTGAGTGAAATAGTGCAATCAAATTCATAACAGAAACGATATTTTCTTGAAAGAGGCTAAAACACACATTCACAGGACTAAACATAAATTATGCATTTTGTTCGGGTTATGCGAAAATCGGCGCTTGGCCTAAAGTGGACCTTCACCGGTTATTTCCGCCTGGACAGTCGCGAAGAGCGACTGAGTCAATCCAAATAAATTTAGCCGAAATCAAATGAGGCAAACTTTTTACTTCACTCACTGGATTAAGATCGGATCGTTTGAAGTACGACCTTTTACCTTAGGGCCTTAGGATTTCTTAGTGGGTTGCCGCAGACAGATTGCCGCAGGCTCAACTCCACTATTTAAAGCACAAAGCGACTAGGGTATTTTCGCTTTCCTTCTGTGAGATGCTTGTTTTCTTTTGTAAGATGCTTTTTGATCATCAGGGTATACTATATTTTTAGTATATCTTAGAAATAATCCTCCAAACAGATGTTTGCATGCTGGGTAACCTGCACATCCAATATTTTCATTAAGGACATTAACACATTAAGGCTGGTTTTCACTAGCGCATAAGCACAAGCATAAGCATAAGCATAGCCTGAGAAAACAGACGTCATTTCGCGGCGCCACCACTGGGGCCTCCGCGAAACTGACGTCTGAGCAATGAGCGCCAAACACGCGTACGCGAGACGTACTCGCTACCCAGATCCCGGTAGTGCTCCTGATTGGTTGAAACAAATTTCCCTCGCGGCACGTGTGGATCACGCGCGTATGTTGTTTTCAGGATGACGGAAAGAATATATCCACCACGGATTTCTATTGTCTGTTATGTGTAAATCTCATCAACGACACTTCATCACGAAACATACTACCTCGGAGATCAAAGAGCGGAGAAGAATGTCTTCAATTAATAAATGAATTGCCGTTTGAAATGAATTTGTCAGGCGGGCCCGAAGTCAGGTATCTGTGGAAGACGTGTCTTCGCCTACTCAACTTCTAGGCAATACTGTATTAAAAACGTCGAAAGTCAACTGGGTTTTGATCGAACCTGCACCGTAAGTACGCCATCTAAAACTAGTCTTCATTTCCGAAAAAAGTATCACTTACTTCAAAACAGGAACACAGCTCGTCGATTCGAATATCTAGCTTCTTGGCTTTCGCGTTTGTGTTTCCGTTCGCATCACACTCGAAGCGGCAGACTTTACTAAGAATTTTCATGCATTCATGGAAAACTACGGTAAAGGAAATTACATTTTAAAATATGGATTTACTTTGTAAGAAACCATTCATTGATTGTTTCTTTGTTATCGATCAATAGTTTTATGAAATATTTAGAAAGCTCGGCCGCATTCCTCAGTGATCAGTACAAGAAATTCGCTTGCGTGGACAATTTCCAAGATGCGTTATAATGTAATGCGTTTTGCTTTTGAGAGTAATCTGATAGATATTTGAATAAAACCTTCGACTGTTTGAATTTGTTGTCCTTTTTCTTGTATTTGTCATTCAAGAATAGGTCTGGAAAGCGATCTTTTGTAAACAAAACCAGATTTATTATATTTTGCAGCTCAAATTTCATTTGCATCGCAAAATTCAAAATGTCTCCATAATTTTTCATATTTTGACTTTCAAGTTATTTTATCAGGCTTTTTTGAAACGCCACTGATGTTTTGAATTCAAAAATCGCGTGATCCACGCGTGCCGCTAGGGTTATCTGAGAAGCGGTAATGCGTGACAAGTACGGCATTTTGGCGCTGATTGCTCAGACGTCGTTTCGCAGGGGCCCCAGTGGTGGCGCCGCGAAACGACGTCTGTTTTCTCAGGCTAGCATAAGCATAATCGGCCGAAAAGCAAGTGAGAACGCCAGAACATAAGCATAAAGACATACGCAAGCGCAGTGTGAACGAAATTCTCGATACCAGCTTTCCTCGGCTGTGAGATCCGAATCAAAGATGGCGGATGATTTGGTTGACTGCCTTGTGCTTATGCTTGTGCTTATTTCATCCCCGTTCTCACTTGACATAAATGTGACACAAGCATAGCATAAGCACAAGAAGAACGAACGCCATCTTTGATTCGGATCTCACAGCCGAGGAAAGCTGGTATCGAGAATTTCGTTCACACTGCGCTTGCGTATGTCTTTATGCTTATGTTCTGGCGTTCTCACTTGCTTTTCGGCCGATTATGCTTATGCTTATGCTTGTGCTTATGCGCTAGTGAAAACCAGCCTTTAGAACGCATTTTAATAAACAATTCGTGCGAGCCGTTCACGTGCATTGCTGACATGAATGCTATTTTTCTAGAGTGCATCAGTTCATCCTCGAAGTACGCTGAACTTGCATATGCGCGTGCACATCATCAGCGCACGTGAATTACTGCCATTACGACATAACTAAAGTTTAACTCAAGTTAGTCTCGAGTTACTTGACGTCATACCTAACTGTAGTTAGTGCTTTCGGTCGACTTTGCGGTCACACCACGCAGTTAACTACAGTTAGTTCTAATTAGCGTATGGATGACGTCAGAATGAAAAGAAGTTCGTGACGGCCCTTATTGTTGATCCGTGAAATGTCAACATGTTTGACCGACGTAAAGTGTGTCTAGTTTTTCTTCTTATTTATTTTTTTCGTGCGGCAAACCGTCGGAGTAAAATGAGAAATATTAGCTGAAAACTTTAACGGATGTTCGACGCCGGGTACACGTGTTGCTACCTTGTTGTATGTATTTTTTTTGTTTGTTGTTTTTGGTTCCCCCCTCCCTTCACGCTTGGTTTTTATTTTGCATATTTATATATGCTCATCTCGCACGTGCGAAAAGAATTGTCACATTCTGATTGGTTGTTTGTTTGTAAACTTAAGACTAACCAATGAACCCTGCTTGGGTATAACTATAGTTAGTCTGTATCACCGAGGCGTCAATTTTCTAACTATAGTTAGAGCGAACAGAGAAGCGGTCACATTACCGAAATAGCTAAATATAGTTATCCCCGTCTTAACTATAGCTAGTAGCCCAGATGTGACCACAGCCCGCATTATTAGGAAATTTCGTGGACACAACTGTGCGTAACAATTTACAAAGATAACAAGACATAATTTATAAGAACAGCGCAAACTTATTTAATACATGATTTATTAAAATATTTCTAAAATCTCAAGAAAAGCCAAGCTTCGGCTATCACCAAAAAACCTCTGCTATTGTTTATTGGCCTTCTCATATCAGTAATTTTTCTATGTCTCTAGACACTGGTCAAAGCAAACAAGCCGCTCTGATTGGTGGGGCGGCAGCCGCTGGTGGATTCGGTCTGATTACAGCCATAGCCCTAGCTGTTTTATTTGTCAAGTACCGCATTGCACGGCGATTTATGAACAGGAACAAGGTCGGGGATCTGTACACCACCAAAGAGGAGCAGATGAGCCGAAAAAACGCTTACATACAGGAGGATGACATGATTGAAAAGGAAGACTCCTTCTAGGACTAGGAGGTTACATACACTGTAGAGTTTAGTGCGGATTGATACTTTTTAACGTAAATAGCAGTAGGGGATCTAAAAGAGCAGCAAATCGCCCACAAAGTAAGGTCTTTACGGCCCACATTACTCAGTCTACACTTAGTAGCAAAATGGTCGAAACGAGATTTTAAAAAGTAAGGCTGATGTAAAAACACACTTAAAAATTACTTTAAATATAACAAACCAGAATGTCACTACCAAAACACGCGCCATAGTTTTAGTTTCTCTTTTTGTTCGGTACACATGTATATAGTGTGGAATCTTCATTAAGTGCACGTACTCGGGACAAGGAAAAATATTTCCTCAATGGAGGTGTCCCCTAAATACAGGTTTAGCCTATCTTGGTAAAAATTAACCACCTTACCTAGAATACCTAAAATACTTGAAATACAGCCAGTTGGACTTTTTTCTTTTTTCCTGTGTCACTCGCCCAATTGGATGAGATTGTTTACAAATACATGTAAGAGTAATTTTTGTAGAGTTCTTGCAAGGTAAAATATTAAAATATTTATCGATCGTGTCGATAGCATATTGTTGACTTTGTGACTTTATACTAAATTTAATCGCCGATTCTTCACAATAGCTGTGTTTTTTAAGCCTACCTTTCAGCCTTTTAAGCCTACCTTTCAGCTTCTAATTTCAAACTTGAGACCGAATTCGTTGAGATTGTTTAGGATAAAGAGTTATTTTTTTTGCAGAGTTTTTGCAAGAATAAACAATAAAAGATTTATCAATCGTGTCGATAACCATATTGTCAATTTATCTTAAATTTTGTTGCCGATTGTTCTCAATACGTATATACCTGTGTTTTTAATAGCAGTCATCTCTGCTCGAAATGATCTGAATGATCACCCTGTTGAAAAACAACATTCTTGACATGCAATGTACGAGACAGTCCCCTCAGCCTCAGTTACGTCACCCAGTTCTCTTAGATTTCACACAATGCATCTTTATGTCACGCATCGTTTAAGAAACAAAATTTGCTTTATTTGACAAGTCCAAACGACCCACTTGTGAAGCCGTAACTCGCTACCTTGTTATGAAATACAGGCACACACGTTTTTATTTATTTATATACAGTCGAACCTCCGGTTGCGACCACCTCTCGTAAGCGACCACCTCTCCTCAGCGACCAGTTTTCCAAAATACCAAAAGTTTCCAAGTCAAATCACTATATTTAGAACCTCTTGTAAGCGACCACCTCTCGTAAGCGACCGCGACCACTTTTAGAGCTAACAATTTGAAATTTTCTTTTGTTTTTAACCTCCCGTAAGCGACCACTTGAAGCTACTTGACAGATAATAGAGCGGAAATTGGATAATGAGGTGTTGTAACATTATCGCATTCCTCAAGACAAGTCCTGTTTTTCTCGTTCAAAACCTATGCCGAACTCAAATTCTAAAATTCTTCTACAAATGGTAGGAGGGTTTAGTTTCCGAGCTGTAAACGATGTTTTTGACTGTTCGGTCTCAATTTGGTTAGATAATGGCCATAAAATGGCATTTGTAGCCTGAAAAAGGGTCTTTTTGGTGAAAATTTGGGTGTTAAAGGGTTAATGTGCAGTTTTTTACGCTTGTTAACATGTAAATCACCAGTAATATAAAAGGGCTGTCAAATTTAAAGCTAGCAATCCAATCCTTATTAGTTCAAGTTCAGTTCCCCTTAACGTTTAGACAACATTAAAGATTCAATTTGTAACTATCGTGAGACTTGTTCCATTCGCCTTATTAGGTAAATTAACAGAAGCGAACTATGAAACTCTAAATAAATATTTTGGAAAGCTTAAATATTTTTGTGACTACTAAAAGTTATTACATGGGTTTAGATAGGCATTGGTACATGAGATAAGTCTCTGCAGTTACCATATGTTAATAAGGCAAAATTTTGACCCAATATGGTCTGAACCCTCGTAAGCGACCACCTCCCGTAAGCGACCACCTAGGCTTGACATTTTGGGTGGTCGCTTGCGGGAGGTTCGACTGTATTTATCTTTATGTGTTTAGTTATCAGATAACTTTTCGCTCAATAGAGTGTATTGTTTTATTTTTTGAAATGCAGGCAGAAAAGTATTTATTTATTTATCTGTTAGCATTTATTTGTTTAATTGCCAGATAAGTATTTTAAGCGTTATAGATTGCCTCAGATTGAGAACAAAACCTAGTGTTTAAAACCCTGTGTATAACTGGAATAAAATATGACACAACAAGTCCTCGGGCAAGTCTTTTTTAAACAATAACTAACTGATCAAATACAGTCACACTTCGGATTTATAAATGATATGCACAAAAAGTTAGTGATACCAGGCTGCTCTCACAGGCTATAATTAGTTATTATGCAATGTGTAAGGTCATGTGTTATTTGACAACAAAGACATTGTACTAAATAAAAAAATCACAAGGTCGTTTGACTTGGTAGTTTACTTTTTTATGATCGATCAAGGTCGATATTTGCCTACTGTTCAACAAGCACGAAGCAAATATTACACAGTCGTAGTATCTGACACACTTCTCACCATTTATCTTTATTTATGGGAACTGTAACATTCTACTAAGCTTACGAATACCTTTGCCGCGTTCAGTTGTCGCTAAGGTGCCCTTAAGTGTCCATTACACTATATTTTGAGGCCATTCGGCTAGGGGATATTCAGTTTGCTCTGTTTGACTAAATTTAAACAGCAACCTTAAAGTACATCAGTGGTTCGCGTTCTAACGTCAGCAGACCACTCCCGATGTCACGTAACCAAAACCGTTTTATCCAAAGTTTATAGTATGATTTGATTTTATACGCCTTTTTTTCAGTTTTAAAACATACTCATGCATTTTCCCTAAAGGTGATGTTACACGGAACGATTCGTAACAACGATTTTTAGCGCAACATGAGTGCACGAGGATTTTCTTCGTAATTGTTTCGTTGCGAGTTTTTTAATTGGCAAAAACACGAATTTTACTTAAAGTGCTACTGCGATCAAATTTTTGATTTTCATATTTTTACATCTTCGTGTACAATTAGACTTTCTTACTTATCTTGCCAAATTTCAATCCATTACGAACATCAGAAGTCATTTTATTTAAACATTTATGTCCGAGAATTTACGGCCGCCATTAATCAACCTTGTTCCAAGGCCTGGTTGCGAATAGGATAAAGTGACGTCAAAGGCTCAAACATACCTCACGGGTTTAAATTATAATAACAATGAGCATAGAAAATTGCACGAAGAACAAGTCCAATGTTTTTGTTGCGTTTTCGCGTGATTTTCAATACTTATTGTTATTATAATTTCAACCCGTGAGGTATGTTTGAGCCTTTGACGTCACTTTATCCCTTTCGCAACCAAGCATGGAACACGGTTGATTAATGGCGGCCGTAAATTCTCGAACATAAATGTTAAAATAAAATGACTTCTGATGTTCGTAATGGATTGAAATTTGGCAAGACGAGTAAGAAAGTATAATTGTACACGAAGATGTAAAAAAAGGAAATCAAAAATTTGATCGCAGTAGCACTTTAAGTTGTTTTGTATAGCATACCTGTCGTTTATTTTGTTAAGCTAAAAATCGTCCTCGCGAATCGTTCCGTGTAACATCTCTTTAACCCTATTCGGCCTGGGCTTTTTTTGAGTTCCTGAGCCTGGGGGGGGGGGGGGCACATTGTGTCCCCCCCCCCCCTTCGTAACTTAAAGAACATTAAGGCTATGACAATGAAACCTAGAGGGTACATAGTACGTCCAAAACTGTCTCCTTTGTGGTCCGCACAATGGAACGATGACGTCATATGACGTAGTTATTAGTAATTAGTTATACGGCCGCCATCTTGGATCCGCCATCTTGGATTTCTGAACTTTCTTAAAACCTCTTAAAAACCGTCCAAATTGACGCAAAATTAATCAAAACCAATAAATAAACGCTAAATGACCTAAAAATACAAACGTTATACCAATAAACATTGTTTTTCTTCATTCAAAGGTATAAATATGCAAATTTCCAAAAACATGGCTGTCAAAATCTTGTTGCCATGGAAACGTCAAGTCACGTGATCAAAAAATTGTCATATGAAATTGTTGCCAGATAAATTTTAGGGAAAGTCACAAAGTTTGATGGCGTTTGAATACATATTAAAGAAGTTATGAATGTTGAAAGTTAGCGCGGGCACTTTACCGTCCACACTAGAAGTTGAAAAACGATGATCCAAAGATGCGTTTTCATCACCAGGCTCTGCTCGGACGTTTTTCTGTTCAATACGCATGCTCCGATAGCGTCAGCGATACTACGCGTTACTACGCGTCACGTAAGCGTTTTTGGAAAGTTCCGTCCACACTGAAACGATAGACCTGCGTTTTCTAAAACCTCCGTTTTCATAGGTAAACATCTCCGTTTTTGATCGTTTTTGTGTGGACGATCCAAACGAAAACACATTAATTTGGACGGGGCCTTAATTGAGCATGTGTTTCTCGATGGCCTCGTGGGCTAAGGCGCCGGATTTGCACTCGGGAGTCCCAGGTTCAATTCACGCTCGTTACTCTTCTTTTTTTCCCTCGAACTGGACATTATCAAAGTGATTTCCTATTTTTTTTTGCGTTCGCCCGTGACTATTCTTTTTTTTTCCCCTCGAACTGGACATTATGAAAGTGATTTCGTTTCTTTTACGTTCGTCAAAAATCCTTACGGTTATTAAAAATATATATATATCGAACCGTCACTCAGTGTGAAAACATAAGCTTACCGAAATTTTGCGTTGCGTGTTAGCATTTCTTATTTACGGGTTGGCTCTTAGGAGCCTTTGATTTAGTGATAGCGTACAATGAAGCCCTCTTAAAAACAAAAACAGGTATAAGTAGCAACATATATTTTCTAACAAACCTTCCCAGTTAGTTCAAATAAATTTTAAAAGTCAAATAATTTTAAATTTTATCAATGTGATCTTGAAACGAAACCTGAGGTTTGATAGTGGTGAATGTCTCAATAACACAACTGTCTGAGGAGAACTAGCTTTAGAATTTAGACTGTTTCAATACGTAGCTATTTTTTTATTTTTCAAACGTAGCTGCATTTGGTTAAAAAAATGGCAATTCCTTGTTTTTTTTTTCTTCCCAAAGAACGTTTAACACCGGCTGTACATGTAATCTCAGAAATCACTGAGCTGTTATCTCACCTTTGGAAAACAATTTATTAATAACTTGGCATGGAATAATTTGTTTGGTATGCTGTCGTATTTTTTACTAGACACAAAATCGCTCAGATAACCGCAAGTTCATTTGAGTCATTTTTTTTTCTGCATTCATTACGATTATATTTCGATCCCTGTTTATTACTTACCTCGTCGGCTGGAAAACCAGCACTTCCAGGGGAAATATTGTCACACTTCACACAGGACTTCCTTGCCTCACACTTATTCTCTATAGCTAATCACCACACCATCCAAGTACAATTTTGTGGTCCCAATCAAATGATTCTCAATTTGAATTATTCATCGTATAAAGCTGTAAGCATGCACGTGTCACGGTCATGCGTTCATAGCTTGGCATGATTAAATGCCTTTTGAATTTAGATATTCATCTCTTTGTGCCCTCAGCGTTAGGCACAATCGTCTGTCTATTTTTAATTTTCGCTGGAGATTGGTGCATCGAGTGAAGCCTTTTTCTTCGGGGTAAATACATAATCACTATGCAAACACGCTGTACGACAGTATTTTGTCTTGGCACTCCTACGGTTAGTTGTTCACGCGTAACAATTTGGTGCCAATCAAATTCATGACTCTCATGTTCTCGAGTTTTCAGTTTAAGTAGCCCTATAAAGCTCGCGGACTTGAATATGTACTTCTTCTACTTTTTAAATACATGACAAACTACGTTATTTCACTGGCAAATTAACAGCGTGGTAAGCGGAGCGTCACAGTTGGCTACATCTAACTTTAGGATGAACAAACGCCCTTTCTTCCTTATCTCCAAACATTATGAAAACGGCACCTCATATCTGTGATCACATCGGCGCACGCATTCTTCTCTCATTTGTAATTAACATAAAAGAACCCACGATGATGTTTATTTTAAGGCTCCATTTCGTTTCAGGCAAGGTCGATCATACGTAACTTCCTTTTAATAATGATGTACAAACGTCCCATAACTTATTGAATCAGATATATCAAGAGTTGTGCTTTCTACCTTTAGTTGGTTGATTACCAATCCTGATTTTTTTTACCATGACAGTTGTTTCTAATAGACAGAGAGTAGACAGAGCAATGTGATGATTGTTTCACCAATTATTATCCTGCAGCATTGATTGCAAACAGACTAAACACGCCAACCACGTAAACATGTTTACGTGGTTGGCGTGTTTAGTCTGTTTTGCGATCAAATTCCTTTAGGCCTCCAATGAATGGTTAGCGTATCCAGTTGAACAATTTTGCCTGAAAGGACGGGCGGGTAGAAAATAGTTCAGACACTCTTTTGGGTGTTGTCGATGTTGCATACAACAAACGTTTAATTTGATATCAATCGAAGCGCTCCGAAACTAAAGGAAAGCTTTACAGCAGATAAAAAAAACATGGCACGCTGGGTTTTAGTGAGCCTTCTCTCTTTCATTGCTCTGCAATGTCTATCGTTAGCTATGGCATCCCACTACCGTTATGGCAGCATAGCGTGGGCTCCAACAGGCTCCTACAGCAACACAGTAAGTATTGTACTTGTCCTTACAAAGTGATCTTTCAAGTGATACTTGTTTATGCCGCTAAGTAAGTCAAATTTTAATAATCTCGTTAATCTCTCTAACACAGTAAGTATTGCACTTGTCCTTACAAAGTGATCTTCCAAGTGATACTTGTTTATGCCGCTAAGTAAGTCAATTTTAATAATCTCGTTAATCTGCTAGTGATGATTTCTCTAAGTTAACGAATCGACTCTCCCAATCACATTATCATCACTAGTCGAAATCATCTGTACCGTAATTAAGTTCTCTGTCGGCAAACAATGACTTTTGTGCATGGGTGTGCTTCTTTTTCTTTTATATTTCATTTCATGACTTCAGTAACTCAGCTTTCTATATATATATATAGGTAGTAGTAGTAATGCAGTTTGATAGGTTGCCAAAATTTGAAAGATAAACTCTATCAGCAAATACATTTTCTGAACTCAGTGGCGTGTTCTACAATTGCTAGCCTTACTACAAAACAAACAAAAATAAACAAACATATATTGCGAAAAAAAAAGGACGACATTCTGTGACACAGTATAGTACTTGACATCCGAGCAGCTTTTCTCTCTCGTAATCGATAATTATGCAGCCCTGGGATTAAAGGATGAAGCTGCGGCACAGATCTGCCACACGCGCTTTAAGACCGTTACTTTTGTTTAGATACATTTATTTCTTATCATGTTGTAGAAGTGGTGAGTGAAGTACTGTTTACTGATATTATATAACATTTACGTCCTCTTTTTCTCGGTTTCTAGAGGTAAAACGATTTCATATTGTTGCGTTTTTAATTCAAGAAGCACTACTGGGGTCACCGAATTGAATTTAAATATTTGACAATATGTTATTAGCAACTGGCACATTAGCAACTTGAAATTTTGAAAGACATGTGACATATATTTAAGCGTTTGCAGAGATGATGTAACAAAGAATATTTGTTGCGTTTTAATGTAGAATTAGTATTTGATATGTACCTGTGGTTTAACTAGTTGAGGATTCAGTTAAGTTTGCTGAAGTCATAATTATACCGACTTGTTCTTTTATCGTTAACTTGTTTAATCATGAGTCCCTTTTTTGTCAACACGTTAGGTGCGTATACAAAAAACCTGGCTTTCATTTGTATTTCCCTGTTTCTTTTTGCATATGGAATAGTACTCGCTTTCTCTTTCATTATTGGATGTAGCCATCTGTGACCATTTTCATAACATTCATTGTTTAACAAGTACGCGTCCTTGTTTCAGTTCAAATTGGAACCAGCAGTTTTCTTTATAATTAGTTAGTGATTGGTTACAAAAAGACAAACAGTCCATGAAAATTCTTTATATTCCGTATGCAAGCCAAATAACAAACATTTAGTAAACATTTATGATTCCGCCTTTTCACGCAATATCAAACTCTTTATAAATAGCCCGAGTCATGCGGCAAGGTATTTGTTTTAAACAAAGAATAAGGCACTCGTAAGAAAATAACCCACAAGGACGTTACACGTATCGGTTAATTTAAACCTCCGTTTCGCATCAGGCAAGGTTGATAATGTTCAAATGGTCATTGAGCTCGTTCCAAATGTTACATAATAATTATTTGGGATGAATTTTCTTCCTGTTGATACCAATGTTGAAACGCCTACAATGCATTGAATCCGATACGTTTAGGAGTTGCCCCTTTTACTAAGTTTGCTTATTAAGCTTGAATTATTTTATCATAACAGTTAATACTTACAGCTATATGAAAATTGCTTCACCAAGTAATTATCCTGCTGCGTTGATTGTTAACGAAAAGGTAAAACATATTCAGCTATGTTGTTTTTATTCTGTTTTGTGATCAAATTCCTTTAGGCGTCCAATGAGTGATAAGCGTATACACTTGAACAATTTTGACTGACAGGATATGAGCGGATGTCAAAGAGTTCAGACACTCCTTTGAGTGTTGTAAATGTTGGGAACGACGAATGTTAACTGTGATATCGATCGAAGCACTCCAAAAGTAAATAAAAGCTTTACATCAGATAACACAATATGGCACGCCGGGTTTCAAGGAGCCTTCTCTCTCTCTCTCTCTCTCTCTCTCTCTCTCTCTCTCTCTCTCTCTCTCTCCCAGGTTATCTCATTGATCTTTTCGAAAAGAGTTATAGTGTTTATACACTTCGTGAGAGCGGAAGTCGATTACTCCTACCTAAATATAATACTGAATTTGCAAAAGGTAGTAGTTTTTCTTTAGTTGGAGCAAAAATATGGAATTCTATTCCATTTAACATCAGATCTGCAAACTCTCTCTCTCCGCTTTAAAACACAGATGAACAATCTCGCTGTCTTCTAGTTAGTGTAATATAGTTAGTGATCATTATTGTATAATTGGAATAGTAAATTTTTTAGTACACGGCTTTTCTGTAAAGCAGTTAATTCAGTTACTGATGTAAACACCGTGTTTAAATAAAGTTTATTCATTCATTCATTCATTCTCTCTCTCGTTGCTCTACAATGGGTATCGTTAGCTGTAGCATGCCACTTCCGATATGGAAGCATTGCGTGTGGTCCAACAAACTCCTACAGCAACACGGCAGAGTACTGTACTTGTCCTTACAAAGTCATCTTTAAAGCGATACTTGTTTATGCAACTTAGTGCGTCGTATGTTGGCTAGTGATTATTTGTCTCAATTAATTAATCGACTCTCTCAATCACATCATTACACTTTTTTTCTGACATAAATCAGTACAAGTAGGCGATTATTCTTCACTAATCGAAATCATCTGTAGCTTAATCAAGTTCTATGTCGGCAAACAATGACTTTTGTGAATGGTCGTGCTTCTTTTTGTTCTTTTTTCCTTTAATTTCATGACTTCAGGCAACTTTATATTTATCAGATATGGGTAGTAGCAAAGCAGTTCGGTATGTTACCAACATTTCAAAGAAAAACTTTACGAGCAAATAAGTTTTCTAAACTCAGTGGCGTGTACTACAATTGCTAGTCTTACAAAAAGTTTTTCCTGGCAAATCATCTGTCCATATCTTTCCATAATCCACAGTTTTAATTTTAACGCGTAATGAGATCCAGCCTGTCTCACTGGTTTCGTTAATTTTAAACGTACATCAATTTGATCGAACACAATAAGGCTATCAAAAAATTTCCATTTGATCGGAATTGTCAATTGCTTAATTTACACGTTGTAGTGCTTTTTCCCGATTGATAGATGAAATGGTCATTTCCGTTGATAGTACATCTAATGAATCACTAAAAGGGTCATAAAGCGATTTTTTCTAGCTAAATGATGATGCTTATTCGGTGTGATCCTGGAGTGTACAGTCCAGGTTTAGTGAATTAACATGAATATTGAAATTGCATGCATGGCACACACCACTTCCAATTGCAATATTTGAAAAGTGTTTTTTTTTTTTTGCCCGTGTATTTGTCAGTTCCAAGTGCGAGCGATTCGCTGTTTTTACTAGAAAAAAATGTCAATCTTCTTCAGCTTAGTAAATGTCGACCATGGTGAACAGTTGATTTTCTGAATGAGTGTTTTTTCAAAATTAGAATAACTTAAATCCATTGCTGTCAAAAACTCCTTAACATCTACTTATCTGTTTGGTAGTGTAATCGAAAACAGGTTTATGAAATATATTAACACCACCTATTATTTTTCAATATAGTAGTTCTATTGAGTTTTGATTCTAGTTTTGCACTTCTTTTCATCCATTAACAGAGTACTGATGAGGTTATTTCGTTTCTACTCGATTTAAGATATCACCAAAGGATTAATTAAATAGGATGCTCAGTCGATAAAGATGATTCTTTGTAGTGATTATAAAGACATCGCATTTTTTTTTTTTAACGTGTGAAATAAAGTTGCATAACGCAGATTTTACTCTGACTAAACCTCATTGGAATAACTGTAAAATTTGTTTCTTTCCTAATGTTTACCGGATCATTGTGACATATTTCTAATTAATAGTTTGAGTTTTCTCTCGTCTTCTTTTATCTCATCAAAGTTTTTACATACAAAGCTAATTTCTGCCGTTTCAATAAGCAAAGTTACATCTTACTATTCGTTTTCCATCTATATCTGCATTCACCTGTAACCATTTCTCGGAATCGCTCTATCTAAATGACAATTCAGTATTTTTTTTTTCGCGCACCATGAGGTCTCTTAATTACAAAAAGAAATAAAAGCAAACATTCCAAATTCATTCATTCACGCGTAACATTAGTTTGTCCCAATCAAATTAATGACTCTTTGGCCCGGTTCAAACGTCAAACTTCACATGTGCCGAATATAATGCAAATGAGCAAAATCTATTGTTCTTGCTCATTTGCATCAGATTCGGCACACTTAAAGGTCGACGTTTGAACCGGGCCTTAATTTCATTTATTCTTGGTATAAAGGTGTTTACATGAAAATTCAACCATGCGTTCATAGGTTGTGCGCAACATAATGGCTTTTAGTCATTGATCTCTTGGTGTCTTCAGCGTTGGGCACAGTTGTCGGTCTATTTTTATTTTCGGTGGAGTTATAAGTGGATCGATGTGTGGAGCTGAATTTTTTTATTCGGTTGTAAATAAAAGATGAATGTGGCACGCTGCATGACAGTACTTTGTCTTGGTATTCCTATATAGTCTTCCCAATGCTTACTGGATCATTGTGACATATTTCTAATTAACGATTTTGGGTTTTCTCTCGTCTTCGTTTAAATTAACTTCTTAAAGTTGTTACGTAAAAAGCTAACCTCTGCAGTTTAAATATGCACAGTTACATTTTACATTTGTTTTTCAACGATATCTGCAGCCACGTGAATCGCTCTATCTAAATAACAATTCAGTATTTTTTCGCTCACCATGAGACCTCTTAATTACTAATAGAAATAAAATAAAACATTCCATATTCATTCATTCACGCGTAACAACTTGGTCCCGATCAAATTGATGACTTTTAATTTCAATATTTCTTGGTATAAAGGTGTAAACATGAAAATGGAGCCATGCGTTCATAGTTTGTGCCTAACATAAAGCCTCTTAGTTATTGATCTCTTGGTGCCTTCAGCGTTAGGCACAAAAGTCTGTCTATTTTTTTTTTATTATTTTTTTATGTAGCTATAAACACCTGTCAAAAAATACCTGCAGCTGTACCAGCTATTATCTTCACCACATGCAGCCACATTAAATGACAATACGGTCATTATTTAGCGAGAATCGTTGGCGAAGCCAACTACACAATGGGAACGTTTTACATGATAACAATGATGAAGGAACTGATAGGAGCCGGTATGATAACCAAGCGCAGGATTTCTTTCCCAGCCAGCTTTAGCTAACAAACAACTTGAATTTGTTTGAGGTTTCGCACAATTAGCTCTTTATTCTAACATGTTAACCCTATTCGGCCTGGGCTTTTTTTGAGTTCCTGAGCCTGGGGGGGGGGCACATTGTGCCCCCCCTTCGTAACTTCAAGAACATTAAGGCTATGACAATGAAACCTAGAAGGTACATAGTACGTCCAAAACTGTCTCCTTTGCGGTCCGCACAATGGAACGATGACGTCATATGACGTAGTTATTAGGTAATTAGTTATACGGCCGCCATCTTGGATCCGCCATCTTGGATTTCTGAACTTTCTTAAAACCTCTTAAAAACCGTCCAAATTGACGCAAAATTAATCAAACTCAATAAATAAACGCTAAATGACGTAAAAATACAAAAGTTATACCAATAAACATTGTTTTTCTTCATTCAAAGGTATAAATATGCAAATTTCCAAAAACATGGCTGTCAAAATCTTGTCGCCATGGAAACGTCAAGTCACGTGATCAAAAAATTGTCATATAAAATTGTTGCCAGATAAATTTTAGGAAAAGTCACAAAGTTTGATGGCGTTTGAAAACATATTAAAGAAGTTATGAATGTTGAAAGTTAGCGCGGGCACTTTGTGCCCCCCCACCAGGCCGAATAGGGTTAAGCAGTGATCCGCATAAGAAGGATAGCGCCAACGGCAATGGAATGTCAAACACGATGGAATGTCAATAATTTTCATTGTCAAAACTAGTGATCTCATTAGCCTAGACTCAAAAACCGCTAAAACGTTAAGGTTCAAGGTGCATTTTGTCTAATTTTTTTTTTAAGGTTTCAAGTAATTTGAGACCCAATCGCACAACATACAATTTTTAAAAGAAATTGTATTTGGGGAACTTCATCAAAGAAGCAAAATTATTAGCTATTGTCTTTTGCTATTCTGATTGGTTAAGCACGAACATTTCCTAAAATTTATTTGACGCAAATGGATTTTCTTTATTTTTATAATGAAATATAATTATTAACCACCAGGTCCTCCTCTATTCTTGAAATCAAAGATATTCTATGTGGGAAAGAGCCAATGCCGCAGAACAATGAAGTTTGCTATCGTTCTTATGTGGAACAATACTTAAAATAGTTAAAATATTCACCTAATAGACCATTTTACAGTTGTCGTCTTAGTGTCCTGGCCTTTTAGTGGAAGCGATGCTGAAGTTGACCTTGTTATGATACAAACCTTGGAGCTTTTCAGATGTAAATTTAGCTAGTTAGCACGAGAAAAGCATTATTAACATATGAAAGGCAGGAAAGTTTGTATCAAAGCAAAGTCACCTCCAGCCTCGCTTCCACTCAAAGGCAAGGTTACCAAGCATACAACTGTAAAATGGACTATTGAATTAACGTTGTCATAGAAAAACGAAAAATGAAAAAAGCCAAATAGGAATTAATAAGCTTAATCATCACAGCGACACGGGGCACGATTAAGCGTGCAGCCGCTATTGTTAATTTAAATTAAGCGTGCAGCGGCTATTGTTATTTGAAATTTATCTAGGTAAAAGTTGAAATCATATGGTAACCGTCCAAGTTGGAAATATTTTGCTACCCGGTTGATGCCATTCTCTGAGAATAACTGTTACATGTGCACAGTTGCACTACGAAAAAGGAAAAGTACAAAAACCTGTTCTTAAACATAGTTCTTGTGCATGCTTTGAGAAATATTAAAATCCGGCGAGAATGTACTTTGTACATGAATGTCTAATTAATTCCTATTGGCCTTTTTTCATTTTCGTTTTTACATTTTTCAGTTTTCTATGACAATGTTACTGCGATTAGGTGTATATCAGTATCATTTGATAAAATACGAGGCAGACTGGATTATAGCGAAACCACGTTCATCCCGCTTCCGGCATCGCAGCATGAAGCGTGGGCTCCAACATACATTTATGCAATAACGTGGTAGATTACAAAACTATTCTTTACAAAATGTTTCCTTATTAAGCGATAAGGTAGTATTTTTGCCTTGCTTCAGATATATGCAAATGAAACGTCTGTACATTGAGCTAACAATTAATTCTCCATATTATGAAAAATTGATTTTCAATAAACTTTTTCGGTGATCATGAGATGAAGATAAGGGGCGACTACAGTTGTCTTAGTTTAGGCCCCGTCCACACTAATGCGTTTTTGAAAACCTCCGTTTTTTGTTCCCCGAAAACAGATAAAAGATTTGCGTCCACACTAGGAGCTGAAAAACGATGACCAAATTTGAACGGCAACCTTTAAGCACACATGTGGTTCGGGTTATGACGTCATTGCACCACGCCCAATGTCACGTGACCCAAAACAGAAAAATAAGCATAACTTCAGAGACTTACAGTTTTATCCAAAAATTTTAGTATCATTAGATTTTATACACCATTTAAGAGAAACGTAAGAATGAATTCTCCGTAAGGATGAAAAATAAAAATAAAATGACGAAAAATGTGTTCTCAAAACCACATTTGTACGTCTTAATTTTTTGTTTTTTTTTTGTTTTTCTGCAAAAAGCATGCTAATTACGTTTCACGAAAAATCTTTGATCTTTCGATTGAATTAAAAAAACATTAGCCTCTATTTGCGCCAAGAAAGGTGCGCTTTTGTCTGCACCGGAAGTAGGTGGCCTGTTGTCAGCCTGGAATTCCTGTGCTATGAATTGGAAGCTGCCGATCTCTTAAAATTAGACCATCATTTTGTTATGATTTGTTAAGTATGATTATCGTTTTGAAGTACGTTTCAATCTTCACTCGAGAAAGTTGTCTTTCTTTGCAGACAGGGAGAAACAAACCGTGCCTGTGTCTGTCACACGCCATTCGATCACTTCAGCCGGCATGGGTGAGCCGGAAAATGCCACTTCCAATTCTAAAATGTTCAAAGCATTGTTCTGGAAATGGAACTCACGCATCTGTCAGACTGTTTCTCTTTAATTTGAAGAGCAGCTTGGTACTTACATAGAAACAAAAACTTTTCTCTCTTTCTCTTTAGCTCTTTTTTATAACAACAGTCGAGAATCTTAGAAGCAAAAATATATATAAATTACTAGATATCCTCCCTTGGCAACTTTTTCAATTTAGTTCTTATTATTTCCCCCATCTAAAATAACAACAAAGCCATTAAGCGGTCCTATTTACATGCATTTTATGGTCTTTCATCAGAAGCTAATCAGTTATGTGCTTTTAACACATTCAATGTTTTAAAGTCATATAAAGATCGAAACGGGAAAGATGTAAATGTTATTTTGTTTTGTTTTGCCCAAAATTATGCGCCGTTTAATTTAAGGTGGCTCGACTGGGTTTTTTGGCGACATAACACCCCGACTTTGAACGGCTGATACTTCACTGTCTGAGCTCGGTCAGGCAAGCTGCTTCACACATAAACTAGAGATGAAATGAACTTTCCAAAAAAGTAGATTTGATTGACATCAGTGTTACCATAACAACGATCTGATGACGTCATGGTTTTTGCATATTAGTAATTTTCTCAACATCTAGACCTAAACTTTTAAAACGACTGTATGACTCCTATAGTCTAGATGTATGTCTTCAAGACTGCAAAGTTTGAAAAAATTCTATGAGAGCGTTTTCGAATAAAATTGAGTTGAATATTTGCCATCAAAAATTTAAAAATTCGCATTACTTTCTGTTATTTCGATGCCAGCGTTTTCCTGACAAACTGAAACAATATTTTTACCATATATTATTCATGTGCCATCAAACTACATTCCTTGAAGGTTTCATCCTGTTTGCTTCACTAGATTTCAGTTGATGTGATCGCAAGCAATGTCTTAAATATGCTCATACTACACACAGAAGTAACACTTTGTTAGGGAAGCGTTTATTTAAAAACTAGTCGATTAAATTTTTTTTAAAATCTTTTAATCTAAAGTTGTACATGTAATGCACTATCTCTGCAAATTTCAAGTGCATTGAATCACTTTAAGGGCGCAAAATAAAATTAAAATTATAGGGGACTTTTGCATTCGTCTTTCAAAGTTTCATTGTCGTATTATTTGTTGACAGCTGGTTTATTTCAGGACTTTCTCTTTTGTCTACAATTTACATGTTTGTGCGCTTTTGAAACAACACGTTTGCCATGCCTGCATGCTCCAAAGCGATCGTGAAAATTATTTTCATAGTACAATGACTACAATGGCAATTAACATAAGGCTGCGGTCATGCACATATAACACGTTTAAAATTTATTCAAAAGTGCACAAATAAAGTGCATAAAAAAATTGCGCGCTGATCGATCTTTAGTTAAAGGAGCTATGTCATCGTGATTTTGAGGTTTTCGAGTCAAACTACAACAAATTTAAACTTAGTACCTTTGTCACACCCAAAATGCTTATAGTACACTAAGAGGAAGATATCAAGTGAATTATCGAAGAGAAAAAAATCAGCGTTTTAGGGAGTTTTCCAAGACAGAAGCGATAAACTTGAAAAAAAAAAATAGCCCAGTTGTCTCAAGATGCAATCCATTTTCATCCTAGCCATCTGCAGCCCAAGCGCTAGTAGAATAATTTTAAACAAAACTGGAACCATATTTTCGGGTTTTCACTGATATAAATAAGTATTTTGGCTTTTTAAAGTAACAATAAACATGGTGACAGAGCCCATTTAAGAATAGCTAAACTCAATTTCCGATTCCGTGCGATTGAACTTTTTTAGTTTAAAAGTCGTTTACTTTTCTTTTTTGTTGACAGATGCGTTTCACATTCCGTCTGGCCTTTCGAAGATCTTACTCGTCCTCGTACAATTGTGATCAGAATACCATAAGTAGGGGCAGTCTTCTCGGATCCGGAGATTCATGGAGAGCACATTGTATCTACTATTACGGCTACGACTCACAGTGTAATTCAGCGCGCATTGCAGATACTGGTTTCCGGTGTACAGACTACAGTAGCAACGAGGATTGGTCAATGGGTGAGAACAATTTCACCCACTCTTTCCCCTCCTTCCACGATGAATGGATTGTAAGGTATGTCTTCCCTTGTAAAGGTCAAGTGTAAATAATCAGTTAAATTGACGCACATGCAAACTTATACCCCAAGCTTACGTACACGCAAACATATACTTCAACCGTCCCTCCCATTTGGGTTTTTGCGATGTTGCAATATTTCAAAAATCTTCTTACTCCAATAGATAACCTGTGATGTGCTCTACGAGATAACATAACGCGACATAATCTTGGATGCATCTTGGACTTTACTAAAAATTCAAATTTATCGGGGAAAATGCAGTAATTCATTTTTTCTTTCTAAAATTGATCAATATGATGTAATTAAACATTTTGCTTCTTTTGGTAGCGTTTTATGTGAAAAAAGGTAAAAAAACACGCACTTTTTTCTTGATCAAATGCTACTTATGACGTCATATCTTGCTACCATAGCAACCGATTGCCTCCACACTTAACCGAAATGTGTCTCAAGAATAACTGACCAGCCACTGAAGACATCACCCCCTTGTACGCCAGAAGGTCAAAGTACCTAAAATACCTTTGTTTTGTTTAACAGCTATAGCAGTTGCTGTTGGATATCTTTGTCCCGGTATGGAGGCGGAAGTTGGCTTGTTTCGACGACTGTTAACCTCACTAGACGCTCAGATAATGGGCAAATTAACTCGTCCCCAAAATCAAGAAGTCCTGCTATTGTCCGGTGGCATGAAGGTTGTCCAAGTTCTCTACGAATCCCAGTAGAAGACCCAGACGGTGATGTGGTAAAATGTCGCTTGGCAAGTTACTCCGAGTCTTACATTAACGCTGATAGTTTCCCTTATGGCACATTTGATGAGGTAATTGGTTATTGCTGTTTTTTTTTGTATTCCGAGCAAGTGAACTGCTTGTTCCCTACACTGAACTCATACGTAGTCAAAGTTTTAGTTGCAATTTGAAAGAATACACACAAGGAAACAATACCCCAACCACCGTCTCCGCCCAATTTCTTTAAATTCACGGGAATTTATCTGGCCGTTAATAATTTATCTTTCGTCCCGAAGTTTCTTCTCACGAAGCAGACTGATTTATCTTCCTGAGATTTTATATGGACCTGAGTTAATGAAAAGAAATAAAACGGCGCTTTTGGAGTGAATTTCTCCTTTTAACTTTTTGCTGTTTTTGGCAGATTTAGTACTAAATCTGTGGTTGGTCCCCCAAAAATTAGATATGTCACACATATGCTTCACCTTAGTCACGCCTTGCGAAAACATTTAGATTGTTTCCATATGCAAATAAGTAAAACGTTTCTATGGTTTACGTTGTGAATAAATGCAATCTTGCAACTATTACTTGTAAACCTTTAAAATAATGATTGTCCTTTACTTTGCAGTCATTATTTTAACGGCTGGCTGTTTTAAAATAATATGTAAGGGCATTTCGGTGGCATTATACTTTATGCAAATTACTTGCTTTAGTTCTGTTATGCCTATCATCTCCTAAAATAATTTTGATTTATTCAAAAACCGTCTTAGAAATTTTCTTGAAACTTCGTCTGGAGCTAATGATAGTACGTGACTACAACAGTTATTTTTTTTTTTTTGATTTGTTTAGCGGCTCTCATTTAGGGTGGCATTCAGTACCTGTTGATAATTAACAATATATTGCGCGTTAATCCTCGGACTCACACACAAACCCTTACACCCCAACCGTGGTACAAGAAGGGTTGAACCCCCCCCTCCCCCCCCCCCCCCCCACCCCATGGGTTTTTGCGGTGCTACAATATTTCGAAAATAGGTTATCTCTAATCGATGGAAATTGAAGATATTGTTTGCTACAGTTGTTTAATATGATTTAGTTATTAGACATTTTGCTGCTTTTGACAGCATTTTACATGTTTCTTTTTTATACCGAAAAAAGTAGAATTACATGTTATGTGATTTTATAATCACATAACATGTAATTCTAAAACCCTAATCTATATGATCCAATGTAAAAAATGTTTTAAACGTAATATACCGCGTCAATACATCGGAGAAACAAAGCGCAAACTAAATGAACGCTTTGGTGAACATCGTCGTTCTGTCAGTAGAGAATCTACATCATCTCAGCTGACCTACTCCTATATATCAGAATCCTTTAATCTACGGGACACTCTACTAAGGATATGCAACTTATACCACTGGAATTAATACGTAATAGCAGGGACTCTGAACGAAAAGCGCGTGAAGCATATCTCATAAACACAGCAATTAAAGACGTTAGAGCCACTTGGAATCAACAGACGCGACGAACTTCCTTAACTTTCTCATCTCTTGTCAGTTTAGTTTATCACCCATCAAACCATTCACCATTCACCAATCATATTCATTGTTTTTGTTATTCTTTATTGTTTTCAAAACCACCTGTATAACGTTTTTACAATTGTAATCATTTATAGTGCTAGCCCCAGAAGAAGATTTGTTTTGCAAAGCGAAATATTGGGCACAATTATTTCCCATTTTTATTTTTTATTTTATTTGCTTCTGCTTCTGTTTTTCTGCCGTAAGGATCAGTTTTCCGTTTCTTTTGTTTTACTGCATGTTTCTACGAATGGGTTAGTGCAGCAAACCGCTTACACATTTGAATTTGATATTACGTTTCCTTTTGCAGGAAACTTGTGTGCTGACGTATAACGGCACAAGTGGAACGGCTGGTACTTACGCTGTAGCGCTGACCTTAGAAGATTTCCCAGCAGGAACTACTAACTTCGGCAGCGTCACTCCATTCAGTGCTGTGGGGCTACAGTTTCTTGTCCTAATAAGTAGCCATTCTGGTTCCTGTAGCAATGTTCCTGTGTTTACTGCCTCAACCCCTCAGGATGGTGAATGTTCCGAGGTGCAGATTGGCTCAGCATTCAAAACAGTTATCGAGGTCATGCTTGCAGACTTTTCAAAACAGTAAGTATTTTTACTAGCTTTGGTTCAGGATAAGAAGTAACAGTTTATATGTTCTTCATTTATGAAACAAATCTCTTCGGAAAGAAAAATTACTTGCTATAACGTTTCCTCTTAAGGACGGTGCCACCTAATGGCAAGGTATTTTGCCAGGTTTTTGACTATGCGGGAAAAGTAGATCTTAGTAGGGGCTATTGGAATCCAAAGAGAAAATTGGGGGTAACCACGCATTTTTCGGAGATAATTAAGCTTCAATCTGGAAAAAATGCTGACATCAGCGTTTTTTCGAAAAAAGGAAAAATAGATCTTTCTTCGCGGATTTCCTTAGAATTCGCCTTTACATACACAAAAGCAACAATAATTCTAAAAATCTCCAAAACACATAACGAATGGTAACATAACAACTACTGTTTATGTGTTTTTATTTACAAAATCATCACAACAGAGCCATTTATCGGCCCTGACAGCTTTCCCACGTTCGCCAAAAATACAGTCTAAATAACTTTTGCCAACAACAAAAAATTAATTGTGTGCTTAATATACTTACCACTTCCATTTTATAAGATAAAAAGTAGGGGTCACCACGACTTTTTACAAGTTTTATTTAGATGTTTTCAACTTTTACGGAATGGCTTTCGGGGTCCGCGACATTTTTTTTCTATGCCCTCCCTAGTAAGTTAAATATTGTGCGTGTCTTTTTCGGGGGCATGCTGGGATTTCCACTCGACGTCTTTCCGTTCAAAACTTTTACTTTCAGGTACAATAAAAAGACAAACAATGTAGAATTCAAAGTTAATTCTATTTGTAGCTGTAAGTTGCTCTTTTGAGAGAGATTTTTCGGGGATTTCAAGGTCAAGCAGCACAGTAAAGGAGTAAAAACGCAAAATCGGTTCACTTCCATTGATCTACAGTGGATCTACGGATTTATTATGTTCCTCCGGGTACAAGAACTTTACATTGTGTGCATCTTCTTCCGATCCATTACCGACTTGAAAACATCAGTGCTATATCGAGGTGACTGGTCGGCTGCCGAAAAACTCTAGATTGGCAGGTTAGTCTTTTAACGGTTATTTGGAGTCAAAATGTAAGAAATATTTGTCGAAAAGTGCTTGAGTTTTGTAATTTCATTTGGCCGCGTGTTTATTTTCTTGTGAAACTCCTATAGTTTTCATGGATTTTCTGATAACTTTGGAAAAAATTAGTCGATACACTTTAATTTCAAAAAAATCGTAAAATAATAAAACACTTTTTTGTCGAAGTCTACGGCTTTATTTGATCTAAAAAGATAAGATTTCTTTTCAGTTTATCACGGCACGTTTTTCGCCTGTCAAAATTTGTTCTAATGCAAAGAAGTTGAGAACTGACACGATGCGACTTCGGAAATTCATATAAAATAAAGGAAATCCATTGTACCTAAATGCACGAATGTGTTTACGAAAGATTACACTAAAACCATGTTGGCCAGCAATCGAGGGAGGGAATACTTTAGTCGGATGCTTCCCGGCTTTGGAGCGGCCAGTTTTCTTTAGTTGCTGGCTTCAGCCTTGTTTTTATATAAATTTCACCAATTGTCAAAAACGGTCGTTTTGAAAACGCTTTGCTCATCTCAATTCTCCTTTTAGACGTTTGTTTGATTTAACTGGAACAGTTGTTTTTCTGCTTTTGTTATATACTTTTTTTTATTCGCAAAAATGGTCACTGGCAAAGATATAAGCTTAAACAAAAATTTCAAACAACGCGAGTTTGGCCGCCAAAATTTTATGCCTTGAGTATGCTTCTTTTATATATAAAAAGAAACACTAGTCTGGTTTGACTTGAAGTTTTGTTGAAATTTTTAATGGAGAAAAGGAGCCAATGTAAACAATCTTCGTAAAGAAAGGCAAAACGTACGCGTTCTGCTGATCGAGGCGGCATCGCCAATTAGCTCAAAATAGTTTCATTACCGAGGCTTCAGTCGTTTGCAAAATAGAGAAAGAATTTAGCATTTTTAGGCTGCAGAAGGTCTATAAATACATTTTCATAGATTTTTGGGAACTCTATTTATCTTGTAAGTTTAGAAACTGAGCCAGGAGGTTGACAGTTTGACATGAAAAGTGGGCGGAACTTAGCCTTTACCTCGCGCGTTCGCGTTTAAAAAATAAACAGTGTCTCGCGCGATTATCGCGCAATGCATGCGCAGAACGTATGCGCAATAACAATAGGTGGCACCGTCCTTAAGTCCGAGGACTTAATAGCAAGATGTTTGTTTTCAAGACAATTACAATCATTTCAGTTGTCGATTGGTGTCATTAAGTAATTATGCCTGTAATACAATAAACATAATTATGCATTCTTTTGAGCAAATTTGTCAGGATTCTCAAATTCCTTTTCTTTTTAATTTATGTTAGAGTGTTCTTAGTACGATCGGCACAATAGTGACCACCTGCTGTGCGTTCAAAGACTACCAGAAACAGATATATATCCAATGTAAAATGAAATTCTATGGTATAAGCCCACTGCTAAATAGTAAGCGCAGCATACATTTCATGGATAGTTTGTTACTCACCCATCTCATTCACATGTAATTTAATAATGTTAGCGTTGTGGAGATAATGACTTCTTCGCCACCTGGAATGCAACTTACATCTCTGCGTCGTCATGGAGGAGTCTATTACAGAAATGTCACGTGGTATCCCAACCAGTATCAAGTCGGACAACAGTCATTCTGCTTCAAGGCAGTGGACTCATCAAAGTAAGATGATTAATGTATATGCATGCTTTACATGTATACGCAAATTGCGTTATCTGTTACATATACCTATACTCAAAATAGGCTTTTATAAATATATTATTTTTTTTTTATTTTTACAAGAAAGCGTGCCTTGTGTGGAGCCATGGTAATAAGTGGTTAGCGCTTGAGACTTAAATTTGAAGGTGGAAGATGCATGTGTTTCCTTCTCGCGCGTATTTCTTTGTACCTTGCTTTCAATCATTATGGTTTCTGCCAAATGCATGAGCTACAGGTTGTCCGATAAGATTGGTTTTCATATATCGGGAATATCCCATATTATAGGGGATTTCACTATTTCACGACCGTCCCAGAAGTCATCCATGATCGATCATATGCGATGGTCCGGGTTGAATTGGGAAAATCGGGAGCGTTTCTATTTTCCTGACGCATCCCAGATTACTACGATGGTCCGCGATCCTTACAAAATGATGAAACCCAAAATTCCCAAAAACTGCAAAATCCCCGATCATGTGGGATTTTCCAGACAAATTAAAACCAGGTTTTAATTACATAATTAATATGGAGAAATTAATGACATTACCATGGGTCGCTTTATTTTTTATCACCGTCTTAGTCGTTAGTACATCGAATGGTATATAATCTGCAGGGATACCAAAGGTACATCTTTCCATGCTCGGCGGAGTTGAATTTTCAAAAGTCTTCGGGATGGAATCTTTGTACTATTTTTATCCCCATCGTTGCTCCCCATCGTTGCTCCAGAGATTCCCAGTTTGATTGGTGAATTGGTTAGCCAATCTCATTTTTTTTGATGAAATTGGTCGTTGCTGTGTGAGTCGTGTATAAAGGTCATATGCTTTATGGAACTTAGTTTCTAACAGGCTATTCGGTAACAGATCGACGGCTAAGTAAAGGCGTTACTTTTGTCTTTTGTTATAGTCGGCTTTTGATGTTTGGCGCTACAGTTAACATTTATAAGAACAAAGCCGATCATTCCTCCCCAAATGATCCCCTTTAAGCTTTGTACTAGTTCATAAGCTGGCGGTACTTGGCTTTCGATGGGTTTTCACATCGTGGTTCGTCTTCAAAATTTCCCGGCCTGGTTAAACACTGCTTCACCGAACGTTCAGTTTTATGTAATATTTTTTTGCTGTTTTCCTTAAAGATAGACGAAGCTTGTGCAAGTGATAAGCTGACTTTTTTTTTCAAAGAGGTCATATTTTTCAAATTGTTCAGAAGTAATGTTCACTACAATCAATTTATAATGCAGGGACAAAAGCAGGAAAGCTAATTGAACAAGCAAACCAAATTTATATACGTTAGCGAGAAGATAAAATTGTTTTCTCTAAAGTATTGAGTAAGTTCACTTTTCATTTTAACAAGCAAAATTTCATAACTGTTTTGAAAAAATGGTTCTCAATAAGCGAAAATAAAAAAATATATATATAATAATAACCGAGTTTATAGAATGGGCACGGACACATTCTATCTGGGAATCTTGGGAATGGTTTCATATGGGTGGTTTTCACGTTACGTCACGGCGGCCATGTTGTTGCACAATTACAAAATAATTTTAATGAACTTCTGTTGTTATGTGCACCAACATAAAGCCGCCGTGGCCTTTGTCATTTGAGTAGCACAGGACTGAAGGTCACGCGAGTGAAAAACATCTATACCTAAAGCAATAACTAGGGTGTGCTTGTCTATTTTTTGGTTCTTTACAGCATGGGAAGTCCATGGCGATGTATAACAATTCTCGTGGGCATTAGTAAGTATATTTTTGCAAAATGTTGCAGCGTATTTTGTTATTGCTGCATATTACACTTGCTTTGTATTGTCTTTTTTTAAGTGTGTGTAATTGAATGCGCATTATTATGTTACTTTTAACAATATGTTTGCCTAGAAAGTTATATTATTTTCTAGGTAGTACACCCCACGTCATTATGGGAAGCCATTCACCAACAAATCCCATCAGTAAAAGTGGACCAGGCTTCATTTGGTGGAGCATACAGTTTGACCGAGTGGTAAGAATGACACTTTGGACCTCTTCTCCTTTACCTCGTTGTACTGCTTCTTGTTCTCTCTTACTAACTTCTTCTTCGTGCTGCCCCTTATCACAATTTTTCTCCCCTTTCTTTTTAACAAACTTCTTCCTAATCCTCATGCTTACGTTCATCCTCTTTTTTGTCCATATTACTACTTCATTTATAATATCTGTTCCTTTTTATAAAAAAAATAACACCTTATGATCACACAGAGCCTCTTTATTCTTTTTCTCTTCTTCCTCCTCTACACCTCTTGCTCCATTTCATCCCAATTCGTATTATCATCATCAACCATGGATTTTTCCCCATGTGAACCGCTATGGATACTCTTCTACTATTATTTGGTACCGTTACCTTACTCTCATCATATTATTTATCTTCTCCCTTATCCGCCTTTTCCTCCTCTTCCTCCTGCTTCTCAAATAACTGTATCAGTTGAATGCACTTGTTTTGAGACTTTTATCAAGCGAGTTAATTTAATAAATTCATTCTAGTCATTGACAGTTAAAAGGCGTTTGTTTTACCACGAATGATAGCTAGGTTCATCTATCTACTGTCTGATGTAATTCATTGTTGTATATAACAAACACGAGAAAAAAGTTCACTATAAACTCTGACAATGACTTTCGTTAGCATGCAATTTAACTCTTTTGCCGATTTTAGAAGACGCGCAAGACACTGTTAACCAAAAGATGTTTAATCTCGTACTGAAAGAAAAAAATCAGGAGGGAATTGTTTTAATTTACACAGATAAAAAAGCCCCGCACCTCTTCCTTCATCAGACTCGTCCTGCTACCCAGTGGTCACACGGTTTACAAAGTGGATACACTCTCTCAGTATGCCATGATTAACAGTGATCACACAACCCTGCAGTTCGCAATGCCCTATGCTGCAGTGAGTATGAGTGGGTCATACGCCATTTTAATAGATCATGGGGCTGTGGTTGGACAAGGTTGTTCGTACGACGGACCACCTACACCAGGCATAACAAACACAAGTGACTGGAATTTTGTTGCTGATGGTGTTTGTCCTATTGGGTATTATCTTACCCCACCGGAATTTACTAACTGTGTAGGTATGTAGAATTTCCGCTGGTAAATAATGGAAGTTTTTAACATACCACCTACAATTGTAAGGGAAAGTAATATTTCACCTATGAGTATAATCTGCATTAGCCTGTTCCAGGCGTTTAGATTGTGGGGAGCAGCGAAAAGCGGCGCGCGGTGCTATAGGGTCGGCACGAGGGAAAACTGGGAGACAGGCGAAGAAACGCCTGTGAAATTAATTTTAAAAAGCTCACGCCGCCCACTTTTGACCGCCGACATCGGCAAAGTAGTTGTGGTTTTCAGCTGTCAATCAAAATCGTTGTAGATTTCCTAGGAAATAAGATCCCATCGCGCGTATTCCTTCAACTTCGCCCATGTCGGTCAACACTGCGTACTTTTTCAGTATCGAAAGATTTGCACGTTCACCCTTCTTCGTTTTGTAGGTTTTGCCAAAAAATGTTAAGTGCACCAAGGTCATGTTGATAGCAAGTAAAAACGGTCGCTTTTAACAACTATGTTAGATCGTGAAAAGCGCTTGTCGTCTACACCAGATTTCTACTCGCAAGAATGTAAGAACTTGAAAGGGATATTTTTGGAAATTAAAATATGATCCTGAGAAGCTTATCGACACGACTATCAACAGTCTCCAGCACTCTCCAGACTTTCGTCACACGCCATCGAGGCTGGCTGATTAATTTTGAGGGGGTCTCCGTCATCCATGGTTGTGGTAAAATATACTGGAGTAGGGCTAACAGGCAAGGTGCAATTGGGGTCCCTCTAGTTTAATCCAGGGGGGTAGGGTGGGTCGAAGCTTGGCCATTTGAATGCCTGTACAGTTTTGGACTAGGAAACCTGTTTAAAAAAAAATCAGGTATATTTTTCTGGTCAATGAACGTCCAGTTGCTTATTTTGAACTGGAGACACAAGTTTTGGCTCACCCTACCTCCCTGCATTAAACTAGAGGGACCCCAAATGCATGTTTCCTGTTCGCCCTACTACAGTAGATTTTACCACAATATGGATGACGGAGCCCCCCTCAAAATTAATCAGCCCACCCCCCCCCCCCCCCCCCCCCCCCCCCCCCCGGTGGAACCGCAGTCCCACCACGGTTCTGTAGAATCCATAATCTAGGGATCACATTTGAACAATCCAGGTATATATCTCAGGCAAATCCCACTTGTTTCAGTTTGAGCTGTTTCTAAACTCCAAACACATTTCCAAAGTGAAGCAAACAATTAATTTAGTGACTGGACGCTCATTGACCACTTATGTTAATTTCTACACATTTGACAAAGACGACACGACGTCGTCGAACCTTCATTTAACGTTTTTATCGTTAATTGTCCTTATAAAATTGTTATCGAAATCGATCCTTATTGATATAATCTCACTTCTTTTTTTTTCAGACATAAACGAGTGTGGCTCTCACTCCAGATCAAAGCGCAGCAGTTCTTGTCCAGGGAACATTTATCCCCAATATTATGGCGTCAACTTCTATAGTCCCGGCTACCCCAGCGATTACTCGAATAGCGAATATTGCAGTTGGACGATCGAAGCTCCTGTTGGGCAGTTTGTATATTTGTACTTTTACGAATTTAATCTCGAATCCCATAGCTCATGCTCGTATGACTACTTGGAGATATACGACGGCAGCTCGACTTCGAGCTCGCTGTTGACTAAGGCTTGTGGTCAGATGGAACCTTGGTCCCTTTATAGCAGCGGCAGGTACCTCTATCTACAATTTCGTACAGATGGCTCGGTCACTTCACCTGGCTTTGCGGCATGGTGCCGTTCGACAACACAAAGTAAGATAAATATTTTATATGCTCCACTGTGCAGTATATCGATTAACACAAAAAAAGTCTTAAGCGTTGACAGGTAAACTATCTACTAAACATAAATTGAATGCCTTGCCACTAAAACTGGTTAGCTACAAATTCATCTTTCGGATATAGCACAACAATTAACCCACGCATTGCAATATAGGTTGTTTTCTTCACTACAGTTTAAAACGGACTTTATAATTCAACACATTGATACACTGCCCAAATATGGTCAAAAAGTTATCGATATGCGTTATGTCTACATGACGTAAAACCAGCGATGGCGGTAAATTTCGCAATTTCGTGTTTTGGGGCGAAAAAGTGCGTGAACTATTAATTAAAAAAGGGAAAAGAAAGAAAAAAAGAGAAGAAAAGAAAAGAGAAAAAATATTGTTCACATGATTGGACAAAAAAAGGCGCGAAATTTTCGCGTTGTCGCGGTCGCAGTTTCTTGGCGTAGCTGAATGAAAACTGGTTCAAAGTTTAACCTCTCGACAAGGAGTGAATGAAGGAGCACAATTTTCGTAAAATTCCTTTGGTAATCACCTCTGGAATATGGTATAGACTTGATACTTCCTCAGAAAAGTTTCTGATCTCGTCATTACGGCTGTGGGAGCTAAAAAACGAGCAAGTTTGTAAACAACATTGATCGACTCAGCTCGTACTTCGATGTTTGAAAATTTGGTGCTGATGGAAGGGAATAAAAAGCCAAATCAACTACAGGTACGATGTTTTAACCGTTTCTTGTATCCTTTAGCTGTGAATTTTTGTAAGACATAAGCTTAAGGCTGGTTTTCACTAGCGCATAAGCATAAGCACAAGCCAACATACGCAGACTCAGTAACATGTTGATCATTAGTTCCAATTGTTTGAACAAAACAGAACAATAGGCACTAATGATCAACACGTTACTGAGTCTGCGTATGTTGGCTTGTGCTTATGCTTATGCGCTAGTGAAAACCAGCCTTTACTGTCCACGCTGCAGTTCTTTCCGACTTTTCGCCGCTATGTTTAGGTTCGTAGCCGTGTGTTTGTTCAATTTGTTTTGATTCTGAATTGAGCTTTTTAAGATACGAAACACTTGTAACTAAGACATTCTATGTCATTTTACTGTGTTTTAATTCTTGTAGTCACTACTCTGTCCCGTTCTTTGATTAGACGAAAGATCTTCATAGAATTAAGCTTAACTCTCAACTGATTGTGTACGCTAAATTAATTTTTATAGCTTGGCAAAAGTTTCGGAATTCGCTGCGTGTTGTTTAAGAAATGGTGCGAGGTAAAATATTGTTGTTAGCCTTTTTACTTAATGAAAGGTTGTATATCTCAATGAATTTTTTCTCGAAACTGTGATTTGTTATCAATGTTTTGAATTAGAAAACAGTTATAGTGTTCAAGCTTGCACAATATTGACAAAGGGGCCACTTTCATTCATGATGTGTGATGTTGCAAGTTTCGCGCGGTAAAACATATGTAAGCTTTTTTCTAAATAAAAGGCTTGTCGGCGATATTTTTTCTTCAAACAGTGCTTTGTTATCAATGTGTTGAATTATAAAACTATTATAGCGCTCAAGCTTGCGTGATATCGCCTAATTTTAGCCGACTCGGCCTACGGCCTCGTCGGCTAAGTATTAGGCGATATCACGCGCGCTTTCGCGCTATAATAGTTAAATATCGTCTCCAAATATTTAGCTCGATATCCTCATATTTTTCGTTATACATACGATACGATACCAATTTTCACATTGTTATTCTAAAGTATTTTAAAATGAAGAAAAGCAACGATTTTTTAAAAAACTGGTCTCCCTCTATGTTTATACTAACATTCTTTTCATAAACATAATTTTCATTCTGAATTTCAGAATTTTTCGTCATTCGCACGATGTATTTTACAATTACAATAATTTTCAACATGTCTCCAGATTTTCCATGGTTAAGTTTCTTGGTTATTAAAAGTGTAGGGTAAACTATGCTAAGACCACAAATGCTATATCATCGAATATAGTTTGACGAAATTATAACTAATCTTCTGTCAGGTTTGAGACTGGTAGGCGGAAACTGGAACGGAGAGGGAAGAGTAGAGGTATATCACAGTGGCTCCTGGGGAACTGTTTGTGATGACAGCTGGGATTTAAATGATGCGAAGGTTGTTTGTCGTGAGCTTGGGTATCCTAACGCCCTCAGTGCCCCACAGTCTGCACACTTCGGTTCTGGGAGTGGGCAAATTTAGCTGGACGATGTACGATGCCAGGGACATGAAAGTTCTATTGTGGATTGTCAACACGCTGGATGGGGTGTAGAAAACTGCGGGCACAATGAAGATGCATCAGTGATATGTTCAAGTAAGTATAACCACAAATACATCTGTCTACTGCTTCTATGCATATTTACCCCCAAGATATTCACTATACAAATTTGGCTGGACAATGTATAATGTCAGGGAAATGAAAGTTCCTTTATGAATTGTCAGCACAATGGATGGGGATCTCATAACTTTGAGTAAAAATATTGTTCAGTCAGGAATGAACCACTATAAAGCAATTGAAATTAGGAACAAGCCACCTTCGCTTTTAAATGTCTTTGATAAAAGGAAGGGTACATTTCGACGACATCCTCATTTAAGTTTGAGTTGAGGAGAATTTACGGCTGTCAAAAAGCCTAGACGAAATCTCTTCCGCTCTCAGATCACGGTGGCGAGTTCTAAATAGTTCCAAATAGTTGCCTTTTCAGATCAATATCTTTTTTTTTGTGACTCCACAATTTTCGGCCTTAAATGTCGGACATTCGGAATTTCTCGTTTGGCAAATCAGGACTAAGAAATATCTAGGACATATTTTAGAACTGCAATAATTTTCAACTTGTATCCAGAATTTCCACCTTCAGGTTTACCGGGCTACCAATGAGTGTAGTCTGGGTAAGATATTCCAATAGTATATTAAACACTTAATGACTGGTCTCGAAGAAACAGTGAATTTTGTTTCCCGAGAATCTTGGAATCTGTTTCTTGGGAAACAAAATGCACTGTTTCCCGAGGGATCAGTCATTAAGTGATCTTTTACATAGCCTTCTTAGTCGTGGAAAAAATAAACAGTTTGAAAAACGCGCCGAGCACTCGGGGTATTATAAAACATCAATGACATCATGCATGCCACCTTTTGTCACGGTCTGATCACATGTGCTAGTGGGCAACAGTGCACGTTACCCTCTGTCGTCAAAAATGTTGCCCGGTTTCGCAAATATTGCCCGCTGATGGACGTTTGGCGGGAAACAGTTTGTTTGTTAGATGTCATGTGACCATGAATCAACCGATGAATGTGCGTGTTGTATTGAGAAAAACTCCAGCTATACAACAATATCTAATACAGTTTCCTTTTAACAAACAGACATTGACGAAATCATAACTAATCCTTTATTATATCGTCAGGTGTGAGACTGGTTGGAGGGAACTGGAACGGAGAGGGAAGGGTACAGATATTTCACAGTAGCTCCTGGGGGACTGTTTGTGATGACAGCTGGGATTTAAATGATGCACAAGTTGTTTGTCGTGAGCTTGGGTATCCTAACGCCCTCGGTGCCCCGCTGTCTGCACACTTCGGTTCTGGAAACGGCCAAATTTGGCTGGACGATGTACAATGCCAGGGACATGAAAGTTCTATTGTGGATTGTCAACACGCTGGATGGGGAGTAGAAAACTGCCGGCACGATGAAGATGCATCAGTGATCTGTTCAAGTAAGTATGACCACAAATACATCTGTATTGGCATCCGCTATACAAATTTGGCTGGACAACGTAAAATGCCAGGGAAATGAAAGTTCCATTACGAATTGTCAGCACAATGGATGGTGATCACATAATTGTTTTCACGGCGAAGATGCGTTAGTGATCTACTATGGTAAGTATGACGTTAAGTAAAATGTTGTTCAGCAAGCTTATATATTTTTTTATTTCGTCAACATAGTAAAAATTAGACGCGAAAGGACACTTTAAACGCAAAATAACCGATGTTTAAAAACGCGAATTACCGGCGCTCCACGAAACTTACGATAGTTGCATGTTATTCAGCAGACGTTTGCCTCCAAATTAAACCATGTCTGGGATCGGAAGATGGCATACGGTTTTCTATTCCAGTAATTTAAATTAGGAAAATTAGACAACACCGATCCTTAGTTTAAAAACCTATTGTTTGAAAAAAAGGGGAAAACCTTCACTGAAATCACGTCAAATGAGTTAATCATCCATGTGATCGGTTTAAGAACTTTTCCACCTTTAAATAACGGTGGCGAATTTTTCATAGTTCTAAATAGTTGCTTTTTCAGACGAGACCATTATCGGACATACATTTCGGACATTTGGCCTTTCTCGTACGGACTATGAAATACATATTAGTAATATTTTCACATTTTCCGGTGACGAAAAGAGCAATTAGTCTCAAGCTGATCTTCCTCTACGTTTATACTTACATTCTATTTATAAACATAAATAGTAGCCTTAATTGTGAATTTAAAGAAAACAAATATAAATTTTTCGTCATTCGCACGATCTATTGTAAAAATACAACAATTTTAAACTCGTATCCAGAATTTTCAACATCAGGATTAATTACCGGGCTGTCTACAATCGTCGACAAAAGTCTTTGGGACACTTCAATAAAAGCGCACTCTTGACTATTTCTTCAAGAATTATTAAACATTTCAGCCACCGGGTTAGTAGAAATGATCCCCTCCCCCCCTCCCCCCTCGGACAATGTTGTTTAAACTAGTTTTAAGCGCCGAAATCAACTTTGTGATCGGGGGGGGGGGGGGGGGGGGGGGGGGGGGGGGAGGGGGTATTTAGCAAGAATTTCTCTTGACGGTTAAGAAAAGGTAACAGCGTCCCAAAAATATTGTCGAAGATTGCAATCGTCGACAAAAGTCTTTGGGACACTTCAAAAAAAGCGCACTCTTGACTATTTCTTCAAGAATTATTAAACATTTCAGCCACCGGGTTAGTAGAAATGATCCCCTCCCCTCCTCCCCCCTCGGACAATGTTGTTTAAACTAGTTTTAAGCGCCGAAATCAACTTTGTGATCGGGGGGGGGGGGGGGGGGGGGGGAGGGGGTATTTAGCAAGAATTTCTCTTGACGGTTAAGAAAAGGTAACAGCGTCCCAAAAATATTGTCGAAGATTGTAGGTATCATATTCCAATACTATATAATTGAATTGTAGTTTAACGAATTCAAATCATAACTACATGTAATCCTTTGGCAGGTTTGAGACTGGTTGGAGGAACCTGGAACGGAGAGGGAAGAGTAGAGATATTCCACAATGGCTACTGGGGAACTGTTTGTGATGATTTCTGGGATATAAATGATGCGCATGTTGTTTGCCGTGAGCTTGGGTATTCTAACGCCCTCAATGCCCCACAGTCTGCACACTTCGGTTCTGGAAGTGGCCAAATTTGGCTGGACGATATACAATGTCAGGGACATGAAAGCTCCATTGTGAATTGTCAACACCGTGGTTGGGGTGTAGAAGACTGCGGGCATCATGAAGATGCATCAGTGATCTGTTCAAGTAAGTATGACCACAAATACGAATGCACTGTCGCCTACCCTACCTTCGCTTGTCTGCGTCCCCGGTGCCGTATCTCAGACATCAACACCCACAGCCAAAATTTTTCAATTACCATCCGTGAATATTTTACCTGCCAATTAGCGAACGTGGTGTATTGCATATCCTGCCGTCGATGCTCCCGTTTATACACCGGTTCCAACCTCAAAAGGAAGCAAGTGGAAATGGAAACCATCTTCAAGTTGTGTACCATGTAACCGTATGAGCTCAACACGGTTTTCCATTTCCTCTTAACTACGCGCGCTCAGGCACTATTTTCTTTGCGCGCACAATCATAATTTTTCAAATAAAACAAGTCGCGCTCAAAACAACGGTCATTAACCTGATGAAGGGCTAATCCCGAAACGTTATTGATGAAATTTATTAAAACTTTCACAAAAAAGTCAATTGTATTTTTCCAATATGTTTATTTCAATTTCAAATTATTGTTTATAAGTGTCACGCATCCGTGGCAATTCAATTTTTGAATTATTTTCCTCTGTACTAACAGTTTAGTCTGGGTAAGATATTCCAATACTATATCATCGAATATAGTTTGACGAAATCATAACTAACACTCTTTTTATGCCACACTGTTATTGCATGAATAAAAATGAAATACAGATTAAAATGAAAGATTTTCGCTTTAACTTACTTACAGGAAGTGTCTCGCCGTCCATCAGCGCGAGCGTTTCAGCTTCAACAAGTGTGTCTGCAAGTGTCTCGCCGTCCATCAGTACGAGCGTTTCAGCTTCAACAAGTGTGTCTGCAAGTGTCTCGCCGTCCATCAGTGCGAACGTTTCAGCTTCAACAAGTGAGTTTGCAAGTGTCTCGCCGTCCATCAGTGCATTACAATTTCGTCAAGAGAGTAAAAATTAGACGCAAAACGACACTTTAAACGCAAAATGGTCAATGTTTATAAACGCGAATTACCCGCGTTCCACCAAACTTAAGGTAGTTACATGGTATACAGCAGACATTGGTTTCCAAAACCGTGTCTGGTGATATTTTGAATATGTTTTCAAAACAAAATTAAAGCGATTTGAAGATGGTGTACGGTTTTTTATTCCATCCTTTTTGCGTTAGCCTCAAATACTTTTAAACTAAAGCGAACTTTGAAAATCCCCGAAACTGTTTTGAAAGCCAATGTATGGTTCGTATCATGCAGCTGCCGATAGTTTCGTGGCGCCGGTAATTCGCGTTTATAAAAATCTATCATTTTGCGTATAAAGTGCCATATCGCGTCTAATGTTTGCTCTTTCGACGAAAATATAATTTTATATTAAGCTCTAAATTGATAAATAGGTTTCATCACTTATTAAAACATTAACATGACACTGACAAACTCCTTGACTGTAATCTCAGTACTAGCTGAGTTGAGGAGATACTATCAGTATTTTATTGCCCCGTTTTTGTACGAACACCAACCTATCTGTTTCGATGACGAGTCAGGGATTTCTGAGAGAAAATATATATGTATATATATATATATATGTATATATATAGATAGATAGATAGATAGATAGATAGACAGACAGACAGACAGACAGACAGACAGATAGATAGATAGATAGATAGATAGATAGATAGATAGATAGATAGATAGATAGATAGATAGATAGATAGATAGATAGATAGATAGATAGATAGATAGATAGATAGATAGATAGATAAGTGTACGAAGATGTGACATAGAAACAAACTTCTAACTGTCTAACTGTTCCGGCTGTTTAATTCAGTCAACGTTTCGGCCTTCGGCCTTCTTCAGGTGGAAGTATTTACAGATAAAAATTTAAAAAGCTAAAAATCCTAACAAGCTTACAGAGTCACAAATATTTATACTCAAACTGGAAAATGTAAATAAGGTTATGTAATATGATAAAATGCAAAACAAACAGTTATGTAACAAGTAAATGGCAACAAACAAGAAGGCGCAAACAGCGAAAATACAACAATTTGTAAAAAAACATCTAAATTACAAAGTGTACTATAATTAGCTAATTAGGTGTTATAGCAGATGCGATTCTTAGATCTGAATTCACGTCTTTTGTTTAGGCCATGAGGGTTGAGTGTGAACAATTGTGCGGTCCAATAAGCTTCCCTCGTTAATAACAATTGATCAAGATAGGCAGCGTCTCCCTGGCGGATGATTTTTTCAATAACAATGAAGCTAATTTGCGAAATCTGATGTTCAATACAATTAAAATGGATTGATTATAAATATTTGTGACTCTGTAAGCTTGTTAGGATTTTTAGCTTTTTAAATTTTTATCTGTAAATACTTCCACCTGAAGAAGGCCGAAGGCTGAAACGTTGACTGAATTAAACAGCCGGAACAGTTAGAATTGTTTTATTTGTCACATCTTCGTACACTTATCTACAAATTCACATAGAAGCACTGTATCCTACGTGGATCCTTCCACTGGGAGTTATTCGTTTGGTGTACCATATTTATCATATATATATATATATATCTGTCTGAATTTTGGAAAAGGTACCTGCCATTTTTGTTATGTCACTTACTAAAATACTGTATTAGGAGGGCAAATTGTTCTCAAATTGGACTCGGGTTGCAAACTGTGAGTAAAAACTGAAGATACAAGCAATTGCAAAAAGAGTTGAGACATTGTGTACTGTTGTGCATATTTCAAGGATACATTTTGAGTTTAAAGGGTTAGGGTTAGGATCAGGATTAGAATAGTTGTTCTAGTGATACAGCATTAGTGCAGTGTTTGCCCAGTATCGCTACAGAAGCAATAGCAGTGAAGTTCACTAATTACTAGCAGTCGTTTTACAGCATTCTAAACAAACAAACGAGATAAAAACAGAAACACACACGCATATAATGCGATGCTATAAATAATTTGAACCTGATCTCACTAGAATAGTCAACTGATCTGATCTCGCCATAAGAAAAAAGAGCTCATAGAACCTATTCTAAATTTATATTATTCTCAGAAGAAAGTTGAAATGAACAAGATCACTATTCTGACTCACGGCCGCTAACTATTCACTTTGGCGGTCGGAAGTTTAACATTCGCGGAGCGTAAGCTATATTCACGAAATTCGGATGGAAGGGCTATAGTCTTATAGAAAGTGTTTTGCTGAACTAGCGGCTCAACAGCTAAACAGCTAACAATTCCAAAGCGTGAAAAACATCCGCTGTCAACAGGACGTATGATGTTTGAGATTTAATTAGCCAAATCGCCGAGCAAAAAGTGTGAGTACCGATAAACCACATTCTTTTGCTAAAACACACACATTAAAACCCACAGTGAAAATGCGTTTCTTTTACCAGAAAATTCAGCCAAGACGGCGTCTTTATGCCAAAGCTAGTAGGCTGAAATTAAAATTTGACACATACTTCAGGCGAGAGAAGCGGTTTAAGATTTACATAAATCGTGTAACAACGCGCCAAAACTAACACGAAACATAGCGGTTCGGCTTGATGTAAAACCAAAACACCATAGTTATTTACTAATAGAGATATAACAAAATCAAGTACAGAGTCTAACTGCATAACATTAAAACACTTACGGAATTTTTGGGTTCACTTCGGTCCACCTTCCATTCCGCTTGCTGACAAAGGAACCATAATATGTTTTCTGACCCTTTTCAAAGTCACGCAAAGTAACGTGACGCCGCTTTTAAAAGCTACGATCTTCTACATTTCGTCTCGGGTAGAAGGATAAAAAGACGCTTCTTTCGCTGGAGACGAGCAATCTACTTTATTGCTGAGATTATTGCCCTTCCTGCCTCTTCGTTTTTATCGCAAGCTGCTCATACAGCAAAAAGAACGCAACAGATACCGCAATGAATTATGGGAAACTCCTGAGTTCAACGAACGGGGAATGCCATCCAACTGATTTTTCATAAAAATATATAAGTCTAAAAGCACCTCTTCAATTCCAAACTTCGGTCACAGCAAGGTGTCACAAATGGGCTGCAACTCACGATCATACAGTTTTTAGACAAGACGTGCTTTTAGACTCCGTCTGGATCGGCTTGCCTACCGACTGTGAACGGCCGCAAGAGTGCCAACATCAGCACTATTCGACAGTCGAAAAGCAAAACACCGCTCGTTTCTTTGAAAGGTGCTAGTGACTTACGGGTTTCCGGACTTAATGATGTCCTTCAACCACCAGACGGGCACAAATGTGGCGAACAAAGAAAATAAAATTGACTACAGGAGCTCAAAGCCAAATGTAAGCTTCGAGAGTGGCTTCAAGATCGATCGACCATCGTTACTTTCCCACTTTGATTTGAATATTACGACGTCATGGACACGTGATAATTCCTATGTAAAAGACTCTTTTCCAGATCTCTTCTGTAGTTAGCGCGAAAGTGGTTTCTGCTAACGTTAACAAGTTTCAACTCAGGGCGTTATATTTACTTCAAAGTAAAACCTAGAATTACCTCGAAGCTTACTTAAAATACAGTGCATTCTAACTGTTTGTTCTCATTAACTCTTTCTGTAAACCGTTCAAAGCTTTCGTATGTGATGTTGTTTTTTTACGCGCTTGTTGTTTTAACTCCCTTTTTACTAAATTGAAAACGTTTTCTATGTAGAAGAACACCTGGAAATGCTTTCATATCATTTATTTTAATTTATTTGAATACTATAATGTATTTTAACAAAGATTGTTCGTTGGGTGCCCCTGTACATTTGAAGTGACATCAAACCTTCAATTGTTACTTTTTGTGAGGTGCCTTTTCTTAAAATCAGACAGATATATATATATATATATATATATATATATATATATATATATATATATATATATAAACTTGATTTGTAAAGGTCAAGAAACCAACTCCAATTTAAATTAACGTTTTAATTAGCTCGACGTTTCGGCCGTCTCGGCCTTCCTCAGGAGCGTTATGACGTAAAACATAATTCTATTGGCCAAAACAAGGTTTTGCAACTTTTAAACTAACTATTAACTATGTGTCACCGGAAAAAGCGAGTGACTTATGTGACAAAACGGTAAAAGAAAATTCTAGAACTAATCCGCGCCTATTAAGTTAAATTGTTTATCGCAGGTTTTAATCTTCTTATCCAGTAGCCCTCTCTTGCTCGTCGCATCTCCACGGCTTGACTTCTCACTTTCTCGAGTACAGTCAGTTTAAAATGCTGCAATCCACAGGTCCTAAAATGGCGAACTGTTGGTATGTTCTTTTGACCTATTGAGATATCTGAGCGATGTTGATTTGCCCGTATTCTAATGCAGTTGCATGTTTCACCTACATATTGATCAACTCTAATTCATTAGAGGAGCAAAGACAAATTCATTGAATGCAGATCAGACTTCAGAAGATATTCATTCGTTTAATGCTACAGGTCTGTTTCGTATGGTCAAAAGATGACCACACTCATCAGGCAATTTAACGAATGACCCGCAAAGAATTTATATATATATATATATATATATATATATATATATATATATATATATATATATATATATATATAGGCTGAGCAAAAATGTTTACACAAACGGTGAACTCTTCAGCAGAAGGATCCAAGGATACGACGCCACCACGTGAATTTGTAGAGAAGTGTAATGAAAAACGATGGGGCGAACTTCTTACTGGTCCTGACAGGTTTTATAACGTTTCGGCCTTCGGCCTTCTTCAGAAATTGCTAAGAATTAAAAACTAAAAACTATGTACAATGATAAAGTTATACAAGTTGTGACTTATATACGTTAAGCTACAAAAACAAAAGAAAACGAGGTTACGTAACATAACAAAAGAACTAAATTACAAGGAAAATTTGACGCTAAAAATAACAAACATGATGTGATAAAAACCTTAATTAAAAATTAAAACAGAGAAATAGTGAGTAACGCTAACAAAAACAATTACAACATGAAAGGAATAGTTAACAAATAAACGTACGAAATATGCGAGGAATCTAACATTACAAACTCCCTATCGAGGGCCCCCGAATAATCATATAGGTCACTGTCGGAATGACAGGACCAGCACGTCTTACCAAGTACCCCCGACAGAACGTTCGAACAAAAAACAACTACAAACAATCCAAAGAATAAAACAAAGAAAAGAAAAAGACAATCCTATTTTTGCAAGATACGTGCGTTTATTATTATAGTTAATTCGGTGTTTTGATCTAAATTCACGTCTCTTGTTAAGGCCATGCGGATTGAGCGTAAACAATTGGGTTGTCCAATAAGCCTCCCTAGTGAGCAACAATTGGTCAAGGTGAAGTGCATTTTGAAATGATCTAATTTGTTCGATAAGAATAAAGCTAATTTGTGAAATGTCATGTTCAGAACTATTAAAATGTACCGCCAATTCACAAGTTCTCTTATTATTAAGCATGCTAGATTTGTGGTTTCTGAATCGGACTTTAAATTCGGTGGATGTAGAACCAACATACTGCAAATTGCATTTATTACAGGTGGCCAAATAAATCACATTTTTAGACGAACATGACAAACCTTGGCGAATAGAATAATAACTATAATAATTAAAGCACGTATCTTGCAAAAATAGGATTGTCTTTTTCTTTTCTTTGTTTTATTCTGGTCTCCAGAATAACAGTCGGATGGATGATTTGATAATCAATCAGCAGCTGATTGTGAGCCAATCACGTCAGCAAAAGTGCTGTTTGATGACTTCATAGTGGCTTGGTCCGAAAAGACATTTCGACACATTTTGTTGCGTTAAAAAAAAATCAATCCAATTGACAATACTGTCTGTTATTAGTTACAAATTTTCTTGAGGGACTCCGCCGTGTATCACCTATCGACCGGGAGTTAGTGAGATGATACTGTTTTATTTTTATTTACATTTTAACTATACAACATAGGACAGTACCATACGTAACTACACCAATATAACAGCACACATTTATGACACCATGTTGAACTCCACTACATTACAGTAACATACTTATTACAAAAATAATCTTTATTTCTTATTAGTTCTATGCGCTTCAAGACTACGAACACATTACTTAACTTACATATAGAAAAAAAAAAGGCGCCAATGTTATACGAGAATGTAAAATTGAGTAATAAAAAGGAATCGGCTCCATCAGTGAAACATAGCAAATTTATGAAAAAAAGATCGAGAGTACAGTGTGAATTATTAGTAAAGTAATTTAAATTAGGAACAATGAACAGCAGCGATCCTCAGTTTAAAAAGTCATTGTCTGAAAAAAAAGGGGGGGGGGGGGGGGGGAATGACAGACATCACGTCAAATGGGTTAATCACCAATGTGATCGGTTTAAAAACTTTAAAACTTTCAGACCACGGTGGCGAATTTTTTCATAGTTCTAAAAAGTTGCGTTTTCAGATCTAGCTCTTCCTATTTTTGCTACTCGACAATTATCGGCCATAAATTTCGGACATTCGAAATTTCTTGTTGGGCAAATCAGGACGCGACTACATATTAGTAATATTTTTACATTTTCCAGTGACAAAAAAAGCAATTACTTTCAAACTGATTTTTCTCTACGTTTATACTAACATTTTTTTAACATAACTTTTGTTGATTTTATTGACTTTTAATAATAATTTTCAACTTCAGACTAGTCTCCAGATTTTCCATGGTTAGGTTCCTGGGCTATTAACAGGGTAGCCTGGGTGAGATATTCCAATATTATATCATCGAATATAGTTTGACGAAATCATAACTAATCCTTTGGCAGGTGTGAGACTTGTAGGAGGAACCTGGAACAGAGAGGGAAGAGTGGAGGTGTTTCACAGTGGCTCCTGGGGAACTGTTTGTGATGATATATGGGATATAAATGATGCTCAAGTTGTTTGTCGTGAGCTTGGGTATCCTAATGCCCTCAGTGCCCCACAGTCTGCACACTTCGGTTCTGGAAGTGGCCAAATTTGGCTGGACGATGTGCAATGTCTGGGACATGAAAGTTCCATTTTGAATTGTCAACATGCTGGTTGGGGTGTAGAAAACTGCGTGCACAGTGAAGATGCATCAGTGATCTGTTCAAGTAGTAAGTATGACCACAAATACCTCTGTAATGCCATCAACTCTTCCTTCGCTTGTCTACATGCCTGGTGTCGTAACTGTCAATACATCACGTCGGACATCAATCCCCGCTTCCCAAATGTTTAAAATACTATCAGTAAATAATTTACCTGCCAAAAAGGGAACGTACTGTATTGCATCTTCTGCTGTCGGTGCTTCCGTTTATTTCTCACTTCCAATCTTAAAAGAAAGGAAGTGGAAAATTAATGCAAACCATCTTCAAGTTGGGCACCATACAACCACATGGGCTCAACACGGTTTTCCATTTCCTTTTAACTGCGCGCGGTCATGCACTCTTCTCTTAGCGTGCGCTATTATTTTTTTTTTCAAATTAACAAGTCGCGTTCAAAACAACGGTCATCAACTGGGCAAAGCCTGAAACGTCGTTGATGTAGAGTTACTTGACACTTACAAACAAATGTCAATTTTATTTTTCCGATATCTTTATTTCTACTTCAAATTCTTGTTTATAAGTGTCACGCATCCATGGCAATTTAATTTTTAAACATTTTCCAGTGACGAAAAGAGTAATTACTTTCAAACTGATCTTCCTTTATGTTTATACTAACATTCTTTTTTATAAACATAACGTTTATTGTGAATTTAAAGTAAACCTTTGATACCGACAGATATAAATTTTTCGTCAATCACATGATGTATTTTAAAACAAAAATAATTTTAAACTCGTATCCAGAATTTCCACCTTTAGGTTACCTGTCTGGGTAAAATATTCCAACACCATATCATCGAACGTGGTTTAAAGAAATCAAAACTATATGTAATCCTTTGGCAGGTTTAAGACTGGTTGGAGGAACCTGGAACGGAGAGGGAAGAGTAGAGGTATTTCACAGAGGCTCCTGGGGAACTGTTTGTGATGATAGCTGGGATTTAAATGATGCTCAAGTTGTTTGTCGTGAGCTTGGGTATCCTAACGCCCTCAGTGCCCCACATTCTGCACACTTCGGTTCTGGAAGTGGCCAGATTTGGTTGGACGATGTACAATGTCAGGGCCATGAAAGTTCCATTTTGAATTGTCAACACGCTGGTTGGGGTATAGAAAACTGCGGGCACCATGAAGATGCATCTGTGACCTGCTTTGGTAAGTATGACGTTGAGTAAAAATTGTGTTCAGCCAGGAATGGACTCTGATTTCCCAGGTTACCGGCGGGATCTTGGAATAATATTACGAGCTGAAGTTCGAAAAAAAGTAACACGCTTTGCCACCTTGTGCACTAGGGAATAATATTTTCAATGAGTTTGAGGAAAACTAGTTAAGAGAAACCGAACAGGTATCTTTTGGAACAAGAGGAATTTAGTGTTTATCCCCTATTTCTCAGATCATACTTTGAACATTATAACTGCGGCCTTCATATAGCACTTGATTTAATCTGGATTGAACCCTCAAATATAAAGGAAATTTGAACATTGTTTTATGTTTTTTTTATATTGGTTCATACCTGGCCTAAAGCTGGTGTATATATTTTAAAATGACTTCTGTGCGCATGTTATCAATAGCGACGAAATCGGATTTGGAGTCGGAGTCAGGTACGTTCTAGTGCAAATATAAAAAAACGGAGTCGTAATCGGAATCGGAAGGATCACAAGGTTGAAAAGCAATGAGTTTCAAACTGATCTATCTCTATGTTTACACCTAACATTATATTTATAGACGTAATTTAAGGTTAACAATGACAAATAGTCGGAACGTTTTCATGATTCGCATGATGTATTTTAGAACTACAATAATTTCAACTCGTCTCCAGATTTTCCATGGTTAGGTTCCTGGGGCCGTATTCACGAAATCCTACCTAAGATATATCTTAAGATATAACTTAAGTGAAAATTTAGGAGCTTTCTAAGATATGTTCTAAGGGCTATTCACGAACGCTATCTTATGACCATCCTAAGGTAAGCGTAACTTAGCAGTCTCCTAAGTTTAATGGTCGCGGGCAGTTATCGATTAGTAAAAGTAAACCAATCAGAGACAGTTTATATGGCGCGATCTTATGAATAATAAGTTATGAAAATTACATGAATGAATATTTTGTATTGTGTAAATTGTTGTTGTAATCACAATGACGATACAATAATCTTTATTTCATCTCGAATTTAAGATAACAAAACCGTGTAATATCTTCGTTCATGGTCAGTAGCGAAAGCAACAAACAAATCCATCATCATTTTAATAGGGTCTACTTCGATATTTCTTGTACAAGGGCTTATTTTCACGAAAAACGGAAATATAACTCTGCAAAGAGAAAGAAATGTGGAACCCGTTAATGACACGAAACTAACTAAATATAAAACTAACCGAGTTGTTTGACATCACTAGAAAATATTTAATTTTTCTTAGCAATATAATGCTTTAAAATGTTTATCTAATCGGTAACTATTGTGATACACAATAATCACGCTGAAAATCGACGTAAAACTCGTTAACAATCGAATTTAGCGTCCGTCAAGACATGTTTTAATAAGTTAGGAGGTCAATTTTGACCTCCTAAGTTTAGGAGAAAAATTAAGACATATCTTAAGTTAGGAGGTCTTCGTGAATACCAGTTAAGACATGTCTTAAAAATTTAGGAGGTCCTAAGTTTAGAAGAAAAAATAAGACATGTCTTAAAATAGGAGGTTTTCGTAAATACCAGTTATCTCCTAAGTCATATCTTAGGAGGCTCTTTGGACTTAGGATGCTTTCGTGAATACGGCCCCAGGGCTATTAACAGGGTAGCCTGGGTAAGATATTGCAATACTATATCATTGAATATAGTTTGACGAAATCATAACTTATTATTTGGCAGGTTTGAGACTGGTTGGAGGGACCTGGAACGGAGAGGGAAGAGAAGAAGCATTTCACAGTGGCTCCTGGGGAACTGTTTGTGATGATAGCTGGGATATAAATGATGCTCAAGTTGTTTGTCGTGAGCTTGGGTATCCTAACGCCCTCAGTGCCCCACATTCAGCACACTTCGGTTCTGGAAGTGGCCAGATTTGGCTGGACGAAGTACAATGTCAGGGCCATGAAAGTTCCATTTCGAATTGTCAACATGCTGGTTGGGGTGTAGAAAACTGCGTGCACAGTGAAGATGCATCAGTGATCTGTTCAAGTAGTAGTAAGTATAAACACAAATACTTCTGTACTGCCGTCAACTATTCCTTCGCTTGTCTACTTGCCCGGTGTCGTGTCTGTCTTTCCTTTACGTCGAACATCAAACTCCGCAGCCCAAATGTTTAAGAGCGCCTGTCAGTAAAAATCACACAAATTAAATTTTTTTTGGCAAGTAATAAAAATTCGATTTCTTTCATATTTTAAAGTTAAATAGATTAAGGTATAACACAAATCACTGGATACTTTTTTTCTGCCAAATATCTTTTTATTTAAAAGAAAAATTCTAAAAACGAAATTCCTTTAAAATCGCCATTTGAGGCCGAAAATTATTGCATAACGTTGACAGTATCGTTTGCAAAAACAAGTAACACTACGGTATTAAGGTCGCGGGGGACAGGTTCCGCTTATCAGTATGCATTTATGAAAAGAATATGCACGAAGAGCGACGGCTGATACCGAAAATGCGCGAAGTATTCACGAACAGGCTTTGTAATGTTTCTGCATCAATAATTACACGTGCAAAGTTCTGTACGGTAAAATACACTATTTTTCAACGCATTGTTCTTCCTGCATGAAGTGTTGACAATAGCCCGTGGATTAAAATTAACAAAATTACCACCGTGTTTGCTCGGGAAGCCTTCGGAAGCGTAAAAACACGCAAAACAAGCAATTTTGTGTCCAAGAATTCAGCGCGGATAGAGAATTTTATACGTTGACACTGCAGGGAGGTAAACTATGTGTATTGTGGATTGTTATATCTGACTCAAATGTTTTAAATAGGCTTTCAAAGGGAAGATATGAGGCTTCAAATTCTAACATGGACTATTTCACTCCTTTAAAAGCTAATAACTTTTAATTATAGTTGAAATCAAAAAATCGAAGTCAGGTATGACACAACAGATTCGACAGACCAGTGAGACAGTGGTGAGATCAACTTGCTTTGTGTTCTTCTCGAGGAGCAAACTTGGACACAAAACCACGTTTTAAAAAATATAACTTTGGTGGCTTACAGCATTGCCACAAAGCGCGATCCCTTCGATAAAAAACAATCCTTATGCACTTCCATTATTTGTCAATATCTCTTTTAATTGTTAACGACATCGGCTTTCAAACGTTCACGATATAAAGTTTATATAAGTGACACCCCTGCCAAAATTTTGCCTTATGAATTTATTCATGGCCCGAGGTATCCCCCGCGTCCTTAAAAACACGAAAATCGTATTTTGCAATCTTTACATATTTAGTAGAGTGATTTGTGGAATTATTACGTTGTTCTTTGCGTGCAAAATAATTATATTTCGAATACACACATTTCTCTTCTTTAAAAGTACTTCGTAAACAAAAACAAAAAAATACCACGTGCCATACATTCAAACGGATTAAGTTTCTGTTGGTTAATTTTTGTAAAGATGATCTTAAGATTGCCGTAAAAATTTCTTTGGGCAAACGATTTAGAGCGACGCGAGAGCATTTCAAATTGAGATTAAAGTAGCAATATAGAATAAATGTTTTGAAATTTTCTTACATTATTTGCTGTAGAACACTGGTCTGGAGATCATTTTTTTGTATTTTTCATCGTTCTTCGTACGTACTTTAGTCTTGTTTACAACGTCCGATGAACGTCGGACGACAACAACGCAATATTAAACGGTCGGGAGCCAATGTTTGTTAAACTTTCGACACATTTAAGCATCACGGCATCTATTTAAAAGGCTTAGTACTTTTTGGAGCGTTCCTCGGTTTTGTAGTGCACTTTTGTTGTCTAAAATATTTCAAATACCACTTCAGACGGTACAAACGTTTCGTTATTAATAATTGTTCTTAAGCATATTAATTGGTAGCAATAGCCTTTTGCGTCCTTTTTGCCTTTTCCTTTTTTTTAGAATATATTTAGTTATTCTCTTCTCGTCTGTCCACATACACTGGTACATGTTGGTCGGCTCATGCACATATAAAACATTCTGAAACTAACGACTTTGATTTGTGCAAGCTTATGACGGGAAACCTTTTAATCAGCGGTGGGGAAAATGTAGAGGGAAAGAAGAAACTTACTGTATTTTCTTTATTGGGCGTGGCATAATATATCATGAAGCGTGCTCTGTTTTGAATGATAGGTGGGTTCTATAACAAGTTCTATTCTTGGTTTTCACATGACGTCATAAAAATTAAAAAGTCTAAAGTATACATCCTACAAAGCTGTTTCTAACATGGTATGTGGATACAAGTGTTATAATCTTTCACAAAAAGTTTCAGGTTTTAACGATGTTTTGCTTTCGATTTACAAAGGTTTTAAATGTGTCACGCAATGCGTCACGCTATTTCAGATAAGCCGCGAAAATAAACAAAATTGAATCAGCTGAAAGTTATTGTTTGCATTATAAGTGCTTATAAGCCGAGTTAATGGAGCTTATAGCAAATACAATGTTTTTGGATGTGATTTTTGGTGTAATTAAGACTTTGAATTTTTGGCCGCCATCTTTGTGCCCCTGAGTGGGGCACAAAGATGGCCGCTCCATACATTTCTTACTAAAAATGTCTAATACTCGTTCGCCTATAACTCTTGAACAAAATGCTTTTGCGTTTCAAAATTTGGCCAAAATGTGTAGTTTTAAACTCTCTACAATTCCATAAACATTTTGGATTCGAAATCTATTTTTTAATGCTTCTGAATTTTGATATGACGTAACTGAAAGCCAAGAATATCGTTTTTTATTAATAGTGTTTTTAAGAGTGATATTCTGTTAAATTATGGTTAGGGCATTTGAATAATATATCATCGAATATAGTTTGACCAAGTCATAACTAATCCTCCTTCAGGATCGAGACTGGTTGGAGGAAATTGGAACGGAGAGGGAAGAGTAGAGGTATTCTACAGTGGCTCCTGGGGAACTGTTTGTGATGATAGCTGGGATATAAATGACGCACGAGTCGTTTGTCGTCAGCTTGGGTATCCTGATGCCGTCAGTGCTCCACAGTTTGCACACTTCGGTTCTGGAAGTGGCCAGATTTGGCTGGACGATGTACAATGTCACGGACATGAAAGTTCCATTTTGAATTGTCAGCACGCTGGATGGGGTGTAGAAAACTGCGGGCACCATGAAGATGCATCAGTGATCTGTTCAAGTAAGTATGACCACAAATACATCTGTACTACCGTCAACTCTACCTTTGCTTGTCTACGTCCCCGGTGAGGTATCTCAGACATCAACACCCACAGCCAATATGTTTCAATTGCCATCCGTGAATATTTTACCCGCCAATTAGCGAACGTGGTGTATTGCATATCCTGCCCATCGATGCTCCCGTTTATACATCGGTTCCAACCTCAAAAGGAAGAAAGTGGAAATGGAAACCATCTTCAAGTTGGGTGCCATGCAACCGCATGGGCTCAACACGGTTTTCCATTTCCTCATAACTGCGCTCGCTCACGCACTATTTTCTTGCGCGCAATCGCAAGTTTTCAAAACAAGTCGCGCTCAAAACAACAGTCATTAACCTGATGTAGGGATAATCCCGAAACGTCATTGATGAAATTTACTAAAACAAAAACGAGTTAATTGAATTTTTCCAATATGTTTGTTTATTCGTATTAACAATGATTTAGAAATACATAGACAAGTAAAAACAAGCGATATAATATCCCGACGTTTCAGCGACCTCATGACGCCATTATCAAGGGTACAAATGAGAATAAAATTAACAAATGCGAGTTCAAGAGGAGGTGGCTACACAAATATTTTAGCACGGACTCTGCCATTAATACCTTTATCAACTCGAGAATTGCTGACCAGCAACCATTGCAGGCTTCGGGAAATTTGGCGGGAAATGACGTAACCCGAGTAGTCTTACCCTTTAAGGACCAAGACTCCGCTAACATTGTTAAGACGCAGTTGAAAGACCTTAGCATTAAACTCCAGACCACAATCCAGCCCGTATTTGTCAGTCGGAAAATTGGCCAAGACCTTAAAGATTGTGAGACTAAACCGCAGTTAGTTAATCAACAGTGCGTAGTGTACCAGTTTAAATGTAACCTGTGTGATACAGGGAGCTATGTTGGCTACACGCGCGGGCATTTATATGCCCGCGTGGATGGCCATAAAAGCACGTCATCTTCAATACGCAAGCACTATGACAACGACCACGCGGGTGCTGTCCCTGAGGACCTCCGTAGCTGTTTCAATGTTCTCAAGAAATGCATGAACAAATTTGATTGTCTAGTCAACGAGATGCTTTACATCAAACAATTAACACCGAGTTTGAATGTGCAAACGGATTCTATCCGTGCTAAAATATTTGTGTAGCCACCTCCGCTATGTAAATTAGTTATTACTCTTGAACTCGCATTTGTTAATTTTATTCTCATTTGTACCCTTGATAATGGCGTCATGAGGTCGCTGAAACGTCGGGATATTATATCACTTGTTTTTACTTGTCTATGTTTGTTTATATTTCTAATTATTGTCTATAAGTGTCATTATCCGCATCCGTGGCAAGTCAATTTTTGAATTATTTTCTTCTGTACTAACAGTGTAGTCAGGGTAAGGGTAAGTAAGGTAGTCAGGGTATCCCAATACTATATCATCGAATATAGTTTGACAAAATCTGAACTAATCCTTTGGCAGGTGTGAGACTGGTTGGAGGAAACTGGAACGGAGAGGGAAGAGTGGAGGTATTTCACAATGGCTCCTGGGGAACTGTTTGTGATGACAGCTGGAATATAAATGATGCGCAAGTTGTTTGTCGTGAGCTTGGGTATCCTAACGCCTTCAGTGCCCCACATTCTGCACACTTCGGTTCTGGAAGTGGCCAGATTTGGCTGGACGATGTGCAGTGTTTGGGACATGAAAGTTCCATTGCGGATTGTCAACACCGTGGTTGGGGATCACATAATTGTGGTCACAGCGAAGATGCATCAGTGATATGCTCTAGTAAGTTCAAGGTTGAGTGAAAATGTTGTGCAATCAGTATTAGTTCGGTAAGAATACAGTCAATATTGTGAGTTTTAGTTTGACAAAATGACACGTTTTATACTAGTGCAATATATTTTCAATTGAATTTTGATGAAACCTAGTTAAGAGAAACCGAAGTTGAAAAAAAAATATATTGGAATTTTTCTTAAAGGATGGATACATGGTTTCATTTAACCATGTATCGTTTACAACAATAGGAATTCAGTGTTTCTCCCCTTTTTCTCAAATCTTTCTTTGAACATTAAAACGGCGGCCTTCATTTTGCACTTGATTGATCTGAATTTAAGTCAAATACAAAGGATATTTGAACATTGTTTTATGTTTTTTTTAATATTGTTATAATACCTGACCTACAGTTTTTAAATGTATTTATATCGACGCAAGTTCTATCTTAAATTATACAGACCAACCCTTAAGCGCGAACTCTGCTTTACATTCTCGGTAGTTTTCCCACGAACGATAAACTCAGAAAGTAAACAACTGTGTTGGATAAATCTGGCCACGTTTGTGGCAGGTTTAATGGAATCAATGAGCTAAAATGATCAACACAGCGTTAATACTAAAACAGATTAAGCTCTTGAATAAAGACGGGGCGACAAAAATCCGCCTTTCAATAAAACTAACTAGAAAGTAAAAACCACAATCCGTTGGTGGGCGAGAGGGGAAGGCGGCGGGAAAGAATTTTCTCGGAACGAGATCTGGTTGCTCTGATGGCGAAGGAAAGAAGGAAGAGTACCTTGTAAAACAATGCCTATATCCGAGCTTGACGCCGCCCTCTAACCTCATTGGCTAGATTTAATGGCACTCACCGTACCTGGTGCACACCGCCCCAACGGATTATTATGTGTAGAACTTGCCCCGACATAAATGACATCATGTCTGACCATAATGTCTGCTTTTTAAAATACCTCCTCGTTCCAAGGGTTTTATTTCAGAGTTCGCATTGCTTATTAAAGTTAATTTACATACAGTTAGGCTGATTCCCATTAGTGACGAAATCGGAGATGGAGTCGGAGTCAGTTACGTTCTAGTGTAAATATATAATAAAAGAGTCGCAATCGGAATTGGGTTAAAAAATTGTCTTATTTACAGACATAATTTTCATTGTCATGTGAATTTAAGGTTAACACTGACAACTTATCAGAACGCTTTCGCCATTCTCACGATATATTTTAGAACTACAATAATTTTGAACTCGTCTCCAGATTGTCCATGGTTTGGTTTGGCCTACATGTTGTAAATGTATTTTAAAATGCCTCCTCGTTTCAATGGTTTTGTTGGGGTGTTGTTCTAGAATTCGCATGGGGTTTTGTTTCAGAGTTTGCATTGCTTAAACAAGTTAATTTACATACAGTTAGGGCTGATTCCCATTAGCGACGAAATCGGAGATGGAGTTGGAGTCGGATACGTTCTACTGAGTGTAAATATATAATAAAACAGTCGCAATCGGAATCGGACGGATCACAAGGTTAAAAAGCAATGAGCTTGAAACTGATCTACCTCTATGTTTATACTAACATTGCATTTACATTTCATTGTCGTGTGAATTCATGGTTAGCACTGATAACTTATCACAACGTTTTTGGTCATTCTCACGACATATTTTAAAACTACAATAATCTTCAACTCGTCTCCAGATTTTCCATGGCTTGGTACTCGGGCCTGGTTGTTCAAAGCCCGATTAGTGCTAATCCTAGGTTAACTATAAATAATACCGAAAAAAAAAAGTTAATCCTGGATTAGCACTAATCGGGCTTTGATCAACCAGGTCCTGGGTTATTAACAGGGTAGTCGGAGTAAGATATTCCAACATTATATCGTGGAATATAATTTGACCAAATCATAACGAATCATTTGGCAGGCGTGAGACTGGTTGGAGGAACCTGGAACGGAGAGGGAAGAGTGGAGGTGTTTCACAGTGGCTCCTGGGGAACTGTTTGTGATGATATATGGGATATAAATGATGCGCAAGTTGTTTGTCGTGAGCTTGGGTATTCTAACGCCCTTAGTGCCCCACAATCTGCACACTTCGGTTCTGGAAGTGGCCAAATTTGGCTGGACAATGTACAATGCCAGGGACATGAAAGTTCCATTGGGGATTGTCAACACCGTGGATGGGGATCACATGATTGTAGTCACAGCGAAGATGCATCAGTGATCTGCTCTAGTAAGTTCAACGTTGAGTGAAAATGTTGTTCAATCAGTATTAGTCCAGTCAGAATACAGTCAATATTACGAGTTTTAGTTGGACAAAATGACACTTTTGTCTCCTTTTGTACTAGGTCAATATATTCTCAATTTGAATTTTGACGAAAGCTAGTTAAAAGAAACAAAGTTGAAAAAAAAATACTGGAATCTTTGTATTTTGGTGCTGATTTAGGCCTCTGTATTTACGATTGATTCAAAATTCTTAAAGGAAAGTTGCTTGCACATTGTTTCATTTAACCACGCATCGTTTACAACAATAGGAATTCAGTGTTTCTCCCCTTTTTCTCAAATCTTTCTTTGAACATTAAAACAGCGGCCTTCATTTTGTACTTGATTTGATCTGAATTAAAGTCCCCAAATACAAAGGATATTTGAACATTGTTTTATGTTTTATAATATTGTTATAATACAATGTACCTGGCCTGCAGTTTTTACATGTATTTTAAAATGCCTTCTCGTTTCAAGGGTTTTGTTTTAGAGTTCGCATTGCTTAAAAAAGTTAATTTACATACAGTTAAGGCTGATTCCCATTAGCGACGAAATCGGAGATGGAGTTGGAGTCGGATACGTTCCACTGAGTGTAAAAATATAATAAAAAAGTCGCGATCGGAATCGGACGGATCACAAGGTTAAAAAGGAATGAGCTTGAAGCTGATCTACCTCTATGTTTATACTTACAATGCATTTACATTTCATTGTCGTGTGAATTCATGGTTAGCACTGATAACTTATCACAACGTTTTTGGTCATTCTCACGTCATATTTTAGAACTACAATAATCTTCAACTCGTCTCCAGATTTTCCATGGTTTGGTACCTGGGCCTGGTTGTGCAAAGCCCGATTAGTGCTAATCCTAGGTTAACTATAAATAATACCTACAGAGTTAATCCTGGATTAGCACTTATCGGGCTTTGATCAACCAGGTCCTGGGTTATTAACAGGGGTAGTCTGGGTAAGATATTCCAACATTATATTGTCGAATATAGTTTGACTAAATCATAACTAATCATTTGGCAGGTGTGAGACTTGTAGGAGGAACCTGGAACGGAGAGGGAAGAGTGGAGGTGTTTCACAATGGCTCCTGGGGAACTGTTTGTGATGATATATGGGATATAAATGATGCACAAGTTGTTTGTCGTGAGCTTGGGTATTCTAACGCCCTCAGTGCCCCTCAGTCTGCACACTTCGGTTCTGGAAGTGGCCAAATTTGGCTGGACAATGTACAATGCCAGGGACATGAAAGTTCCATTCGGGATTGTCAACAAAGTGGATGGGGATCACATGATTGTAGTCACAGCGAAGATGCATCAGTGATCTGCTCTAGTAAGTTCAACGTTGAGTGAAAATGTTGTTCAATCAGTATTAGTTCAGTCAGAATACACTCAGTCAATATTACGAGTTTTAGTTTGACAAAATGACACTTTTGTCTCCTTTTGTACTAGGGCAATATATTTTCAATTGAATTTTGACGAAACCTAGTTAAAAGAAACCGAAGTTGAAAAACAAAAAAAATACTGGAATCTTTGTATTTTGGTGCTGATTTAGGCTTCTGTATTTACGATTGATTCAAAATTCTTAAAGGAAAGTTGCTTGCACATTGTTTCATTTAACCACGTATCGTTTACAACAAGAGGAATTCAGTGTTTCTCCCCTATTTCTCAAATCTTTCTTTGAACATTAAAACGGCGGCCTTCATTTTGCACTTGATTTGATCTGAATTAAAGTCACCAAATACAAAGGATATTTGAACATTGTTTTATGTTTATTAATATTGTTAAAATACTTGGCCTACAGTTTTTTAATGTATTTTAAAATGCCTCCTCGTTGCACGGGTTTTGTTTCAGAGTTCACATTGCTTAATAAAGTAATTTACATACAGTTAGGGCTGATTTCCACTAGCGACGAAATCGGATCGGAGATGGAGTCGGAGTCGGATACGTTCTACTGAGTGTAAATATATAATAAAAGAGTCGCAATCGGAATCGGACGGATCACAAGGTTAAAACGCAATCAGCTTCAAACTGATCTACCTCTATGTTGATATTAACATTGTATTTACATTTCATTGTCATGTGAATTTAAGGTTAACACTAACAACTTGATTGTCCATGGTTTGGTTTGGCATACATTTTGTAAATGTATGTTAGAATGCCTCCTCGTTTCAATGGTTTTGTTGGTGGGTTGTTTTAGAATTCGCATGGCTAAAAAAAGTTAATTTGCATGCAGTTAGGAGCGCATGCGGAGTCGGTGTCAGATACGTTCTGGTACACTGTAAATTCAAAAGTTCTGTTTCAGCTCCAAAGTGCTGAATCAGCTCTGAGTCCTTAAAGCTAATTCAGCCCTTCGTGGGGCCATTTTGGACATTGGTGGGCCTGTTTCAGCCCACATTGTTGCACTGTTTAGGTGCCATTGGGCCAAAACAGCTCCATTTTAGGTCCAAAACAGCACCCTGTTAAGTCCAAACAGCTAATTCAGCCCTTCATGGGGCCATTTTGGACATTGGCGGACCTGATTCAGCCCACATTGTTACACTGTTTTGGTGCTATTGGGCCAAAACAGCTGCATTTCAGGTCCAAAACAGCACCATTTCAGGTCCAAAACAGCTCCCCGTTAGGTCCAAACTGAGCTCCAAATCAGCCCCCAAAATAGTACTGTATTTTACTCACCGAAACAGCCCCAATTTTGAGGCTAAAACAGAACTTTTGAATTTACAGTGTATACGTTTTTGTATAAATATATATAAAAAAGGAATCGGAATCGGAATTGGGAGGAATATATCACAAGGTTTCATTTTCCGGGCTTTTTATTCCGCTTCTGCTTCCGTCTCTTACGTCGCTAGTGGAAACCAGTCACACTACCTTTCGACTCCGACTCCGCTTCCGATTACGTCTCGCTAGTGGCACCAGCATGACAAGCTGGAACCTCGATTTTATTGCAAAAGCAGCGTAGAACGCCGCGTTCATGGCATATTTGTGGGAGATTATAATTAGCTTATCTATGAACTCCATTGTTTTGAAAGAAGAAGGATATCATACTGAGAACATAAAGCATGTCCTAAAGCCGTAAACAACAGCAAATCTAATCAGTTTTTGTCATGTTTTCACATAATCCAATAATTACGATCTGAGCACTGATCGAAAAAGGAACTCAGTTTTTCTTTTTTCAGTGGCGTCATTTACAAATCAAGCGAACGAAACAACGCTTTAGAGAAATACGTTTCGAATTCTAACACGTAATTACATCACGCAATATTTATCATCATTTATGTAACCTTAAATACAACAACAAAATCCGTTGCGATCTGCATGCCGTAAATTTAAATCATTGTTGTACAAATACGGTACCACCAAATCAACTAAAATCTGAACGCAGCTTTTGCACTGTACTATATATCTCCAAGTAATCGTTTAAATGATGCGACAATCGAGACAAAAAAAAAACGCTTTACTAATCGAAGAAGCCAGCGTAAATAGCCGCTGAGTACTCGCTTCAAATTATCACATTAGCAAACTTCAATTAGAGCAGGAATAGCTAACTTGAAAGATTCGTAGAAATCGGCAAAAAGATTTCGGAAAACGCTACCTGGAATAACTACAATAAAAACCCCAATAGTTTTGGAACTGTCTAATTCCGGACGTCCAAACAACAAAGTTATATAGTTATTGTTGTTGCTATTGCCTCAAATGGATCTCATCACCTCAGACGCTTGGGCGTGCCGCCTGTAAGCTTACATAAGGGAGCGGAGACCCCTATATTCTAAAGATTAATTTGCGAAAATATTCCTAGTCTACCAACAAAGTTGCAGTTCTTGTTAGTCCGGCTATCGCCTGAAATGGATATCGATCTCATCACCTTAGAAGCTTTGGCGTGCTGCCTGTAAGCTTACATAAGGGAGCGGAGAACCCTATTTTCCGAAGATTGATTTGTGAAAATGTTCGTAGTCTACAAACAAAGTTATATACATGTAGTTATTGTTAGTCTTTTGCCTCAAATGGATTTCATCACCTCAGAAGCTTGAGCGTGCCACCTGTAAGCTTGCATAAGGGATCGGAGACCCCTATATTCTAAAGATTAATTCGCGAATGTTCCTAGTCTACAAACAAAGTTACAACTAGTATAAGAACTGGCACGAATGGATTCATGGGCACGCCGACTGAAAGCTACACAGATATTTCAATTTTGTCCGCTGTTCTATTAAATTCATAAATGTAGACCGACAACCACAAAATGATTTAATGGGTATTTTGTCGAATTAACAGCAACTGCGTAGGGCGTAATTCTTAATTTTATCCAGGAATAAGTGAACTTCTTGGAACTAGAGCGGAATATTAATCTCCACAACTTGTTTTGATTTATTTAATTTTAATTGATGGGATTTGTCGGCTACCAAAAGTTGTTCAAATTTAGATTGCATAGCTATTGATAAAAAGTACTCCAACAATCGTTACTCGGGTCATGATACGAGCATTAAACATTTAGGCGGGAATTCCCCGATTTTTGGAGCGCATTTATTTGACTATTACAATATCTAAGGATTTGTCGCGTTGTTCGTAAATTGCAAATGGTTCGAATAAAACTGACTAACTTCCGGGATCCAAGAACTTGCAGGATTTCATTTTAGTTATTCGCAAAATTAAAGCAACATTACAATGATGTTTTTTTTTCCGAATTGCTAAAAATATTCCAAGTATTACGAACTACATATTCGCTTAATTTAGTTTCTCAAGAGCGGAAAAAAGTCCATTTTGTTATTCCGTTGCAATAAAGATACAAACCAGTTTGTGATAGTCGTTAAACTTAGGCTAACCAACCTTATGCTTATAAGCTTTTATTTTAGTAAAATATTCAAAATAATCCCTTCCTATTGAAGAAATTATAACTCGGGCACAATGAGTGTTTTCTATTTACAGTAGGTCATACATATAGGTCAAACCAAAAGTTGCAATTTTGCGCGTTGAGGAAGGGAAAAGTGACTCACGCTTTTATAATACATGTAACAACTTGCCAGGCCTCAATTACGTTTTCGCGTTTTCGGGGTCAGGGAAGACGTTAAAAAAGTGCTTGAGACCTTTATATGGACAGGAAAAGTACAACAGTGTTGTTTAAGGTGGCTCGATCGCGTTTTTTAGTGACGATACCTTTCAACTTTGAGAAACTTGTGTACCACCATAAACAATCTATTAAATGAAAAATCGATTGCTACAGCTGTACTAGTGATAGATTAAGTTTCAGATGAGATACGTTTTTATCGAAATCGGAGTCGCCGCAGCAATGTAATAACGGCATATCATAAGACCATAAGACCGAATTTCTTGTCATCAAGAGATAATTTTGGAAAACGCTCTCTACATGTTGGACCTCCACATATTTGTCTTGAGGTCTACAAATTTTAAAAATTTCTTTGAAACCTTTTTTGAGAAATTAAATTTCGAGTGAAGTTTTAAGATGTTAAAATGCGACAAAAAACAAAACAATTTTGAGATGTTTATGAAAATTATGTTTACAAGGCTTAATTAAATCATATTGTAATCTTAAATGAATTTTATACCATCCAAATACCTTGAGTGAAAATCTCAGGGAAATCGTTCCATTTGAATTTTATAAATATTAGCTTGAATATGAACTGGTCTGAAGTGTTATTTCGCTTTTTTCTCAAAAATTGACCCTACACTTATTAAAATGGTCACGAATTTAAAAGCGATATATAGATGAGTTTTAATTTTTTTAACTTAGTCCTCAAGGAGATTAATTTATATTCAATACAATTATTAAGTTTCAAATTCATTGGAACATTCTAAGGCTGTCAATTTTCAGCTTGTACGTAAGAAAATATTGAGAGTGATTTTCGCGCTAGTGGCCTTGTTGCTTCATTATAAATCTCCATTGTCTCGAATCGCCATGCAATTGTAAATTTCAGTATGTAATGAATCCACTGAGAATTGAATTTTACTTTCTTTCAAATAATCATCAAACCTCCCGCTTAAACTGAATAATTAAGGCTGATAAAGGAGTTGATCAAAGAAGACTTGCTTGCTGTAATTAACACATTTTTCCGATGCATTTAGTAATTGTTAGCATACATTAATTAACGCAACCATCAATATGTTCTCGCCAACACAACTGACATCGTTTCAACTGACATACTTTTTATTCCACCCTGTTATGTTAAATTAAGATAAAGTATTTTTGATTTTTACTTACTTACAACAACATCCCTCCAAGGGCCAGTGTCAAGTTCCATGAATGGAGGCATCGCAGGTTCATCACGTGCGTCGGCAAGTGTCTCGCCGTCCATCAGTGCGAGCATTTCAGCTTCAACAAGTGCTTCTGCGAGTGTCTCGCCGTCCAGCAGTGCGAGCGTTTCAGCTTCAACAAGTGCTTCTGCAAGTGTCTCGCCGTCCATCAGTGCGAGCGTTTCAGCTTCAACAAGTGCTTCTGCAAGTGTCTCGCCGACCATCAGTGCAAGCGTTTCAGCTTCAACAAGTATGTCTGAAAGTGTATCACCGTCCATCAGTGCGAGCGTTTCAGCTTCAACAAGTACGTCTGCAAGTGTCTCGCCATCCATTAGTCCAAGAGTTGCGTCTACAGCAAGTAAGTCTGAAAACTTTAGTCTTGCAATCCGTGTTAGACATCTAAAAATATGGTATATGGCAAATATAAAAAAAAAATCATTGACCATGTCACGCAACTTCGTCAAATTGTACTTTTTCAAATGCAATTATCTCCAATGGGCAACATTGTAATTCAACAAACGTTATACTACAACACAAACCTATCCTAGTACTATGTTTCTGTGAAAAAAAATGTTTGGCATCTGTCAAATATTCTTAATGGCATTCATTTAAAGTAAGTGACCAGCGCCTTCAATGTGCTTTTTTTTTCGACACAGAGAATATCAAAAAAGTTGAATGCTGACGAGCCATTCAATGCTATAATTATCAACATGCCTCCTTTCACTATATATTATGCGTCGAAACACATTTTCAAGACAGTTTAACTGCTAAATTTATAGCTGATATGCTAAATATTCGATGACAGCGCAACGTGGACTACGTTAATCAGTATACATAATTAATTAGCATCCACGTCTGCTTTATCGGCTCCATTTGTAGCCTACACATTGTTAGGGGAAAATGTTACCCAGTTGAGTCATTTGAAAACTCTTTTGGGTAATATTTTCGTTGAAATTATCGCTCTGCGCGATTACCTATTTTGGCCATGTTACTCGTGTTTCATTCGGTGTTGTTTTTGTTGTGTTATCATATTTTCCGGCGTATTTTATTATATATTACGGGGGAATACGATATAATACAAACCTGCAGACGATGTAAAGTCAACTTTGGACAAATTTCCAGCTTTGAAATAATTACTTTTCTCTTTTCAAGTCAGTTGAGTGTATTGAATGTTCTGAGCGACAAATGAAATCAATATTGCGTGACAAGGTGAACAGAAATGTTCAGAAAATGTGGTGCGTGCCGTGACACCCGCCAGGGCATTCTTTTGAAAACATTTTGTACTTAGAATATGAAGTTTAGCTGAAAATCCGCTTTATACAGAAATTTAACTTTCTCTTGTATATCTGACTTTTACCATCACATTCAGTTCACATGTTTCTAATTACCAAGGTCTCGCTTTCTGTAAAAATTAGGGTGCGTTCCTTTGGGATGATCCAGATCCGGATCACTGATCCAAGATCACTCGGATCATGCTGCATCAAAGGAACCGATGAATCCTTGTCCAGAGTGGATTCGTCGGTTCCTTTGATGCTTCATGATCCGAGTGATCTTGGATCAGTGATCCGGATCCGGATCATCCCAAAGGAACGCACCCTAAGCGCTTCGTGGCGGTCGGAGTCGTATTATTGTTTACTTGTTCAGTGCAACGGAAAGAGAATATCTGAAGTTTTAAATAGTTTGCGTCTTACTACAGCAGCCTTTATGGCTGCACAATTGTCAGAATTGTCGTGTTCGTTTGTTGCATACTGCAAAAACAGTTGCGTTTTTTCGGCACGATTTCCTGGGCGTATTGAGTTTTTCACTCTGTCTGCATGTGTGAAGGACATCAATGCAAGTCCCATCTGCGACAGGTAAAGTAGCCCAAACTAACGTTAGCACAGAAAGATGTCTTATTTTAGCGCGTGTTGGATTGTTTGATCACGACCCGGGATCACGACGGACATAATATGACTATTTGTCCAAAGCATCGTACTTCGCTAGGAACATGGTGGAGAACAAGCCTGAAATGTCACCATTCTCTTCACGGCAATTCCCGAAGAACCAGGCAGAAGAAGGAGCAAACCTTCAAATAAGCAAAGCTCGATACACAAAGAGATCATGGCTAAATGGAACGCTCTTGTTCCAGATGGTCCAGGTATGAACGCAGACGATACCCGAGTATTCCCATTACTAAATGCATGGTATTGCCGAGCAATTTTAACGAGTAAGGAAATTACAATAATACAAACTAGAAATAAATAGGTTCCGTTCCGCCCCAGAGGAAAAAAAATGTTTTTGTTGCAAACATATTTCAGCCAAATTTTTATTTCCGAAAAAATATATTTTCGCATGATAGGTTCGCATCAAATTGTATTCATGTCATTAATCTGTTTGTCAGCCCATAGCTGGACGAAGCGTTTTAGCCTGCGAGCAAGCTCTCGGGCTCGGGGTTTAGGGTTAGCCCGAGAGCTTGCTCGCAGGCTAAAGCGTTTTTGGTCGCTTGTCCATTTGCGTACTGTTTCTTGCCTTAACTGTCAGGAATCTCGTTGGCATACCAAAAAATTGCCCCCTGAAAGGAGACATTTGTTCCGGGCGTGCGCGTTACTAAAATGAACTATTGAGCTCGAACGGCCTGGGCGCGAGTCCGCGGGTAGTAAGTTCGTGTTCCAGTACACCAAATTGAAAATCAATAACAATGTTGTCCCCTAAACCACCACCAATCCTAACCACCCGTCATGGAAAATCACTACACATCATCGCACGTTGCTAGACCTAATCAACTTCCCTAGAAATCATCTAATGGAACTAGACATCATCCAACATCACTAGGCATCATACAGGATACTGGAACACGAACTTATTCCCAGTCCGCGCAAGTCACCAATAGAAGCCAAAATGAGCTCAGTCGAAGCATATTGCACTAAAAAAATGGCAACATGACGGGCTTTATTTCGCTCCAACTAAATCATATTTCCCACCAAAATGTTTACTAGATCCCAGTCTCTTCAAAACCGAGTGTGTATGTTGACATTACGCCTATCGAAATGAGTTATACCGCTAAAAGCGATGACCGCGCGGTTGAACTCCATACAAGCCTTCACGTGACATTGGTCACTTCAAGGTCAAAATGACGGGACTTTTTTTTAAGTTATTAAAATATTTTAACGTTTCCAGATAGAATAATAACCATATTACTGCAATCCGAGTGTGGATTTTCGAAAGGTAATTCATAAATGGGCGAAATTTTGATTATCCCTTCAAAAAATGGCGTTTTCGCTGTGATTTTAAGGGTCAAATTGGGGGTCTGGGGACGAGCTAAAAATTTAGAGGCAAATGTCATCCAATTTTTGCCATGATTCTCATTAAAACGTATAACTGGCAACCTAGCGGTATTCTCCTATAAGCTGAATACAAAAATAACTAACAGGCGAGTACAAAACGTGGACACCGCCTTCTGGACCTCTTCTGGACCCCCCTTCTGGACCCCCTCTTTTTCTTCCAGGAAATTGCCAATTAATACATTTGTGCGAAGTAGCAAAAAAAAAATGTAAAAAAAAAAAAAAAAAAATATATATATATATATATATATATATATATATATATATATATATATAAATATTAAAATTGAAATAAACAGAACATAAAAACAACTGAGCGACTGGAAAAGGATTTGAAGCGCACTATAAAAAAATTACAACATATTTCCCGCCTTTACGATTGCACCATAAGCTCTTTACATAACTACTGCTGACTGTTACCTGGCTGTTAAAATGGAGGTGAGTGTTTTTCAGGTTTCTTTACTATTTGATGTAGAATCTGGTCTTTTCGGAGACCATCGTTAAATAATAATGACATACCGCGAAAAGAAAGTCTGCAGCTGCTTAATATTATATTTTTTCTACATTTTTTCCTACTTCGCACACGTGTATTAATTCAAAACAGTCATTTGTCAATTTCTTGGAAAAAGAGGTGATCCTGAAGGGGGTCCAGATGTGGGTCCAGAAGGGGGTCCAGATGGGGTCTAGGTGGGGGTCCAGATGGGAGAAAGTACAGTGCAATCGCCAATTTCCGGCTGCATGCAACCACGTGTCACTTCCGATTTCTTACTAAATTCTTCATACTACTAATCGTTTTCTCGGTAAATGATTCTCTATTCTAGACCAAAACTATCTGATTTCTATACCCTATCACGTACAAAATTGTTTGAAACCCATGCCCTACATATAGTGTAAATATGAGAGTTAAATCCACGGGTATCGTCTGCGTTCAAAGACTTCAAACCTGCACCATCTGGAACAAGAGCGTTCCATTTAGCCATGATCTTTTTGTGTAACGAGCTTTGCTTATTTGAAGTTGCCTGGTTCTTCGGGAATTGCCGTGAAGAGGATGGTGACATTTCAGGCTTGTTCTCCACTATGTTCCTAGCGCAGTACGATGCTTTGGACAAATGGTCATATTATGTCCGTCGTGATCAAACAATCCAACACGCGCTAAAATAAGACATCTTTCTGTGAAACACTCAATACGCCCAGGAAATCGTGCCGAAACATCGCAACTGTTGTTGCAGTATGCAACAAACGAACACGACAATTCTGACAATTGTGCGGCCATAAAGGCTGCTTGTAGTAAGACGTAAGCTATTTAAAACTTCAAATATTCTCTTTTCGTTGCACTAAACAAGTAAACAATAATACGACTCCGGCCGCCGCGAAGCGCTTCGTTCGTGATTTATATTTTGTTGCTTACAGAAAGCGAGACCTTGGTAATTAGAAACATGTGAACTGAATGTGATCGTAAAAGTCAGATATACAAGAGAAAGTTAAATTTCTGTATAAAGCGGATTTACAGCTAAACTTCATATTCTAAGTACTTGACTCAAGTAATTATAATAAATGTGAACCTGAACTTTATTTTCAAGCCAAAATGTTTTTTAAAGAATGCCGTGTCGGGTGTCACACCACGCACCCACATTTTATGAACTGTTCACCTTGTCACGCAATGTTGATTTCATTTGTCGCTCAGAACATTCAATACACTCAAAAATGACTTGAAAAGAGAAAAGTAATTATTTCAAAGCTGGAAATTTGTCCAAAGTTGACTTTACATCGTCTGCAGGTTTGTATTGTATCGTATTCCCCCGTAATATATAATAAAATACGCCGGAAAATATGATAACACAACAAAAACAACACCGAATGAAACATGAGCAACATGGCCAAAATAGGTAATCGCGCAGAGCGATAATTTCAACGAAAATATTACCCAAAAGAGTTTTCAAATGACTCAACTGGGTAACATTTTCCCCTAACAATGTGAAGGCTACAATTGGAGCCGATAAAGCAGACGTGGATGCTAATTAATTATGTATACTGATTAACGCAGTCCACGTTGCGCTGTCATCGAATATTTAGCATATCCAGCTATAAATTTATCAGTTAAACTGTCTTGAAAATGTGTTTCGACGCATAATATATAGTGAAAGGAGGCATGTTCATAATTATAGCATTGAATGGCTCGTCAGCATTCAATTTTTTTGATATTCTCTGTGTCGAAAAAAAAGAACATTAAAGACGCTGGTCACTTACTTTAAATGAATGCCATTAAGAATATTTGACAGATGCCAAAACATTTTTTTCACAGAAACATAGTACTAGGATAGGTTTGTATTGTAGTATAACGTTTGTTGAATTACAATGTTGCCCATTGGAGATAATTGCATTTGAAAAAGTACAATTTGAAGAAGTTGCGTGACATGGTCAATGATTGACAGCTCTTAATTGACAGGAATAATATTAAATTACATGAACTTTAAGTTTTCAGTTCCTAAGGGTTCCAGCAATTGTTGGATGAAATTAGATTAGAATCCATTACATTCTGTTAGTTTGAGAGAAGTCTCTTGTCAGTGCATTTTTAAGGGATATTTTTGGGTTTTACCCCTGGGAATTGAGGTGGGGCCTCTAATACCCCAGGGAATGGTCAGGGGACCGAACCACTTTGGTTTCTTGAATAACTTAGTGAACCTAAAAATCTGTGAAAGTTTGAAAGAAATCGGTGAGATGGCATGTGTCACGTCTGCCTGGTCCTCTCGTGGACGGACTCTTAAAAGTTTCTCTGATATTGAAAAGGACTATATAGATGCAATGAAGTGTAATATTCCGCTGTGGAATAGCAATTCCAAAAAATAATAATAATAATGACAAACAAATGTATTGGGAATGAATTAAAATTGAGCTTTAGCGATAAGAGCAAATAACGACATTCATCAGTGGTATTCGCCTTAGAGAAAACGAATTTAAAGTATTGCATTATGCAGATGATATAACTGGGATTTTGAAAAATGCATTAAAGATATATTCAGATGTACTAAAAAAATTTAAAAAGTTTCAGGTTTACAAATTGATATTTCAAAATCTGCATGCATGTGGATAAGGCGAGGGTTGTGATTGCAAGCGCGGAACCTTAAGGCTGGAGTGTAAACAACGACTGAAGAGAATGAAAAATACAGCTAACTGGTGGAAAGGAAGATGGCTTTCTATTTATGATCTTGTACAAATTATCAATTCACTCCTCTCAAAGATGATTTATGTTCTTTACGATTGGATGTACTGTCGAGGGGGCTGTTGTAATTCAAGTGGAAAGATTTCCATGTCTGTACTAGAGTGACCAGGATGGTTAAAAAACTAAAATTATTTTATCAGTTGTATTTTCTTGCATCCATAAACAGCCAGTCAAATTGCTCCAACATCATCATCTTCCGTGTCGGCAAGCCATTATGCATCATCCAGTTCGTATGCACTACCAACTCCAGTGGACTTTCAGTTGCATGTACCAACGGACTGTGCTCAAATCTGTTCAAACAGCCCAGGCAGCTACAGCTGTTCATGTTCGAGTGGATATCGACTGGCTTCTGATGGAAAATCCTGCTTAGGTAAGATCCATGCTAAAATTTGAATAAGACTCATAGAAAAGCTTTGCCTGATCCGATATAGTTTTGCTAGCAACTGTGAAAGTTCGGAGGAAAAACAGCTTTAACCCTCAGTCGTACAAGTGGGGTTGGTTGCCACTCACGCCCCTTAAGGTTTTTCTCCCATATTTTCAAGACCACAACCCATAATATTTACCTTATCTTGTAGAGCTCATCGCGGGCTATCTATTAGATGTAAAATATTGCAACATCGCAAAAACCTAACGGGGGGGGGGGGGGGGGGGGGGGGAGGGGTTGCAACACCCCCCACCCACCCCCCTTGTACCACGGTGGGGGCATAGGTTTGCGAGTACGTCCGAGGGTTAAATTTCGAACACTCGGCCTTTTTTCTGTGTGGTAGTTGTCGTTCTTCTACTCTAAACGTTGTGTATTTTAATAAGAGCGAGTGTTTTAGGACCCGGTAGAAAAAAAAAAGTAACATAATGTTCGGATGATTATACGCCTGCATTTCTAGTCGCAGTCTTTTCAACATATTTGAGCTTAATATATATATATATATTTTTTTTTTCCACTCTTTAAGTACTCGTACTTTAACAATGTTCCTTTAAAAATCACTTGTCATTAAATGAAACCACACATAGTTATGAATCTCGATCAGCATCTCATTTATTTATTGATATGTTATAGAAGAACAGATTACGGAACCATTACGGGATATATTCATATCTATATAATTGTTATCAATCGATAAATCAATCAATCGTTTATTTGTCTTTTAATTTAAAACTAATTACATGATATGTAATTATATGTTATATGGGAATCTTCCTAGAAAAGTTCAATAGAGCTTGCTAAGATCTCCTGACATTTAACTATTATAGCGCTCAAGCTTGCGTGATATCGCCTAATTTTAGCCGACTCGGCCCACGGCCTCGTCGGCTAAGTATTAGGCGATATCACGCGCGCTAATTTCGCGCTATAATAGTTTTATAATTCAACACATTGATAACAAAGCACAGTTTGAAGAAAAAATATCGCCGACAAGCCTTTTATTTAAAAAAAAAGCTTACATATGTTTTACCGCGCGAAACCTGCAAAATCATATATCAATATTGCGCAAGCTTGAACACTATAACTGTTTTATAATTCAACACACTGATAACAAATCACGAGAAAAAAATTCATTGAGATATACAACCTTTCATTAAGTAAAAAGGCTAACAACAGTATTTTACCTCGCACCATTTCTTAAACAACAAGCAGCGAATGCCGAAACTTTTGCCAAGCTAAAATTAATTTAGCGTACACAATCAGTTGAGAGTTTCTACAAAGAGCTATCGTCTACTCAAAGAACGGGACAGAGTAGTGACTACAATAATTAAAACACAGTAAAATGGCATAGAATGTCTTAGTTACAAGTGTTTCGTATCTTTAAAAGTTCAATTCAGAATCAAAACAAATTGAACAAACACAAGGCTACGAACCTAAACATAGCGGCGAAAAGTCGGAAAGAACTGCAGCGTGGACAGTATGTCTTACAAAAATTCACAGCTAGAGGATACAAGAAACGGTTAAAACATCGTACCTGTAGTTGATTTGGCTTTTTATTCCCTTCCATCAGCACCAAATTTTCAAACATCGAAGTACAAGCTGAGTCGATCAATGTTGTTTACAAACTTGCTCGTTTTTTAGCTCCTACAGCCGTAATGACGAGATCAGAAACTTTTCTGAGGAAGCATCGAGTCTATATCATATTCCAGAGGTGATTACCAAAGGAATTTTACAAAAATTGTGCTCCTTCATTCACTCCTTGTCGAGCGGTTCAACTTTTGAACCAGTTTTCATTCAGCTCCGCCAAGAAACACTGCGACCGCGACAACGCGAAAATTTCGTGCCTTTTTTGTCCAAACATGTGAACAATATTTTTTTCTCTTTTCTTCTCTTTTTTTTTTCTTTCTTTTCCCTTTTTTAACTAATAGTTCACGCACTTTTTCGCCCAAAAACACGAAATTGCAGGCAGCAGTCATTTTCACTTTCCTTCAAAATGCGAAATTTACCGCCATCGCTGGTTATACTTCATGTAGACATAACGTATATCGATAACTTTTTGACCATATTTGGGCAGTTTTATCAATGTGTTGAATTATAATATGTGTTATGAGTTAATGTAACATAATGAACGATTCTTCCAGAACTATTTCTTTTTATTTGTATTCATTTTTTTGCTTCCGATTCTTTCAAAATGCAAATTAGTCCAAGTTATTCAGGTGATCTATTCAAAATTTAGCACTTAATGATTTCTATGAACCTGTAGTATCTACTGCCTTAGACACATTCAGATTCGGACAAATCGATGAAGTGGCATATTGATAAATACCATTATCATTATATTTTAACCGACTTTTTACAAGCTTGCTTCATATGCAGTCTGATTATGAAAATAAGTAAAACCTTAACGGTCATACTCTTCACAGATATTGACGAATGTTCCACCAACAATGGTGGCTGTAGTCATCATTGCAACAATATTCCTGGATCATTTTACTGTGGATGCCCTGAAGGGACAACAATGGCCGTCAATAATTTGACTTGTGTTGGTAAGTAAGTCGAGTTTCTTAACATATGAATTAGGAAGTGTCCAAAGTGCATCCTGAATAGAATAAATGTTAAGGCCTTTAAATTTACTGCATAACAACTACAAAAGTAAATAAACGATATTATTTATATTCATTTAACATGTTTTGTATTTTTTAACAACGTTTTCATTTCTACCGTTACTTTTATTTTAGAACCTGGTGTAACGGTAACATGTGATGAGAGCAACATGACAGTCTCGTTGGAAAAGCAAACATTTCCATTCTTTCGAGTCAGCGAGCTACACCTTCTCTATTCCTCATGCAGGTAAAGGCTGTCTCGTCTAGGCTTTTCTCGATTGTGCTAGCACTTTTTTTCGGTATAATTTGGCTAAACGAGCATTTTTTAGCACTTTTTCTTAATTCATAATTCAGCTAATTCGCTCGGTTTTAAAATAAATTTAAAGCACTTTTTTTTTCTAAAAGCATACTTTTACATTGCTTTTATGTGTTTTATGTAAATAAATTTTCTCCATATAAACTTATATTGTTCATTTCGACAACTGAAAAGCTTCTATTTTAGTTTTGAGGAAGCTTGGGACTTATTAGAAGTCGTTAGTTCTCGGTCGTGCCCAGAGCCTCAAGGCATTAGAAGTCGTTAGTTCTCGGTCGTGCCCAGAGCCTCAAGGCAGTCCCCACTGTCCAACTGCTGCGCTGATATCTCGAGTGCCATTGCAGACTCCAATACTTGTAAATATTTGCTCAGAGAACACTCTGATGTAAGTGGAGAATTGAGAATTAAAAAAGTATAATTTAAAAATAAAAAGAATAACTTAAGAACTATGATCTTATATTTATCATCTTTTTTTTTATTTTTTATTTTTATTTTTTGACAGGGCCACGCAGAATTCAACACACGTTTTAATCAGCACATCTTTAAATGGATGCGGAACACTGGTGAACGAAACAGAGGAGGAATTAATCTTCTGGAATGAAATCCAAGTGGATGCAGTAATCATTGACAATGTCATCACTCGAACGCATGACATCAATTTACCATTTTACTGCAGCTATTCCAGAAGGAAGATGATACGCCTCAGCTTCAGCCCTCGAAACATCATCATCGGATCAGAAGGTACTGCGACGATGACGCTTTTTGTTGTTTGCAATGTCACCCATAAACACCAATTGTTTCTTATGATATTTACGTGCCGAAATCTCCTTGTTCTTGTTACAATATAATAGTGTTCATCGCGTAGAATAGCTTCATTCAGAAACGGGCTTCATTCTGTTGCCATGTCGTGGAGTAAGCGGGCTAAACAAACAATAGACGATGCGCGCTAAGGTCTACGCATATTTTCCGTCACTTGTTTGTGTTTCCATTTTGTAGCTGGATATGGAAATTTTACCATGAGAATGGATTTTTACAAGACTGCAGCTTTTGCCACGCCCTACAATGGAAACGACTATCCAAGAGAGGTTTCTCTCAACGAGAACTTGTACGTGATGTTCAGCGTGGAGTCCAGTGCTGACCTGGTGATAATGGCTGAGAACTGTAAGGCCACCAAATATGGAAATTTTTATTCCTTGCCTCAATACAATATTATACAGAATGGGTAGGTATTACTTCTGTTAAAAACTTGGACCAAACATGATTTTTTTCATGCGTCCAAACGTTTGTGTGCACTATTTTGACATGCGTCAAACAAACAATGCTTATACTGTATTTCCATTTCTTCGTCCAGATATGATCTCGTCTAAAAAATTAAAAGCAAATTTAATTTAAAAGCAAGTTTAAACCTAAGGGTTTCATTTCATATCGTTTTAATGGGTATATTGTTGTTCCCACAAAACTTTACGAAAAACAACAAAAAAAAAAACATGACGAAATAAGAAATAAGCCTCGCCAAAGGTTTATTTCCATATATTTCCGTATGTGCAGTAGCTCATTTGCAGCGGCGGGACATGTGACCTACATGGCACAATAAAAAAATATATATTGTAGCCTACAACTTGAAACCATCACAAAATTGTTCTGAGTATGACGAAATCAGTTGTCTGAAAGAGAGTTTTTATGACGATTTGAATATTTTAGAAAAAGTTAAATATAATAAAGGATTTCTATGGGTAAAGTTGTTAGATTGAAGGCATCGCGCGTACCCTCCAGCATTATTTGTCACATAAACGTCAGGGGCCTCAAACATGGCCGTTCTGCTTATTTCGTCATGCCCTTTTTAAGTGTGGTATTTTAAAAAGGAACCTCTACTTTTATACCAAATTGATGTTAATTTCATGGAAATAATGTCTAAATTTCAATTATTTTAATAACAAGTGCAAAGAAATTTTAGCGCACAAAAATATTTGGATATGAATATCGCCTATTTTCGCTCTTAAATTTCCCGCGCAATTCCATTATGAATTTTTATGAGTTTAAATGGTCACCTCTATTGTTAAGAATCGACGTTCGTTTGTAAGAATCGACGTTCTTTTGTATGCAGCAAAAAATTTCAAAATGGCGGCGCGCTGGAAATTTAAAGCGAAAATAGGTGCTATGCATGTCTAATTGTTTTATACACTAAAATTGTAATTACACTTGTAATTGTTATTAAAATAATTGAAATTTAGACTTTATTCTCATGAATTTAACATCATTTTGTTATAACAGTAGAGGTTTCCTTTAAAGTTATAGTCCATAGTTATTTTGGTCGACAAAGGGTGACTTGGCCATCGAACTGAATAAGAACTATTATATTGTATTTTAATGATTATTGTAATTAAATATGTTGTTATTTTGTTAAGCCCCATGCGTACGAGCAAGTTATCACTCTCCTTAGAAAGTCTATTGTACGGACAACAAATTTCCCTCGGCAAATTGTCTGATAAGTAATTTTCCACAAAACCTTGAAAAATCTCTTTTCCCGATACAAGAGCAGATTTCAAATGTTACCAGTTACTGCCTAATTAGCACACCAGATTTTCACTGAGGACATCTGTCATCTGCACGAGCCATAAATGTTGAGGTGATTTGTCTTTTGCTCCTTTTCTTTATGTTAACTGAATTTTATGTTAACGTTTTACAAATAGATGTCCACGGGATACAGCCATGCAGTACACATACGATCCTACCCGGAGTTTTCAACATATTATCATCCCAGCGTTCAAATTCCTCAACGATTACGACGTGGTTTACTTTCACTGCGAGTTGTTGGCCTGTTACCGATACAATTCTAATTCAAGGTAGGTTTAGTAAGATGTCACAAAACATATTGCACATATTACTTTCGAGTATCCCCTCTCCACTACCGTTGGAAATTATCGAGCAGTTTTCAAGTTCCCTTTCAGTCAGCTTCCAGGAAACTCTTGGATGCAAAGAAAACCAGACCCTGCTGGATAAAGTCACTTACCTGTTTGCTAGAATTTTTTTTTTATCTCGCAATCATTCAGCTTGTATAACATAGATTGTTATGTAGGTAGGTATAAACAAGGCCGAAAAGGGTAATTTTTTACAAATCTTACTTAAATTGTTTGGTTAATAAAAAATATCAGAATGATTGTACACAATGTTAAGCATGCGCGCGTAAACAAGGATTGCGCTTATTCATAAACAAAAATAAAATATCAAACACTAAACGGACAATGGAACGATTTACAGATGCAGCAACAGTTGTTTAAACAACAAAAGGAGAAAGAGGAGAGACGTCAACCGCGATGAGCTGAAACAAGAAGAGAGTACTACCAAACATCTTCTCACGAGTGGTCCAATAACGAAGAAAAGTGAGAACACAAAGAAAAGTGAAAACGGAGGTAGATAACCAAAATTATGTTGATGAATAATTAATTCTGCTTAAGTGTTTGAGGTTCCTAGCCAATACTATTGTTTAAAGCATAAAGTGAACAGGGTATCACTAATTCATCTGAGTGAGATACTGTTCCTTCACTGCCGGGTACCCTCATATTACTAGTGGCGCAGGCATCCTCCGTTCGGTAGAGCCCTGTAAATTGAAACAGTTAGGTATGAAGGTGATTGAGCCATCGTGATTTCCTTGGTTGCAGGCCGGCAAAATGCTTTAAAACTACTATTGCCTTTCACCACACAGTTGTATAAAATGGTTACTTATGGATTACTAAAGATGAGGGTTTACTTGTAAACGTTTGTGTGTAAACTTGATGGAGAAGCATGTCCATCAACGGAATAAGACAATGCTCTGCACGAGCACAGCAGTGTGGTCGTTTAACCCTCTCTCCAATAAATTTTCATATGTTGCAAAACGTTTGAATTCTGCCATCCATGATCCTTTTCGTTTTCTAGAAAATGGCCAAATAAAAGTGTCCGTTGCTCTTTACTATTGTTTCTGGACACATCTGATGGAAGTACATTTTTCTTTTGTTCCTAGACACTGGTCAAAGCAAACAATCTGCCCTGATTGGTGGGGCAGCAGCCGCTGGTGGATTTGGTCTGATTGCAGTAGTAGCCCTGGCTGTTTTATTTGTCAAGTACCGCATTGCGCGGCGATTTATGAACAGGAACAAGGTCGGGGATCTGTACACCACCAAAGAGGAGCAAATGAGTCGAAAAAACGCTTACATCCAGGAGGATGACATGATCGAAAAGGAAGACTCCTTCTAGGAAACATTTTCCGCAATGGGGAAATCGAGCTAATTTTCTTGTTTTACATTTTTGGCTTACGAAATTAACCAGTTAGGATGGAAACTAGTTGTTCATATTTATGAGTTGTCAGTCTTCTGGAATAAGTATTAAAGAACGGCAAATATGTGCAAGAATGTACTTTAAACCTTTAATATTTCGATTTTCATTGGTCTTCAATGTTGCTATATTGCGGAAATGGTTAAGGCCAACTGTTTGGAAGGAAAAAACATAGGGTCGTTCAGACGGTCTTGTCAATTTCACGCAATTTTCAAATTAAGTGTCAAATAAGCACAAATGTTTTGCCTTCTTACTGGTAAATCTCGTGAACCAAAATTTCAAGACAAGGAAGTTAGACTTCATTGTGCATTTCATGATAGCTACTGTTGGTGTTTTTTAAGGCTCTAGGAAGCCACCTAAATGGTAAACATTTTCGTGCAGGAAGTTAGTATTTTATCCGTGCCCATTTATATCCAGTTATATCCTCCAGCTTATTAAGGCGTCATATTATTTTATCGTTACATTATCGTTTACCTCAAAACTCATTCTGCACAAGTAGAATTACAGACATGTATCTCAATTCAGAATTGATCATTTTGCTTTTTCCAGTAGATTGTTGAAGCATTAAATATTTGAGTGTATGGTGGCTATTTCATATTGCTTAGTATACATAGCCTACATGGTGGTCGCTAGAAATGGGGAAGGATCGGGGGTTTCCGGAGACTGCGTGGGAAGAGCAAAGGTAGGGTTCATGCGCCTGCCACTTAAGCGACAAACAGTCATCTTTACGTTTCTTTCATAGTCAATTTCCTAGTTAATAAGGAACACATTATGATGACGACAGCTGCGAAGTCCCGGGTAGGGGAGGGGGGAGGGAGGAGATGGACATAAGAGCGCGATGCGTCTGGTTCGAGTGGAGTACGCTTGATGTTCTGGGAGGAATGTATTTTTATTGCCCCCTGTCATTATCAAAAGTAGTGACGCCCTGTAGATAAGATATACCACCTAAGTGCTATATCCCTTGTTTTTCTACCTGTGTTATTAACAGTCCGTCTGGTTAGCAAGGAGAAATTAGACACTGATTAACATGGAGAAAAAAACGCTTACTATCAAAAGACAGTCCAGGCTGATGGACCAGATAAAACAAGTCTAAATCCTGGTGAAAGCCAATATTCACTTGCCATTGGTGCGTTTATCGATTTCCTGATTAGCACAAAAGACAGGATGCACTGAAAGGGATGCAGTAAAAACAAAAATAATAGTACGATAGAACAAGAATAGCAATAAAAGTGCACTGGGAAAAATATCCCAATCTTTTACCATTAAGTAATGTATAATCAACTTGTTTTGAGGGATATTTGTTGTTGTTAGATCTAGGTAAGGATACCTAAATTTGTGTAGTTCCATATAAAGGGAACATCTTAGTTGAAGTGGAAATCTATTAGGACTCATTTAGACTTGTTACCATTGCCGAGATAACAGTGATATACATCAGACGGGTTCTACGCCCTTTGTTTAGTCAATGCGGAAGACGTCTTCTCTCCATGGGAATTAAGGTTATTTCACTCGTCAAATGCTTGTGCAAGCGCCCGTGCATTAAACAGTGCTTTAGTATTAACTTGATGAGGCATAGTTTGTAATGTTTGATGTCACGAGCACTAGGAAAACTTTAAATTTGCATCGGTGCCCTTGCCTGAGCAGTTTTCCAGGATATTGAGTCTAAATGGGGCATGTTTTGTTTTAAATCTAATTTAGGTGGGTAGATAACTCTTTTACCTTATAAAGGTGAATATATCAATGTAGTTGATTATTTTTTATTAACCCGTATCGCTTAGTGTGTATTTTGGAGATTCCACTTATAGTCGTTGATTAATCTTAATTGGTTAAAGGTACCCTGCAGCCCCTACTGCGCATGCAATATTTTGAGAGACTCAGACGATGTAATGTCAGTTTATATTACCTTTCACTTTACTGCAGAAAACATCCGTCGAATTTGCTGCTGATAATGTGATATTTAATTGCTTCAGCGGCCGCTTCTTTAATGAATTCCTGGGCAGTAGAGTAGAAGATTTTTTCCCATTCATAATGGCGGACATTCTCGAGACATTCAGCTTCTGATAAAACTTGAAAGTTGCCTAATGTGAGTAGTCACACGATGTAACGAATGGCTAAATAAAAAAAAAAAACTATATACAAAGTGCAAGCATGCGGGCTGCAAGTTCTCTTTAATCTTGTTTTTCTTGTTTTTGTTGCACATAATTTAAAACAAAAATGTTACTTGTAGTGTTTGTTTTGTTGATTATCCCACTTTTTGGGAAAAAAACAAGGTATTGGAACTGTGTCACCCCTGCCCTCCATAAGACTGAATGATGAAATAATCACCATCAACCTTGGATGGAACGCAAAAGCCAATCTAATGAAGACAAGGTAATCTCAAAGTTACTCTTGACAAAACGAAAGCTGAATTGAATAGGGGGTGGGGGTTGACTCATCCACTAAAACTCAGCTCACTTGGTCAAAGACTTTCACCAATGATTTGTTGTAGAGATTGTGGTGAAGTATGAATTGTTTTATAATAACAACACGTTCATTGACCAATAAAATAAATCACTACATGGTGTATTGTGACATTTAATTTGTTATCTTTCTCGGCCGTTATCAGGCGTAAACGTAATATTTGACCTTGCTGGTAATGTTTCTTGTATTTCAGAATGAAATAATCATTTTGAATCGTGCAAGGAGAGAAAAAAAAAAACGGGGGGGGGGGGGGGGGGGGGGGGCGGGAGGGGGGGTTGTGGTGTGCTGCCGGAACAATCGTGAACATTCTCTTCTTAGTGCAAGGATCTTTAAGTCCACCCGAGGTTCATTATTTAAACCATAAAGCGACTAGGCTATTTTTGCTTTTCTTCTGTAAGAAGCTTTTTCATCCCAGGGCCGGGTATACCGCGTTTTGATATCTCAGAAATAATCGCTTAAACATATGTTTGCATTCTGGGTTTCCAGACGATTCCATGTTTTCCCATAACGACATTAACGCATAAGATTCTATTAAACAATTCGTGCGAGCTGGTCGTTTCCTTCTTTCAGCTGATGAATTTCAACTATTCGCAACACTCATAATGATATGCGAAGTTAAAATACATTTAATAATGGGTTTTTTCATGGCTAGTTTAGCAGTCTCACGTGCGATTACGTAATTGCCGATGATAAATTCTTGTTTGGCGCGAAAACAATTCATTCTTGCTTAGTTTTTCAGCGGAGCCACGAAGAGGTGGACTCTTTCCTATTTGAAGATACGACCCACGCGATTTTCTTGACGATTTCCTGATGGCTGAAGGTCAACCTCCAGAGCCTAACGTTCAGCTACTTGTCGGGCGAAAATTAAAAAAAAGAAGACTGCCACTTAACCGTCGAAAATATTGAAAGGGTCTCGGCCGAAACAGTCGATCGTGCCCTCTCACTTTCAAATTCGTTCCTACTGGCCTGTCTCATACAGTGAGGTTGAGAGAATAATGGAAGGTTTTTGGCCGGATCGCGTCCCATTATCGAAAGATTGTCGAGCTATTCGGCGGTGGCGTCGAGCTAGCGGTCGGCGTCTAGCTTTTTGCTAGAGGAACGCCGTGGTCTGGATGGTTACAAACCGTACAAGTGAGGTGGCCGATTTGTTCGGCGGTTGCTAGTTGGCGAACTAGCGGTCGGCGTCTGGCTTTTAGCTAGAGGAACGTTACGCTGTGGACTCGCTTATTTGTATTTCCTTCGGCTTTTGTGGTCGTTGGATGGTTACAAATCGTACAAGCGAGGTGGCCGTTTTTGTTCGGCGGTGGCGTCGAGCTAGCGGTCGGCGTCTAGCTTTTTGCTAGAGGAACGCCGTGGTCTCGCTTGTTTGTATTTCCTTCGGCTTTTGTGGTCGTTGGATGGTTACAAACCGTACAAGTGAGGTGGCCGATTTGTTCGGCGGTTGCTAGTTGGCGAACTAGCGGTCGGCGTCTGGCTTTTAGCTAGAGGAACGTTACGCCGTGGACTCACTTATTTGTATTTCCTTCGGCTTTTGCGGTCGTGGGATGGTTACGAATGGTAGAAGCGAGGTGTCATTTGTGTTTTGCTTTTTCCTTCGACTGATGTGGTCTTTGGATGTTTGTTATGAATTATGACAGTGGGTCATCGTTAATTGTTGACCGTTGCTAGGTCGTCTTACTTGTATTTTCTCCTTCGGCTGTGCTTGCCGTAGGATGTTTATACATCATCATTTCGAGTATTGGCAGTACATTGCACAGGATAGCTCTTCTCCCCAACAAGCACAGATTCTCGGGTGGAGACAAGGTCTCGATTAAGCCGTTTTTCAAGCATTTTAAAGGAAGCTTTAAAGGAGAATTGTTCGATTCAAACGAGCCTCCGATGAAGGTGTTTAAGAACAATGTATCATGCAAGCCCATTGTGTCATTTGTGGAGGAAACTCTAATTACGCGTTTGAAATCTGGAGTCATTTCGCTGTTGGGGAGAGTGGGTGTGGTTGACCCTCCGTTTATTGTTATTCCCCTTACAGTTGAGCCAACAAAGCCAAGGCTATGTCACGATGCGCGCTATCTTAATTTATGGATGCGTGATATGCCTTTCTCTTTAAATAGGTTGATAGATTTACCGCGTTACGTGGGCAAGGACACCTACCAAACGGCCCTAGACGATAAATCTGGCTATGACCACCAGGCAGATGAATGCTGCTATTGCCAGTGGCCAACGTACTCCCCACAGGCTAATACCCATTAAGGGGGACCTGCGTGAGGAGATCTCCCATTGGCTGTTTTTGGAAGGTTGGGATGATCCGGTGTCATGGCGGGATGAGCGTCATGTTCGTGTGTCTATTGCTACTGATGCTTCTGCAACAGGCTGGAGTGCTACTTTGTTAACCCCTCATCGTGAGGAAATATCAGATTATTGGACCGACGAGCAGTGCAAATGGGGGATCGCCGCGAAGGAAGCTACTGCGGTCGACATGGCGTTAATGACTTTTGGAGACAAATTGTTCAGTGCTAGAGTCGACGCTCTTGTTGACAAAAGGCCGTTGTCGAGGCTTGGAACAACCAAGGTGGTAGAAGCTTGGAACTCAACAGGGCATTGAAACGGCTTTCCTTCACAACGTCGAAGCTAAGTTTATCTCTGCACATGGCTTACATTCCAACTGGTCAGAATCCTGCTGATGCTTCATCAAGGCGCCTTGTCTCAATCTGATAGTAAATTCTCGGATGGTGTGTGGCAAATTGTTCAGAGGGAGTTTGGTGGTAGGGAAGGCCACTCTTGTGACCTTATGGCCTTGGATTCGAATAGTATGAGGAACGCGCACGGGAATCCTCTTCCTCATTTTACGCCGATTCCCTCTCCCGGATCGTCTAGTGTAAATCTCTTCACACAGGACCTTCCTTCCCTCGGAGCGCTTGTGACCAGACCGTATGTTTTTTCTCCCTTGGCTTTAACGGGGCCTGTCTTAAAGTTTCTGCGGAGTTATAAACAGTCGTGCACAGTGGTGGTGCTGGACGTGTTTCCCAAGAAGTACTGGTGGCCTATTCTTATGAATAAAGCTGTAAAGAGCAGGCGTCTGGCTGTTCGAGGCGATAACAACGCTCGCTTGGTCCCGTCCAAAAAGGGGTGGTTGCCTCACAAAGGTATTCCTGGAGACCTGTGGGTTTTTGCAGTATGTTTCTAGGTGCGTCTTGGCATACATTTTGATCGGTTGTGTTACTGGTTTGTGGTGTATGATACAGTATTTCTTATCTGGTCTGTAGGAGCTTCCAGTCATGGCAAAGCTGTTTGTTCAGTCAGTCAAATGCCCAACCTGTGGTCACGCTAATGATTTTGACTTCCGTTTTTGTCAACGATGTGGCTACAAGAGAAAGATTATGACAACGCCTATTAAGGAACACTCTGATGTTATGGTTGACTTTGATGGAATTGAAGTGAGGCTGCAACAATTACTTAACTACGACCAGGCGACCAGTTATAGAAAGCAAAAAGACTCTCTTCAGAGGGAACTTGAAGCTTCTCTTGGTGCTTTGCTGGGTGTTGTTACCCTTGCGACATTGACTCCTAGTCGTTTCCTGATCTTTAAAGACAAGCATGGCAAAACACAGGTACACCTCAATAGGTGTAAATGTTTGGGTCAGCATGGAAAACAGTCATGTGGCTGCCCCCTGAGTTTGTTGTACAAGACTGTGGACTCATACATAGGAAAGTTAAGATCGATTTTCCATTCGATAGGTCGGGACGGGGAGTGGGATAAGCGGCTAGGTCTTGGTAACCCAGCGTCTGATAAATTGGTAAAAGATTACCTTCGTCTTGTCACAGCAGAGCAGTTACAGGCCCGTGTTACTCCAAAACAAGCCACGTCATTCTTTGCGGATAAATTGTCTCAGTTATCGAAGTATCTTTAAGGCGAGTTAGCCAGATCAAAGTCAAAACTTGACCGTTTCATTATTGCACGTGACCAAGCTTATTTTAAGTTGGCGTTCTTTAGTGGGGACTGCCCAGGAGACCTTGGCCAAGTTAAAGTTCCGGAGATCCTTCGTTTTCCAAATGATGATGGGTTCTTATTTAATCATATCTGGGGTAAGACTTTACGGGATGGTGACAGTAATGTCTTTGGTGTTCGTAGAAACCCCCAGTCGGTCATCTGTCCTGTGACGAGCGAATATGTCGAAGTGGCAAGAGAGCTAGGCGTTGATTTGACAAAGGGATATCTGTTTCGTCCGACAACCTCTAATAATGGTGTCCAGGACTCCCCATTTAGTTCTTCAGCGGCTGATGCGCGTCTTAAAGTGTATCTCAAGCAGATGAAAGCTGATGATGGTGAGACGTTGCATGGCTTTCGTTCGGGTTGTGCGATAACGTTGCCCTTCACAGGTGCGGATCTGTCTGAGATTATGGAACACGTGGGTTGGGCTAGGAGGCATACCGTCTTATATTACTTTCAGGTGGCCAAGGTACTGAAACATGATGGTGCGTCGGGACGACTTGCTACGCCTTCTGCGGAGAATGTGGTGGATCCTTGGCAGGATGTGAATCAGCTGAAGCGCTTTGTGTGCGCTTTTCCAGCTACTGAGCAAAGGAAACGCCCAGCAGAATGAGAATACTTTGGGGTTTGCTAGAGTGTTTTTGGAATGAATTAACCTTTGTACTATCGTTTCTTTCTGAGAAAGATGTTGTTATGGAAGTTCATAATAGATTAATTTGATTACTATTCGTAACACTCATAATGATATGCGAAGTTAAAATACATGTAATAATGGTTTTTTTCATGGCTAGTTTAGCGGTCTCACGTGCGATTACGTAATTGCCGATGATAAATTCTTGTTTGGCGCGAAAATATTTCATTCTTGCTTAGTTTTTCAGCGGAGCCACGAAGAGGTGGACGGCCCACCCAGTCCCGCCCAAAAATCGCGTGGGTCGTATCTTGAACACTTCCTAAGCCAAGCTGTCCCAGCTTGGCTTAGCCCGCTGATCAATCATTTTTCCCACACCTTATTACAACTGAGGATGAATATGAATGTATGTGAATAGAATACTAATCAATTTGAAACTTTTCGTCGCTTTCGGTGAACCCGTGAATTTGTCAGTGCTTTTTCAGTGGCAGCGAGTCAAGTTCTTTCGTTCTTTCAGCCACTTTGATTGGTTTTCCCGTGTCGATTAATGTTATGAGATCAATAAGCTACTTGATCGGCACAAAATTACAACAACGCTTGTCATAGTTATTTCACACACAAAAAACAATAGAGAGCATTTTCTATGAGTTTACCGGCGTTATAAACCCACTTGGAATGTTAATGTAGGAAACGTTTAGTCGGCTTCTGTTTTACCATTGGTCAAATGCAATGCTTTCTCAACTATGGTCCAGATCATACTTGGCGGTGTACTTTGGCGCCTTTTAAATAGACACGTTTCCATGGTCACTATGAATGGTTCAAGTATGTGCATTTTACTCTTTCACATTCAAAGTAGGTTTTAAGTGCACTTAGGATATAGCGTGAAACCACCAATTGTTACAGGCTAGTTGTAAACTACTTCAGATCCATTGCGTGTTGTTGACTGCGTTCCTAGGCCTAACAATATCGGCATATGGAGGTTACCTTGACATGTGTAACAGATCACCAGAAGATTCTCAATCGAATTATATCTCGCGAGGAGAAGTTACTAACTCGGAATAATCCAAAGAGCGTAAGCCATATTTAGTAGATATACAGATTAAACTTGCATAACGCATATTTCAGTATTGTCGAAAGTGGTTGATTGCAATGAACCTTGTAATCGCCGTTGGTGGATGCGTTTGTACTGGTTTGTCCGTTCGTTTTTCGAAAGAGCATGGTTAAAATGTTTTTTTTTTTTTCGCTTTTTCTGTCTGTCACCAAAGTCATTAAAAATACAACCTCTCAAGCATTTTCATCCCAATATGCAGCCACCTGTATCCATTTCTCGGAAACATTATATTTGAATAATTGTGCGTATTTTTATGAGGTACCATCAACGAAGCTCGCTTAAACGCAAAAAGAAACAATAAGCAACATTTACTTTCGAACAAAACTTTTCAGTTAATACAAATATATTTAAAAAGTCAAATAATAAGGACATTACATCGATGTGATCTTGAAACGAAACAAACGGTTTATTTAATAGAAGTGAATGTCTACGCAACACAACTGCCTAAGGGTAAGAAATTCAGTGAACTACGTACTCGGTTTTAATGAAACTCAGACTGATTCGATAACGAAACGATAACTGTATTTTTACAAAAATCGATTGGCAATTCCTTGTTTCCTTTTTTCCGAAGAACGTTTTAAACAATGTACTTGTTATTTTAGAAATCACCTAGCCGTTATAGCTGACCTTTAGGAAACAGGTTCAATTGTGTCATCTCTGTGTTCATTAGGATTATTTCAGTATATTTCGATCACTGTCTATTAGTTACCCCAGAAGTATTGTTAGTGGTCTCGTGTTGTGAAAGCTGGCAAACCAGGACTTCAAAGGGAAATATTGTGACACCTTACACATGATTTCCTTACCAGACATATTATCATTAAAGTACCACATTAACACATTAACCAAGTGCGATTTTGTGGTCCCAATCAAATGATTCTCAATTTAAATTTTTCATCATGTAAAACTGTAAACATGCATTTGTCAGTAGTCATGCGTCCATAGTTTGGCATGATTTCGTATCTCTTGGTGCTTTATGTAATTTGTGATTACACCGTACTATCATAAATTACTATTTTGCCGGCACGTATCAGGGGTCTGGGGAGGGTGTTAGCGCGCAGTGAGTCATGGGATTCGAGTTTGTAATTTGGAGCCGTTAGTAAGGTGTGACATTCTACGGTCAGCCTTCGCAGTGCTAGGTTCACTTTCGTTTTGTTCACGTTGTCTTATTCAGTTCGTCGAGTTCTAGTTATGGATGAGTCTAAAGTTAGAGAGATCGTTGGCAATAGCAACAAAGATCTGCTCTCCCAAAACAAGGTTCTTGTTTCGTCCTCGATATCCGATCTAAAAAGATCCAGCTAGTCCAACTCGGCCGAGCAAATGTCGGAGATAAAGAAGTTGAAGAGAGACGCTCCCCCTACGTTTAACAAAAAGAGCAACAAGGACCAGTTTAAAACAGTCAAATCTGTGCTTGAGACAGTACAGGACGCATCTTCTGCGTTGCAGCGCAATGATCTCGCCAAAACCAGGGAACACTTGGATGAAGGTATGTCTCTGCTTAAAGAGCGCCAGAAATTAATTCTCTTAGCGGACAAGTCGCCGTATGGCTGAAAAACAGTCCTTGAGTATAAGCATCATGATTTGGCTGAGGATGACGAGGACGAGAAGAAGATTTATAGAGCTGAAGCCAGGGCTGCCAAAGCTTCTAAGCGTTTCGCCTCGCGGGGTTCTCTTTTCCAGCGTCGTGGATCGTCCGCCATGCAGCGTTCGCACCCTACGGTCGCTCATTTTCCTGGTCCTTTGGCAAGGCTTAATGCTCAATCGTCGACGGCCAGATCTGTGGGCCTTTGCTTTGCTTGTGGAAAGCCAGGTCATTGGCGGGCCGCATGCCCTAGTTTGCTTGTTCATTCTAATGCCCAAAGTCATCAGGCGAAATGATCAGCCGTGAGCGGAACGGATTTGTCCAGGCGAGCCGCATCTTGTTGCCTTGAGCGTTTCAATTTTCATTCAGTTGTAATCTTTACTGTATTTCGCGTTTTTGTTTGTTAATTTCTTGTTACAGATTTCAGTTATTTCCATAAGTCTATTTGTTTTCATATTGCGCGTTATTATTCTGCTCCTAATTGTTTTTAAGCTATTTATTTTATATTCCCACTTTATTTAATATTTTTCAGACCTTGATTTTGAGGCCTTGTCTGTATCACGTCAGAGCGATCGCACTTTTGTAGATGCTCAATTATCTTGCTATGAAGTCAAATCCGGTGATGTTCCTGTTTCTGTCAGAGGCAGATTACGAAAATGTATTCAGTTTTGGAAGGATATTGGCGCGTCGCCTTTTATTCTCGGCGTTATAGAATTTGGCTACAAATTACCGTTGCTGCAAATTCCACCGCCTTTTGTTGCTGCGAATAATAATTCGGCACTTCGGGAATCTGTTTTTGTAGACGGTGCCATTAGCGACCTCCTTAATTTGGAATGTATCACTGAGCTTTTTCGTGCCTCCTGCAATTATCAATCCATTGTCACTCTGTTTCCATTCAGAAATCGGGGAAAAAGCGCCTGATCTTGGATCTTCGACACGTCAACCAGTATCTTTTCAAATCCAAGTTTCGATGTGAAGATGTTTCTATTGCAAAGCAAGTGCTTAACTCTGGGGACTTCATGTTTTCCTTCGATCTCAAATCTGGGTACCATCACGTTGACATTTTCCCTGAACACAGGCAATATCTGTCGTTTTCTTGGACATTTTCATCGGGGATTACTAGATATTTTCAGTTTTCAGTTTTGCCCTTTGGTATTAGCTCTGCGCCTTATTTGTTTACCAAGCTTCTTAAACCGTTAGTTAAGAAATGGAGATCCGAAGGCAAGTCGATTGTTGTTTTTCTGGATGACGGATTGGGGGCTGCTCCGAATTATATTAAGGCAAAAATTTCAAGTTTGTCAGTGCATGCTGATTTATTGAAGTCTGGCTTTGTCCCTAATGAAGAGAAATCGCTTTGGGAGCCAACTCAAGTTATCACCTGGCTGGGGACTGTTATTGACACTTCTAAATGTCTCATTTCTGCTACGCCAAGAAGAATACAGTCTCTGTCGGAAGATTTATCCTGTCTTTTGGACTCTAGCAACCCCTCTCACCAGACTCGGATGCGCAAGCTCGCCAGCGTCTGCGGTAAAATTATTTCCCTTGGAAATTGTGTTGGCAACGTAGCCAGGCTTATGACTAGAAATATTTTCGCTGTTATCCATACCGAATGCGTGGATGAATTAAATTTCTGGAAGCTTAATGTCGCTCACATTAACGGTGTGCCTCTGTGGCCTATTAAGCGTAAGCCCTCGAAGATTGTTTATTCTGATGCGTCTAATTCCGCTTGCGGCAGTTTCATAGATATTGAAGGCAAAATTTTTCACCAGAATTGGTCTCACTTCGAGAGGTCGCAAAGTTCTACGTTTCGTGAGCTCCTTGCAGTGTTTTTGTCTCTGCAAACGTTTATTGATTCACTCCGTGCCCAGACTGTCGTTTGGTACACCGATAATCAGAATGTTGTGCGTATCGTGAACATTGGCTCCAAGGTTCCGGCTCTGCAGCGGATAGCTCTGGATATTCATCGCATCTGTCTTCGTGCCTCGATTAGTGTCGATGTTCAGTGGATTCCTAGGGATCACAACACTTTTGCCGACGACATCAGCAAGCTAGTTGATCTTCATGATTACTCGATCAATGACGATGTTTTCCATTCTCTAGACGAGCGTTGGGGTCCTCACTCCTGTGACAGATTTGCTTCTTGTTACAACGCCAAGCTTCCGAAATTCAACACCAGATTTTATCAGCAAGGTACCTCCGGCGTTAATGCCTTTGCGCAGGATTGGGCCTATGACAACAACTGGCTCTGCCCTCCTGTTTGTCTAACGTGTAAAGTTCTTGCCCACATGCAGGTTTGCAATGCAGCTGGTACTCTCGTGGTTCCCCTTTGGAGATCTGCGCATTTTTGGCCTCGATTATGCTTCGATGGTTTGCATTGGAGTAGTTTCGTCCATGACTGGATCATGCTTCCTGACCTTCCAAATTTGTTTGTCCGGGGCAAAGCTAAGAATTCAATCTTCGGTCGCGGTTCCCTAGCATTTCCCTCGGTGGCGCTGCGTATCGACTTTAGAATTCCGCCCAGGCAAGGGTCTGTTCTCGTTTGTGAGGCTTTTCGAGTTCCGGACGTCTAGATATTTCATAGTATACTTGCAACTTGGTGCTTACATGTTTTTGTTTACTTGGATGGGCTAGATGCCCTTTTCACCCATGGTGGGTTTAGTACGAGAGGCTGTTGTTTATTTATATCGTATGCAACTCGATGTTGCAGAGACTTTGGGGTCTTAAGTTTTTAACCCTTGGTGGGACAGTACCCTTGATGGGTTATCTGTTACGATTGTTGTGTAATATTCACCCTTAGTGGGACAGTACCCTTGATGGGTTATATATTTTCCCTAGTGGGACAGTACCCTTGATGGTTTTTTTTTTATATCCGCCCTTGTTGAGCTGTCGTTTGTGTTTATTTTTTCCTCATATACGAGTTTTGTTGTTGTGAAATCGATTTTCTTACAGAAACGCTTGTGTATTTGACGCATTTTCGCCTTTGATGCAATTAAATTGTTGACTATTTCTTCTTTACTTTACAGAGCCCTGTTAGTTTTGTATTGTTATTGTTTGTTATTTGTTTTCTTTTTGTTTTCGGTTTTTTCTTTTAGACATTTTTACTATAGATTTCTGGTGTACATCTTCTCCGATGTCGCGTGAGGTTGCCTCCTTACTGGAAAAGCTCAAAACAACAGTTATTGCTTCCAGGGCCCCCGGTACTTCTTCGAACTATACGAGGATGTTCAACAGATGGAGGTCTTTTGCTACAGAGCGCCTTGGTATCGTTGCAGTTTTTCCTGTGGAGCCCATCGGTTGTGCTTTGTTTCTGCAGTATCTGCTGGATTCAACCAATTCCGTTTCTTCGATCCACTGCGCGTTCTACGCGTTCAAATGGTTGCATGTTCTTGCTGGCGTTCCTTCCCCTACTTCACATCCTACAGTGATTGCAGACAAAGAAGGAGCGGTCCGTCTCGCGTCGTCTCCTGTCAGTCATCGGAAAGAGCCACTTGATGTTGCGCATCTCAGGAAACTAATGGATAAGACTGATCTGAATGATCTTTTGCAGCTGCGTAGTTTAGTTATGTTTGTCTTAGCCTTTTCAGGCTTTTTAAGATTTTCTGAATTGTCACTTATTCGTGCTAAAGATATTAAGTTTAGTGATGGCTTTATTTCTATTTTTATTGAGAAGAGCAAAACGGACCAGTTAAGGGATGGTCAGTCAGTTGTAATCGTTAAGTCTTGTTCTAGCCTGTGCCCCGTGGCTTTGCTTAGATTATATATCAATTCGTCCCATATTTCATTGGATTCAGATGAGTATATTTTTAGACCTATCTCGGCTTCTAAAAGTTGCAAGCGTTTGGTGTCGGTTAACAAGCCTTTAAGCTATTCTACTTACAGGGAATCTTTCAAGAAATCCTTTCGTGACATTGTCCCGGATATTACTAGCTTCAGTACTCACTCTGCAAGGTCAGGTGGTGCAACGTCTGCTGCGAAATCTGGAGTTCCTGATAGAAATTTCCAGCGTCATGGCCGTTGGGCTTCGGTTTCCGCCAAGAACACTTATGTTAAAGACTCTTTAGCTAGTAGATTAGATGTTTCGAAGTCATTGTCACTTTAGCTCAAGCCCTTTCTTTTACCTCTATCGGTGGCTTGGCTGGCACACGCGCCCATATCTGACAACTGTTGTTTTCTGTGTACCGGTTGAGTAGTGGAGGCAAAATATGTAATTTGTGATTACACCGTACTATCATAAATTACTATTTTGCCGGCACGTATCAGGGGTCTGGGGAGGGTGTTAGCGCGCAGTGAGTCATGGGATTCGAGTTTGTAATTTGGAGCCGTTAGTAAGGTGTGACATTCTACGGTCAGCCTTCGCAGTGCTAGGTTCACTTTCGTTTTGTTTTCATTTATTTCTAATCAGGTTTAACTATGCTTAGCTATTGTTAATTGCGTGTTTATGGATGTTTATAGTTTAGTTTAGTTTTTACCATACCATAAAACCCCAAGGGTTGCACCACTGCTTTGGTCGGGGGTACACGTTCCCCGTGTTTTTTCCACTTGCTGGTCTTTTGGGGTTTTCGTGTCCGGCTTTGGTGCTTTAATTTTCGCTAGATGCTTTGTAGTTGTGTTTATTTGCTTATACGTTTAATAAATGGCACTGTGGCTTGGCTGGCACACGCGCCCATATCTGACAACTGTTGTTTTCTGTGTACCGGTTGAGTAGTGGAGGCAAAATCAGTGTTAGGCACAATCGTCTGTCTATTCGTATTATTGATGGAGCTTGATTTACCGATGTGTGAGTCGCAGATGGCTTCATCCATTAATGAAAGGACTTTTTTGTATAGGTTATGTTTTTTACAAGCAAAAAGAATATTATATACATGATGAACATGTCGACACTATGATAGCTGGTAGCTTTCTTAATTAACTGACAGCCATTAACAATAAAATCTCTCTCTCTCTCTCTCTCTCTCTCTCTCTCTCTCTCTCTCTCTCTCTCTCTCTCTCTCTCTCTCTCTCTCTCTCTCTCTCTCTCTCTCTCTCTCTCTCTCTCTCTCTTAAGTAGTTCGATACTTTCTTACTGTTGTACTTTTGTATTATACGTGTTTACACACGGTTATTCTTGGAAAAGAAGAAATTCAGTGTATAAATGAAATGTTTGCCTGTCTGTCTGTCTCTGTCTCCGTTTTTCTCACTGCAAATATTTCGTAATATTCAACTTTTTAACTATTACAGTAAAACATCGTGGTAACGGTGTCTGTTTTAAACAAAAGAAGGCATTTGGATTTAACAAAAGAACGCACAAAGACAAGGCAGTTTATTTTAAGACTCCATGAACCTCTGGCAAGGTCGATATTCTTTAAACGTTCAATGAGCATGTTGTAAACAGTAGATATTTATTGTTTATAATGCTGGATGAATTTCCTTCCTTTTAATAATGGTGTACAAACGTCCCATTGCACTGTAGTTATTTAATCAGAAAAATGTTTAGGAGTGCAGCTTACTACCTTAGTTGATTACCAATCCAGAATTATTCTACCATGGCAGTTGCTGTTGACGGACAAATAGTAGACAGAGCAATTTCATAATTGTTTCATCAATTGTTGTCCTGCAGCATTGCATTAAAACTCAAACAGAAAGGAAAGAAAATTACATAATTTAATCACCTACTGCCTTTTTTGGACTGTGTTGTGATAAAATTCCTTTAAGCCGCCAATGAATGGTTAGCGTATCCACTTGAACAATTTGATTGACAGTGTATAAGCGGATGTTAAAGTGTTCAGACGCTCCTTTGAGTCTTCTCAATGTTAGGCGGCGATAAACGTTTAATTTGATATTGATCGAAGTGCTCCGAAAGTAAATGAAAGCTTTACAACAGATACAACACAACATGGCACGCTGGGTTGCAGTGGGCCTTCTCTCTCTACAATGGCTATCATTAGCTGGAGCATCCCACTTCCGTTTTGGCAGCATATCGTGGGCTCCATCAAACTCCTACAGCAACTCGGTAAAGTAGTGTACTTGTCTTTACAAATTCATTTTTAAAGTGAAACTTGTTTGCGCAGCTGAGTTAGTGCATCTCAATAATCTCGTAGCTAGCTTGGCTAGTGATTACTTGTCCGACCTAATAAATCGACTCTTGCAATCAAATCATTACACTTTTTCAGTGATCAGGAGTACAACTAATCAATACGACGTGTCGCTACTCACGTTGACATCATCTGTACCTTAATCAAGTAGGCAGAATGGCTGGACATTTGCGCATATTAATGAGCCATCACGGCGGACTATTCAAGCATGAATGTTCAATAAAAGCGCCGCAATTACAGAGAAAAGGGGCGAATTTGGTGAAGTACACTGACTAAAACAGAAATTTTGAAGTAATAAGATATGACTTTCTTAAGATGATAGGACGGCTTTTTGTAGTTTAAGGGTTATTCTACCATTTAAGCCAAAAAGTGAATCGAACGAGGATAAGTTGTAGTCTTTTCACTTCGAAAATGGTGGTTATTACGGTTACTTTAGTATGGGAAACCATCCTTGTCAAGTTCGAACTTTGATTTTCTCGCAAAATAAGCAAGAATCTTCGAATGATAGAGCGCCTTTTGTCAGATAGACGTCTTACCTATACGTCGATCGTTTTGTTTTCAAATTCCGAGCAAATGAAGTTGTAGTTTTTTTGCGCTAGAATATTTGAGGTTCAAAATTCGTGCGTGTTCTGGAGTGTGGTCATTGTCTTTGGAATAACAATGGTTACCATGAACAAACAATAGCGAGCAAAACTCTATTGAAGAAATGCAGTCATCTGTTAAACACAGCTTATTGAATTGTTAATGATCATCTGAATAAGCAGAAAAACTGTCCGCGCACGAAATTTGAATACTTCAAGCACAGGTGTAGATTGCGTTCGCGAAGTCACAGTAAATTCGCGAAGTCACTGTATATTTACACCTAATTCAAAAAAAGGTGCTTTGGTCATTGGTAATTGGGCTTTGGGAAGTTATTGTTTGGCGGTCACTCAAGCGAAGCATTGCATTGTGTTCCGTATGCCAAATGCCAATTCCCAATTACCAATGACCAACTGCCAAAGCAACCTTTATTGAATTAGGTGTATACAGACAAAGGCATGTTGCCAGATCGAAATGCGCCAATGGCGGTGAGGTGTCTTAAACAAAAGGTTTAAAGCTGTAGTTTTCGAGTTATGCAAATTTAACTTACTTGTTGTTACAGATGATAATCATGAAAGTTAAAAGAAACAGCGACATATTATAAATCATTATTATAACGGGGCTGGGGAAGGGGAAATGGTAAATTAACTTCGATAAGTTGGTCATCAGTTGGTAATCGAAACAAATCGAACGTTCGATTAATTGCGCGATTGGGTTCGATCGATCATAATCACTTCGCTCGCACTCGCGCACTTGAAGATAGTGATACTTAATCATTTATAAGATTGCAGACATAAAGCACTCGCCGCTTACTTTTGTTCAAAAAGAGTGTGGAGCGTGGCGATCGATTTAAAATGACGAGTGCGTGAGCCACGAGGAACGAACAAAATTATCGAGCCGAAGAACTGAAAAAAATCTCATGTTGGTGTCCCCGCACGGCGAGCGCGGCGATTGTTGATCAATCGTTGCTCGCTCTATTTTTTTTTGCAAAAAAAAAATTACTGGCAATATAAAAACTTGATCGAAGATTCATTTGCTAACACCAATCTAGATTTTGTATGTGCATCGAGCAGTCTCAAACCCTTTCATTTTGTCTTTTCTGATGCTGAAAAATACAGGTAATATGCGAGTAATCGTATGATTTTAAGAAACAAAAGCTGACAACAATAGCGCGCATCGTTCATTGTTTGCTTTGCCCGCTTCACTTCAAGCGGTGCGTGCCTGGCAACCAATCAATTAAGCCGCTTTATGAGCGTCAATGAATAATAATGAGCGATATGTCAGATCAAGAAACTTTCGGCGCTGTAAGTAAATGTCGCGAGAACAATAGGCATTCTGCGCGATGGTTGGGAAACAATACTTTTTTGAATGGGTGCGCTTTTTTAAGTTAATAATGACTTTAGTCACTTATGCAGTTTACTAGGTTAGTGAAATTTGAAAGTTTTTAAACTTTAAGAGTAGTTTACTTTTTCTGAACTGGCGTGTTCTACAATGGGCAATGGTTGTAGACTAATTGTAACAGATCCACCTGTCCCACTGGTTTGGTTAAGGTGAAACATCAACAAGTAAATCCAATACAATACAGTGTAAGTTGCATAACTTCGGATCTGCTAATTAATTAACGCTAGCACTTTTTACTATTAATCGATGAAGTAAGTTTTTCTGATGATCGTAGATCTAATGATTCCCCAAAAGAGTCATTAAGAGTTTTTTGCTAGCTAAAATATTATTCAGGGGACGTGATTGTAAAGAACGTAAGCCGGATTTTGTGAAATACCATGGATATTGAAGTTCCATGGCTCGCATACATATATTATCCTCTTCAAAACCTTTGTTTTTCTTGCTTGTGTATTTGCCAGTTCTAAGTGCAAGTGGGGCTATTATGAACATTGCGTGTCGTAATAATGATTGATTTTCAGTAATAACAATCTTTATTGTTGATAAAAGACTCATAACAGACATAATAATATATAACTTATGCATGATGATTAGGCAGGGAATATTGCATAATTGCGCTATTCTCTCTTCCTCTCTTCGTGTACAGATATAAAGTAATACGAATTATATATACCTTCTACGTTTCACTATTGTCAGTAAAAATGCAAATTTAAACACAACTTAATTAAGAGATGCAGCCGCCTGTGTCCGTTTCTCGGAAAAGCTTGCTTTTAAATAAATTACGATGCATTTTTAATAAGAATAGGGGAGGCTAACCCAAATGCATAATGATTGGACAGGAAGCATTACATACTGCACTATTCTATCCTTCCATCTTCCTTTTTAATAATAATGATATACATATTCCCCACGATTTATTGGTATATGAAGGAGCTTCCCTAATTAAAAGGATTCCCTGAATTCCTTGCCAGCTTTCGCAACAAATACGTTTACTTTCCTCGAGATTGGACATCATCAGCTTATAATTTAATGCTGTTTTAATGAACAAGATCTAATTTTCTTGGCTAACTCACATGGTGTTTATAGGCGAAAGGCATATTTCGCTTTGTGGACGTAAATCCCGGCGAAAGCGTGCTTTTCTGCATGATTGTCTTTCAAAGTGAGAATTGCTAAAACTCCTCAACATCTACTTATCTGTTTGCTAGTATAACACAAAAAATAGTTTTGTGAACTGTGTTAAGACCACCTAGTATTTCACAATATAGTAGTTATATTTAGCTTCGGATTCTGTGATTCTAGATTTGCATTTGCATTTTTCAGTCCATTAACAGAGTCGGATGGGTTTTCCTTTTTCTTCTCAAGATGATTAGTCGATCTATGAAGGTGCTTATTTGTGGTGATTTTGAAGAACCAAAGCCATTTTTTTTTGTAAATGTGCAGAATAAAGTTGCATATTACACGGAATACACTTTGAAAGGTTTGATTTTTTTCTTTTGTTTCTTTTCCAATGCTTTCTGGATCATTGTTACATATTGCTTGTTAAAAAAAAGTTTGGAGTGTTTCCTCGTGTTCTTTTATCGCTACAAAATGTACGTACAAAGCTCATTCCTGGCGTTTAAAAATGCACAATCAATTTTTGCATTTGTTTTTCATCGATATGTACGTGCAGCCACCTGTATCCATTTCTCGGAAACGCTGATCAATTTAAATAACAATTCAGTATTTTCGCGCACAATGCTGCCCTCTTCAACCCAAAAAGAAATAAAACGCAAACATTCCAAATTGATTTATTTATGAGCAATATTTTGGTGAAGAGGGAAGGTCAGATCAGATTTGTGTAAGTGTGCAGAATAAAGTAACATAACGCAGATTTTGCTTTGAATGAATTTAAATGTATTTAAAAATTGAAAGTTTGGTTTCTGTTTATTTGATTACTGGATGATCACACACCTTATTCCAAAATGGCGGCCAATTTATTATTCTTTTATATGCATGTTAATTAGCCCTCTTGGCCTCATTTTCGCTTGACAATTATTTTGAATTTTGCACATGCTGACGAGGCCAAGAGGGCTAATTTACATTTAAATAAAAGAATGATAAAATGGAATAAGGTGTATATGGTTCAAGTTTTTCTCTTGTCATCTTTGATCTCCCTAAAACTGTTACTCAGCCTCATTTGTTGAGTTTGAAAATGCAAATTTAGATTTTTTTTCAAAAGATGCAGTCACCTGTGTAAAGGTAGAAAAAAAAAACAATAACATCCTTCGATTTTTTTACTTTTCAATGCAATTTTTGCAAATAGTGTGGTCATAACTGTCTTAGAAGAACTACTTTTTTTTCCAAATCATGATGTTTCTGATCCACTGACTAAATAGTAAGGAAATTGGTAGACTTACAATAAACTCAAACTGACTGAAAGAATCTCTTTGACAAAGATGATATTCCTGTCGCTTGTCAAAGGTGTATAATTATATGTTAGAAAATACACATTTATTTGAAACTGGTTTGTCTTGATCTAAACTATTGAGAAAGCTTGAAGCGGAGTTCATATTTCTGGCTGAAAGTCAGCTTGCGTCTAGGAAATTTGGAGTAACGGGTTTTACCCTTGTGTCATGGTGAAAATTGCCAGCGAAAAAGGCACACTGTGCGAGCCGTTCGTTTTCTTTTTTCAGCTGATGAATTTTAACTGATCAGTTTCAAAATTTCGCCACTTTCGGTGAACCCGTGAATTTGTCATTGCTTTGTCAGTGGCAGCGAGTCAAGTACATTCATTCTTTCAGCCGCTTTGATTGGTTTTCCCGCGTCATCCATGAATGTTATGAGAATAAGCTACAAATGTACTTGATCGGGATAAAATTACAACAAAGTTCTCTCTTGACAAACACTTTTCATAGTTATTTCATAAAAGCAATAGAACGCATTTTCTATACGTTTACCGGCGTTGTAACCACTTGAAACTGATGTTAATGTAGGAGCCTTTTAGTCGGCTTCTGTTTCACCATTAATTAAATTCTTTCTCAAGTATGATTCAGATCATACTTGGCGACGTACTTCGGCACCTTTGAAATAGACACGTTTCCATGGACACGAAGTGGGGTTCAAGTTTGTGCATTTTACTCTTTCACATTCAAAGTAGGTTTCAAGTGCACTTAGGATATAGCGTGAAACCACGAATTGTTACAGGCTAGTTGTAAACTACTTCAGATCCATTGCATGTTGCTGACTGCGTTCCTTACAATATTGGCCTAATGAGGTTGCCTTGACAAGTGTAACATATCACCAAAGGATTCGTAATCGGATTATATCTCGCTAATAGAAGTTACTTACTCGGAATAATCCAAAGAGTGTAAGCCATATTTAGTAGATAACCATATTGAACTTGCATAACGCACCTTTTAGTATTGTCGAAAGTGGTTGATTGCAATGAAATGCCTTCCTTGTAATCGCCGTTGGTGGATACGTTTGTACAAGTGCATCCGTTCGTTTTTCGAAAGAGAACGGTTAAAATGTTGTTTTTTTTTTTGCGCTATCTGTCTGACACCAAAGTCATTAAAAATACAACCTCTGAAGCATTTCCATTGAAATATGCAGCCGCCTGTATTCATTTCTCGGAAACGCTCTATTTGAATAATTATGCATTTTTATAAGGTACCCTCCACGAAGCCCTCTTAAACGCAAAAAGAAATAATAAGCAACATTTATTTACGAGCAAAACTTTTAAGTTAATACAAATAGATTTAAAAGTCCAATATAAATGATAAGGACATTTTATCGATGTGATCTTAAAACGAAACATACGGTTTATTTGATTGAAGTAAATGTCCACGCAACATAATTGCCTGAGGAGAAGAAATTAATTCAGTGAACCACGAACTGGGTTTTAATGAAACTTAGACTTCAATAACGAAACGATAACTGCATTTTTGTAAAAAAAATATTGGTAATTCCTTGTTTCTTTCTTTCCGAAGAACGTTTTAAACACTGTACATGTTATTTTAGAAATCACCTAGCCGTTAGCTGACCTTGGGAAAACAATTTATCGATTGCTTTATTGTTTGAAATGGAATAATTTGTTTGATATGCTGTCGTTCAATCAATATGATTCAATTTGATCCCTGTTTATTAGTTACTCTGGGAATATTGTTAGTTGTCTCGTGTTGTGAAAGCTGGAAAACCGTGCAGCACTTCAAAGGAGAAGGCATTTGAATTTAACAAAAGAACTCACAAAGACAAGGCAGTTTATTTTAAGACTCCATTTCCCCTCCGGCACGGTCGATATTCTTTAATCGCTCGATGAACACATTGTAAACAGTAGATGTTTACAATGCCCGATGAATTTTTTGCCTTTTATAATGATGTATAAAAGTCCCATTTCACTGTTGTTATTTAATCAGTGCAGCCTACTACCTTAGGTTGATTACCAATCCTGAATTATTCTACCATGGCAGCTGTTGTTGACGAACAGATAGTAGACAAAGCAATTTCATAATTGTTTCATCAATTGTTGTCCTGCAGCGCTGCATTAAATCTCAAACAGAAAGGAAATTACGTAATTTAATCAGCTACTGCCTTTTTTGGACTGTGTTGTGATAAAACTCCTTTAAGCCTCCAATGAATGGTTAGCGTATCCACTTGAACAATTTGATTGACAGGGTATAAGCGGATGTTAAAGTGTTCAGACGCTCCTTTGAGTCTTCTCAGTGTCGGGCGGCTATGGACGTTTAATCTGATATCGATCGGAGCGCTCCGAAAGTAAAGGAAAGCTTTACAACAGATACAACATAACATGGCACGCTGGGTTGCAGTGGGCCTTCTTTCTGTCGTTGCTTTACAATGGCTATCATTAGTTGGAGCATCCCACTTCCGTTTTGGCAGCATATCGTGGGCTCCATCAAACTCCTACAGCAACTCGGTAAAGTAGTGTACTTGTCCTTACAAATCATTTTTAAAGTGAAACTTTTTTTGCGCAGTTGAGTAAGTACATCTCAATAATTCCGTAGCTAGCTTGGCTAGTGATCATTTGTCAGACCTAATAAATCGACTCTTGCAATCAAATCATTACACTTTTTCTGTAATCAGAAGTACAACTAATCAGTACGACGTGTCGCTACTCACGGCGACATCATCTGTACCTTAATCAAGTAATATGTTGGGAAACAATACTTTTGTGAATGCGTGTGCTTCTTTTTTTTTACGATAATAATGACTTTAGTCACTTATGCAGTTTACTAGGTTAGCGAAATTTGAAAGTTTATCTTTATGAGTAGTTTACTTTTCTGAACTGGCGTGTTCTACATGGGCAATAGCTGTAGACTAATTGTAACAGATCCACCTGCCCCACTGGTTTGGTTAAGGTGAAACAGCAACAATTAATAACAATAAGCTGGCTGCATAACTTCGGATCTGCTAATTAATTAACCCTTTGCAGTACTTTTTCCTATTAATCGATGATGTAAGTTTTTCCGATGATCGCAGATCAAATGATTCATCAAAAGAGTCATTAAGAGTTTTTTTGCTAGCTAAAAGATTATTCAGGGTGATTGTAAAGAATGTAAGCCGGATTTTGTGAAATACCATGGATATTGAAGTTCCATGGCGCGCATACATATATCATCCTCTTCAAAAGCCTTGTTTTTCTTGCTTGTGTATTTGCCAGTTCTAAGTGCAAGCGGGGCTATTATGATCATTGCGTGTCGTAATAATGATTGATTTTCAGTAATAACAATCTTTATTGTTTATAAAAGACTCATAACAGACATAATAATATATAACTTATGCATGATGATTAGGCAGGGAACATCGCATAATTGCGCTATTCTATCCTCCTCTCTTCGTGTACAGATACAGTACCGGACAGAAGTAACCTAAAAGAGAACTCGGAGAGGAATGCATTTTCGTGCAAACTGCAAACTTGTCAAAAACTCAAGATCCACATAATGAATTCTAAGTACAATCTAAAATTCATTTTTCGGATCTTGAGTTTTTGACAAGTTTGCGGTTTGCATGCAAATGCATTCTGCTCCGAGTGCTCTGTTAGGTTACTTCTCTCGGTACTGTATAATAATAATATTTATCGTTGATAAAAATACTCATAACAGACGTATGGCTTTACATATATAAAGTAATAAGAATTATATTTACCTTATACGTTCCACTATTGTCAGTAAAAAAAAATGCAAATTTAAACACATCTTAATCAAGAGATGCAGTCGCCTGTGTCCGTTTCTCGAAAAAGCTTGCTTTTAAATAACATTACGATGTGTTTTTAATAAGAAAAGGGGTGGCTAAGCCAAATGCATAATAATTGGGCGGGAGCATTACATACTGCACTATTCTCTCTTCCTTTTTTAATGATAATAATATACATATTCCCCACGATGTATTGATAGGTGAAGGAGCTTACCTAGTTAAAAGGATTCCTTTCATTGCGCAGCTTTCGCAACAAATACGTTTACTTTCCTCGAGATCGGGCATCATCAGCTTATAATTTAATGTTGTTTTAATAAACAAGAACTAATTTTCTTGGTTACCTCACATGGTATTTATAGGCGAAAGACATTTGTGAACGTAAATCCTGGCGAACACATGCTTTTCTGCATGATTGTCTTCCAAAGTGAGAATTGCTAAAACGCCTTAACATCTACTTATCTGTTTCGTGCCTTAATAACAAAAAAAAAAGGTTTGTGAACTGTGTTAAGACCACCTAGTATTTTACAATGTAGTAGTTATATTTACTTTCGGATTCTGATTGTAGATTTGCACCATTTTTCAGTCCATTAACAGAGTCCGATGGGTTTTTCTTTTTTTTTTTTCAAGATGATTGGTCGATCTATAGAGGTGCTTATTTGTGGTGATTTTGAAGGACCAAAGCCAGTTTTTTTTTTTCGTAAACGTGCTGAACAAAGTTGCATATTACTCGGAATACATTCTGAAAGGTTTATTTTTTTTTACTTTTCTTTCTTTTCCGGTGCTTACTGGATCATTGTTACATGTATTGTTAATTAAAAACTTTAGATTTGTCCTCGTGTTCTTTTTTTTTTCCTCAAAGTGTACGTGCAACGCTCGTTTCTGGCGTTTAAAAATGCACAATTAAATTTTTCATATGTTTTTCATCAATGATGATGTACAGCTATATACCTGTATCCATTTCTCGGAAACGCTGATCTATCTAAATAACAATTCAGTATTTTCGCACACAAGGAGGCCCTTTTCAATCCAAATGTTTTTTTTTATGATTACTGGATGATCGTGACTTGTTGCTTATAAATGTAAATGGTTCAAGTTTTTCTCTCGTCTTTTGATCTCCTCAAAACAGTTACTCAGCCTCGTTTGTTGCGTTTGAGAATGTTAATTTAGATATTTTTTTCCAAAGATGCAGTCACCTGTGTAAGGGTAAAAACAATAACATTCTTCGAATTTTTTATTTTATTTTTCAAAGCAGTTTTAGCAAACGGTGTGGCCATAACTGCCTTAGAAGAACAATATTTTTTTCCAAATCATGATGTTTCTGATCCACTGCAGACTAGTAAGGCAATTGGTAGACTTACAATAACCTCAAACTGACTGTAAAAGAATCTCTTTGACAAAGATGATGTTCCTGTCGCTTGTCAATGTTCAAGCAGATAGGCAAAACAAATAAAGGTGTATAATTATATGTTAGAAAATACACACAAATATTTGAAGCTAGTTTGTCTTAATCTAAACTATCGAGAGAGCTTGAAGCGCAGACAATATTTCCGGCTGAAAGTCGCCCATGTTTCTTTTGTTTCTGCTTCTGCTCGTTGTAATAGGTTAATAAGAGTCAGGGGCACCCAACGACCGAATGTTTCCAAATACGTCAGAAATGTCTAATATGTATTTCTCTATGCTTTAGAAGCCTGTTTGGTTAATTTGAAGCTGCCCTAAAAAATATTTATCTGTTCGGATATCTTAGGGGAACTTTGGTCGCTTCGAAAGTTCTAGGGGGCTTTTTTTTCTCATCCGAAAGTTTTAGCTATCCTGATGGGTATTTTCGAAAGTTCGAGGACATGGAGTAGCCAATACTTTCATAAGAAAATTTTAGGAGACATTTTTTTTATACTTGTGCGTATAGCAATTTAGCGAAAATACTAGGCAATATAAATGCTCATCCGAATATTATAGGCGTAAAACCTATTCATCCGAAAACGTTAGGGGGTGTAAATTATACGAATGGCACTGAGTCCTTCCTTATGGTTCCAAACAGCAGGATCTTAACTCAGTTGTTCTACTGCATTCATATGCAGGATTCATCTTTGTTCCGTTTGTTTTGTTTGTTTTAGCGGACAAAAAAAACATTCGAAAATTACGAGACATAAAATTATTTCCGAAAATTCTAGGGCAACTTCATGGTTTTCGCATTATTTCCGAAAATTCTAGGGCAACTTCATGATTTTCCGAAAAACGTCGAAAAGTCTAGGGAATCGCTCGGTGATATTTTTCGAAATTTTTAGCCAACCTTCCATCCGAACAGATATTTTACCGAAACATTTCGTTGGGTGCCCCTGAAGAGTTCACTAAAGACAACTTGCGTCAAGGAAATATGGAGTAACGATTTTTGTCCTTGTGTCAGAGTGAAAATTGCCAGTAAAAAGGCACACTGATCGATGTTTAGTTAAGCAATGTAAGGCTCAATTTCCGATCCCGTGCAATTGATCTATTTAAACATGAATCCGTAAACAAAGAGCAGTAAGTTATTGAGTTTGAAATTCGTTCTACTGACTTTTCTTGTTTTTGATATCAGATTGATTTTACCTTTCGTCTGGCCTTTCGAAGATCTTTCTCGTCCTCGTACAATTGCGATCAGAGTACCATAAGTAACGGCAGTCTTCTTGGATCCGGAGGCTCGTGGAGAGCACAATGTGTCAATTATTACGGCTACGACTCACAGTGTAATTCCGCAAACATTGCAGATACTGGTTTCCGGTGTACAGACTACAGTAGCAACGAGGATTGGTCAATTGGTGAAAACAATTTCACCCACCTTTTCCCCTCCATACACGAGGAATGGCTTGTAAGGTATGTCTTCCCTTGTATAGGCCAAATCTAAATAATCATATAAACGCAAAGAAAGCTGCAAGGTTTTATTACGACACACATTTCAACCTATAGTAATTTTGTTTTGTTTCACAGTTATAGCAGTTGCTGTTGGATATCTTTGTCCGGCCAGTATGGGAGCAGTAGTTGGCTTGTTTCGACGACCGTTAACCTCACTAGACGCTCAGATAATGGGCGAATCAACTCGTCTCCAAAATCAAGAAGTCCTGCTATTGTCCGGTGGCATGAAGGATGTCCAAGTTCTCTACGAATCCCAGTAGAAGACCCAGACGGTGATGTGGTAAAATGTCGCTTTGCACATTACTCAGAGTCTTACAAATACTCTTATAGTTTTCCTTATGGCACATTGGATGAGGTAATTGGTTATTGCTGTTTGTTTGTTTTTTGATGTTGATGTAGTGTAGCTGCCGGTGTCTTTCAATGATTAATAGGCAGCCAATGCTCCAAAAGTGTGTAATATTACACTGTGATGAAGTTTGGTCAGTTTCAATGTGATATAATACACAAATACACGAATACACAAAAAGGAAACTCACGCGAGTTAGTAAAGACCTTATTTTGAAAGAAAAACAGACATGTCTCGGATAAAGCGATCAAGTTATTTTGTGTGGATTCCCTTACCCGAGGGTTATTTTTTTCATTGAAACGTTCAACGCAATTACACAATTCACGATATAAATTGCGTGCTCAACACTTCCCCTATTCCATTATCTTTATATATAGTGTCTCAAGTTCTTTGGTATTTGATAACGGGTATAACAAAGGGACTTTAACACCCCATTCAGATTTTTTTGGTCAACTGGGAGCCCCCCCCCCCCCCCCCCCCCCCCCACCTCCCTCCCCACCCTCTCCGATTTTATTGTTAGCACGTGTCATCTTTATTAGCTGTTCAATTGTTCTCCACATGCATTTTAGTACAGAGTAGAGAGAATCATTTGCTATGATGCCGAGATATAAAGTCATAAATAGCAAATAGCTCTTTTGAATGAAATTGCGTGTTTGTCACCTTAAAGTCAAGTTATATCATATTTCACGACTTTAGGAAAAAAAATATTTTCAATTTTCGCATTTTTCAAAAAATAAATTGATGTTTACCTCCACTACGCAGCCAAATAAATATACAAAGCTGAGAGGAATGGGTGCGTTGCTCAGCCAAGCCCACGATTCATTTTATTGATTCGCAAAGCACAACCATAACACAATAAATCTAAACGCACCAGAGCCGGACACTTAAGCCATAAAAATGGTGACTTTATACCCCGACCTATGCAGTGGTGCTACTTTAAGGGGTTAAAAGTGTCTTAACTAAGAGTTCAAGTCAAACGACAAAATGCACCTAAACCTTTTGATAATAAGTCTTAAGGTATAATACAATAAACAACTAAGACGATACTAAAACTTGAGCAAAAATAATAGAAAATAACTGGTTCGGTTAGAAATTGATGCGGTCAGGTTGGCTGTAAAATGACATACACAAATAATATTTGTATTATTATATCCCAACGGACTTTATTTCAAACACATGAACTGTGAGACCCCGCGCACTATACTGGTACCCAGTTATCTGTACCGTGCCGGCAAAATATAAATTTACATTGTACATTCCAATCAATATTATCACAAACTACATTTTTTTAATAAAATCAAAGATGGCAGCCACATTTTCTAAACTTTTTTAGTGTCACTTTTAAGAATATCTTATAAGATACTGTTTCATGGTTTCTGGGCAATAACAGAAAAGCATCTGTCGCCGTATTTCTCACCAAGTATGCGCGCTATGATTGGTCAATTTTCCGGTACCGCAAAATTTGAGAGTCCCAGCATCGGCCTATTGTAGCATCCGTTTACAAAAGTCGTTTTGTAAATTATATTAAATGAAAGCCAATAAAATTTGCTCTTTCCCCTTTTTTTTGACGTCATCAGTCAAATGTACCCACCCATCTTCTTACTTGAAATGTTTTCCTTAATTTTTTTTTCATTTAGAAATATAATAAATATCTTATTAGCCTCCATTTTCTCGTTCGGTAACTTACAGTACGGACCGAGAGAAACGAGGCAAATAATAAGTGGTAAAAATTTGATCTCGCTTAGTAGTAGAGACTTTAATTTGAAAACGATCTCAATGGCCTATAACATGACCCACATATCTCCGTAGTTTGAGCTACAAACTTTAGAGTAATTTGGCCACTATGATAATTAATGACGTCGTATCACCTCATCATTGACACGTGACTATCTTGTATATTGTAACACGACAAAACCCCAAGGGAACGGCGGGGCTGCAACGAAACTCTCCCCCACCTTGTCACATTGAAGCGGAGTAAATTTGCTTGTACGTCCAACGGTTTTCTTTAACAGTTTGAATTCATCAGCTTTATTTAATTTCTTCTCCTTGTAGTACTAGGAGTAGATGCCTTTATGTCGCACTCTGTCTATGAATAAAGTGGTGTTGCCATGGTCTAACAAATTTGCATGAAGTGTTATACTTCTCGTTGCAGGAAACGTGTGTACTGACGTATAACGGCCGCAGTGGAGCGGCTGGTATTTACGCTGTAGCGCTGACCATAGAAGATTTTCCAGCAGGAACTACTAACTTCGGCAGCGTCAGTCCATTCAGTGCTGTGGGGCTGCAGTTTCTTGTCCTAATAAGTAGCCATTCTGGTTCCTGTAGCAATGTTCCCGTATTTACCGCTTCAACCCCTCTGGATGGGGAATGTTCAGAGGTGCAGATTGGATCAGCATACAAAACAGTCATCGAGGTCAAGCTTGCAGACTTTTCAAAACAGTAGGTATTTTTACTAGCATTGATTTATGATAAGAAGTAACAATTTATACAGTGTTTTATTTGGTTTCCTGAAGCAAGTCCCTTGGGTAAGAAAAATTACTTGCTATAAAGTATCTCCTTGAATTCATTAGAAAATTACAAATATGAGAATCAGCCACAAGGAACTCAGAATTCTTTTTTTTTCTGAGTCCCAGATGGGGTTCGAACCCACGACTCTCCAGATACTAGTCGGTTGTTTTAATCACTGAGCTACTGGAGACTCTATGGTGTGCAAGGGTGATCTGTGCGTTATGACATACGAACTGCATTACGCAGTCGCGTAGTCATGCCATAATACATTAATGGCTTAACTGCATTACGCAGTCACATTAATGATCAGTAATAACTGATAAATGTAATTAAGACATGCATCCATCCATCTATCCGTTGTAATTTTCTAATTTATTATTAACATGAACTTTGAATTAAAGGACATAAAAGCAAGAGGTTTTTTTTTTCTCAAAAAAAAAATTCAATTCAGTTGTCAATTAGCGTCCAAACATGGTCAAAACAGATTGAGGTAATTATGCCTGTAATTGCACCAGAATTCTCAGGGTTTAACCTCAGTGACAACGGGCGTTTATTGATCTGCTGGAACGAAGGGGACGATTCCGCAACCACCCTCCTCCCCCCTCCCCACCCCCCCCCCCCCCCCCCCCCCCACCCCCCTCACCCACAACTCATAACTTCTAGAATATTAAAACTGTGTCTGTGAAAATTGGATGGTTTATGGTACGTCACAAAAATCTCTAAGTTAAGGTAGGTCACGTAGAAGTGATATCGTCATATCTCAGTGTCCTCTTTTCGGATGGCCTTCATTTTGGATCAGTCAAAATTAACTAAAAGCGATATAAACATGCTAAATGATCTTGTACTTGAATACAAGAAAGTTGAAAGTCCATGGTTACTGGGAAATCCAGGTCTTCGCTAGTCAATGTCATGGAATGATAAAACTTTCTACGGACAAATAGCTGGCGCAGCATAAATTAAATATATTAAATTTAATTTATTACTCATCTACCTCATTCATATATATATGTAATTTGATAATTTTAGCATTGTGGAAATAGTGACTTCGTCTCCACCCGGAATGCAACTTTCGTCTTTGCGTTATCATGGAGGAGTCTACTACAGAAATGTCACGTGGAATCCCGGCCAGTATCAAGTCGGACAACAGTCGTTCTGCTTCAAGGCAGTGGACTCGTCATCGTAAGATGATTAAGTCATATGCCTTACATGTATATAGATGTATAAACTGTTATATATGCCCGTTCTCCAAATAAGCTTTTCTAAGAAAAGACTAAAATCCCAGGATGGGTGGTTTGAGGTCCGTGTATTTCTCCGTCATATGTCCTCGTTCGCTCCAAAAGAAGATATTGTCATATATTAATATCCATTCTTTAACGGTCAATGACATACAGCGAAGCATTTTACCGTCTTCCTTTTCGCCTTTCCTCAGTCGTCTTTAGAATTTCAGGCCATCAGTCAGGCAAAAGCATATCTGGCCAGCTGCATAACTAAAATTTGACATTTAACATAACATGACATAACATAATATATAAGTATAAATCTACTAGCGTTATATCACGAATGTTGTTCTCTTATTGTCTACGCTACTCACTGTCTATTCTGTTGCAGAAAGTGAGTAGAGTAAGTAACCTAACAGTGTGACCTATTCATATCATTATTCAACAAAAACGCGAGCCTGTCTTGTTGTTAAGTTTTCAACGTCTAGAAGATTTATACTGAAACAATTAGAATATTCGCTCTTGATTTCTATGCGTGATAATTGATTCGGGCGTCGCCCTCATCGACTATCACGCGATAGAAATCTCGAACTCATAATCTAATTGTTAAATATATCAAAAGCAATATTAAATGTTTACTATAGCTTTTTTTACTTCCTTACAGCATGGGAACTGAATGGCGATGTGTAACAATTCTCGTGGGTATTAGTAAGTATATATTTTAATAGACCTTTTTATCGTGGCGTGTTTATATATCCATTTCAATTTCGATGTATTTTACTCTAGAGAATTGGTTCTCACAAATTTTGTCATATTTACGGTATACGAATGCTTTGATTTTAGCAAGATAAATGAACAATTCTCTAGAAGACATGAAGATAAAAGGTCAATTATTGCCTGTACGTATTCGTTTTTACAAAATATTTGCCAACTCGTTTGTATTGTTTTGTAGGTAGCACACCTCACGTCATTACAGGAAGCCATACTCCAAGAAATCCGATCAGTAAAACCGGACTAGGCTTCATATGGTGGAGTGTACAGTTTGACCGAGTGGTAAGAATAAAACATTTTTTTTATGTCATGTTAAATGGACTTTCTTTCCGCCCTGGAGACAAGGTTACTTCCAACCACTCTCCATATCAATTTCACTCCTACTTGTTTTCTTTCACTTCGTTATCGCCCTCGTTTACATCCCAACTTCGTCGTCGTGCTCCTAATCCTTATGCTTACTCTCATGATCTTCTTTGTCCATTGATTTCCTCAACATCCACCTTATTTTCCTAAATCATCTTTCTTCTCTCTCTCTTCCTCCACTCCTCCTCGTACTCATTTCTATGTCAGCATTCGTTCTCATCGTCAACCATGGGCATTGCCCCCTCTTCCTCTTTCGCATCTGTACTCCTCCCATCCTCCTTCTTCTTCCCTTATGTACTCAAGGGTGAAGGCATCGTCATCCTTGTTTTCAACTTTATCTTTGTCATCCTCATCCTCATCACAGTCTTTTTCCTCCTCCTTGGTGGGTATCGTTTAAGGAGGCTCGATATATTTTTTTGGCGTGCGCAGGTTGGGTTCTAATTTACCCGCGGGACTTTTAAAATATGAGTCAAGAAAAAAAAAAGATAAACAAACATGGCCGCAGCACTCCTGTCGCGATTTATTTTGCACCGGCCTGGTAGACTGTGTTTTTCGCGTGTATGCAAGCTAGGTTCACATTCTTCTTTCTTAAGTGGTAATGTGTTTTACCGAGAAAAAGAAAACAGGGCGTCAAAGTTCACAAGAATGCAGTGAAGAATGGTTTAGCGATCGACAACTCAGCCCCGCGTCGACGCAATTTTCCTCTGAATACGAGGGAGTTTATTTTGGGCTGTTTTTAGGGGCAGTGTATTTTCTTAATCTAGCCTCTAAGAGTAATGCAAATTGTGTTGGGAAAGACAGTTCATCTTCTAATAAGGACAAACAGCAACAGAGTGTGTGCACCACGAAGTTCCCACCCACTGCATGACATTTGCGGTCGATTCTCGTCATCAAATAAGGAAATAAGAAAATGCAAGAAAAAAAAGAGTTATCCACCTACGAACCACTAGAGGAAAAAAAAAGGAGAAAGAAAGCTGACATTTCATGGCTTTTAACAAAGCAGCAAATCAGAAATACTCAAAAGAGAAAATTGGGAAATCTTCGAGCTGGCGTTCAACAAAAGACACGACAAAGTAACACGGCAACAGTGATTATCAATTTGTAGTGTTTGACATAGAGACACCTTTAGGTAAAAGAGTAGCTACAACTAAACAGGTAAACACTTACAATCACTATGTGCTCAAAATGCAACGTCAGCTACTACGCTTCTCGATTTAACAAACTGTCAGTGAAATCGATAAATGGTCAGAAAAATTTGCTCAAAGTAAACGTTCCAGTGCAGATACAGGTAGCCCAAGCTCAAGTGATGTTTGCACGTTGCATAATAATAGCGAATTTATAAGGATTTGTATGGGGAAAATTCACTTCGAATTTGAGCGTAAAATTAAGAACGATATTTGAATAAAACTGGCTCACCTGAACTCCTTTGTGTGTTTACTTGTGTCTTGAGTGGTTTTGGGGTCGATTCGAAGCGATTCCAGCGAGTTTTAGTTCAACTGTCTCTTTCGCCCTAAAAGAGAGACAAGGTAGATCCACCGAAGGAAATCGGCCGTAAATTCGCTCCAACACCTCCAGTCGCCTCGAAATTCCACGTAGACCATAGTCGATAGTTCTGCTTTCCATTCGTGATCTTCATCAGAGTCGCATATACACTGAGAGAGAATTAAAGGTCGATAACCTCTGCAAACTTTCCGGTTACGGCTTTATTGAGACTTCGAGTTCACCAAACCGTTAAAAGTTAGCTTAGCGACCTGGCCAAAGACTCAAATTACTCACACTCGGGGTGGGTGACAGTCCATTGCTTCCTTTCACAATCAGTACCCTGGACCGTCACCCACCCCGAGTGTGAGTAATTTGAGCCGGGTCGCTAAGCTATCTTCCAACGGTTAGGTGAACTCGAAGTCTCAATGAAGGGGTCTTTCTGCGTGTACCGGTATCCATGAACCACTCATTGTCTTCTATTGTTTGTGAGGTATTGTCGTTTTGGTCTTGTTTTGCATTTGTATTATTGTCGTTCTTTGTTCCTTTTGTTTTACGTAATGTGTGTTCCGGTACATGCAGAATCTACCCAATAAAGCCGTTTCCGATGGTTGAAAACCGGAAAGTTCTGTCTCAGTGTATATGCGACTCTGATGAAGATCACAAATGGAAAGCAGAACTATCGACTATGGTCTACGTGGAATTTCGAGGCGACTGGAGGCGTTGGAGCGAATTTACGGCCGATTTCCTTCGGTGGATCTGATCGGCTCGATGAGCTCAGTACCCTACCTTGTCTCTCTTTTAGGGAGAAAGAGACAGTTGAACTAAAACTCGCTGGAATCGCTTCCGAATCGACCCCAAAACCGCTCAAGACACAAGTAAACACACAAAGAAGTTCAGGTGAGCCAGTTTTATTCAAATATCGTTCCTAATTTTACGCTCAAATTCGAAGTGAATTTTCCCCATACAAATCCTTATAAATTCGCTGTTACGCAACGTGTAAACATCACTTGAGCTTGGGCTACCTGTGGTGCAGACTGTGCATCTGAGCGAATGCATTCAAAATTTCATCACTCTTCTCTCCAGTAATGCTAGTGCAAATTGCCAAAATGTTTTGATCGGCCACAATTCTTCTGCTTTGACATTCCCACATTGCTACCCTGTGCTAGGTATGAGTTCAAAGAAACACTTTCATCCATGAAAAATTATATTCGCCGACAGTCCTTACGTTGTAAAAACACTCACAAAAAGTGGACAGGAGTCGCTCAGTCCGTGAGGAAAGCCCTGTGGAAGCAATCTTCCATAGGTTTTCAAATCTCCTTTTAATGAAGAGCTTTTTTAGCACATGATGCTTTGGAAGATGTCTGTGCTCTCCATCGCGTATTATTTCAATACCCGTCGTTGTGAACAAAAGCAATCAATGTAAAACTCGCCTTCTTCGTGTTCGAAGACATGGTATTTTTAGACGAACGCTTTCAGCGTGTGCAATTTCAGGGATGACATCTTTTCACAGAGTAATAATGGGCTGGTAAAGCAAAGCATCATACAAAAAATTACATAAAGCGGTATGTCCTTCCAGTACTTACATCATCTTTAGAGAAGCGTTGGTCGCAAATTTTGAGCAGAGCGCCGACAGCAGCGATTCCATCCACACCACGAGGAACAAAGCATCCGACGATTTTAGCCAGAATTATTAATCATTTCGAATTCGAAGGCAAATAATGTACCAGCCATTACTAGACACGATACATCCAAAATATAACAGTTTCTAGCTCACAAAAAGCTGCACAGCGCGAAAGAGATTTGTCTATAAATGAATGAGTAAGAATAACATCCGCAACGAACGCAAAATCCGCTTGGCGAGTGGCGTGACAATTACCACACATGCGTAATTGCTGATCTTGTCGTGTCAAAATTTTAAGAATTTCGAAACTTTCGAAGTCCACACTTCCGCTTCCGCTCGGTAATTTTTTTCAATTTTTTGCATGTTGACTTCGCTCTTTCCAAAGTGCGTTTTGCGCGATTTTCAAAAAATTCTGTCGACAGAAAAATTAATTAGCAACGAATGCTAAAAAAGGTGTTTTTTGTTTAAAATTTCTGAAAGATTTTTTTTTTAAGTTGGTATTCAGGTAGAACAAAGGGGTCAAAGGCCGTATGCCAAATTCAAACAGAATTCACCGTGGCATTTTAAATAAAATTGAAGATATGTCTGTTTTAAGGCCCTACTTAAAAGCCCAATGCTAGCCTCGATACATCTATGGCAAATTAATACTGTAATATTATCTTGATTTCGGGGTAAAATGTGATGACGATCCTCAAAGTATAATTCTAATTGTTTTGTCTCCAAATATACTATAGAGGGAAACCAAAATACTATATCGAGCCACCTTAAATGCTGTTAAAGTTATAAACGTTTACAATCAGTCCAGCACCTTCCGCCCCTAGCCCGGTCTTAAAAGCGACGGTTTGCCGGCTAATATACGGTGTTTTAATGAGTTTCGCCAGGGGGTTACACACTTTATGCTTAAGTTGTTATTTCGATATTGGAAGAAACAAAATTGCCAAAAAGTAATAAATGCAAAGAAATATAAGGCAAAATAACGGCTAAGAAACTCAGTGTCACTAGAATGCCAATTTTGATTTATGGGCCGCCTGTTATTATAATCCAAATGTTACGAACTGTAATCTAGCACTTTAATTTCGTCCGTGTAATCCTGAACTTTATTCCCAAACGACGTATTCTTCATTGTTTTTATGTGATATAACAATATAAAAAGGAAAATTAGGTGAGCGTAGTTTCGATACTTTTGGCGGACAGTGCCTCCTATAGAATGTTTTCTCATTCGCTGTTGATGCCGTGGATCGGCGAAAGCTCGGACTAAATAAATTCAGTAGCTTAAGGCCTCATTTGATCCATCCAAGTATTGTAATGAACTAGAATTTTATGACACTTAAATAAAGGTTTCATCATCATCATCATCATCATCATCATCATCATCATCATCATTATCATCATTCACTCATTATACAAGATGCTACCGAAGGACAACTTCAACCGTTTGTAGTGTCCCCCTAACACCTTGGAGGAACCTACAACCCTGGCCAATACTCTTGGGACACTTCCGAAATAACTTTGCTTTACGCATTCCCTCTTCCCCCTCCCCCCTCCCCCCCCCCCCCCCCCCCCCCCATCCCCCCCCCCTAGTCCAATGTTGACCTCACGGGTACATAATTGTTTTCACGGCAATCAACATTGCTGTGGGGAGGGGGGGGGGCTTGACTGAAATAGCATGTGATAACACATTCAGAAGCCTACTGAATAGTAGGTTAAGAATATACTAGGGAAGCGTATTTTTGCGTGCAATTACGGTGAGTGTCCCAGGAAGTATTGGCCAGGATTGTAGGTTCGCCTATCTATTGCTTGCTATGACTGGTTATGACATATAACAAATGCGATAAGAGTATTGAGAATAAACTCAGATAATGACGCCCATACAAGTTTAACAATGGGTATTTCGTTATATTAGCAGGAAAACATCCTACTTTTTACTCGTGGCGGAGCACACGAGTTGTAAATCCGGCTTTGACTTTTCTTCTTTTTTTTTTTTCGTGTCACATTAACGCATGCAAATATATGCACGCATATCTAAGTTTATGTCGACGACTATATGATGGCTTTCAGCCATGAAATACATACCGCAAAATCTCTCCGTGTGTTGACTTGAGAAGCAAGATAGAGAACTACTGCGTACAATTGCACGCTTTCAAGACAATTCAAGGCGTTCATTGATGGATAGGATCGTTTGAAATTGTTTTCGCCGCTTATTCCTGTGAGATTTGTTCTGAGTTTTATATATTAAACTTGCCATTTGCTTAGCGATCGAGCTTTAAAAGTGTCAGCTACTGAATGTGGTGTAGTCTTACTTTTAAACCCGTGTATACGTGAAAGCATAATGAACTGGTTATCGGTAACAATGGCTAAATAAAATTCACTCTCCCGCTCACTCACTCACTCACTCACTTACTCACTCACTCACTCACTCACTCGCTCCTTCCATCAGCTGTAAACTTAGTGAGTAAATGCTTTGTTACGAATACGTTTCGTTACAAGAATTCAACGTGAATCCAGCGATATCAATAATTATTTTGATGTAAACGAATATAGACAACAATAAGCTTACAGATATTTCGCATTTGGAGTTTTTAGTGCAACATTAAAATCGATCTAAAAGGATTTTGCAACCGAAACACGCGTTTTGATGCGTATATACCTTAAAATAACAAAATTTAGTTGCCAAATGGCATGTGTTCTCCAAAAGCGCAGTAGATTGAATTTGTGGCTTGGCTCCGGACGGCCCGAGTTCGAGTCTCATAATGTCCTTTTTTTTCCTTTTTTTCTTTCTTCGAACTGGACATTATGAAAGTGACGTACTTTTGTTTTTCGTTCGTCAAAAATCCTTACGTTCATTTTTTTAAAAAAAAGTATATCGAACCGTGTCAGCGTGAAAACGTAAGCTTACGGCAATATTGCGTTACGCGTTAGCATTTCTTCTTCACCGGTTGGCTCTTAGGAGCCTTTGATTAGACATAATTTCAAGCTTATGTTTCTCCGTAAAAGCACTCAAAACACTCGGGAATCAATGCTGCAATGAGTTAAAGGCGCTACGAGTTCAAGCTGTGTACAGCTTCTTGTCTAATGTTAAAAAGAGGTTCAAGACACTATATATTAATTACATTGAATGTTTTTTTAACTTAGATAAAAAAGCCCCGCACCTCTTCCTATATCCGACTCGTCCTGTTACCCAGTGGTCACACGATTTACAAGGTGGACACACTTTCTTCATATGTCAGAATCAGTAGTGATTACACAACCCTGCAGTTCGCAATGCCCAATGCAGCATTAAGTATGAATGGATCATACGCCATCTTGATAGATCATGGGGCTGTAGTTGGCCAAGGTTGCTCGTATGACGGACCACCGACACCAGGCATAACAAACACAAGCGACTGGAATTTCGTTGCTGATGGTGTTTGTCCTGTTGGGTATTACCTTGCCCCACCGGAATTTAAGAGCTGTGTCGGTATGTACAGTGTGTAGTTTCCTGTAAATACCTCAACCCTAGGACGTACAAGGAGAGGAGATGCCACTTTTTCAAGGGTATTTATCCTTAGCACATGCCGTCTTCAGTAGCTGTTCGTTTATCCTTGAGACACGTTTTGGTGATGATGTCTTGGATACAATCGGTTGCTTTGATAACGAGATATGATGTAATAAATAGCATGAGGTCAAGCCATTTTCAATAAAAGTGGGCGTTTTTCACCTTGCTTCGGCGAAAAAAAAAACGTATAAAACGTCACCAAAATCAGAAAAATGTTCAATTTAATCATATTTCACAACTCCAGCAATATATATATTTATAATTCAACACATTGATACACTGCCCAAATATGGTAAAAAAGTTATCGATATACGCTATGTCTACATGACGTATATCCAACGATGGCGGTAAATTTCGCATTTTGAAGGAAAATAAAAATGACCGCTGCCTGCACTTTCGTGTTTTTGGGAGAAAAATGCGGGAACTATTAGATAAAAAAGGAAAGGAACGAAAAAAAAGAGAAAAGTTATTGATCACATGATTGGACAAAAAAGGCGCGAAATTTTCGCGTTGTCGCGGTCGCAGTGCAGTAGGGAACTTAAGCACCGACGTTTTAGGGGCGACGGCGACGTTAGTAACCGAGAGAACCTGGGTAGCGGATGCCGTCGTTCCCGCCAAATTACAAAGGTTTAAGCAAAGAGACGTTTTCGCGACGGCGACTTCTCAGGGACCTAGCTGTGAGAAAATGCCGTCTTTTTGTAAAATAAGAGAAATGCTGCTTCTATCTTATGATATGAAGATCATTACAGATTAAGAATTTTTGGTTTTGTGGGAGGCCTACCAGTCGAAGAACCCAGAATTTACGTACGAATCGTATGAAAGATTTGATTTACAAAACATTGACGAGGCGGAATGTTTAGCTGAATTTAGAGTCCGCAAACAAGACATCCCTGTGCTGGCAAATGTTCTTCAACTACCAGCCAACATCCATTGTCAACAAAGAACGGTATGTGATAGAATCCTCGGTAGGAAAAAAGATGGCGACTGGTACATTTACCCATAATTCTTAGTGCACAAAACCTTAACAACGTTCATAAAAATGTAAAGAAAAGTTATAAAATCTTCAAACCTAGTCTACACATTGTCCTTAGTACTGGAACAAATATTGTAAAAATTTGGCTTTCTTTGTGCCTTATGTGCTGTGTTAGGTCCGCAAGGTATTGTGGTAAAATGAACAGCCGCCATTTTTTTTCCTACGGTGGATTGAAGGCTTATGCATGCTGCTGAGGAGGTTTTATTATCCATGCAGATATTCAGATATGATCTGTCGATTTGGAAGACCAGTGCCGGAGTTATGCATGATAACGAACAAAGTCATGGATAACATTTGAGAGTGCACCTTCAAGCACCATTTCGCTATGGCAGGCTAACCCCAATGATGGAAGCATACAATGCAGAGATGAGTTCTGTCAGGGTCTCTGTCGAGTGGCTGTTTGGGGATATTAAAAATGATTTTAAGTTTTTGGATTTCAAGAAAAATTTAAAAATTGGCACGAGCAGTGTTGGAAAAATGTATCTAGTCAGTGCACTCCTTAACAATGCGATAACCTGCTTATATGGGAATACTACCTCAGAGTTTTTCGGTCTAAGCCCCCCTTCTTTAGAAGACTACTTCAGATAAATCAAAGCATTGAACAGTTTATTTTAGTATGATTTAACACTCACGCTTCATGAAAGTGTTTCCTATTATCATGGTCAATGTCTTATAATAAGGTCAAAATCATGCTGAGATCGATACAATGTATTAAGTCATTAACACAACACAATACAACTGCCAAGTAATGAACATTTTGCCTGATAAAGTGTAATATTATACGTAACAAAACTCTGAGATTACTACTTTCAGTTTTCTTTAAAAAAACGAATGCCTTGTCTTTAGTACAAGGATAAGACCTTCAAAATGTAAAAATTGTGTAGTTGTTGAACAGATGCATTCAATTAAAACAGCGTATGCTTAAACTAGAAAGTTAATAAACGTTCCAACTGAAAAGGCCGCAAACAAAGTGTGTTATTTCTATAAGGATATCACTTCCTAGCCAAAGTTTGCATCATGTTCATCAATGCTTGCGAAATCTGAACTTGCTGCTCCGCTTGTTTACGGAGTAGCTCAATCTGCAGCTCTTGCTGTCTGGCTCTCGCTTCCTGCTCCTTCCTTTGCAGCTCTAGCTCCTGCTGGCGAATGGATAACTCACTCTCAGCTTTTTCTTTCAAGAATTCAACCGCATCGCCCCCACTTAATTCTTCGGCTTTTTTTGCGCCCCCGGCAGCAGATTCAATTGATTTTCTCTTCGAAGCCATCCGTTCCATCGCTCTATGTCTGACTTCTTCAGCTGCCGCCTTATCATCAGACTTTTTCTTTTCTTTAGCAGAAAAGCTCTCTTCTTTCTCACAAAGCTCTTCTATCAGCGCATCTTTTTCCGACAGCTCACAATCAATGCCACTGGCTTTCAGCTGTTCTTGTTGTTTGCGTTTAAATTTGCCCTGAAGGAGATTCCAGCGATCCCTTACCCCTCTCTTCTCTTTTATCATAAACTTTGTGTGTTCCAGCTTGTTAAATCTGTCCTGTATAGATTCCCAGACTTTTCCTCGGTCAGGACTTCCCTTCTTGAACTGAAATAGTTCCGTCGCAAGGATTTCACGCAGAAGAATAATATCGTGGTCGTCTTTCCACTCCATTACACTGAAAGCGAAAAAGAAAACAAACCTCGGTACATTTTATATTTTCGTTCAATTTGAGACAATGAATATTCAAGTCTGGGAATAATAAACCGAACGGTCGATAAGCTAGCAAATTGCCAGAAATATTGTAGCGGGTAGTAAAAATAAAGCGCCGCTTGTATATTAAAAAACAGAAATAAACAACTTGCTTCAACACTTACGGTTGTTTCTTTGTAGTCATGTTTAATTCTGGCGTCTATTGAACAAGCTTCCAAACCTATTAAAACATTCAAAAACAGCTACTTAAGGTTCGAAAGCGATAGAATAATAACGTAAGCAATTGAAGAATGCAAAAAGTTAAGTGCAAAATGATATTTAAGCAAGGAAATCAAAAAGCAAAACTCACGTTGTACGGGCGACGTCAAAATGAGCAAAACAACGTCGGCGCCGAGTCGCGACGGCTGACTTATGTCGGTGGGAAACGTACGCGTGAATCGGAAGTAAAATTGACTTCCGGTCGCCGTCGCCGCGCAGAAAACGTCTGGTGCTTAAGTTCCCTAGTGTTTCTTAGCGAAGGTGAATGAAAGCTGGTTCAAAGTCAACCGCTCGACAAAAATTGAATGAAGGAGCACAATTTTAGGAAAATGCCTTTGGTTATCACTTCTGGAATATGATTAGACTTAATACTTACTCAGAAAAGTTTCTGATCTTTTTTTTAAGCGAATTGACGCCTCTACGGCTGTAGGAACTAAAACGAGCAAGTTTGTAAACAACAGCGATCGACTCAGCTCGTACTTCGATGTTTGAAAATTTAGTGCGCTGATGTACAGGACTAAAAGCCACATCAACTACAGGTAACGATGTTTTAACCGTTTCTTGTATTTTAAAGCTGTGAATTTTTGTAAGACATTCTGTCCACGCTGCAGTTCTTTCAGACTTTTCGCCGCTATGCTTAGGCAGCCGTGTGTTTGCTCAATTTGTTTTGATTCTGAATTGAACTTTTTAAGACACGAAACACTTGTAACAAAGAAATTCTACGCCATTTTACTGTGTTTTTATTTGTGTAATCGCTACTCTGTCTCGTTCATTACGTAGAGGAAAGCGCTTCGTAGAAACACTCAAATTAATTTTCGCTCCGCAAACGTTTTGGCATTCGCTGCCTGTTGTGTACGAAATGGCGCGAGGTGAAATATTGTTGTAAGCCTTTTACTTAATAAAAGGTTGTATATCTCAATGATTTTTTTCTCGAAACGGTGATTTGTTATTGATCAATGTGTTGAATTATAAAACAGTTATAGTGTTCAAGCTTGCGCAATATTGACAAAGGCGCCACTTTCATTCATGAACTGTGTGATGTTGCAAGTTTCGCGCGGTAAAACATATTTAAGCTTTTTTATAAAATAAAAGGCTTGTCGGCGATATTTTTTCTTCAAACTGTGCTTCGTTATCAATGTGTTGAATTATAAAACTATTATAGCGCTCAAGCTTGCGCGATATCGCCTAATTTTAGCCGACTCGGCCTACGGCCTCGTCGGCTAAGTATTTAACTATTATAGCGCGAAAGCGCGCGTGATACTTAGCCGACGAGGCCGTAGGCCGAGTCGGCTAAAATTAGGCGATATCACGCAAGCTTGAGCGCTATAATAGTTTTATAATTCAACACATTGATAACACAAAGCACAGTTTGAAGAGAAAATATCGCCGACAAGCCTTTTATTTTAAAAAAAGCTTACATATGTTTTAACGCGCGAAACTTGCAACATCACACAGTTCAGGAATGAAAGTGGCGCCTTTGTCAATATTGCGCAAACACCATAACTGTTTTATAATTCAACACATTGATAACAAATCACAGTTTCGAGAAAAAAATCATTAGGATATATGTTGTGATTCAAATGTTTCTTTGGTTTAAAAATTTTCAAACCAGTTTAGTTTTTATTTTCCTTTGTCTCCGATTCATTATCATATTCTAAGACAAAGGAAAACAAAAATCAAACTGGTTTGAAAATTTTAAAACCAAAGAAAAATTTGAACCACAACATATACAACCTTTCATTAAGTAAAAAGGCTAACAACAATATTTTACCTCGGACCATTTCTTAAACAACAAACAGCGAATGCCGAAACTTTTGCCAAGCTAAAATTAATTTAGCGTACACAATCAGTTGATAGTTTCTACGAAGAGCTTTCGTCTACTAAAAGAACGGGACAGAGTTGTGACTACAACAATTAAAACACAGTAAAATGGCATAGAATGTCTTAGTTACAAGTGTTTCGTATCTTAAAAAGTTCAATTCAGAATCAAAACAAATTGAACAAACACACGGCTACGAACCTAAACATTGCGGGAAAAAGTCGGAAAGAACTGCAGCGTACAAAAATTCACAGCTAAAGGATACAAGAAACGGTTAAACATCGTACCTGTAGTTGATTTGGCTTTTTATTCCCTTCCATCAGCACCAAATTTTCAAACATCGAAGTACAAGCTGAGTCGATCAACGTTGTTTACAAACTTGCTCGTTTTTTAGCTCCTACAGCCGTAATGACGAGATCAGAAACTTTTCTGAGAAAGCATCAAGTCTATATCATATTCCAAAGGTAATTACCAAAGGAATTTTACGAAAATTGTGCTTCTTCATTCACTCCTTGTCGAGCGGTTAAACTTTGAACCAGTTTTCATTCAGCTACGCCAAGAAACACTGCGACCGCGACAACGCGAAAATTTCGCGCCTTTTTTGTGCTGACCAATCATGTGAACAATATTTTTTCTCTTTTCTTTTCCTCTCTTTTTTCTTTCTTTTCCCTTTTTTAACTAATAGTTCACGCACTTTTTCGCCCAATAACACGAAATTGCAGGCAGCAGTCATTTTCACTTTCCTTCAAAATGCAAAATTTACCGCCATCGCTGGTTATACGTCATGTGGACATAACATATATTGAATTATAATAGGCGATATCACGCAAGCTTTATCTTTCCGATAAATTGTAATTTACGGATCCCAAGCAACGCTATAACCCATCATAATGTTTACCTTATTTTGTAGAGCACATACAGGCTAATCTATTAGATGTAAAATATTTTTGAAATATTGTAATCCGTAAAATCCAAGTAGAGGTTACATCCACCCAACCCCTTCTTGTACTACGGGTGGGGTATAAGTTTGGGTGTACATTTGATATTTAATTGAACTCATAAGTTTGACAACGACGACTAACACCGCGTTTTAGGCGGCAAGTTTAACCAGGGTAGCACAAAAGCATATGACTCAGAGAAACGGTGTTAAATTGCCTTCACTAAATTTGTTCAACACTTTCTCTACAAAGGGCCTTCTTATATCACGTTGCATTTGCATTTAATAATTTTATTTAACTTATTTATGCACAGGACGAAATAACGACTTTAAGTGCAAGTAAAGGTTCATTAAAGAAAACTTAAAGAACAATTTCGACTATATATCTTTAAGTGCACCGTAAATTACTTAAATAAGCCTTTACTTGACAACACTTAAAGCAAGTAATGAACAATTTAAGTTGCCTTTATGGGTCTTTAAGTTGTTGAAAAGTTGAATTAAAGATAACGTAAAGGTTCTTAAACACATATTAAAGATACTTACTTACTTTAATACATTTAAGAGTATTTACGTCTCAACTTAAAGATTTTCGATACCTTTAAGTAAAATTTAATTTTCTCTTAAAGATTAGTAAATTCATTATTTCGTCCTGTGATGAGTATAATTGAAATCGCCAATTAAAGTAATCAATTAGTCTGCATTAATTATGCGGCAGTCTCTTTATTCATTTTATAGCCATAAATACACTTTGCGTGAACTTATTTTATTGACATCTTTTGGCAGGTAATTCACATAAATTAAACTAGTGTTTATAACCTTTTTTTTTTTTCATTCCAGACATGAACGAGTGTGGCCCCCACTCGAGATCGAAACGTAGTCACTATTATTGGTGGTGGAGTTACAGCATGTCTTCCGGTGAGTTAAATCCACTTCTTAGCTACGGAAATGTAAACATAGATGCTGTAATACGGACGCAACGATGACGACGACAGTTAAAATATTAGGATTGTCTGGGATCTTGTGGCGCAATCAACTGGTGCTATGCTATGTTGCTGAGCCATACCAACGCTCCATACCCCTGCGTTCAAATCCTGGTGGAGACGTTAAATAACTTTTTTCTTTTATTTTTCCTTCTTTTTTCTAGCGGAAATCTGATGAAGTTGACAAACTGTTTATCGAAAATCTTTATTTTAGTACTTTATTCTTAAATTACCACCCGAAACATTTAACTTTGAACTAAAACTTGTGGCGATTTTTGTCAATTCTGGATACGGAAGTAAATACCACACTTCTAGCTAATTTATAGCCAAACAAGACGCTGTGGGAGCGTATACTTGGGCGTCGTTGTATTAGGCATATTGGAGAGTAATCCCTTGCACCAAAAGCCTGGTTAAAAGCCTGGCAAGCCTGGTAAACCCGGGTTAAACCAGGCTCACCAGGCTTTTGAGCTGAAAAAAGCGAAATTAAAAGCCTGGTTATCCTGGTTTAACCAGGCTTTCCTGGTTACTCTGGTTGAAATTCACCTTTATGCTAAAAAAAACGGAACCAGGAAAGCCAGTTAAGTCCGGTTAAACCAGGCTTTCCTGGTAAACCTGGTTGTAAACCATTACCTTGAAAGCCTGGCAAGCCTGGTTCAACCAAGCTTTCCTAGTAAGCCTGGTTAAAAATCAACACCTGAAAAGCCTGGCAAGCCTGGTTTAAATGGAAAAATCCTAAAAGTATTGGTTTATACAAAAGCTACATGTATCTTTGAATGCCAAAAATAGTAAAAAGAGAACATTTGACAATTTTAAAAGCTATTCAAAAGAAAAGGAAGAAAGATTCCAAGCATGTTCTTTATACAATTTTTATTGTTTACATTCCTGCAACTAAATACATTCAATCCAGTTTCAAATGGTGAGCATTGTGATGTACTCAGGCACTGTAATTAGTATGCCAACAAGTAGAAACATTAACGTTTGCAATTTGTCTTCACAACCATACTTGGAAAAAAAGATTGATTGGCATTCAGGTGAAATGACTCCTTGAAAGGTTTACAGTGTATCTACTGGGTTATGCTGTGTTATTTCTTATCTGCATTTGCTGCCAGTCTGATTACCCTGCTTGGATGATCGGGAACTCGATTTTCTTTTCATAAATACACCTGAAACAAATGTGACAAGCCATATTTAAAATATTGCTTAAGGCCATGTTTGTGTTGTAGTAGCTACATGTAAAAAATAACTAAATTGTGCCATGTACATGTTCATGAACAAGACTGCACAGAACATGCATGCAAACAAACTGAAGAAATTCAGATCCAAGCAAGCTGTGTGTTTGTGCAGTTTGGATCCCAACAAGCATTTCATGGTTACACCATACATTTACACCAAACTCCAGCAAGGTGTTAACATTCCTTGGAGCAAGAGGAAGGTGGGGGAGAGGGACCTCAAACATTTTGGTGGTTTTGAGTGGCTTGCTTCTTGAAAACCAAACCCATTGTCAAACATAAAATTAATAAGGGATTTAACCAAACCTATTTTACTGAGCTCTATAAAAACAAAACGTGACAACATACATGTATCTCCTCTAAAGTGAGAGAGCCTATACATGTAATTCAATGCTTTACTGTTTGCAAAAAAACCTGATGTCAAACCTAAAATTAATAGGGGAGCATGCATTCAGAATCAGAATAATAAACCTCTACAACAAGTTCATACCAGCACATACATGTACAATGTACCTATACAGTATTTTTGCCAAAAGTATTATGGCAGTTTAACCGTGCTGGCTTCCTATTTTTCAAGTGACTTGATGCTAGATCTTGAATATAAATGTATACAAAAATTCAATTTCGGAATATAACACACCAAGAGGCTTAGAAATAAATAATAAAATAGGTAATTTGATTCATGTTGAAATACTATTGGTGCAAATTATAGACCATAAATAACAGCTAATCAGAAAAGCTGAAGCCTAAGGTACATGTACATCTACTAGTCTGAAGTGTTACTATGTGGCTGCTTTTTTGCTCAACCCCTTGTGGGCACCATCGGGAGAACATCTAAATTCTGAGTGCTATAATGCTGTCTGGTGATGTCGGGGATTAGTACAAGAATGGTAGTTAGATATTGATTGTGTTCTATACTTTGTACTTTTGCAAGACATTGCTCACAAAAAGTGACAATTACATATCAGAGTACCAATTAATGTAAGGTGTCAACATGTATAAGAAAAAGAAGCTAATGCCAACTTAACTTTGTTTGGTTTCCCTGTGTGTGCTTTTTTAAGAATTCTGTAACAGAGTCAAACAAGTTACTTGCTGCAAACTGTATGGTATCATCCAAATGTTTGCTGCAGATTTAAAAAATAGTTTGGTTCGGAGAATAACCGAGCTAAACATGCAAACAAAATCAGTTGTTTTCATTGATAGAAGCAGAGATCCTTGTGACTCTCATTAAGAACTACATGTATATGTATTAAATGCACTGGCCACTGATTTCTAAACTTTATGCAGCATTGGAATAAATTAGTTTGAGAAATTACCAGACAGCATTATGACAGTCCAAATTCAGATGCTATTTACAGCGGTCTTACCCAAAGCGGTATAAAGGAGTCGCCACAAGGAATAAATTATCGCTTCGAGAAAGAAGTTGTCCGGTGCAACTAGCCTTGGCTGAACAAGCACAGCAAAATCAAGTTCCCCACGTTCCACAACTTCAAGTTCCTCAAGCGCAGCAGCCTGCTCCCGTTGCTTAAGAGAACGTTAACCCGCCTGCTGCTCCTGGCGCCCCCCAAGAGGTAATTTTCTTGCCTTTTCTTTATTCCCGTTCCTGTGGTTTCTTCCTTCGCCCGCGTGTCATTTATTTCCTCGTCATCCGTCTCTGGCTTATTGTATTGTTTATGGCTCCAGAGCAGAAGTTGTTTACGGCATTTTGGTATTTTCCTGACTCTGTCGAGCGTTTTGTTAGTTCCAGGGACGAAAATTGCTAAATTGCTCGTTCCCCTGGTATTGTATTGTTTGTGGCTCCAGAGCAGAAATTGTTTACGGCATTTTGGCATTTTTCTGACTCTGTCGAGCGTTTTCTTAGTTACAGGGACGCAAATTGCTAAATTACTCGTTCCCTGGTATTGTATTGTTTGTGGCTCCAGAGCAGAAATTGTTTACGGCATTTTGGCGTTTTCCTGACTCTGTCCAGCGTTTTCTTAAGTTGTAGGGACGCAAATTGCTAAGTTACTCGTTCCCTGGTATTGTATTGTTTGTGGCTCCAGAGCAGAAGTTAATTACGGCATTTTCCTGACTCTGTCGAGCGTTTCGTTAGTTCCACGGACGCAAATTTGCTATTACTCGTTCCCTGGTATTGTATTGTTTGTGGCTCCAGAGCAGAAGTTGTTTACGGCATTTTTGGTATTTTCCTGACTCTGTCGAGCGTTTTTTCTTAGTTACAGCGACGCAATTTGCCTAATTACTTGTTCCCTGGTATTGCATGTATTGTTTGTGGCTCCAGAGCAGAAGTTTTTAAAAAGTCTTTTGTTTCTTGACTCTGTTGAGCGTTTTGCATGTTAGTTACAGGGACGCAATCCCTGATATTGTTTTGTTTGTGGCTCCAGAGCAGAAGTGTTTATTACGGTTTGTTGGTTACATATACTCGTATCTGTTTTATCTTGCGTACTGGTAAATTATTTATCTGTTTTCCGCTGTATTTGTTCGTTTCCTGCTGCCTACTTGTTTTCGGCTATTTATTTAATTGCTTTCTGTTTTGTTCAATGTTTGGCGCCTCTAGCCCCATGGCTTAAGTTTGTTTTGCGGGAATTTTCTATTTCAATCCTTTGTCTGGGTGTTATTTCGTTGTCAGGCAGTATCCTGGTTGTGCAAGTATATTTTGTGTTAATGCAGTTAAAGTTGTTTTTTATTATAGGTTATAATTTTCACTATATTTTTGCCTATGCGTATTTTGTTTTGTCTCGATTTTATTTCTTCTCCGTTTTGCTTCTCGTTTTGTTTTATTGTGTCATGCTGCGTCTATGGATTTATTTGTTGTATGGCCGTTTTTGTTTCCTGGCCTTGTTTTAGGTTTTAATTATCACGTTTTGGCTTATTCTATTCAGCCTCTATTGTTCTTTGCCCCTTGTTTTTAGCCCCTTTTTTCACCGCTGCTCGTTAGAATTTGTTTTATGCATGCGCACATCCTCTTGCACCTCCTTTATTCGGATTACCGGGGCTCCAAGCTGTCATTCCCTGAGTCCCGTCGCGCTTGCCCCTTTTACCCTCTCACACGCCTTTTCTTTTGTCTTTCCCTTGTAGCCTCCCATTAAGCGCCTTCGAGTCGGTCATTTTTTCCATTCCATACTGGGAGATGTCGGATGATTTCAACCCTATTAGCCATTCTGCTCCCCACCTGCGTTGGGTTGATTATAGGGGTATGCCTTTAGACGTGACTCAGGGAATGACAGAGCCCTACAACAAGCATATTTCTCCAGCTTTCCCTAAAGAAGTCCTTCACGGCTCCTCTAGCGTCCTCTCCCCCAAAACGTCCCCTACCCCAGTAATAGGCGTGTTTCGAATGGGGCAGGACTTCGTGTTGCCCCCCCCCCCCCCCCCCCACCCCCAATCGCTTGTTTTAGTCTGGGGTATGTTATAGTTTCGTGTGGGTGTTTTTAGATTGGGGTCCTTAGTTTAGTCTCTTTGTGTTACGGGTGTCCGTTTGCATCCTTTTCTGTGGCCGCCAGTCCTCCATATCTCAAAGGAGTACAGGTAAGACCGGTGTAAATAGGATACTATCTCACTGGTGCCAACAAGTTGTTGGGCAAGAAAGTGGCTGACACTTACAGTGAAACTACCTCAACCGGGGCCACCCGAGGACTTTCAGCCAATCAGAGACCGATTCTTAAACAAAGAATTGGGCATCTCACGGGAAACTGTATCATAATTTGATTGGCTAATTTCTATCCTAAATTTCTGGCCGTCTTCGAAAACTTTGCGCGTTTTCTTTACGGCTTAATTGCAAAAGCTATTGATTTTACATGTACATGTAGCGTTAGGCAACATTATTTTCTTCTCCACTCTCTTTCAGTTCTGAGTTGAAAAGCTTTGCTTGGATTCAGGTTTCCTGATTATCTTTTCAAGTCTGCACTCTACTTCTAGTGTAATTTACATTTGGTGACAACTTGATCAACAAGGGTTGTTACATTATGCACAGGGGCAGCATTAAAGTTTTGGGCCAGCTCTCCTTCCTTTCTTTTCCTCTCCCTCCCTGTACAACCCTTTTTTGCAAATGTTTTCCTGACCAGTTATAAGGGTAAAATAACAAAGATAACCATGTGACCATTTCACAAACAAAATACATGTGATACATGTACTGTATCTTTATAAAAGAGCAAAAGCTATTGATGAGTACAGGCATGAAATACATTGTGCACCAAATGATTGTCTGAAATGATACAATGTACATGTATGTAGTTTTAACTTGCAGAATTATAATTTGGTATGATTCAAGCATTATCCGCAGATACCTAGCATAATTCCCTAGGTACATAATGCACTTCAGCAGTATGCTCCCCTGAAGACTGCTTAGAAATTTCATTGTACATGTAGATAAAAATTAATGTAATATTTCCATTACCAAAATTGATTACTAAGGCTAACTATGAAGTGAGTTTATTATTGAAATTATCATTGTGGTTCAATAAATATACACAGCACTGGTCACAAACATACATGTAACACTGCCTGACTTTATTTCTCCTTCGCATACATACATTGTAACACAAACTTTTACTCAAAACCACTGTCCTGGTCTTACATATATACACTCTGTTTGTTTACCGATCCAAATCATTGCTAAATTCAGCAATATATGTACATAACTCCATGTTGTTTAATGCAACTACCTGTGGAAAGATGGCCTATAAAATAAATTACGCTTATATAAGCTTAAGTAAGCTTATCAGGGCGCAGCCTCTGATTTCCAAAATGGTTGCCAACCATGGAACAGTGGTTTTGAGTGCAAGTTTGAGGTATATTTATAGCTCTAAAGATTATATCATACCTTGATTAAAATGGAGTTCATCTGCTTCGAGTAATTTTACTTTCTTGCTCGTTTAAGTGTAAATTTGTCCATAATTTCAGCTTCTTCGTACATGTACATTGCGTAGTTTGAGCGAATACACTGTATGATCCAGCATTGTCGCGCCTTCGATACAGTGATCAGCAGGGATTACGTAGGCACGGTCGCATAGCCGCGCGCTAAGCTCAAATTACCAACGGCCAATCGAATCGAAGGGCTGAAAGGTCGCAAGAAGGCTACGAACATTTTAACCTCGAATGTACTCGACAAATTGCTTGTAAAAGCTACCACTAGTACAAGAAAGATTAGTTATCACTGTCTACTCAACGCGATCGCCGGACAAGATGTAGCGAAACGATCGCACCGGCCGTGCAGACCTCGAATGTTGGAATTCTCATGAGAAATTTAAGGTGAGTTCATTCCTTTAATATTTAAGCTTATACTAGCTAACTGAGTATATAGGATTCCTTGCACATATACATGTAAGCTTTAAACTTTTTTTTGCCTTGCGAAATGATCAATGACCCGATCGGTACAGCTTTGCAAAAAAACATTGCCTTCGAATGCGATCAATGTATCATTGTACCGGTTAGCTTGCATTAGTAAGCTTACATGTAGATCCGTTTAGTGAAGCCTAAACGTACCAAGCCATTCTCTGAGTCAAACGATTGCATTCTATTGGATTCGTTAATTGAAATCAAATCAGTTGATCGAATGAATATTTTAATGCCTTAGCTTTGTATGGAAGTATATTGGAAACCATGTGCTCTGTAATATTAGCTACATGTGACCCACATGGAAGCTCAAATTACATTGTACTGTTTTGCCATCTTTAGCTTTAGAAAGATCCAAGAGACAGCAGCACATTGCTGCACTGCACATAATTCCATACATGTACATGTACATCTGCTTTTCTATTTTTTTAAACAGCTTCATCTGTACTTGTAAAATAATAGAATTATTTTTTTCTGTTGAAATCATGTTAATGATTTTTTTCTACCAGTCTTCCATTTACTGTTATTACCAGTTCTCTAAGTCTAAAGAAACCACCTTGATGTACACTGTGTGCTATCCAATTGAATTGTACTTTATTCTTTCTCAGGTAAGCCATATGTAATCGCTCATTTTCTCGTACATTTAAATTGGTCATGTAATAGGAAACAAAGGGCTGCATATATTGCTGGCAGTGCTTTTAGCGTCTACATGTATTGGCCACTTTGAGGTTGTACAGAAGGTCAGGTCAAGACCCTTTTTGAATTGCATTGTGGGACTGTTTGTAAACACTGAGATGATTAAAAAGTCTTGTATTAATTTTGTAGGATTCCCCTTTTACTTTTGTTGGCATTTTTTATATAAATATGTTGTGGTTCAAATTTTTCTTTGCTTTGAAAATTTTCAAACCGGTTTAATTTTAGCCTGAAAAAACAGACGTCATACACCGATTGCAAATATGGCGGCGGATACACGAAAGCGAGGCTTTTCGGTGACAACCGTTGCTAGGGGCCGATACAAACTGCTCGTTACCTTGTTCGAATGCACTGTTTTGTCTTTTTTGAAGCCGTTATTTTCAAGATCTCACCTATTTGGGAAACGGATTTGGTTAGGTATCATTTTCCGATCACTCCCAAGGCGATATCAAGGTCAGTGAATTGAACACAGTTTTGTTTTGTTTTGTTTTGTTTTGTTTATTGTTATTCAAATATGTCGTGCATGGATGCCATGGCGAACGGCTGGGCGCGATTACAAATTCCATAACTACAACGGTCTACAATCGCGATCGCTTGCAACCACTACATTTATATATTATGCACGTCGGAAAACTTAGGCCAATGATAATACTCATGTTTTTTATTTAGGTGATGCCTACTAGCTATGTTTATCTTACCTCGCGATGTCTTGGAAGGAACTTTCGTGCGACAATAAGCTTAAATATTTCCACGAACCCGTTGGCTTTATCAGCTTTATCAAACGGATCACTGAGAAGTTGGTATATTTCATTTTGCTAGACTAAGGTAAATGTTAATAAAAAATGGAGACCGTTTAGTTGAAATTGCCTTAATTCGGAGCGTTTGTCGTATTTAGGTGAGCAAGGTTGTGTAGCTTATAAAATATGCCTGAAACTTGTTGTGTGCCGATGTGCTGCAAGACAGATATGTCGTCAAATATGTCGTGCAGGTTATCGTGTAGACGTGGATGGGAGAAAGGTCACTTTCCATAAACTTCCAAAGGATCCATCAATGCTAAAGGTTTGTGTTGCTATTTTGAGTTTTTGTAATTTACAACAAATGTTGTTTAGAAGATAATTAATATACGACCACTTTTCAGGCATGGCTTATCAAAATACGAAGAGATGTCTCGCCGGACTTCCAAATTAATAAGCGGACCATAATATGTTCATTGCACTTTAAGGAATCAGATTTTATTACCTCTTTAACTGGTCGCCGGTCGGTTAAAGATGAAGCTATTCCGTCGAAGTTTACGTGGTCTTCTGCATCTCCCAAGCGAAAGTCACCTCGAAAGAGACTATGGGGCTCTCCCACAAAACAACAAAATTCCCCCGCCAATGAAAACATGGAAACGAGCACGGCTGATATGCCACGAGAGTTGCAAAAACAAGAAGAGTTAAAAGCTCGCATTGCTAGGCTTGAAGAGGAAGCAAACACTCTCCGACTTGAAAATAAAGACCTTTTAAAGACGATCGATGATCTTGCTAGTAGCGCTTTCGGAATAGTTCAATTCAAAGACTCGGATTCAGACATTTACATGGGATTCCCCGATTATCAGACCCTACTGGTTTGCTAACTCCCACAAACAGTCGGGATACTGTGGGAAATAAACCTGGAAGACGACGAAAGCTTAGTACACTGGACGAATTTTTCATGGTTCTAATAAGAATGAGGCTTGGCTTATTTGAACGTGACTTATCTCATAGATTTGGAGTTCATGTATCAACTGTAAACAGAATTTGCCCTTCTTGGATTAATTTTATGTATCTTAAATTTGGTTACCTTAGCATTTGGCCCAGTCGATCTGCAATAGACAAGGCCATGCCTCAGTCATTCAAAGATAAATATCCCTCCACTAGAGTCATCATCGATGGCACAGAAATAAAGTGTCAAACTCCCTCCTCTTTGGTTCTCCACAGCGAAACATTTTCCAGCTACAAGAGTCACACAACTTTCAAGGGACTAATTGGTATTGCCCCCAGTGGTCACATTACTTTTATTTCACAATTGTATGCGGGAAACAATTAGGTCTGGACTTTTAAAACTGCCGTTTTCTGCTGGTGATGTCATAATGGCTGACAAAGGATTCACTATTTCCGATCTTCTTGAGCCAGGGGCTGTTGGAATCAATATTCCCCCATTTGTTGGATCCAGAAGTCAGCACAATCCATCAGAAGTTATCGAAACACAAGAAATGGCCTCTGAGCGAATTCATGTTGAAAGGGCTATAAACAAAATTAAGAATTTTCAAATCTTTAACCAAGTCATTCCACTGTCTTTAGCTGGAAGTCTTAATCAAATGTGGACAGTATGTGCCATGCTCACAAATCTTCAAAATCCAATTATATCTTAGTGACAGGCGCCGAGAACATTTTAATTATAAAATACTGACATTAAAGTGATAATTCAGGAAAAATTACTCTAATTATTGTTACGTATCTTATTAGTATTGTATGCTACAGTACAAAAAGAAGTCCAGGAAAATAACTACCTACTATATTTGTATTTGTCTCTCTACTCAGTGATGCTTGTTGTCATTACTGTGACTACCGTAGGTGTAACAGAAGTACAAGAACATGCTTCTGCTGGTTGAGCTTGTATTTGCTGCTCCATAGCAGTGTTCTTTAAATATTTAGCATAATGCGTGAAAAAAAAACTGCTCCAACTTTAGTAACATACTATTAAAAAAATTAATATCAAAATATATGCGTTCAATAACCATTCCCTTAAAAGTGTATGTCACAAAGTCACACCATTTTGCACCCGTGATGCCCATCTACCCTTGAACTTGGGAGTAATATTTGTGACTTTTTTTAAGGGTTGGAAAGTCGTCTTTAAGTTCAAAGTGAAACTGACTGTCAACATGACAAGCTGTTTCTGGGGTCACTGCCCGATGTTTGTATGGACATTTAATTTCAATGATCCCAAATGGGTTCTCTTCACTGCTATCAATGACCTTGCCATCTGGAGAGCACCCAAGGAATGGGTAGGCAGGGTTTACTACAAATCCTGAGGGAAAGGTTTTAACAGGATGCCCACTGCGGTTTAAGTAATTGGAGTACTGTTTAAGAGCTGCGCTCTCGTGTTCAATCCCATGTTTTAAAGGCTCTGGCATGTTCCTTGAGGTAGCATGGGGTTTTTGTCCCACCAGCCCTTTGACAAAAGCATTACTTATTTGAAGTGAATGCAAATGTAGCCGCAAAGTGGCCTTTCGAAGCCATGATGTAATTGCCTGGTTCGGACCCGAGGTCAAAACAACTTTTCCAATTGAAAGTTTTGCTGGAAATATTCCCGCCGTTATTATAATAAAGTTTGAATGAAACTTATAAATTTAATCAAAGTTAACGGCAGAAGTGATAATTTAGGAGGAGAGAAACAAATTTAGCCCTTTGAAATATATTTTTTCAGTTGAGGTAAACATGTTGCAATTTGCATAATGTCAAAGTAATTTGAAACCTTTCCAGTAACGCATAACGCAGCTGTTTCGTAAAACATCTCGCAATCAGACACACGAAAATATATCCAGTTTTTATTCCTCTGTATCCGAAACACAGAAAAGAAAATTAAATGAAAAAGTGATCGCTTTAAGGTTATTTTCGCCCGAGAAACATTCACTAGCGGAAGCAAAACTCGCAAGAAACGTCTCGCAAAACACCGCGTGCATTGTTTACATCTTCTCTCGGCGGTGAATTTTTGCACCCAAAGTTTCAGTTATCTGTTCTGTTCTTTCAACTTCACGAAATAAAAATTAATGAAAGGCAAACAACCGAAAGAAGTTAAATTAATTGGGATTCCTACCACGCTTATATTTCTTCCTTCGCTGTCCACTGTTCACTTCTTATTAAATAAGACCTATGTATGTATTTGTCTAAATTATCTCCTTCATGTTCGTTTTAACATGTTTTAGCGGGTTTCCGTCATGAAGGTATCGTAGAATTAATCGCGAGTGTCAAATACTTTCGCAGTGTCTTCTTGAGTAATTCCCTTACGCCTATTGAATATGAAACTGTTAGATGCCACAGAGAAAACACAACTCGCACTTTGTGACGTTCGCCTCGCATCAACAAACAACAGGTGTACTCCACCGCGGTCAAACGAGAGAAATTTGCAAAAGTTAACCAAAGTACTTCAAAGTTAAGGTTGTCATTTTCACTGTTTATTAAAAGTTTCATATATTGACAATACACTGTCAACTCACTAAGTAAACGTTTTGAAAGTTTACTAAAAAAAGTTCTAAGCGTTTGAAAACTACGAACCGCAGAACTGTCGGCGCCATTTGCCAACACAATTTTGCTCAGGCACGAAGCGTTTTGATCAGTTTTCAACGATCGAAAAGAAGCTCGTGGTTATGTTGAGCCGGAAAGATGAAAAGATAGTTACATAAACTAATTATTTTATACATTCTTGCCCACGTTTCCACTTAATTCTAAATGAATCCCACCAAATAAAACGAAAAACGCCTCGGACGTGAGACCGCGGTGAAGGTTTGAATAATCCCGCCGTCCCCAGAGTTGCGCAATACTGCACATTTGTGGACGACCAAACTACATTTTAATACTTGGTCGCTACGCCCAAGTAATAATGTCAAAACCACATACCCGCTTGCAGAGAGGGAATAAACTGGGTTACTTCGCTTCCGGTAATGGGTCACTTGCAGCATGAGATTCTTCAATGTCGCGTGATCTGGCTTAACACTGCACGTGATCAGTAACCTGCACCTCAAAAGTCAATCGCAGAACAAAAATTCTTGCGTGGTCATGGCGACGTCCCTTAAAAGAAATCTAATCTTTAAACAACAGCATTTGCAAACTCTGATATCGCAAAGTTGGTAGGATTCAATGTCGCGCGAGTAGAAAAATGGAAAAAAATAACTTTCCTACATTGATTTTTCGTTCATTTTTTCCTCAATCTGTCGAGATTGGGAAAGAAAATAATCTAAAAAAAAATTGGGGGGGGGGGGGGGGGTGGGGGTAACTGACCACGAGTTAAATCTAAGCAAAGTTAACAACGGCTACCAGCCCTTTTTGTGCTTATGTGCTTTATGTGCATAACGTAGCATGGCGTATAAAACGGCGTTGCGAGATGAATTGGGTGCACAGTAAGGACGAGGATAAACGATAAGCGTGAATGTTTTAAAAAGAGGGTGGTCGCTTTATAGGAGTTCGACCGTACGCTTATTTTAACATAAACACGGATAAAATATTAAAATTTAACGATTCAAATCACTTGAATGTGTATTTACTCGTTCAGTTACAGTCAACCCGAACGCTTTATAGCTATAAATTACTAATGTATGATATAAGAAAAACAAAACGATTTACCTGTGTGTCCGTCACTTTCTTTAGTCGTTTTGGAAGGGATTTGCATCAGAGCAAAGACGGTTTCTCAGTCCGTGCGGTTTTAAAATGTGATCGTTTCATGAGGGTCGGAAAACTCGAGTCTAGCCAGTTAATGTCTTCACTTTCAAGTAGATATAGTTAATACTGGTTAACACTTGAACAAACGCTACAGGACAACAAATGCTTTAAAATGTGCAGCCCGTGAGAAAGCGCTGTTTCACTAGCGATTTCCAGAACGGTTAGGTTAGATTTAGGGATATGGTCAGCCGATGCATCATTATATATTATTAAAGAAAAACACTTTTTTATAATTAATGTTTTTGTTGTTTTGCCGGGTAAAATCAGTGGTATAGTGGTGAAGGAGGGATGTTAGCATACAAGAAGTTCCGGGTTCTATTCTAGGTTATTAATTACATTTCTCATTTTCATTGTTCTTTTTCTAAAATGGTAGCGACCGTTTACGAAAGGAAAATTTGCGACGCCTTATCATATTCGCGTTAATCCAGTGTTAACTGGCATGATTTTATTGAATTTTAGATATGACAACCGTACACTGTTATGTTAAAAATACATTTTTTTAAATTTTTGTTTTATACACAATATAAAAATAAAGGATATTTTTTTCACAATCTTGATGAGTTTTATTGCACCTATTGAATGTCGAAGCAGATGAAGCTGGAGTATTGTTGGTTTTGAGCAGATTTGAACCAGTTAATTACGGATGCGGTGTTTTTCCATTGGTTGAAGTTGCATGTTTTTGTGATGTTGCTTTCTACACTTAACAAACGTAATGAACTCGTGTCTTCTTGCCGCCACAGAAACAAAGCCCTCCTTCACAACAGCTGAACTGTTAAACTTCGCGCCGCATAGATTACATATATGTTTGTTATTGTTATTATGTAAATTATTTTGTATATAAGAAGCGATGGTAAAGAATGTCCTTATTAAATCCCCTGATGAGTGGGCAACCACGAAACAGGCTTGTCGGGATGAAAGCGTAGTTTATTTGTTTCTTTCCTCCACAAACATATACTTTGCTCTACATTAATGTATTGAGCACTGTTTTACGTATATCTAGTTCTACACTTTATATATATATATATATATATATATATATATATATATAAATTCTTGAACTTGATTTGAATGTATTTCAGAGAGCGCTCAACTCTTAGAGGAGCATTGACAATTATAATAAACTGGTTTAAGACTTCAGAGGTAGTTCATCGTTTTATTACTACAGCTCTGTTTCGTATGGCCAAAAGATGACCACACTCATCAGGCAATATCAACGATTGACCGTTAAATTACAATAACTGGCTATAAAAGCGGGGATACGGTTGCTATGAGATATAAAAACATTACTAAGAAATGTAATTTATGTCTTTTTGAAAAATTCATAATCATCTGTAAAAAGGATCTCTGTAGTCTGAACAAACGAAATGAGTTAGCAAGTTCATGCCCCCACAGAAACAGATACCTCCTCAAGAACTTTATAATAAAGTAACACAATCTCCCAAATTATAAATAGCACTCACATGATAAAATTACGCATGTTTTTATATCTCATAGCAACCGTATCCCCGCTTTTATAGCCAGTTATTGTAATTTAACGGTCAATCGTTGATATTGCCTGATGAGTGTGGTCATCTTTTGGCCATACGAAACAGAGCTGTAGTAATAAAACGATGAACTACCTCTGAAGTCTTAAACCAGTTTATTATAATTATATATATATATATATATATATATATATACATATATAAACTAGTTAAAAGGACCGAAAATGGACAACTTTTGGTATAAAAAAATGTAAAAATTTAGTTAAAAAACGTTTCGGTCTCTCGACCTTCATCAGTTGTACAGACAGTTACACAGGAGACTTAAATACGGTTACAACAATGACTTAACATTAAACTACTGATAAATTACGTAACAAAAATAAAAGCAAAATTACAACAATACAATAATAGAAGTGATAACGAGACTAGACTAAAGGAAAACCACAAGTGCCACAAATATGCTAATATATATATATATATATATATATATATTTATCATTTTCTCTTTTAGTGAGTACAAGCGTCTCACCGTCAATCAGTGCAAGCATTTCAGCTTCAGCAAGTGCGTCCATAAGTGTATCAGCGTCCATCAGTCAAAGCGTTTCAGCTTCAGCAGGTATGTCTGCGGGTGCCTCGCCATCCGTCAATGTAAGTGTTACATGTCCAGCAAGTGAGTCTGTAAAAATTTCTATCGCAGCCTGCCAATGCAAGGCTCAGAGCCTAATTTGCTTAAAATCTGAAAATAATCATAACTTTCAGGTGACCTACTGAAACAGGCTCAAACTTGGCAGCAGGATTAAATTTGATGACCTTTTTAGAGACAGTCTCCGTAAAAGCGGTCCGGCCGATCTGCTTTGAAAAATAGATTTCTCTCATTTCTTGTGTGTTGGAAGACTTTCATGTACTTATACTAAAACCACAATCCGTTTGTCCGGATCTTTTAAAACTTTCGATTTTTGAGAGATTTTCGGTTCTCCCGAGCGAACGCTCGTGGAAGCCCATAACGAGGCTTAAATTTAAGGCAACTTTGAAGATCAATTTTACAAGAACTAACGAAGTCTTTATAAAACAAACACCACCATCAGTGATATTATGTATTGTTTAGCTAACAAAGCGACCTTTGTAAACATTGAGTGTGAAACAAGCCCACTGCGAAACTAAACCGAACCCAATATCTCACTGCTTTATGAAACACGTGAAAATGGGTCAAATTCAAACTTTATTTTTGAAAAAGTGGGGCAGTCTATTTCAACCAAACCAACATAATTTGAAAGAAGGTAACATTGAGAATATCATTACCGAAAGAAATCTTGCGGTACCTCGCTGGCAAAAAAATATAGCTGTATGAACTTGCCAAATTTTCAAAATATCCAACTTTTTTCCTATTTTGAAAGACTCGTCAACAAGAAGTCTTGCAGCATCCTCACTCGTAGACGGATCTAAAACCATCAGAGATAAAGGGAAAACTAATTAAAACGCCTTTTGGTTCATTTTAAATCGATTTTTGAAAACAATATCGCCCTAATTAAGTAAGCGTTTGTAAGCGTTCTTGGCCTTGTTTTTAATATAAATCTAATAGACTGTTGCTAGTCTTTTTTTCTCTCGCCCTCGCTCCCTTTCCCTCTTCTCTCTCTTCTCTGTGATTTTCGTGCTGATCGGGCTCATAAAAACCCTTGTTTGGGCTAGTTGTGGTGAAATTGCGTAAATTTTCGTTGAACACGTTTTCAAAAATCCAGCTATATATTTCAAGCAAATGCTGTGTAGTGTTTCAGAAAGCGCCGACTTTGGCCGAAAATGGCTTTTTGACACTTTTCCCGATCATTGTTAACTGTGTTAAATTTTCTTTAGTTTCGTTGTGCCCTGAATGTACCTGAAAGCGACCAAATTAGAGTAAAAAATGTAACATTTCATGTGTTCCACTGAAGTAAGAAATTCAATGCAAACAAGCCAACTTTTCAGTAAAGATATAAAATAAATGGTACTGGCCACAAAAAGCAAACATCTCATGAAGGTTAACAGTCTAGTATAAGCCAAACATGTTTCTAAAAGACCTAAACTAATCACAATAAGGCTAGTTTAAGGCATTTTGCTAGCATTATATTGAGACAGGGGCCACAAATATTTGGATTTGTGTCACACATGCATATTATGTGACTGGATTTGTTAAAGCATGGTTCTAGAAATTTCAAATGCGTTTTAACAATTTGACACTTAAGGCGAATGAAAGACATTTAAAAGAATCTAGTTAGGCTTAAAATGACATCCTAATTGCTGGCAATTCACGACAAGTTGCTCTCGGCAAAAGTGACAACGCTTTGCCGCAATGAAATTAACAACATTTGGAAAGCACAAGAAGTCTTAATAACCTTTTAGTACTTTAAACGATACGGTTTATAGCAAAACGTTCGCCGCAGATAGATCTAGAACCCAGAATGGGTTATCTAAGGCACTATTGCTTTAACTAAACACAGAAGAAGCTGTTTTATGCCTTGCACGGAATATACTAAACAAATCCATCGACATACCTGACAGCTGATCAGCAATCATTTGTCCATTTGTCAACAACAACTTGACCAAGCCGGAAATCACACAATAAAATTATTTTGCAGCAGTAAAAAACTTCCGGGAAACTACCCATAGCCTTTCCACGTTTCTCACAAGCAAAATATCATCAAATAACTCGAAGAAACGCACGCTCTTGGCAAATAAACATCCACAAACATTTGTCTTCACAGTAATTTTATTCGAGTTCCCGGATGTAGGCTCGCGTTTGACAGGGCACCACAAAGCCTCTTGCCTTCAAAGCAAATTGTTACTAAGTCTTTGGTCGGGTCAAAATTCACCAACAATTCGTCTACCGTTTAATAGATATGACCCGTAAAGGCTACTTTTTGAGGCCAAAGACTTGTTACCGCCAAGCAACAAAGCGCACAATATCATAACCTTTGCGTCTCGGCCCGAGATCAAAAGAGTCACCCGTGTAGCCTGAAAAGAGACGAAATACGCTAAGATATAGAACGACGACAGACTGTGCCAATCGCCAGCTTTCTTTCCTTCACGGGACTTAATGATGTCCTCGGGAAAACTTTGTTCAAGGCGGCCAAAAGGAAATCTACTGAAAATAACCGACAATGATCTAGCGCGCGCGCTGCTTCGAAACGTTTGATTCTGTCATAGCAGAGAATCATGGGAAGTAATGACAATCTTTGCACTTGGAGGAGGAGGGGGAGGGGGGCGGGGAGGGGGGTCGTTTGCTGGATTTAAGATAATTTCAAGCTGTGGAGTGTTCCAGAAAGCGTCGACTTTGGCTGGAAATGGCTTTTTGGCAATTTTCCGATCAGTATTGTCAATCTATCAAGATAATTATCTCGATAGAATGGCGACGTGACAATGATCGGGAAAAGATGTGCGGGGTCTTATTAAAATGGATGCTACCTCATACGTTTTTTTTTTTTTTTGGTAACTATAGCAGACTTGTGATTGCGATATTTAACTCAAAAGTCAATGGTTGTAGAACCGACGTATTGCAGGCGACATTTCTTGCAAGAGGCCAGGTAAATGACATTTTTAGAATCACAAGATTGAATAGTGTAATTTTTTCCAGTTAAAAACTATCAAAAGATTTCGATTCCACAAGGAAATTTTTACAAAGATCACATCTACTTCTTTTGCATTTGAAACAACACTTAACCGCACCAGTCCCTTCAACAACAACAACAACAACATCATTTATTTATGCACGATAAAAATAAAAGCAAAAATCTTGCTTGTCGGTGGGGTCGTGTTTCTAGCTACGCTAATTAAAAACGTTTCTATATACATTAAAATTAAAAATTAATGATTGTTGGTAGTGTTATAGTGAGATGGTGCTAGCAATTCCGTAAGATTTTTAGACCTACGGAAAGATGGTATAATACAATTTCGAGAAAGACTTTCGATTTAAATTTCGCAATCACAAGTCTGCCATAAACACAAGTTACATTTCTTGTTGACGTTTGAATACGATTTTGCTTGTTTTACATTTCTCCATTTGATGTCGTACTTAATGTTCCGGTCTTTCAGATTCCGTGTAAATTAACTTAGCCCGGTTGCGTGTTTGTACCGTTTGTTCTTGAATGAGCATGCATGATTTCTCTAACTTCATTTAAATGTGATGTCGCAAAGTCCGATGTATGTTTCTTTTGTATCTTATGTGGGAATCTCTGCTTGGTAAAAGATGTTTTTGTCGTTGCAATTTCCGTCCATGGGGCACGTGTTTGTTTTCCGGCAGTTGCAGTTTTCTTTCCTTTCTTCAGTATTTTTTTCCCTTTTAGGATCCTGCTCACGCTACATTTACTCGCCATTTTACACCTACGTCCATAGCCCTGGTTATCCCGGCTGTTACCCAAATAACGAGGTCTGCACGTGGTTGATCGTGGCTCCTGTTGGCAACTACATTGAGCTATACATTTATCAATTTAATCTTGAATACGGTAATAGCAACTGCCCGTGGGACTATTTAGAGATACGTGACGGGGACACACTTTCAAGTCCTTTAATCACAAAGTCCTGTGGATCCTTGGGACATTTTGTCATTTATAGCAGTGGCAGGTTCCTCTTCCTGCGGTTTGTTTCGGATAGTGTTATTCAGATGCCTGGATTCTCAGCTTGGTGCACTACTGTAAGCCAAAGTAAGAGTCACACAGTTTTTGTTTTATTCCTTTTATCACGATAAAAATGTATTTTACTTTTTTTTAATGGCTATCTGTACGGATCAGTCAATTTCATTATAAAATAAAACTAATATGAAGGAATTTTTAAATTCCTTCATATTAGTTTTATTTTATTTTATTTTTTTTTTATTTTCTTAAAAGGGTCTGTCGTGAAAAATGCGAGTTTCCGTAAGAACTGACCAATAATTTATATATATATATATATATATATATATATATATAAATTATTGGTCAGTTCTTACGGAAACTCGCATTTTTCACGACAGACCCTTTTAAGAAAATAAAAAATAAAAATAAAATAAAATAAAACTAATATGAAGGAATTTAAAAATTCCTTCATATTAGTTATTAGTAAAATATTAGTAAAAAAAAAAATATATATATATATATATATATATATATATATATATATATATTTTTTTTTTTTTTTTTTTTTTACGATTTATTAAAGTTCCAAGAGGTCGGCACTAGGTTAATGGCGCTGAGACCCAAACATTGCCGTAGCTGTCGTCCTGAAAATCGTCAAAGCAATACGATTTTCATCCAGCTCTAAGTTTTTATAGAAGTTTTACCTTGCTATATAAACGGACCTAAACGGCCGTGTTTCTTTTCAGCGAGCGTGACGGGCGCGTGTCAAGCTTTGGTTGGATTAGATTAGTATCGAATGTTGCGGCAAGAGCAAAAATAGCTACACCTTGTTTTTCAAAATAGATCAATCAGCAAAACCTTGTCAGAAAATTTTAATATTTAAAATATTTTCCTGTGGCGACCATTTACGCAACACGTGTATCATATATTTTCAGCTATTCCAAATTTAGATGCAAATATCTCGGAACCAATCAGAATATCGAAACAACCTGACACGGTTTTGTTGATTATCCAGTCTTGTGAATAACACTGTGCTCTTGCCGCGGCATTCGATACCCGAAAAATTAAATTGAAAATCCCTTCGTCTTTTGGCGGTTTATCGGCTCCTGGCCTTATGTAAAATAAAACGTCACTAAAATTATGTTTATTTTTATCAGAAACTTTATTTATTAAGCTTTCTATTGATATATAATTTGTCATATCATCGACTCTTGAAACTCTTGAAACTGGCCAAACGGGAATGAATAGTCGTGCAGTTCGAGGCCGCTTGAACTCGAGCGGGGCCGAACGGCTTTTTCCGTACCGGCTCACGTCAACCCGTCCGGCCCCGCTCATGTCACCTTGCGATTCTATTTTCTGTAGGATTGCGTCAGCGGGGTGGTACGGTCATATTATAATTCTCAACATGAAAACTAAAATCATGACTTTCAAATATTATGTATGCAAAAATGTCCCAAGGTTGTGCTTATTGCATTATGTAGTGGCATACGCCACGATTCTACCACGCCAGAAAATCGACATATTTTTGGCTTTTATAGTGACTTATGACCCGATTAAGATATGCCTCATTTAGGTTACAAAAATGCTTAATATATGCGTTGTTTTATAGAAATAGCCGGCAATGCAATGACATTTCCGAGCATCTAAATGTCATTTCCCCCCAAACCTCCCGAGATTTCAACGCCTTCGCACTATGTTTTTTTTTTCTTTGTTCTCACAACATACAAAATTGTAGCTACAGTATTGTGAAAAATCATGCAAACGAACCACCCCAGCGGGTAGATGTGAAATAGTACCGTTTGTTTGTCTAATTGTTGTTGTCTGTTGATTTATTTGTTTGTTTGTTTGTTTGAGAGGTGGTTAGAAGGTTTTAAGGGAGTAAAATGGCGGCACACAGGTTTGGAAGATTAACTAACAGGGGCGTAGCTAGTGGGGGTTCTGGGGTGCCCGTGACCTCCCCTTTGTGAGATAATGTTAGTAAAACAAAGTGTGGATGTCGCATGATAATCTGGTAAGTACCTTGCGCGTGACACAGTGTAACGGACCCCCTCCCCCCTCCCTTTGAGAAAAATCCCAGCTACACTCCTGTTCTAAGCTTGAGTTACTAGGAGACAATGATTCCTTTGTCTGATTTTTACATGTATGCAGCGTACGGCAACACGATACCGAGTGCGCAGCTGTCCTCAAGGGCCTCTGCATCCTGTGTATCATCGCACACACCGGCAACATGGTTATCTACCACGTCATGTGAGTAAATATTCTTATGTCCGATTTCTATATCGCGATCCCTATTAATTGTGCAAATACAAAATATCCAGCTTGTTGACATGAAATAGCACCTGTTAAACAGTATTTTAATTTAATTTACAAATATTGCGCATTCGTTAGTACAAATTTGGATAATAAAAACGGGTTAAAACAAATACACCAAACCACCTAACTCAACAGTACAGCGACCTACAGCGGGCAATTTGCCGTTTGCGATAGGAATTTTGAACTGATAAACTTGAAGACTACAACGAAATGCTTTTACTGTTGCCAGTTGATATAGATATTTAATCATTCGTGTAAGGAATGCTTGAATTTAAAATAACATATGAAACATTAATATTTTTTATCTGTTGTTGTTGTAACAGTTGCAAGTACTTCAGAGTCTTCCACTTTTCGCTTTTCATGGACCACTTCTTCCCCACGTAAGTGCATTTGACGAAGAGGACGAGCTGACGATTAAATAGTTTTTAATCATTGTTTTGTGGAATGCTATTGTTTTCACAGGTCACCCAAGCTCACAGGGAAAATGCGTTAGCAAATTAGTTCTGAAAAACCAACCTTAATGAACTAATATATGTAGCGCTATGTTAAGATTACAAATAAATCACTTTAATTTTTTGGTTGGCTTACCGCTTTAACATTTACTAACGGTTATCGAACTAATCCTTTACCACTTTTCAATTTTAACTGTTTTCTTCTTTTCCGCTATGGGTTGAATTTGTTTTTGTCAAAGAGTTTGTTTTCTTCCTATATATTAACAAATAATATCAGTTTTTTTAGTTCAGTGCCACAGGAAGAAATAAAAATGAGCAAAATGGAATGTCATTATGAAATGAGGCAGCACGTAAATCTCGGAACGCCTCACAGGATTGGCACAAGAGAACAATAAAACAAACAACAGAACAATGGTCCATTTTTCTGAAAACAATACATCTACGTGATATCCATGTCACATGAAATTACAGGTTCTGAAGAGGTGCATGGTATCTGTATGAAATAGAACCTCCTTTGTATCCATTTCCGAGAAGCTCATTTATCGGGGCTGTTCTGCATACATAAGAGGCGTGTACAGCGAAACAATGTACTATTTTTACAGAAAGTGTCGTCACTTTTACTTATCTAGGAGATGAAAATGCCTTTTATTTTCTTACAACTTAGACCGCAATCAGATTTTATTTTGCTTGCAAGATTAAAACCAATAGTAATAACAGATTCGTTAAACTTGTTAAGGACGGTGCCACCTAATGGCAAGGTGTTTTGCCAGGTTTTTGACTATGCGGAAAAAGTAGATCTTAGCAGGGGCTATTGGAATCCAAAGAGAAAATTGGGGGTAACCACGCATTTTCCGGAGATAATTAAGCTTCAATCTGGAAAAAAATGCTGACATCAGCATTTTTTCGAAAAAAGGAAAACTATATATTTTTTTTCGCGGATTTCCTTAGAATTCGCCTTTACATACACAAAAGCAACAATAATTCTAAAAATCTCTAAAACACATAACGAATGGTAACATAACAACTACTGTTTATGTGTTTTAAGTTACAAAATCATCACAACGGAGCCATTATCGGCCCTGACAGCTTTCCCACGTTCGCCAAAAATACAGTCTAAATAACTTTTGCCCACAACAAAAAATTAATGGTGTGTTTAATATGCTTACCACTTCCATTTCATAAGATAAAACGTAGGGGTCACCACGCGTTTTTTCAAGTTATATTTAGATGTTTTCAACTTTTACGGAATGGCTTTCGGGGTCCGCGACATTTTTTTCTGTGCCCTCCCTAGTAAGTTAAATATTGTGCGTGTTCGTGCGTGTCTTTTTCGGGGGCATGCTGGGATTTCCACTTGACGGCTTACCTTTCAAAACTTTTACTTTTAGGCACAATAAAAAGACAAACATTGTGGAATTCAAAGTTAATTCTATTTGTAGCTGTAAGTTGCTCTTTTGAGAAACATTTTTCGGAGATTTCAAGGTCAAGCAGCACAGTAAAGGAGTAAAAACGCAAAATCGGTTCACTTACATTGATCTACAGTGGATCTACACATGTACGGATTTATTATGTTCCTTCGGGTACAAGAACTTTACATTGTGTGCATCTTCTTCCGATCCATATTAAACCAACTTGAAAACATCAGTGCTATATCGAGGTGACTGGTCGGCTGCCGAAAAACTCTAGATTGGCAGGTTAGTCTTTAAACGGTTATTTGGTGTCAAAATGTAAGAAATATTTGTCGATAAGTGCTTGAGTTTTGTAATTTTATCTGTTGGCCGCGTGTTTATTTTCTTGTGAAGCTCCGGCAGTTTTCATGGGTCTTTCATGGATTCTCTGATGACTTTGGAAAAAATTAGTCGGTACACTTTAATTTAAAAAAAATTGTGAAATAATAAAACACTTTTTTTGCCGAAGTCTACGGCTTTATTTGATCTAAAAAGATAAGATTTCTTTTCAGTTTATCATGGCACGTTTTTCGTCTATCAAAATTTGTTCTAATGCAAAGAAGTTGAGAACTGACAAGATGAGACTTCGAAAAACATCACTTGTCTATAGTAGAGAATAAAGGAAATAATTGTACCTAAATGCACGAATGTGTTTACGAACGATTACACTAAAAACCATGCTTGCCAGCAATCGAGGGAGGAAAGACTCATCTCTATTCTCCTTTTCGACGTTTGATTTAACTGGAACAGTGGTTTTTCTGCTTTTGTTAAGACATATGCTTTTTTTTATTCGCAAAAATGGCCACTGGCAAAAGATGTTTGCCAAACAACGCGAGTTTGGCCGCCAAAACAAAAACTTGTCCCTTTTCTTGGATTTTATGCCTTGAGGATATTTGCTTGTTTTATATAATTATATATATATATATATATATATATATATATATATAAAATAGTCTGGTTTGACTTTAAGTTTTGTTGAAATTTTGAATGGAGAAAAGGAGCCAATGTAAACAATCTTCGTAAAGAAAGGCAAAACGTACGCGTTCTGCTCATAATAGTTTCATTACCGAGGCTCTGTCGTTTGCAAAATAGAGAAAGAATTAAACACTTTTAGGCAGCAGGAAGTCTATAAACACATTTTCATAGTTTTTGAGAACTCTATTTATCTTGTAAGTTTAGAAACTGAGCCCATGAAAAGTGGGCGGAATTAACTTAGCCTTTACCTCGCGCGTTCGCGTTTAAAAATTAACCAGTGTCTCGCGCGACTATCGCGCAATTCATGCGCAGAACGTATGCGCAATAACAATAGGTGGCACCGTCCTTAACAATTTTATATGGATTATTTATTTTTGTGGTGTTTTACAAGAACTCGTCGGATAAAGGGTATCTCGTTACGTTTATCTTTTTTATATATTATATTATTATTATATTATATTATATTATATTATATTATATTATATTATATTATATTATATTATATTATATTATATTATATTATATTATATTATATTATATTATATTATATTATATTATATTATATTATATTATATTATATTATATTATATTATATTATATTATATTATATTATATTATATTATATTATATTATATTATATTATATTATATTATATTATATTATATTATATTATATTATATATTGTACAGAATAGTTTTGTGATACTAAGAAAATTATATTGAGAAATCAGTTGCGGATAATATAATCTCCACCCCAACCCTTCTAGTCAGTCCAGAGTTCATGTTATTGTTACAGCATCCACGGCTAACTGAACTGAGAGCACCTCAGCGTCTATTCAGGCTGTATAGACTGTGGACTTGCTATGAGTTAAGGGGGCTTTGACGCCAAAACTTTGTTTCGAACGCCCCAGTTGGTGGCGTTCTTTGTTAGAGCGACCTTGTTTCTTATTTTTACATAACTATGTCAAAAAGGGAGCTGTCACTGGTCTGTCGTGCATGAGCAGTAAGAACTCGATCTCGTGTTGAACTTTGAACTCACTTTATGTAGTCGCTTCTCATTTCGGAATTCGCTTTTACATGCATACATACACTGTACATACATACATAACTTTATTTTAACACGGTAAAAACATCAGTTACAAAGAAAGATAAAAACTGGTTTACATGTTTGCCGTGTGGTAGTACGAGGTGGACATAAGGCGATTGATTTCGTTATTTTAACTTTTTAGAAGATCTAATGGCTCTGACATTCTGTGGAAGATTATTCCACAACAGTGAGCCGCTGTAGTAGAAACTGCGTTTTAAAAAATCTGTACCGGGATTGGGCAGATATAATTTGTATTCTTTGTCTCTAAGTTCATAGTCTGTGCTAAAAGGTGTAAACAGGCCTTGAAGATACTCCGGAGTTTGAATGATTACAGTTCTAAACATTAGTCTTACTTTGACTTTCTTCCCTGTGGTAGAGAGGTCATCCCATCCTAGACTAGTGCGAAGGGTGCACTGGAATAAAAATCAGACTCACTGTGTCCTATGCATGGGTAAGCATTTAAGAAGTTCGTGGAAATATAACGCTTATATGACCTTGTATTTTTTTTTTTTTTTTTTTTTTTGCAGCAATCACTCCAACGATGAGTTCCTCATATGTGCCATTTTCTGTTTCATATCCGGGTAAGAAGGCGATTAAGTATTTTTTTTCCAGTTTGTGGGGATACGGGAGGATCGACCGGACATTAGCGGTAGCTTTAAATCTCTAAATATATAAGTAAAGGTTCCAGGTATTACACACACACGCATGTATGCCGAGATAAAGGTTTTCCACTTAAATCGAGCACAGTTACGCATCACAGCATTTAGACCTCAGTTTCTTGACGGTAGCTAGTTAACCCCCGGAAGTACAAGGGGTGGGGGGGGGGGGGGGGGGGGGGGTGGATGTCAAAATGCTGTCTTCGGTAGCTGTTCGTTTATCTTTGAGACACATTTTGGTAAAGTTTGCGACAACCGGTTGCTATGGTAACGAGATATGACGTCATAAGTGGCATGAGGTCAAGACATTTTTGAATAAAAATTCGTGTTTTTCAACTTTTTAGACAATAGATAATTTATTTAACGTGGTCGTTACACTTAGGTATAGTATCGGTGCGTCCTGCAGGGCGCACCAGCTAATTTACAGGTACGCCACAATAAATAAAAGTAAAAATATAATAAAAGAGATAAATGATAAAGATAACTATGGCTATAAACTACTAGATTATATAAGAAAAACGAATAAAAATACGAATGGATCATAGTTGTGTACTAACAATAAAAAGCAGGTAAAATTGATCAAATTGTATAAAACACTATTTACAGATGGCAGCTGATATCGTGGTATATAGATATTTTTTTTAAAGCTTTGAAGCGCACTAAAACAATCTTATAGTGTTTGGTAAGTCACGGTTCCATAACTCAGGGTCATAGTACCTCCACGATTTTAAGGTTACATTATTTGACAGAATTGGAATTTAACATTCAAACTTCTGCCCTGACAAAATTTTAATTTTAAATGTTCAAATAAGGTCTTCCTATTTAAGGTAGTGGAACTGCTATAAGGTCAAAAATAAACCATATCCAAAAGTTTACTAAATTAAAAGTTTATGTTAAGTAGTACACAAATCCAAAATATTACGGCTTATTTTCAACTACAAGCAGAGATATCTAAGGCCGAAATTCCGTTGTGAAGGCCGCCATTTTGGGACGCCATATTTGATTCTTCGAGTTGACGCATGCGTGTTTAGAACAACAAGCGCGACAGCCACGTGTAAGAGTTGTATATTTCACGCGAGAACTCGCAGTGCAATTTTCATATTCTAACCACTCTATGAAATTCTCAATGCAATTATATGAATTGAAATCGACGTGAAGTGCTCAAAAGCTATCTTTACAAATTAATCGAGGAAGCACAATTAGCAGTAACACAAATAAGGCTAACTTATGCGATGAGACATATTGACGATTTCCAAGAGATTTCTTACTTTTTCTGCATGTTGTACCGAATAGCTACCCGCTTTTCTGGTGAGCTAAAGGCATCGTCGCTTGTTGTTCCCACTTCAATTCGGATAAGTAGTGGGCAAGGCCAACCGATTTGTAGTTTTATCGGAGCAAGGCGCCTTCGAGCATTTCTGCAGAGGTTCTTTTCGTCGCGAGGAACTTGGCCACTTCTTCGGATGACCAGACGAAGCGAAACCCTTTACTAAGTTTTGTAATCTCCCATCCTGAGGGCAATTAATTCTTCGTTGGAGATAGCTACGCGCGTTCGTTCTCCCGTCTTGCCGTTGTTTCCCCTCATCTTCCGCCATATTTTTTTCTCGAAACCGAGAATGCTCGACAAATACACTTTCGAGTGGGATCGCGTGGTATCTCGAACATTCGTGCGCAGTAGCGTACTACGCATAACATCCGCTCTGCTCATCCACCGAAATCTCGCATTTCTTTTGGTTGCTATGAACTACGTCATTGTTTACGCCGCCATATTGGAAATCCGACGCGAAGCGACTTAAAACGAAGATTTCGGCATCCTATCGCCGCCTTTCGTGTTGTAATCGGGTCTAAGTCGCAACAGACAATACGAACAGCGGTTTACTCGTAAGAATTCAATATGGCGACGAAGAAAGAACTTATCGCGACGAATATTATGGCCGATTTTGTAGCCATGATAGATCGCACTGAAAACAAATTGATGTGGAACGATGAAGACTTATAATATCTCATTGAAACTTGCCAGGTTTATTCGTATAATGTTGAGGAAATGCGACTTCAATTCCCGGGACTTAGGGAACATTTTGAAATTTCTGGCGGTCGCTTAAAGTTAGGGGACATTACAAAAAATTTAGACCGCCATATCTCAAGAATAAATTGACGTTAAATCCCGGGAAAAAAAGGTAACTAAACATTCTAAGTATGAATCGGTTCCAATCTATTTTTTATTCGTAACTATCATGGGAAAGCTAGAAATCTGTAATCCTTGTTTTTCTGAGCCTGCGATGTAAATTGGAATTCACATCTTCGGTGTGAAAATTGACACCTCGGATTTCACTTTTCTGAAAGTTCAGGTCTCGCCTAATAAGCGTATGTAATTTTTATTTCGGAATGTTCTTTAACATTTAAGAAATAATTCTTTCAAATGGACATGTTTATAGCAGATTTACTACCTTAAATGCCGTAAAATTCCGGTTATAAGCCCCCCGCTTATAAGCCCCCGCCTCTAACACCCAATTGTTCAAGCACAATGTTTTTTTTTCCAAACGTCAAGCTCTCATTTGGCGGCCGTTAGAGCAGTTCTAAAATGTTCTCATTTCATTAAGGTGGTACTAAAGCCTGGTTTTCACAAGCAACATTATAAGCATAAGTAAAAGCAGGAGCATAAGTGAAAACAAACATTGGCATAAGTATAAGATTGATCCTTCTGCTTATATTTACGCTTATGCTTATGCTTGTGTCGGGCCCGTTTTCATTAGACATAAGCGCTGTTACGCTTCCTCTTTTCCTTATTTCGCTTATGCTTATGTCGCTAGTGATAACCAGGCTTTAATACGTGTCATTTATTCTTCAGATAATAGAGTGGGCTTTAACAATTCTGTCATTCTGGGAAAAAACGTGGAACTTTTGGCCAATTTTACTAACTTGATGAAACCCGTCGTGCAGAGCGGAAATGACTGGAGACTCTGCTGGCGAGCATCACAGGATGGCTGGGCATCCAATCGATTCCATTCCTTGTGCGATGGAAAAGGTCCAACTATTACTATCATCAAGGTTGGACAGTATATCTTTGGGGGTTACACCAGCATATCATGGAGTAAGTATCATCTCTTGTAGCATAAAAAGTTTCGATGTCCGTTTTTTTTCGATTTAAATTTTGTGTAAAATTAAAAATGGCGACAAATAAATGACGTCACAGGTCCCCATTAATGGCATAACCCATTACATCGATCTCACTTTGAAGTGCACATCAGATAAACAATTAAACGTGATATATTTGCAATTGGGAAAGGGTGGCAGCGTGGGTGGGGGGGAGGGGGGGGTGGGGGGGAGGGGGGGGGGGGTGGTGCAAGAAAATTGTGTGATAATAACAAATTTTACATGTCTAGCATAAAAAGTTTCAATTTCTGCCTTTTTTTTTCTATTTCGATTTTGAATGATTTAAATGACGTCACAGGTCCCCATTAACGGCATAATCCATTTTATTGACCTCATCTTGAAGAGCACATGAAACTAACGATTAAATGTGATATATTTCCAATGGGGAAGGGGGTGGGGGTGGTGGGAGGTGGGGGGGGGGGGGGGGGTATCAATTTGCTTATGTGTCCGAGTGTTAAAGCTTTGCATTCCTTGTTTGCACAATAGGATCTTCTTGCAGCTATCGGTACGATGCGCAAGCCTATTTGTTCTCGCTGGTAAACAAGCCAGGATGGGCGCCGGTAAAACTTAATCAAACAGGACAATACAGCTATTACAAGTCCGCTTCCGTATACAGCTGCTATTCTTATGGACCAACATTTGGCGGAGGTTATGATATTTACATTTCCGGCTACTCGGCGTACGGCTACTCATACCTTGGCCACACCTACGACTCACCGAGCAACTACGGCTATTGGAGCTCCTTCGCTCAAACATTCCTGGCTGGATCGTTTGGTTTTACACCAGATGAAATAGAAATTTTTTACGACGAAACTTTTATATCACAAGGTGGGTTATTTAAATATACATAGTACCTTCAGATCAGACCATTTTCTCTGTTATATATATATATATATATATATATATATATATATATATATCCAGGAGAATCTTTGCATATATATATATACCAACCATTTAAATTTTTGAATTTTTCGTATCTTACTGCCAGCATTCAATTTTACCGGTCATTCGTTCGAGTTGCCTGATGAGTGTGGTCTTTTTAATTTTGGCTTTTTAATTTTGGACCATACGAAACAGAGCTGTTGCAATAAAACGATGATTACTCCTGAAGTCTGAACTCTCATGAAGTTATAGTCAATGCTCCTCTATAGTTTAGCGCTCTACGTTATCCATTCTACTCAAGAATTTATTTATTGATATATAAACAATATATAGATTGTTTTACTTGTTCTATGAGTGCTCTATGCATAGATATGCAGAGCAAAATACAAATGTAAGGACGGAAAGTTGTAACTCAAGTTTCACGCACTTGTATATATATATATATATATATATATATATATATATAGTGTTGTGACAGGTCTCTCAAACAATGCTGTATATACGTATGCCTTGTCGAAGACAGAGGATCACTCTAGTAAAGTGCGATCTTGTAGCTTGAAAAGGTTAATGTAGAATGAGTTGTAATTATCAAGCTTCCAACTCCATGTCTTGACTTGATTGTACTTTATTGACCCTACGTTTCGGCCATCACGGCCTTCTTCAGGGGAGTTACGAGTAAAAGTGTTACTTGTAACTCCCCTGAAGAAGGCCGTGATGGCCGAAAAGTAGGGTCAATAAAGTACAATCAAGTCAAGACATGGAGTTGGAAGCTTGATAATTACAACTCATTCTATATATATATATATATATATATATATATATATATATATTAGAAAACGAAGCTTAACTTTTCACATGTCCTGAAGTTTAAAAAAACGTTTAGTGCTTACAGGAAAATTCATTGAATGTAGATCAGACTTCAGAAGGTATTCATTCGTTTAATGCTGCAGCACTGTTTCGTATGGTCAAAAGATGACCACACTCATCAGGCAATTTATATATATTTATATTTGGCTATTTATCTGATGAGTGCCCTACAAGTAGCATCTGTAACGGCTACAGGTTTAGCCAATACATATGCTACGCCAGATAGAATCAAAAAGATATCTGCTCCATATTCAAAGAGCATGGCCTACGAATTGCCATAGAAGCAAACAAACAGGTTGTAAACTTCCTAGACGTCACCTTTAATCTCACCGACAACACATAATTATAGTCCATACACCAAACCCAACAGCACAATGTTGTATGTACACAAGCTAAGCAACCATCCACCTTCTATTATTAAAAATATACCTGAAGGCATCAATAGATGACTCTCGTCCATTTCATCCGACAAGAAGTCATTTGATATTGCCGCACCACCATATTAAAAAGCACTGTATGAGAGTGGATACAACCACAGACTCGAACCACCTAAACCCAACAACAAAAGAAACAGATCGAGAAACAACATCCTATGGTACAACCCTCCGTTCAGTAAAAATGTAGATACGAACGTTTCCAACAGAAAACAACCTTAGGAAGATATTTAACAGAAACACTATTAAGATCAGCTAGAGATGTGTAAACAACGTCAAACAAGCTTGTGTGAAGCGGAAAGACAACAATGTATGTGAAACATACGAGGGCCCGGACTCACCTACAACGAGTTTAAGACTAGATATAAAAACCACACCGCCTTATTCCGGAACTCATTTAAGAGAAACTCAACAGAGCTTAGCAAATACGTTTGGTCTCTAAAAGATAGCAAATTCGACTATGTAATAACATGGCTAATTATTTCACGAGCTCGACCTTATAATAGTTCAAGTAAACGATGCAACTTATGCCTTAAAGAAAAGTATCTAATAATTTGCCAACCCTCCCGGTGCACGCTTAAGGACGTTCGCGCTAATTGTTTATGCGCATCCTTACTGCGCACGCAATTCATGTCGCAACGCCATGCTTCGTCATGCACGAGCGCGCGCGCAAGAGAAGAAAATCTAAGCACATAAAGGGCTGATAGCGGTTGCGTTAACTTTGCTTTGATTTAACTCGCTTGGATGGTCGGTGACCCCCAATTCTTTTTTCATAGATAATTTTCTTTGCCACTTCTCGACAGATTGTGAAAAAATGAACAAAAAATCAATGTAGGAAGTTTAAATTTGTTCCATGTTTCTACCCGCGCGCCATCGAATCCTGCCAACTTGCGGCTGTCAGAGTTTGCAAATGCTATCGTTTAAAGATGAAATTTAGTTCAAGTAACGTCACCAATTGAATGAATTAGCTAAACAGACCAACTAGCATAAAATTTGGGAAAGAAAGTTGCATTTCAGAGATTCATTTGCAATATTTTTAGACTAACAGACATTCGGATCACATCCCGTAAGGAAGACCAGTTTTTCAAAATTAGGGTCGCCTTTCAGATAGCTTATCTCAGAAACGAAGTCGGTGACCCCCTCATTTTTTTGCATTTCTGACACGAGTAACTCATAACCTAGCTGTAGCAAAAGTTTTATAAAAAAATCAATGTTAGAAGATTTTCGCGCGAACGTCCTTAAGTGTCATTTTCTGAGAAAGTGTTCCAGGGGCCAAAAGTTGTGGTCAACCGATTTAGCTGAAACTTGGCACAAAATTTGGTTGCCATGAGGTATTTCAAAAGCCAATTTGGCTCACTTCTTTGACTTTTAGTTTTGGAGTTTCAGGGGGGGGGGGGGGTCTCATTTTTTGCCCTTTGAGCACCAAAAACTCAGCCTTTCAGGGGACATTTTGAAAGTGCCATAAAACCCAATTGGTAAATTGTGCTGCCAAATGAATTTGACCATGAACTCTACTATAATAGAGCTTTCATTTCATGCATGTAACTTTGTTCTCAAGGTATTGGACAGAGAGGAGCTTGGGGCTAGAGTTTGACCAAAATTGATGTCAAAATTACAACCCAAAATTGCCATTTTTTCAAAAAATCAGTGTATCTACCTGCCTTCTTGCATAACTTCCGTAGCTATATATTTGTTTACTTTAGTGACCCAATTATCAAAATCAGTTGAGAAAAAATTGGCTTATCAAGGTTTGTTGAAGTTTTGCCACAAAAACTCCATGCCCCTCTTAGTATATTCAAAATGGAATTTTGAGCATAATTCATGCCATAAACAAACCAAATTACTGACATGAAGCCCTTATTCTGTATTTGGTGAGTGAAAATTAGAAATTAAACGAGACTTACCTGTAAGTTGAAGTTTGATAAGAATTCTACCAAATCCGCAGTGGTACTGAGGGTTAACATGAGATGTACACGCGCCGCCGTGAGTCAGACTTCAAAGGTTGTGGACACAATAACAGAGGAACTCTGTGATTCTCGGAGATCCGAAGACGTCCAGAGACCACTGGTGTAATATTGAGGCTCCCACAAGGATAGAGGAGGGGAACAATCAGGGAGGGCATGTTAACCCTCAGTACCACTGCGGATTTGGTAGAATTCTTATCAAACTTCAACTTACAGGTAAGTCTCGTTTAATTTCTAATTCTACCAAATCGCAGTGACGTACTTCCGGTTAACATGAGATTTTAAAGCAATTGTGGACACAACTATATAGTCACAAAACATTTATTGTAACACAGCGTTTTGAAAAGCATCATCAGCTACAACCGGTCTGTTGTAGAACTTGCGAAAAGTTGAGTCCGAAGACCAACCTACGTACTTCAAAATGGTATCTGTAGGAATAGTTTGACTAGCCGTACTTGTACTGGCTGACCTCGTACTGTGGGCCTTAAATTTAGTAGTGTCGATACCACTTAAGCCAAGAAAGGTCTTGATCCACCGTCCAACTGTGCTAGTTCCGACTGGTGCATAAGGCTTAACATATGATACTAACAACTTCGTACTTCCCTCTTGTCTAAGAGGTAAGGTACGTATGAGGTAACTCTCCAGTGTTCTGTAAACACATAGTTCTTGTTGTTCGTATTTCCTGACATACATAGAACTGAATGTGTATCCTGGCCTGTTCTGTTTCATGTGCTCATTAATATCAAACAGATAATAATCATGGGCTTTCTTCATAGATTTGATGTCCATGCTAACTAACACTTGACACCTTTGACCTGAAGTAAGCGCAAGTAAACCTACTAATTTAAATGTCAACTCTTTTAATGAGAGTTTTTCAAGCGGGTACATTAAAGACAAATGATGCAAAACAACATTAACATCCCAAGTTTCTGAATATTTCGGCACAGGTTTCTTAGAATTGAAGACACCTCTCATGTAACGGATAACAAGTGGATGACTGGAAACTGTGTAACTTGTTCCACTTAAGGTGGCTCCCATAAGATAATTAGATAAGGCTGAACGAGCAGTATTGATTGTAGAATAGGATAATCCCTTTTTATATAAGTCATGAAGAAACTCTAACACATCATTCACAATGGGTTGCATAGAATTAATTTCCCGTTGTACACAAAATTGGTACCACTTGCTGAGGTGTACATTGTACTGTTTCTGGGTACTGTCACGCCAGGAAGACATAAGGACTTCGGTAATGTCTGGAGAAATGCCCTGGTTAGCAAACTCTTTCCTGATACTTTGCATGCCATTAATTGTAGTTTGGGACTCAGGGGATGGACTTCGCCGTAAAGTGGATTGCGAAGAGTGCCCTTGGTGACCTTGATTACTCTCGGGTGGTCGATCAGTAGGCTTAGAAGGCGGGTGAACCAAGCTTGTGTGTACCACATTGGTACCAACATGATTAGGGTTGCTTGCTCTAGAACTATTTTTTGAAGGCATCTGCTAATTAAACAGAATGGCGGAAAAGCATATCCATTAGTAAACTGCGCCCAGTCAAGCGAGAAGGCATCTACATATGATGCACGTGGGTCTGCCTTCCATGAAACATACAATGGAACCTTGTGATTCAGTCTATTTGCAAAAAGGTCAATGTCTGGCATACCAAAATGCACTGCTATATCATTGAATGTATAAGAATTCAGCTCCCATTCCACATCAGGGTTGAACTTCCGCGACAAACTGTCTGTAAGGATGTTCTGTTTACCAGCAATGTGGGCTGCCGATAGCCAGATGTTTTTCATGACAGCCCATGACCAAATTTCTTTAGCTAGAGTGTCACAAGCGATGGCCTTGCAACCCCCCATAGCGTTAATGTATGTGACTGTTGTCATGTTGTCAGAAACAATCCGAATGTGAAGGTTCTGGGCTTGCGGAAGAAGAGCCTCTAGTCCTAGTTTTACCGCCAACAGCTCTAACACGTTGATGTGCTGGGATCCCTCGTGGGGTGCCCAAAATCCCTGGGTGTTGGCAATTCCAGTTGTAGCCCCCCACCCCAATTGGGAGGCATCGGTGGTAAGAGTAACATCCGGGACTCTGTGATCAATGTTTCTGTACGCTGAAGGGAGCGAGGAAACCCACCATTGTAAATCTGACTTACTTTTTGAGGACAAAGACATAACCTCTTCAAAATTCCCAGAGGCAGCTTTTAATGCAAAATCTTTCTCTCTCTCTAAAGTCCTGTAATGCAGGGGGCCCAATTCAACCCCAGGGAAGGTTGAAACGAGGGTTCCAATAAGGGAAGCTACCTGACGAATTGAGAATTGTTTATCACATAGAAACTCTTGACAAAGTGTTACAATCTTGGATACTTTCCTGTCTGTAACGGTAACTCTCATGTTAACAGAGTCCAAAATGAACCCCAAAAACTCTAAGGATTGCGTGGGATGAAAAACTGACTTGGTAGGGTGAATAACAAATCCCAGTCGTGTGAAGAGTTCAACTGCATGAAGGGTAGCTTCCTGACATAGAGATAAAGTATCCTCTGTGTAATAGGAGTCGTCTATATAACCCAAACATGAATGGCCAAATCGAGTTCGTAAAGTAGCGAAAACAGGCTTGAGGATTTTAGTAAAAATTCTTGGACTGCTAGTAAGCCCCATGGGCAATGCTGTAAACTGGAAAAATCTATCACGCCAAACAAATTTAAGAAATTTTCTGTAGGCTGGTGCAATAGGCACAGAGTAATATGCGTCTTTCAAATCTATAGAAGACATAAAACAGCCTTGCTTCATGAGTCGTATGGCTGATTCGATAGTATCCATTTTAAACTTGTGATAGGTGACTGTTTCATTAAGTAATTTAAGATTAAATATAACCCTAAAAGTTCCTGGTTATTTTTTGGGCCTCACAAAAATTGGTGAAATAACCTCACCAGGTTCAGAAGCTGTCAGTTCAATGATCCCTTTTTGTAAAAAGGTTTCAATCTCTTTATCAATAGTCTGCTGTTGAGTTGGTGGAAACTTGTGCTCATTGGTAATTGTACTTCTGACATGAGATGGCTCACAGTCAAATTCAATGATGCAATTGGTTACACATTGTAAAATGAATGAATCAGAGGTGATTTGTTGCCATTCGTGCAAACAGTATCTCAATTGCCCTGCTACAAACGGTTGCTGAGCATTCAAAATCTCATTAATCATGCTGGTATGACTAACCTGTTGAGAGGTTTCTAATTGCGGCTTGTCTTTGTGTACGAGGCAGCTTTTTGTCCTGGCCTCCTGCGATTGATTCCGCGTTCGCCCAAAAAAGGCTGAGATCTAGTAAAGCTTCTACCAGAATAGCGCCCTCTAGCCATAGTAGAGGCAGAACTTTTACCCTGGTATCCACCATACGGCTGGAAACGTGAACCACGGTTTCTCTTTGGGGTTGCCAATTTTCTGCCCAGCTTGTTGGCCTTTGACACCTCATCAATTTCTTTGCTAACATCATCTCCAAACAATTCTGCGGTGATTGGTGTCGACGCATTGCATAATGCACTGTATTGCGTGTTGAGATCTGGTCTCAAGAGCTCTCTGCGTCTAATGTTGAGCTCTCTATTTCCAGATAAGGATAATACCAAAGCATACACGAGGCTGTCTCTCACTGCACCTGATGCCACTTTACACGCCTGAAGCATTGCATACATTGAACTCATGAACATTTTCTGGCACTTCTGCATCCCATTATCTACTTTTTTTGTGTTTTCTCTAAGCTGGTTCCAAACAGCCTTGTTTGTCTTTGGAGCCACTAGAAACTCACAGTTTTCTGGCCTGGAATATTTTTCGGTGAGCTCATCCAGTTTCGTTTTCGGTAATTTGTCGTTTATCAGGCTCATAACAATTTTCGCTAGGTCGTCGTCGACCGGGGGACTGGTTTTCTCTGCAATAGAAAATTCTGAGGCAAAACTTTGGAATTCGCCAGAAGTCGAAGCCCCTTTCTGCACTGACTGCGGCGTGTCGGCATGAAGAAATTTATCAATATCATCGCCCAGTTGCGAGTTTGAACACTCATCGCTAAGACTCTCGCTATGCTGGCTGTTGACCTCATCAGGGTATTCCACTGCGGGACCAAGACAATCTTTCACGTATTTCATAAGATCGCCTTTCATATCCTGCATTAAACTGACGATAGAGGCTTTCAAATCACTCGGGAGCGCTGATGGTTTTGCGACACCCAATTCTTCCACATCGCTCATTGCTATAAATAAACAATACAACGTGCCAACAACATTAGTTGTAATTTGCATACTCGCAACAACGGCGGTCGCACAAGGAAAATATATCGTTCGCTAATGCAGATGATAAACAATGTACGGTTCGTTGACCGTATAAAGGGAAACAAACATTTACTTTCCCAGCATAATATATATATATATATATATATATATATATATATATATATCCTGAATGAAAGCTATATATTGCTTGGTTTGAGGGGAAACTATCACTTACTTTCCCTTTTGTAACAAGACACGCAGTAGCGGTCTGTACATCTCAGCTCGTTAATCGAAGAGTCGAGGGAAACTATCACTTACTTTCCCTTGTGTAACAAGACACGCAATAGCGGTCTGTATACTTCAGTACGCTGCCCGAAGCGTCGAGGGAAACTATCACTTACTTTCCCTTTTGTAACAAGACACGCAATAGCGGTCTGTATACTTCAGCACGCTGCCCGAAGCGTCGAGGGAAACTATCACTTACTTTCCCTTTTGTAACAAGACACGCCAAAGCGGTCTGCACATTTTTATTAGCTCGTTCAATATGGCATCCAAGGGAAACTATCACTTACTTTCCCTATAATTTTAAATTTCGTAGAGCCCAACCAAATATCGGCCTACTTTCCGTCTCAAAAGTGGAATGTTGTAAACTTGGTGAGAAGCGCGTGCTTCGGTATCGCGGTCGCCGCTCAATATTACTGTCAATAAAGAGCTTAAAAATATCCACAGAGGGACCTGAAAATACATATAAGACAGTGAAAGAAGGTAATAGGAATAAATGAGAGAAGTTTTACCTGCACAAATCCGTGTTCGAAAAGGAAAAACACGCACGTAAAATGTGGACGTCTGAACACCACGGCAAACGACTTCGTACTGACTCACGGCGGCGCGTGTACATCTCATGTTAACCGGAAGTACGTCACTGCGATTTGGTAGAATGAATTGTTAAAGCCAAATCAGTTTCATTGTTCAGAAATACTGTGATTCTTACCATACAATTGCTCTTAAAAGGTCTTTGATTAGCACAACAAACACCCTGATTTGGCAAAACAAGGGTTAATGTTTTCTTTCAATACTTAGTACCCATCAAACAGCACAAATGATGAAGGCCTTACCTAGATATAACGATCTTTTTAAACGATGCTTGAATTTGTCATTGATTTATATTCAGTTTCAAGTCATAATTCTTCTCCGTTGCTCCAAGCATGGAAAATCTCCATATTTTTTCAGGCCTGGTTTTTTATATGATTACAAGATAAAGTTGGCTTAACAAAAACGTTCGTTAGCATATAATCTATGTCTGTTAACAGCCTGCATAGTTCTTGTAAATACCCACCAGTAAAGGAGCATAACCATGCATACATAGATATATTACAAACATACGAGCTGCAGTTTAAAGCAGTGTCGATGTGACCCGTTATTTCAGAGACCTTTAGAGCGAAGTAAATGAAACCATCCGTCAAGAAGGAATGCACAGTTAGAAGAGCTGGATAGTAAAACAAAAAAACTTTTGTTGCAAATACAATAACCAAACGAGGCCTTGCATTGAGATAATGTATCAACTGGCCCGCCATTTTGGACATAGGAGAGAGTGGGAACTGGACCGAGTTCCTATTCTTCTTCTGTTTTGCGGGTATGTTTGTTTTGATTCGAGGGTAATTTGACGATAGCACTTTGTTCCTTTGGAGGGGTAAGTGATCAGTGCGGTGCCACGTCATGGGCTGCGCACGAAACAGAAATCGTTCCTTTGTTGTCCTACGAGATAGACATGACTGAATGGTTGAAGGAAAAGTACAAGGGGTCAGGTGCGTCAGGTGGGTCAGGTGCGTCAGGTGCGTCAGGTGATTCAAAATATCAGTTAGGGGTCATGTACGCGCACAAATGGCTTTTATCGCGATCCAGTGGACTCTTTTTATTAACAGAGACCACAATATTTTACGATATTGTGGTCTCAAATTGTTTGTTTCCCGAGGTAGTTTACCTTATTCTTGCGAGGAGAAACTAACATTGAACAAATTGCTAATAGAAAAGGCAAAAGGGTTGACTAAAATCCTACCCTTGAAAGGTAAAAGTATAGTTATTTTATTGCAGCAATCTCGTGAACCAAAAACAACGATAAGAATAACCTGAAGGCTGTTTTTCTTCTGCTCGCTCTGTTTGTTTACATTTAGCTTTACCTGTGCAGACGCATATCTGTTAACAGACAGATTATATGCTAAAGAACGTTTTTGTTAAGCTAACTTTATCTTGTAATCATATAAAAAATCAGGCCTGACAAAATATGGAGATTTTCCATGCTTGAAGCAACGGAGAAGAATTATGACTTGAAACAGAATATAAATCAATGCCAAATTCAAGCATCGTTAAAAAGATCGTTATATCTAGGTAAGGCCTTCATCATTTGTGCTGTTTGATGGGTACTAAGTTTTGAAAGAAAACATTAACCCTTGTTTTTCCAAATCAGGGTGTTTGTTGTGCTAATCAAAGACCTTTTAAGAGCAATTGTATGGTACGAATCACAGTATTTCTGAACAATGAAACTGATTTGGCTTTAACAATTCATTTTCAATCACCAAATACATAAAAAGGGCTTCATGTCAGCAATTTGGTTTGTTTATGGCATGAATTATGCTCAAAATTCCATTTTGAATGGCCTTAGAGGGGCATGGAGTTTTTGTGGCAAAACTTCAACAAACCTTGATAAGCCAAATTTTTCTCAACCGATTTTGATAATTGGGTCACTAAAGTAAATAATGGTATAGCTACGGAAGTTATGCAAGAAGGCAGGTAGATACACTGATTTGAAAAATGGCAATTTTGGGTTGTAATTTTGACATCAATGTTGGTCAAACTCTAGCCCCAGGCTCCTCTCTGTCCAATACATTGAGAACAAAGTTACATGCATGAAATGAAAGCTCTATTATAGTAGAGTTCATGGTCAAATTCATTTGGCAGCGCAATGTACCAATTGAGTTTTATGGCACTTTCAAAATGTCCCCTGAAAGGCTGAGTTTTTGGTGCTCAAAGGGCAAAAAATGAGACCCACCCTGAAACTCCAAAACTAAAAGTCAAAGAAGTGAGCCAAACTGGCTTTTGAAATATCTCATGGCAACCAACTTTTGTGCCAAGTTTCAGCCAAATCGGTTGACCACAACTTTTGGCCCCTGGAACACTTTCTCAGACAATGACACTTAATAAGCGTGATAAACTTGTATCATCGTGTTGACATGGGAACAAATTTTTGTTAAAATTCAATTAGCGTACACTAATTATTTATTTACCAGATGGCTATTTTATGACAGCTATTTGACAGCTGACATAATAATTTGCAATCTCCTGAAGGAATATCCATTCACGTTGTAACTCCTGATGTAGGCCTAGCTACAAATATCACGTAAAATCGCCTAAATATCTTTCCGGAAATTCCCGATATTTTCCCTAAATATCTTGCTTTTTCCTCCTATATATCTTTAAAAAATTTTAAATATCCCAAATATTTTCTTAACATTTTTTCTGTAAATATCACAATAACGACTTTATAAAAATCAAAAACATCATTTATTGGCAAGACAGGAATGCGTCACAGTCTATACAAAGTGACTTACCAGATGTACAAGTAAATGTGAACCCATCCAGTACATCGCTACTGATGCTACAGCAGTATTTTCTGCCCTTTCAGCATCTGCCATTTTGTTTTGGGTGTACTTACTAAGACTCATGGGATATAATATTCGTGAGGAAAACCGCCGAACAGGACCACTGCTGGCACTTAATTGGGCCTCAAAGAACGCCTCAAAGTAGTTTCTATCAAGTTTCAAAGAAGAAACATGCGTGATCTCATAAAAGTAATAAAACCATAGCGAAATCCCAAATTTAAGCTTTTTTTTTTTCTAAATATCTCGGAATTTTCTAAATATCCCAGGAGCTTCTAAATATCTAAAAAAATATCCGGATATTTGTAGCTAGGCCCATCCTGATGAGTAAGGGCTTCGGCCCTCACGAAACAGTTCTGTAGAGCAAAACATGAATCAACCAAGAATCTAAAGTATCCATTTACTTATATATAACACCGTCGACGTTTTACACTTTTAAAATTCCTGAGACGTCTGATGTCAAGGAAACGCGTGCGTACAAAAACAATCCTAAATGGCTAAGAAAATGCTGGTAAAGAACGTTATCCTTCTTCTTATTTTCCGACGACAGATTAACATGCGCATTAACCTTACTCTTATGATTATTAAACCTTGTCCTAAACGCAGTGATAGTGGATCCGACATATTGAATTTGACATTTCTTACTACAAGTGGTAAGATAGATCACATTTCTAGAATCGCAATTAAGGTTGTAGTTTATGCTAAATTCTTTGCCAGTTTTGTTGTTTCGAAAAACTCTTCCTAAACAAAGAAAATTGCAAATCTGACATCGATTTGAATTGCATTTCTATGTTCCTTTTACTTCATATTTGGAGCCACTTCTAAAACGAAAAATGCGTGCTGCGACTCTCACCGTAACTGACTGTAACAATTCAAATATAAACATTAAGCGCGCGCGCAACATAGTACGTTCAAGGAAAATAAATGCATGAGGACAAAAAAAGGAAAGAAATATAGCGCCAAGAAAAATTAAAGTAGCATAAAAAACGGGATGAAAAACAACAAAAAGAGAAAAGGAAAAAAAAATAGCCACATAAACATGCAAAGTCGTATCAACAAAAAATATTAAAGGAACTAAAACATAAAGGAACAAAACCAAAGTGCTCTAAGAGCCATTTCGTTAACGCGAAACAAGGTAAGGTTAATTTTAAGGGTAAATTAAGGGGCCAGTAGTTATCTTGCAACAAAGACAAGGGAAGTGTGGCCTCAGGCGCACGCTACTGGTGTACACGGCTAAAATTAAGACTTAATGTAGCTCTTTTGAAATTATGAAAATTCAGATTAAGTTGAGATTTGGTAAAAAAAACTATGTCTTCACTGCGAACAATTTCAGTTTTGCATATGCCATATAGGGTTGAATAAAAGAGAAAATGTTATAAAAGTCACCAAAAATGAGGCCATTTTGGACACTACGCGTAACATTTACAGTCTAACCTTGCAGAATTCATAATTTCTCCGTTTTGATTAAGTGTAGGCATTTTTTCTTTTGTAGTCAATAGCTAATGAGCATTATGTATTTTAAGAATGACTATAAACGATCGAAAACTAACAAATTTATAGCAATTTGCAGCAAGGTTACCCAATATTACGTACCTACAAAAACACCCTGATCAAAAATTTTCAAAATCGATTTGGTTTTAGTTCCGTTTCTTATGTAAACAAAACAAAAGTCTTTCAAAATGCTCGTAAGTTCAGCTTATTTCCTGGGGTAACATTTTTCAATTTGGAAAATCCATATTCAAACTACAATCCAATTTTCTCGGTTAGACAGCGTTTCTTTTACATACAAATACGTTTCGTTGTGCGTATGATCGAATTACGGATTCTACAGTGTGCCTTGGCACGCACAAGTTGTGCATAAAGTGTGCCCAGGTTGTGCCTAAATTGTGCCTAAATCGTGCCTAAATTGTGCCTAAATCGTGCCTAAATTGTGCCTAAATTGTGCCTAATTGTACGGCTGGTTATGATCAACATTATTTTCGGCATCGCGCTCGTGTCACAGCGCTTTTTGGTCACACACTGTTATGACGATTAGTTGCAAGATTGCATGTCCTCATACAACGAAATCTTTTTTTTTTCCAAGCGAAAGCGACGGCGGGAGATAAATTATCGTTTTTACTTGTATTCTTCCCGCACTGCCGCTTTCCCGGCCGTTTGGAGATGTAGAATATAGCACTAGTATTAGTTTCTGGCCATTTGTCATCCGTGGCGTTAGATAAATACTGCAAAACATTCAAAAAGTTGTTCCGACAATTTGACTTGGTAGAGTTTTTTCATTCGATTTGGGTTTATAAAATGGAATCGGTCATTTTCATCGGATGCGCTGTCTGCACGCTGGCTAAATTTCAGCAATAAATTTGTATACATGTGAAAACGTGCGGATCACATTTCAGCAAGAGATTTGCGTGTTTTGCGTGTTTATTGACAAAAAGATCTGTCTCCAACATGAGTAACAATAAGAAAAAACAACAAGAGGAAAAACAACGCTTATTCCGAATTGTTAAAAGAAAAGCAATTATACCGATGGCGATTCAAAAATTCGCTTCTTCGATTTTTTTGATTTGCTTTGCGAATTTTCGTGTGCGAATTTATATCACGAGAACGGCGCGAAAGTACGCTCGAAATGACGGCGATATTTCGTCGAATATCCGCGAGAACAAAGAACGAAAAATCAAATCAGAAGAGAAGGTAAGCCTTAAAACTGCCAGTTAAACGTTTTGTTCAAAACGACTTTTGTAAAGCAACTCTGTGGACTGAACGAATAATTAATAACATAATTAATAACACACTTGTAAAGCGAGAAAAAGCAATAAAAAGCGATAAAACTATAATTTTGAAATTATTGTCCGCCATCTTGGATCCGCCATCTTGGATTTTTGGTTTTTTTTTGTTTAAATTAAAATTTAAAAAATATCTAAAAGAGAAAAGGATCAGAATGTATAAAACACGTATCAAACTAATGTCTATTATCCAAACAATGAACTTAGAAGCGTTATTTAATAAATAGTACAAAATGTTTGTCTATAAGTAAAAGAGAGCAAACATTTACCTACCCCCCCCCCCCAAATATTTGATGTTAAAAATTTTTGATGTCTTTCAAGAACTAGTCCCGATTAAAAACTATTCTAACAAGAAAATGCACTATAAGTCAAAGAATAAGAACTTAAAATAAGAAATTCAACATATTTTAATATTTTGAAAACCTATGTGTCAAAAACCGGTTGCCATGGCAACATGGTTAATCACACTGACATATTATGGATACCAAAGTGTCCCTAGATAAATTCTAGGAAAAGTCAGAAAATTTCAGCCTCATAGCTATTTCGGTGTAAGAATTATCACAATTTTACCGGAGGGGGGGTTCGAAAAGCCCCCCCCCCCCCCCCCCCCCCCCCCCCAGTCTGAATAGGGTTAAACCCTTCAAACGGCATGGAATAAAAATTCGCATGGTTTTTCCAACGCTTTTAATGCTTTTCTTAACCATTTCAACGCTTTCCGAATAGTGATCGAACGCTTTAGGCCGTTTAACGGATAATCGTTCTTAGTGTACGTTTTCCCGTGGAAGGAGAGTACCGAAGTGAAGACGTCACAAAAACTGAATTTGTGAAATTATGGGATTTGAATAGATATTCGGAAAGGGCATGACGAAAAATGTCCGCTTGCCAAAAATCAGCATTTTATTGCAATTTGTGGGTGAGATATTGGCACCGTTATGCTCTGCTGACTCCATACAAACCTTTATAATTTTTGCCTTGGTTCATTACGTAATGAACCAATTACGAATTATCAGCCTTTACTCGGACGAGTTCAATATAGCTTTAAAACGTTTCCAAAAACGTGCCTAAATGTGCCTAAACTGTGCGTAAACCGTGCCTAAGCTGTGCCTAAACTATGCCTAAGCCTTCTGCAAAACGTGCCAAACCTGGCCTTGTCTGTGCCTAAAACGTGCCTAACTTGTGCCTCTGTTTTTTTCCCTGTGCTTTTGCACAAAATTCGTGCCTTTCACAGAAGCGTGAATTAGTGCATAAGCACGGTGTTACGCTCGTGTACACCAGTAGCGTGCGCCAGGCCGTGTAGTGTTTTTTTAGTTAGCAAACAGATGGCGGCATCACTAAAGATTCTAAAGACGTAAGAGCTAATCTCTGAAGTCTTAGTATACATCACCATGAAACAGAGAGGAGTAATTTCAGGCTTTTGATCAGTGTTAATTTAGTAAGTGCGTGTGAATGAAAGCGTCACCTTTCAAACTTTTTTTTTGGAGGTAATAAGGGTTTAAAAACTGATTAATTTTTCTAGCTTTGCTAGCGTAGATTGTTAATTTTTGTACTTTGGGATGGTTTGCCAGATGTAATATCGAGCAAAGTGAGTAAGCCATTGGCTAACTGGACTAGCCTTTGGTTTTTTCAATGAGGTTGTAAGACAAAATATTAAACAGAAAAGTGTTGTTGTTCTGACTAGTTGCTTATTATAGTAAGTTCTGTTTTTAACGATAGAAAAAGATGTGCTGTTCTGGTTGTCTTCTCTCATATAGTTCGCCGTTATTGGTAAACCGCCTCATATGCAAGGTAACGTTGCGTGATATCGCGCTCGTTTGTGCGACAAGCGGTATGTGTGAACTCGCTTCTATGTAAGGTAAATTTGTTGAAGAAGGGTTGTTAAGGTTATAGTGAGGCGCTATTAAATTAAGTCACTTCTCTATATAACGTGACCTGTTTTAAAGACGTTTATTTGCTGTGAGTAGATAACGTTTGTAGGATTACTGAGAAACTGAAAAGGATTTGAGTCACCTCCGAGCTAAGAATCACGTCAGAAAAGACGGACGTTCGAGCCCGTAAACTACCAGCGGTACGAAATATCTCCGAAACAAAATGGCTACTAAGGTCACCAAGGCTTAGAAAGAAATGTATGGGCTAATAAATAAAATTTAAAAAAAATTCTGACCCACCTGCAACATTTGCCGGAATTGCTTACACTCGAACAAAGCATAGTGAATCGACGCTGAAAACAATGGCTCCAGCAGCTGCAGGTTATGACGTTAACAAGTTTCATTTGTAATTTGATTCCAACTATATCCTGCGCCATACAATCGTTGTAATATCTTACAAATATCCCGAAATTAGTCTTTTCAAGTTCACCGTGACTATTGAACTCTTCTGAAGTCGAATCATATTTGCTGTTAAAGTAATCTTTCCTCAAAATGCACATTAATTAAACACCAATGTTCTTGCTCTTGCTCATTTTGGCAAGAGGTAATACAATCTTGGCGCGTACTCCTGCCCTCTCTTTTATGTTTGGCTTGTTCATAGTAATATATATGTTACCGTGGGTAATTATCTGACCTCTGAACATTTTGTACCAAGAGATACGCATTGAACCTCTGAGGTGAACATATACAAAAGCTCACACGTTAATCCATGAGTTGTGAGTCGATACAGAGGCCATGATAACTTAAAACATATTTTAATCTACAGCGAAAATGGGAGATGGCTAAATTAAACTTTTCGTCAGATTTGATTTCTTCTTGTTGTGAATTAGGGTTGTGAATTAAGGTTGTGAATTAACACCAATGCTGACCAATATCCTTGCTCGTTTTGACAACTAAAGACTTAATTACTACTCACGCTTGGCGCTCCTTCGCTCTGTTGTGATTAGTCTATTCATAGAAATGTAAATGTGGCTGACATGTATGCTGTCAATTAAGCTTCAGTGGTGACATTATGACTAATTTAAGATCAAACATAAACAATGCTCGTCGGCCGAACAAAATTTACCAAATTTTATATTTATTTTATATACAAGGCCAAGAAAAACGCCTCTTATTTTAACTGTTACCTTGCAAAAGTGCTCTTTTTAATTACCGGTAATTTTCTTGTTTGCTTTAACGAGATATAAGAAACATGTCATGATGACATGCCATAAGAGGTCAAAGCTATTCATTGTGGTAGATAAACTATGTTATGCGAGGAATGTAGAGTTTATCAATGCAATTGAATATAGGAAAAAGCACGAAACACGTATTCTTAGCACCTCTGATCCGAAAACCCAATAACAAAATATAATAATCGCTTTGAGTTGTAGCTATGAAAAGCTGATACAGACGCTCGCATTAATGCCACAGCATGAAAAGCGTAGAGGTGGCATAAAGATAGCGTAAAGTTCGAGTTTAAGCAACTTTACGCTACATTTACATTATGTAAAGACGACATTAACGTTACTTTTTAGCGCTTGCATAAAGCTGTGTAAGTAAACAACTTTAAGCTTGTCTCAGGCAAGTTAAGGCATGACTAAGGCGTTCCAAACGACCCCCCGCGACGAATTTAGAGATCCTTTATTATTGATTAATACAATTAACTTCAAAGTTCGATGCTAATAGTAGGATTTACATCTGACTTGGTTAATCATATGAGAGTGTAAGTTAGCATCACGTGACAATGCTCTGTAAGTGACGTCACAAAATGCGTTTTCTAAAATGGGGAAAGGTTCTGCAATATAATTTTAAAAATATGTGCTACTAAATTGTCCAGTGGAGTATCAGCATTGTTATTTTGCCTTGTAAGGTGGTGTCTGTAATTTGTAATAGAAGTTATTAAGCTATTTCTAAAGTCACGTGACCTGTTTACCCTAATTACGTGATTGCTATTAAACTTGGACATGCGCACAAGGCTATTCCATGACCAGCACCTGAAATGCAAAAGATTGGTGCTCAAAAAGTTTTAATTTGATTTGATTTAATGTTCCCCATTTTACCCTGAAGATTTTAACCGTTAACGTTTAATAACAGGTCACGTGACTGATATTCGAACGTCACGAATGTTTCATATTATTAAGGCCACTGAAACAATATTGCTTGCAAATTATTAGGAACATCGAACGACGACTTCCTTTTCAAATGAAACTATGCCAAATAAGCAGGTAAACCATGCCTTAACTTGCTTGAGGTCGTAAAGCTGATGTAAATCTTCCGTAAAGGCAAGATTTAAGTCCCCGTAATTGTAGCGTAAAGCTAGCGTAAAGTGTTAATTTACACAACTTTACGCTATATTTACATTACGTATAGATGACCTTCAGGTTGTAAAGGTGGTGTTAATTCCGCGTAAATGTAGCATAAAGTGTTATTTACACAATTTTACACAATATTTACTCGCTATGCAAAAAAAAAAACGTCTTAACGTGGCTGCTTAAAGATCTAGCAAAAGCTGTAAAAGTCGCGATCTACCTTACCCGTTCACGCTAAATTAAAAATATGCTTTTCCAAACATTTAAGGTGGCTCCAAGTAGTTGTTTTTGGGTCATACTTCGCTTTTTGAATACACTTATACATATTCTTACTTTAGCTCAATGAATCTGAATTTGATACCAGATGTTAGGATCGGATGAAAGTTTTGGGCGATGCTCTTTTTATGCTAATCAGCGTTTCCATAGCAACGGTAAACAAACATGGCGAAAAACATTATATAATTATCTTTCGATTTTTAGGCCACCCGCGACAAGCGAATAAATACGCTATAATGGTATAATCTACACAATGTAGCACACTAAGTGGGAAAATTTCAAACAAATTAAACTGTTCGATTTTGAATAAATCGCTGAAACATTTTTAACACGTATTTTTTTCATGTTTGAAATATAAGCGGCCAAAACATTCCATCGGTCTTACAAATTTTCGTAAATTACCACAGAAAGTTTCCTCAGACTTAAATTATTACTCCCAGCAAATAGCTCTGACTAACCTCTGCAGTAAAGAGATCGAGCTTTTCATTCAAATGCAGTTTTGCTTGACGTTTTTATTCTTTTTAAACTGCATTTGAATGATAAGCTCGATCTCTTTATTGCCGAGGAATTAGTCAGAGCTTTTTGCAGGGAGTAATAATTTAAGTCTGAGGAAACTTTCTGTGGTAATTTAATGATAATTTATGAGACTTATGGAATGTTTTGACCGCTTATATTTCAAACATGAAAAAAAAATGTTTCAGTGATTTATTGAAAATCGAACAGTTTAATTTGTTTGAAAATTTCCCATTTAGTGTGCTACATTGTGTAGATTATAGCGCAATTATTCGCTTGTCGCGGGTAGCCTCAAAATCGAAATATATTTAGGAAAAACTATTTTTCGCCATATTTATTTACCGTTGCTATGAAAACGCTGATTAGCAAAAAATGAGTATCATCCGAAACTTTCATCCAAGCCTAACATCTGGTATCAAAATCAGATTCATTGAGCTAAAGTAAGATTATGTATAAGCGCATTCAAAATGGGAAGTGCGACCCCCAAAAAAACTTGGAGCCACCTTAAAACAGTGAATTGAAAACAATTAATTAACCTTTCTTTTAAATTGGATAAATTTATCATTAGACAGTCATGCTGTTGTAAACATTTTCTAATTGAACTGTATATGTAATGACTATACATGGAAATTTAATTTAATCGCAATCAAAATTTCAGTTTCCGTAATCCTCACATTGTGTGAAATTAAATTATCAACAACATTAACAAAATAAATTTATTTAAACAGAACAGTGAAAAGCTATATATTGATCTTTTCAAATGCTTAAAAAATCAATGATAAAATTCTGTTAGTTGATTATAAAATATTGCACTACAAAAGCAAAGTTTAATAGCTAAAGAAATGTAAAGTTCAGTTTGAAAAACATTGACCTTGTGTTACTAAATTCATTTGAAAATACCTTAATGTTAATGAAAAACAGAAACTACAAACATTTTTGATCATTGACTCTATTGGTTTATCCACACAAAACGCAATCTCAATGCACATGCTAAAAAAAATGGTCAAAGAATAAACAATATTTAATTTCCTACTATTTTATGCTTTTGCCAACATTGCATTTTACACAATGTATGAAGTCCGATTCCTGGCTGGTACGTACTGTTGGAGCAGGAGCATGTGACGTTTTAGCGCTTTCCCCACAGTGTACTATTATTATAGGATGCAGACAATCCCATGTGCTTTTCTTTTGGATTCGGATAAAACAAAAGTCTAGTGGAGTATAAACAAGCACATGCCAAAGCCACTATACTGATTGTTTTCATTGTTTCTAGGTGCTTCGCGGATACTCGCGAAGAGCAGTGTTTTCATTTTGAGTTCTCGGTGAGGGAAGGATGGAGGGTAGGGGGAAGGGGATGCCACGTTCGAACCTTAAACACTGCTCTTAAAAGCATCTAGAAACAATTCAAATGGACAGACTGCAAATCACAGTAGTTGCTAAAAAAAAAAAAAAAAAAAAAAAAAAAAAATATATATATATATATATATATATATATATATATATATATATATATATATATATCTGTGTCGTAACTGTTTATCAGTAGGATGCCTAAAATGTGTGCAATTCTACAATTGGTTTCGGCTCCATTAAATCCTATACCAACCGCAGAACATTTTAGGAGGAGCCACCCACAATGTGAGCACAGTCACGGACAACACAAATAAGTAAGGAAAACAATGCAAAGTGAAATTAAGACGTTATTTAACGAACAATGGTTATTTAACTTTTTCAATAACAAACAAAACCAATCTTTACCTTATTCCGACACTATTTATCAGTATGGTTGATTGCTCATATGTTTGTTTATACTCTGCCAGGCCTATCAGTATTTCTTGACAGCACATGCACACACAAAAAAAGAAAAGCACATGGGATTGTCTGCATCCCATAATTATAGTATCTTGGGACTTGGGTTCAATCCTTCTTGTTCTACTTGTGTCTTGATGTTGTAACTTGATGTGGAATGCCATATTTATTTAAACTGTAGACTGTGTTTTATACCCTGTCCCCAGTCCGCATTCCATCCTTTATACTGACAAAAAGTTCAAACTGAGTTAAATTAAAGGTGGTCCATGGACCAGGGCCACAGGGGTCAGGGGCCGTTAAGATTTCCGTATGACCCCATACGTTGATTATGTATGTATGTGCTCTTGTTTTTCTTGTGGATTTCTACTGTTTTGGCTTTTGTTTCATAACTTTTGTACGTAAATCTTTCCTTCGCAGAAAATCTTCAGTACAGGTAGCCAAAAATAATATTTAAACTGGTTTATATTGCTAACGTAAGCTTACTTACCTTTGGGATCACAAGGGCAGCAAGAATGAAGCCAAGTTAGCGGTTAACTTGACTTGACGATGCTTGTAGGTTGAAAGCAATCGTACGCATAGCGATCGTTGATATGTTGTAAAAACATAGCATGCAGCTTATTCACGAGAAAAGGCTCAAACACAAGTTGTAATTTTAAAGCAAGTGAAGTTTTGAGCGCTGAAAGCAAGCGCCAAAAACACGAACTGCCCACCGGGAATGACTCTCTTGTGCATGATCAATTCGCACCCGAGACATCTCGGCCGAGCGGCCGAGCAGAAAATTGCTTTGATGATTTTCCTTTGATTTATTTGATTTGATTTGAGTTACCATTATTTTTTTCCAGCTCACACACGACTTTTTCAATGAATTTCTTTTGAATCTCTCGTTCTTCGGAAATCATTCCTATTTCCGTTCCAGGTAAAATAATCCAGGCTTTAAAAACACCTTTATACGGACCAATACGTTACACCACTTAATTTTCCAACAGCTTTACGGGCGTTTCGGTGAAGCCTGGCTTTTTGCAATATTTACGGACAACGAAAAACTGTGTAAATGTGACTAAAAACATTTACACTACCTTTACAAAAGCTTTGCATACGGATCAGTAGAGTGCAAATTTACGCCACCTTTAAAACCTGCGCAAATAAGCGTAAAGTTGCATCAACAACTTTATGCTACATGTACCTTTACGCAGGCTTTACATCCCGAACGCGTAAATCTACTTTTATCAAACGGCAACGGAAAGTTGGTGTAAAGTTTATTAACCAACTTTTCGCAGATTTAAGCAACCTTTAATTTTTTAGTAAATCTGACTTTTCGTGCTGTGATTTAAACTACGTAAAAAAAATCAACAGTTTACTTTACTAGAAAATAAAGAGTATATTTCATACCCAGCTCTATAGCCTATAATTTGATATAGAAGTTAAAGTATCTTAAGAGTAATCTCGAGACTCTGGAGTTGTTACACTGGTGAACCCCGAACACTGCCGAAGGTAACTGTAACTTTCTTGCAAATCGTGCGAGAACAAAAAAAGATATATCGTAATATTTATTATTTTTTTCCCAAAAACACGGATTTCATTCCAGCAATGTGAAATGAAACAGACGTGTTTTAAAAAAGAGGGAAGAGATTATAACTTACCTGAATTGGGTAGCATTGCTCCATTTAACAGTTAGAAAAGCTTCACTGGGTTGTTTTAGAAATAGCAAACAATTTTGTATCGTACATTTAAGTGTTCAGAGGTATTAACTAGTTATCTAAAAACAACGGTTTCCTTTTATCTCTTCAGCAATACCATTTCCAACAAGCACATCAGTACCTACAACCATGTCAGTTCCAACAACGACAAGTCTGCCACTAGGTAAGACTGGTGTTTTGTATAATTTTGTATGGGGTAGGTTTGTGATACTAAGAAAATGAAGAAATCAGTTGCGGATATAATCCCCACCCCAGCACTACTAGTCAGTCCAGAAATCATCTTATTGTTACAGAATTCACGGCTGACTGAGCTGAGAGCTCTTCAGCGTCTATTTGAGGCTGTGTGGTCTTCTGCGGACTTGCTATGAGTTAAGGGGGCTTTGAAACCAAAACTTTGTTTCGAACGTCCCAGTTGGAGGCATTATATTCTTTGTTAGAAACCTTGTTTCAAAAAGGGAGCTGTCAAGTTACAGGTCTTTTGCGACTGGTCTGCCGCGCATGAGAAGTAAGAAGTCGATCGCGTGTTCAACTTTGAAATCGCTTTAAGTCGTCCCTTCCTAGTTCAGAAATCGCTTTTTGACTGTGTTCTATGCACGGGTAAACATTTAAGCAGTTTATGGAAATGTAACGTCTATATGACCTTATATTCTTTTTGCAGCAATCACACCAACGACGAGTTCCTCATATGTGCCATTTTCTGTTTCATATCCGGGTAAGAAGGCAATTTCAGTTATTTTTTTTCCCAGTTTGTGGCGATACGGGAGGATCGACCGGACATAAGCGGTAGCTTTAAATTTCCAAATGAATGTGTAAAGGTTTAGTGTATTACACCCACATACACATATTACAAGATAAAGGTTTTCCACACAAATCAAGCACAGTTGTGATATAATTTGGTGAAATCAATCGAGTGGCGAACAAAAAAAACTAAATTCAACAAAGGAATCTTACATAATCCAGAGCACATTTTGAAAACGTAAAATGAAATTTATTTTAAATCACTCCGTTAAAATATTATTATACTAGACCTGTGAACAAGTTAGAATTTTTCTGAGTTTGTTACAGAGAAACAATGGAGATCAATGGACAAAGTCTATCGACTGGTTCATAACCGGCTTTGCTGCCATGGCAACTTCGCATATGTCAACCCAAACTACCAAAACAACAATGAACGAACTATGAATGAACGAACAAACGGGACGTTTATCAAGGCGACACTATGTCACCTAACAATTGGGCGTATCATTTTTCATTAACGCGAAAAAAATGTTATTTGAACAGTGATATACGCGAAGATAAAGGGAGAAAAAAAAGACAAGAACGTGCAAAATTTTGACATCTCTGTCAATTTAATGTTATTTTACTTTGTGAAAACAATTTTGAATAAAACTGCTGAATAGACAATAATTCAATTTGAAATGGAATACAGAAAATACAAATTTTCAATGTACCCTTACCAAATGTTCAATAAGGTCTTGGTTATAAGCCACCCGCTGATTAGCCCGGTTATAGGCCAATCAGTTTGGTAACAAAACATTATTCCGGTTGTACCCCGTCCTATATACTAGAAATACGTGTCTCGCAGAACTTCGCGAAGCTCGAGGGAGGGTGCAGGCGAGTCGAAACTCTCGATTTGCTGATGAGGCTTTTCGTCATTCCACTTCGTCTTCTTTGAAACCAAAAACGTTGGTAAAAGGTCCTTTCGATGGTTCGCGTACCGTTTACCGTCTGCCATCTTTGTTTACCATGCTCCTATATAGGCTGACATGAAGTAGTACCACATTGTTGCCAGGCAACTGCACGATATATTTCGCTCGAATTCGCGCGGCTTAGCTCCCGAGGCACGACAAATTTATTAACCTCGAGCTCGCCACGCTTGGACCTTCGGCCCTCGCTTCGCGAGGAATAAGCACACCACAGTTCCTAGCAATTTATTTGAAACATTTGCATCAAATTAACTAAAACAACGCTTATTTATTCCAATACTTTTTGCTTGCCAGCCAAAATAATCTTACGAAGTTGTATAATCCCAGGGCTTATAACAGGGATTTTACGGTACCACAGCTTCAAAGAGTGCACGGAATCAAGAAAAAAGAAGAAGAAGAAGAAAGTGGACGAAAATGAATCAGACTTTTACTCTCATTTCATCGCTTTTAACACTTCCCTTCTACATTGCCAGTGCCAGTAAAGGAACAAACATATAATAATGAAAGCGTTTTTCTCAAGGTTTAAACCAACGTGCATGACGAAACTGCAAGGTGTAGAATATTTGGAAATTTATCGAAATCGACCTTTCCCTTCCTCCTTATCCATACACAAAAACACGAAGAACATTTTTTAAGTTCCTGAATCTAACCACATTATATGTAAAAAAAAAGAAAAAATATGAACGTAATATGACTTTAAATGTTAGAAAAATTAAGCATGAGTGTTTTATGCCAAATGGTTATCAAGAGTTTATTTAAATGAAACTAGTTTTCTAAAGTCGCGTTTTACATCATCTTATGCAATGTTTGGTTAAACTTTTTAATATTGTGGTGTGCTTTTTTTTTGCCTCTCATTTTTTTTTTTTTTACTTTTGCTTAATTGTTCAAGCATAATTTTTTTCAAACGTAATCCTCTCACGTGACGGCCGTTTGAGCAATTCTAATATGTTCTCATTTCATTAAGGTCGTAATAAAGCCTGGTTTTCACTAGCGACATAAGCATAGGTATAAGCAGGGTCATAAGTGAAAACGAACATTGGCATAAGTATAAGATTTATCATTATGCTTATATTTGCGCTTATGCTTATGCTTGTGTCGGGCCATTTTTCACTAGACATAAGCGGTGTTACGCTTCCTCTTTTCCTTATTTCGCTTATGATTATGTCGCTAGTGAAAACCAGGCTTTAATACGTGTCATTTATTCTTCAGATAATAGAGTGGGATTTAACAATTCTGTCATTCTGGGAAAAAACGCGGAACTTTTGGTCAATTTTACTAACTTGATGAAACCCGTCGTGCAAAACGGAAATGAATGGAGACTTTGCTGGAGAGCATCACAGGATGGCTGGGCATCTACTCGATTCCACTCCTTGTGCGACGGAAAAGGTCCAACTGTTACTATCATCAAGGTTGGACAGTATATCTTTGGGGGTTACGCCAGCATATCATGGAGTAAGTATCGTTTATTGTCCTGGTCACGAAATGTTAACGCTTTCGCAGACGTAAAAGTGGGGAATTTGAAAATTCTACGATGTGATTTACATGTGATTTTAGCAAAACCTTCCCTTATCCTAGCCTAAGTAATTATTAGTATCTCGCGCTATTACGCGTGCTTTTGCATTAGATATGTTCAATCATCGGACACACAAGCAAGGAGGAGGGTGGGAAGATGGATGTCACCACCCATAAGGTTTTTCTCCGATTGCTTTAGATGAAAAATGTAAAGTACTTCACAAAACGGAGCAAATTGCATGCAATAATAACATTTTAAACAAGTCTAGCATGAAAAATGGTGACAAATGGATGACGTCACAAGTCCTCAGCAACGGCATAACCCATAATATTAACCTGATCTTGTAGAACACATCAGTGTATATATCAAATGTACGGATAAAATATTTCCAATGGGGACTTGCTTTGCTTGCGTGTCTAAGGGTTAAACTCACTCCTTGTTTGCTAAATAGGTTCTCATAGTTGCCGCTATCGGTACGATGCACAGGCCTATTTGTTCTCGCTGGTAAACAAGCCAGGATGGGCGCCATTAAAACTGAATCAAACAGGGCAATACAGCTATTTCACCTACTATTCCGTAGTCACCTGCTCATTTTATGGACCAACATTTGGAGGAGGTCATGACCTTTACATTTCCAGCTACCCGTCGTCATCGTCATCTTGCTACTCGAACCTTGGCAGCACTTACAGCCCACCGAGCGGGTTCCTTTATGGGAGTAACTTCACTCAAACATTCCTGGCTGGATCGTATAGGTTTACACCAGATGAAATAGAAGTTTTTTACGACGAAACGTTTACATCACAAGGTGGGTTATTTAAAGTTACAGAGTGCCTTCAGATCGACCATTTTCTCTAGTTTTCTTTTTGGGGGTCAGAAAAGAGGTTTTAGAATGATCTTTCATCCAAAAAAAAATATAGTGTTAAAAAAGAGTGAAAATGTAGGGAGAATGGACGGTATGACGTTTTGACAAGTTTGTCTATGAAGCGCGATATATATAGTTTTTTTTTTAATTAAGCGCTGTTTTCTCAAAACAACATTGGAAAAGTGGACGGGGGAGGGCGCATATTTATATAATGGTTTGGGAAATTTGTTTCAGAAATACAAAAAATGTCGCCATAATTTCACTTTGTCTCAACTAGTTTTGTCCGGGAATGTAGGTTAACATATAATCGTGTCGGGGAATTTGAAGTTTCTAAAACCTTTAGAAAGTTAGATTTAAGTTTCGTTTTTCGCTTTCTTTTAGAAAATGCTGTTTTTAAAATTTTTAACTGAAATTGAATATGGGAAAATTTCGCGCTTCGGGTCCGGAAACCCGGGGACAAAAAAATGATATTCGCTGTGAGTTGTAGCCATCAAAAGCTGATGCAGACGCTCGCATTTAAACTACGTAAAAAAAATCTGGAAATTCACTTTACTGGAAAATAAATGGTATATTTAAATAGCCAGTTCTATAAGCTATAATTTGATGTACAAGTTAAGGTATATTAAGAGTAATCTTGAGACACTAGAGCTGATACACTGGAGACACCCGAAGGTAACTGTAACCTTCATGATTATTTTTTCATAAGCAGATTTGTTCTCCTTCTCTCCATGAAAGAAGACAAGTAGCAGATCATTGTAGAACAAAAATATATATTATTACATTTCTTTTTTTTTTCCCAAAACACGGATTCCACAAGACTGAAGTTATTTAATCCAACAATGTGAAATGACATAGCCGTACGTGTTAATAATCGAGTGAAGAAATTATGTATCTTATCTGAATTGGGTAGCATTGCTCTATGCAACAGTTTAGAAAAGACCCTATTTTTTTATAGAAATAGCGAGCAAGTATACCTTAAAGCAAAACATATATTTCGTGTCATAAGTGTTTAGGGATATGACTTAGTTATCTGAAGACAACGGTTTCCTTTTTCCCTCTTCAGCGCCTCCATTTCTAACAAGCACATCACTACCTACAACGATGTCAGTTCCAACAACGACAAGACTGCCACCAGGTAAGACTGGTAATTATTGCCGCTAAGTTATTGTTTGAATGCCAGGTAGATATTTCTTACAAAATTAACACCAGATATAATATAATAATATGACGGGTAACGTTAAGTACAAGTTTGACCTATTCCGGTCTATATAGGAATGTTAATGGACAGATACAGATTCAAAGTACGCGATATCATCGGTAGAATGACTGAAAAACATCGATACTTCGACGAGAGGTGTGTCCTTTCGATATTCCTGGATACCTTAGACATAGCCATTTGCTGTGGAAATTATTTGCAAAGCCTGCGCTTTTTTACAGCCCGCATCAGATTTACCACTCTGGGCTGCATACGATATGCTTTCCGTTTTTTTCCCCAATTTTGTTAGGCCTTTTTACTTATTTTTGCATTTGCGTTGATGCAAACTTGAAACAATGAAACTAACATGATCAAGTATCAAGTATCCTAAGTACAGGATACTTGATTGCGAAAATACACAAAATCTGAGTCTCGTCGATGTCCTTATGAAGTGCAGTGTCTGTAAGCTCTAAGGAAAGGTTTGAGCTCGATTTAAATATTAGAGAAGTCGTTTTTGCAAACATATTTGAACAATGTTTTTCCTCTTTAAGGCATTTATCGCTGAACAACTATCTTACATGCTTTCATGGTTTTTTTTTTTTTTTTTTTTTTTTTTAATTTCCTCATTTAATTACAATATAATATTTGCACTACTTACAATACAATGCTTACATTACTTAACGATACTCTACTTACAACACGTGCAATACAATACTCACACTACTTACAATACAATGCTTACACTACTTATAATACAATACTCTACTTATATACAATACGTACAATTACATTTCAATCAAAAAGGAGTAACATTTAACAATGACTAACAACAATAATAATACGTTTATACATCACTTATTACTTACAATATTTGAACTACAAAGTTTTTCAATTTTATATTTTAGGAGAATTTTGCGCATGAATATGCTTTCATGGTTTTATTACCAAAACATTGCTGCTATTTCTGATGGTTGGTTCTCCTTTCACCTAAACATGTGCTAAACCTAAACTGTTGGATGCATGACAATGACGGACTACCAGATCGTCTGAGCAGCATTACGTTTGTTCAGCAGGCGTCTTTAATTCAATGTTTGGTTCATCTTCACGTATATGAGCTTAATGACAAATAAAATAACTTTATGGTTCTTGATCGCAAGGAGTTTCCCTTAGTTATATCCACACTTTATAATTATATTAACTTAACTTATCGGTTATCTGATTCCTTACTCAACGCCACATATTAGGAATGTAAGGGTGTGAAACCAGTTATAAAATGTGCGATAGTACAGATGGTTTCCCATTCAAGCTAGATCTCCACGCAAGGAAACGCATAAAGAAGGGATTGTGCCTCCATTATTCTCCATACCTCTCCTTTTTAACCCTATTCAGACTGGGGGGGGGGGGGGGGGGTTTCGAACCCCCCCCCCCCCCTCCAGTAAAATTGTGATAACTCTTACATCGAAAGAGCTATGAGGCTGAAATTTTCTGACTTTTCCTAGAATGTATCTAGGGACATTTTGGTATCCATAACATGTCAGTGTGATTAACCATGTTGCCATGGCAACCGGTTTTTGACACATAGGTTTTCAAAATATTAAAATATGGTGAACTTTTTATTTTAAGATCTTGTTCTTTGACTTATAGTGCATTTTCTTGTTAGAATAGTTTTTTCTTGGAACTAGTTCTTGAAAGACAAAAAATTTTTAAGATCAAATATTTGGGAGGGAGGGGTAGGTAAATTTTTGCTCTCTTTTACTTATAGACAAACATTATGTACTATTTATTAAATAACGCTTCTAAGTTCATTGTTTGGATAATAGACATTAGCTTGATACGTATTTTATACATTCTGATCCTTTTCTCTTTTAGATATTTTTTAAATTTTAATTTAAACAAAAAAAAGAAAATCCAAGATGGCGGACAATAATTTTAAAATTATAGTTTTATCGCTTTTTATTGCTTTTTCTCCCTTTACAAGTGTGTCCTTGTTTGTATTTATTATGTTTTAATATGGAAGAGATGATTTTACAGTTATATTTGATATTTTAAGTATCTGGATGGAAAAATATCTAAGAAACGTCGGAAAACAAAAAATGACGTCATTGTGACGTCTTAATTGGGCGTGGCAGGTCAAAACTGGGTGCGAGGTTTCCTTGTATGGAGGTGAACATTGTGTGAAAATTTCATGGTCCTAGCCTTACTGGTTCCAGAGATATAGAGGGGGGCTCCTCCCCCCCCCCCCCCCCCTAGGGTTAAGAACACTGATATGTTATAAGCTTCGCTCCTCTATTGGTGCAAGCTGTACACCTTACAGATTCTAGTTCCTTTACTAATCTCAAATAATTAAAAAAAAAATAAAATGAATAAACACGGCCACTTCCAACATTTAACTATTGATGTTTTGCAGTTTATTGTCTATTTCCTAAGATAACATTAATTATTTCGTTATTTAGATGTTCTTTTTTCCTTTTACAGCCAGCCAAATTGCTCCAACTTCATCCTCATCGGTGTCGTCAATCCGTTATGTATCATCCAGTTCGTATGTGCTACCAACTCCAATGGACTTTCAGTTACATGTGCCAGCGGACTGTGCTCAAATCTGTACAAACAGTCCAGGCAGCTACAGCTGTTCATGTGTTAGTGGATATCGACTGGCTTCAGATGGAAAATCATGCTTAGGTGAGAATCATGCTATAATGGGAATACAACTCGGAGAGAAGCTTTACCTATTTTGATGTAGCTTCTTCAAAACTTGTGAAAGATCGGACACTTCGCTCTTTTCTAATATATTTTATGTGGTAGTTGTCGTTCTTCGACTCTGAACGCTGTGGAGAGCGAGCATTTTGGGTACCCGCTGGAAAAAAAATAATTGGAGAAAGTAAATGTGTATTTTTTTGATTATTGACCTTTATATATATATATATATATTATACAACTCTTTGTTCACTCGTACTTTAACAATTATCTGCTAGGTAATTTGAAAAACTATTTTTCATTGAATTAAATCATGTCACGATTCTCGATAAGCATTAGACATATTTATTGGTAATAGAAGGACAAATTACGGGATATTTTCATTAAAATGCGTGTAAGTGTGATGTCTGAATGGTTTTTAAAAATGTTATATGGGAATCTAGAAAAGCTCAGTAGAGCTTGCTAAGATCTCCTGGCATTATGTGTTAACTAGCAGATAATGCAGCGAGATAATACAGCAAGTTTTCTGTAAATGTAGCATAATGAAGACCCAATAACTATTCGCCAGGACCAGAATTATTTCTCTATTTTTTGCACAATTTTCCTGTTTCGGGCTTTCTAAATGTACATTAAGCCCAATTTTTCCGGTTATCGTCAAAATCTAGCACGTAATGATTTTTATGAACATGCAGTATCTACTCAACCTTAAACTAATTCAGATTAAGACAAATCGATGCAGTTGCACATTGAAAAATACCATTATCATTACGTTTTAGCCGACTTTTTACCATCTTGATTCATTTGTAGTCTAATTTAGGAAAATAAGCAAAACCTTAACGATCATATTCCTCATAGATATTGACGAATGTGCCACCAACAATGGTGGGTGTAGTCATCATTGCAACAATATTCCTGGATCATTTTACTGTGGATGCCCTGAAGGGACAACCATGGCCGTCAATAATTTGACTTGTGTTGGTAAGTAAGTCGAGTTTCATAACATACGAATTAGGAAGTGTCCAAAATACATCCTGAATAGAATTAATGCTAAGGCCTTATTTTACTTCATAACAATTACATCAAAATTAAAAAAAAACGATATTATTCATATTCATTAAACATGTTCTCTTTTTTGTTTTGTTTTTGCTTTGTATTTTTTTTAAACAACGTTCATTTCTGTTACTTTTATTGTAGAACCTGGTGTGACTGTAACATGCGATGAGAGCAACATGACAGTTTCTTTGGAAAAGCAATCATTTCCATTCTTTCCAGTCAGCGAGCTACACCTTCTCTATTCCTCATGCAGGTACATGTAAAGGCTGTCTCGTTTTTAGCACTTTTTCTTAATTGATAATTCAGCTAATTCGCTCGGTTTTAAACTAATTTTAAAGCCCTTTTTGCTAAAAGCACCCTTATACTGTAAACTTATATTGTTCATTTCGACAACTGAAAAGCTTTTAATTTAGTTTTGAGGAAGTCTGGGACATGTTATAAGTCATTAGTTGTAGGTCGTGCCCAGATCCCCTTGGCAGTCCCCGCTTTCAAACTGCTGCGCTGATATCTCGAGTGCGATCGCTAGTAATACTCTAACTATGCTCTTATCATTATCATCTTGTTTTTTTTTTTTTGACAGAGCCACGCAGAATTCAACGCACATTTTAATCAGCACATCTTTAAATGGCTGCGGAACACTGGTGAACGAAACAGCGGAGGAATTAATCTTCTGGAATGAAATCCAAGTGGATGCAGTGATCATTGATAATGTCATCACTCGAACGCACGACATCAATTTACCATTTTACTGCAGCTATTCCAGAAGGAAGATGCTAAGCCTGAGCTTCAGCCCTCGAAACATCTTTATTGGATCAGAAGGTACTGCGACGATGATGCCTTTGGTTGTTTTCTTTAAAAATGCTAGCCTTGCAATGTCACCCGTAAATACCATTAATTGTTTTTTTATGATATTTACAATACAATACAATGTTACAATACAATGGTGTTCGTCGCGTAGAATGGCTTCATTCAGAAACGGGCTTCATTCATTAGTTGCCATGAACCCGTGACTGAGCTCATTATCATGGAGTAAGCGGGCTAAACAAACCATAGTCGATGCGCGCTAAGGTCTACGCATATTTTACGTCACTTGTTTGTGTTTACATTTTGTAGCTGGATATGGAAATTTCACCATGAGAATGGATTTTTACAAGACTGCAGATTTTGCCACTCCCTACAGTGGAAACGACTTTCCGATAGAGGTTTCTCTCAACGAGAACTTGTACGTGATGTTGAGCGTGGAGTCCAGTGCTGACCTGGTGATAATGGCTGAGAACTGTAAAGCCACCAAAGATGGAAATTTTTATTCCTGGCCACAATACAGTATTATACAGAATGGGTAGGCATTACTTCTGTTAAAAACATGGACCAAATAAGATTTTTTTAGGCGTCCAAACGTTTGTGTGCACTATTTTGACATGCGTCAAACAAACAATGGTTATACTGTATTGTCATGTCTTACGTCCACATATCATCTCGTCTAAAAATATAATAAATAATATAATAAAATCATCGTTTTCACTGGTCTATTGTAGTGCCCACAAAACTATACGAAAAACCACAAAAACACGAGGAAATAAGGAAAAAAGCCTCGCCAAAGGTTTCTTTCCTTATCTTTCCATGTGTGCAGTAGGTCATTTACAGTCGCGGCGGGACATGTCACCTATTCATGTATAAACGTCAGGGGCCTCAAACATGGCCGTTTTGCTTATTTCGTCATGCGCTTTTCAAGTGTTGCATTTTTAAAGGGAACCTCTACTTTTATACCAAATTGACGTTAATTTTATGGAAATAAAGTCTAAATTTCAATTATTTTAATAAGAAGTGGAAAGAAATGTTAGCGCATAAAGATATTTGGATACGGATATCGCCTATTTTCGCTTTTAAATTTCCCGCGCACTTGCATTATGAATTTTTATGAGGTTAAATGTCACTTCTATCAAACATTAAGAATCGACGTTCCTTTGCATGCAGGAACTTGGCAACCATGTTGCGTCCCAAAAAAAATAAAAATGGCGGAGCGCTGGAAATTTAAAGCGAAAATAGGTGATATGCATGCCCAATCGTTTTATACACTAAAGTTATATTTACACTCCTTATTAAAATAATTCAAATTTAGACTTTATTCTCATCAATTTAACATCATTTTGTTATAACAGTAGACGTTCCCTTTAAAGTTATAGTCCGCAATTAATTTGGTCGACAAAGAGTGACTTGGTCATCGAACTGAATAGGAACTATTATATTATATTTTAATGATAATTGCAATTAAATATGTGTTGTTATTATGTTATTAAAGCCCCATGCGTACGAGCAAGTTATCACTTCTTAGAAAGTCCATTGTACGGACAATAGGTGGTTTTCACGTTACGTCACAGCGGCCATGTTGGTGCACACCTACAAAATAATTTTAATGAACTTCTTTTGTTATGTGCACCAACATGGCCGCCATGGCCTTTGTCATTTGAGTCCCACAGGACTGAAGGTCACGTTAGTGAAAACCATCTATACATTTTCTTCGGCAAATTTTCTGATAACTTAAATTCTACAAAACTTTGAAAAATGTCTTTTCCCGATACAGGTGCAGATTTCAAATGTCACCAGTTACTGCCTAATTAGCACACCAGATTTTCACTAAGGACATCTGTCATCTGCACGAGCCATAAATGTTGAGGAAATTTTTTTTTTGCTCCTTTTCGATATGTTAACTGAATTTTATGTTAACGTTTTACAAATAGATGTCCACGAGATACAGCTATGCAGTACACGTACTATCCAACCCAGAGTTTTCAACAAATTATCATCCCAGCGTTCAGATTCTTCAACGATTACGACGTGGTTTACTTTCACTGCGAGTTGTTGGCTTGTTACCGATACAATTCTAATTCCAGGTAGGTTTAGTAAGATGTCACAAAACATATTGCACATATTACTTCGAGTATCCCCTTTCCACTACTGTTGGAAATTGTCGATCAGTTTTCAAGTTCCCTTTCAGTCATTTTCCAGGAAACTGTTAGTTGCAAAGAAAATCAGACCCTGCTGGATAAAGTCACTTGCCTGTTTGGTAGAATTTTTTTTTTTTTGAACTCGCAATCATTCAGCTTGTATAACGTAGACTGTTAGGTAGGCAGGTATAAATATGGCTGAAGTGGGTAATTTTTACCAATGTTACTTAAATTGTTTGGTTCATAAAAATATCGGAATGGTTAAACACAATGTTAAGCATGCGCATAAACAAGGGTTGCACTTATTGTTATTGTACTTATTCTTAAACACAATGTTAAGCATGCGCACAAACAAGGGTTGCACTTATTGTTATTGTACTTATTCTTAAACGAAGAAAGAACACTAAATGGACAACCGAATGATTTACAGATGCAGCAACAGCTGTTTAAACAGCAAGAGGAGAAAGAGGAGAGACGTCAACCGCGATGAGTTGAAACAAGAAGAAAGTACTACCAAACATCTTCTCACGAGTGGTCCAATAACAAAGAAAAGTCAGAAAACAAAGAAAAGTGAAAACGGAGGTAGATAATCAAAATTAAGTTGATAAATAATTAAGTCTGCTTAAAGTGCACATGAAGTGACATTTCACTACGTTTTGTTTTATGGTTTTATGTTGTTTCTATCACCTTCATTTCATTTCCAACCGTCTTTCTCTTTTGTGTCAATAGAATCCACTATTTTTAGGAGTTTGAAAACTCCTGCCGGGGCCTGAAATTTGCGATAATTTTAGCGCGGCCAAAAAGGTATTTGCGACGTCACCCGTGTGTTCGATCACAACATAACGGAGAAGGGGACGAACCCAGGGTTAAAATACGCGTGGTTTTCAGCCATATTTAATCAAAATATTCCTTCCACAAATTGCCAAAACTCCACTGTAAAACGAGTGACGCGCTCGGTTATAACAAAATAATGACGTCACTAGAACACAGGTCCTTGTCTAGTACACCCAACTTGCGTCGCTTGTTAAAAATATGTTCCCGCCACTTTAAGTGACTTATTTTCCCATCAAAATTATTCTTTACACACCTATTTTCAGACTACCAAAAAAATGGTAGCGAAATTTCACTTCATGTGCACTTTTACATTCGTGATGCTTTTCTTTATTTCAGAAAATGGTCAAACAATAGCGTCCGTTGCTTTTTTTTGACACATGTGATGGAAGTGCATTTTTTCTTTTGTTTCTAGACACTGGTCAAAGCAAACAAGCAGCTCTGATCGGTGGGGCAGCAGCCGCTGGTGGATTTGGTTTGATTGCAGTCGTAGCCCTGGCTGTTTTATTTGTCAAGTACCGCATTGCACGGCGATTAATGAACAGGAACAAGGTCGGGGATCTGTACACCACCAAAGAGGAGCAGATGAGCCGAAAAAACGCTTACATCCAGGAGGATGACATGATCGAAAAGGAAGACTCCTTCTAGGAAAGTTGTTATGTGAACGGACAGTTAAAACTATCCATTTACAGAGAAAAAGTTTCCTAGTTTAAAAACAGCGCTTTTGTTGCTATGGGGCAATGCACTTCGGTCGCATTTCTATATATCTTATAAAATAACAATAAGCAAATGGAGCTAATTTTCTGTTCTTGCAAAGTTTGGCTCACGAAATTAACCGGTTAGGATGTCAGCAAATGCATGTCAATTATAAGTTGTCAGTATTTTGGAAGATTTCGCCATGGAAATGTTCAAAAACAGCGACACCTGATAAATAAGCATAAATGAGTTGCCTTTTTACTGGTAAATCTCGCGAACCAAATTTCAAGACAAGGAAATTAGGCTTCATTATGTACCTCATGATAGCTACTGTTGGTGCGTTTGTTGAGCTTTCAGGAAGCCACCTAAACGTTAAACATTTTCTTGTAGTAAGTTATCATTTTATCCGTGCCCAGTTATATCTTTTAAAACGTGCACCATTTTGATTTTTCAGTAGATATCGTTGAAACCTGAAATGCTTCAGTTAATACTGTGTTAGTACATGGTCGCAATTTCATACTGCTCAGAATACATAGCCAGCTTGTTAGAAATGGTAATGACTGGGGGATCGGGAGATTGCGTGTAAAGAAAGCGTGGCGCAAAGGGACGCTTAATGTGCCTGCCACTTAAGCGACAAACGCTAATCTTTAAGTAAGTTTCATAGTCAATTTCCTTGTTAATAAGGAGCACATTTTGAAGACACCGCCAGGGACGTCCTGGGTAGCAAAAGAGCGCGACACGCCTGGTTCGAGTGGAATACGCGTGGTGTTGTACGAATAATGTGTATTTTTATTCCTTATGTGTTCCTGACCCCTGTCGTTATCAAATGCAGTGGCGTCCTTGAGATAAGATAGATCACCTATATGCTATATCCCTTTTTCTTTTTGCACCTGTCTTGTTAACAGTCGGTCTGGTAAGCAAGGAGAAATTAGACTGACATTAACATGGAAAAAATAACTATCAAAAGACAGTCCAGGGTGATGGACCACATAAAAAAATGAGTCTAATTCCTGCTGAAAGCCAATAGAGTGTTTTCACTGACGTTATATCAAAATTCAGAAGCAGTTTTCGACTCTAAAATGTTTGTGGAATTGCAGAGAGTTTAAAACTACACATCTGGGACAAAGTTTCAAGCGCAAGAGCATTTTAATCAAGAGTTATAGGCGAATGAGTATAGACATTTTAGTAAGAAATGGAGCGGCCATCTTGGTGTTCCACTTAGGGACACCAACATGGCGGCCAAAAATTTAAAGACTTTAAAGTCTTAATATCACCAAAAATCTCATCACAAAATATTGTATTCACTATGGGAGGCATGAAATCGGCTTATAAGCATCTATAATTCATTTATATTTTTCAACTGGTTTGATTTTGTAGCGTGACGAATTGCGTGACACATTTACAACCTTCATAAATCGAAAACGAAACATCGTTAAAACCTGAAACTTTTTGTGAAAGATTATAACAGCTTTGTAGGATGTATAATTTAGATTTTTTAATTTTTATGACGTCATGTGAAAACACTCTATAATCGGTCACCATTGTTGCGTTTACCGTTTTTCGTTTTAACACAACGGACAGGGTACATTGAAAGGGATCCAGTAGAAACTAAAAAAAATAGTATGATAAGACTAAGTAAAGCAATAAAAATGCACTAGAAAATATATTCAAAAGTTTAACCGTTTACAACATCGTTTAGCATAGATAACAACAACAATAAGTATTGTATAATCAGATTTTTGTTGTTAAATATAGGAAAGAAAACTTAATTCTTATTCGTTAATGCGCATTTTCATATAAAGGGAACATCTTAGTTGAAGTGGAAATATCTTAGGACTCGTTTAGACTTGTTACCGTTGCTGAGATAACAGTGAGTTACATTATCGGGTTCTACAACGGCCTTTGTTTAGTCAATGCGGAAGCCGTCTTCTCACCGTAGGAAAGCTATTTCGTTAACTCGCTAAATGCACGTGTGAGTGCCCGTGCCCAGAACAGTTATATAGTACTAACTTTCCAGGCAAAATTTTGTAATGCTTGATGTATTACATGGACATTAGGAAAACGTGAGATTTGAATTGGTGCCCTTGTCTGAGCAGTGCATGCGTTAGGTTATTGAGCCTTAATGGGGCATGTTTAGTCTTAAGTCTGCATTTGGTGGACAGATAACTGCATTACCTTGACTGATTTTTAGTAACTCGTATCGCTTAGTGTGTATTTTGGAGATTCCACTTATAGTCGTTGATTAATCATGATCGGTTTAAGGTAACCTGTAGTCCCTTCTGCGCATGACATGTTTTGTGAAGACGTAATGTCAGTTTACCTTCCACTTTAAGGCAGAAAACATCCGTCGAATTTGCTACTGATGATGTGATATTTAATTGCTTCAGCACCGATTCTTTAATTAATTACTTGCCAGTAGAGTAGAAGATTATTTCCCATCCATAATGGCGGACATCCAGCTTGTGATAAAACCTGAAAGTTACGTAATGTGAGTAGCCACATGATGCAATGTATCATTAGAAATCAAAACAAAGACAGCATACAAAGTCCAAGCATGCGCACTAGGAGCTGCGGGTTCTCTTTAATCTTGTATTTTTTGTTTTTGTTGCACATAATTTAAAACAAAAACGTTACTTGTAGTGTTTGTTTTGCTGATTATCCCACTTTTTTTGGTTGGGAAAAAAGCAGAGAATTGGAACTGTGTCACCCCTGCCCTCCATCAGCCATCACCATTGACCTTGGATAAAAGGCAAAAGCCAATCTAATGTAAACAAGGAAGTCTCAAAGTTACTCTTGATAAAACGAGCACCCAATTGAATAGGAGGGTGGAGGTTGACCTATATGATCCACTAAAACTTAGTTCACTTGGTCAAAGACTTTCACCAAATGATTTGTTATAGAGATTGTGGTAAAGTTTGAATTATTTTATTATAACAACACGTTTATTGACCAATAAAGAACTCACTACAGGATCAGCGTAATGTCAGAATTAATTTGTTATCTATATCGGCCATTAGCAGGCGTAAACTGGTAATATTTGACGATGCTCGTAATGTTTCTTGCAATTCAGAATTCAATTTTGAATTTTGTAATAATTTTGAATCGTGCAAGGATGCAAAAAAAAAAACATGAGGGGAAGAAACATATAAAGCATTTGATATACAATGACTACGAGCGAAAAAATAAACTCAACATGAGACAGGGATGTAATTATTGAGCCTTGCCAAAACTCCGTCAAACCAAAGAAAGCATTTAAACCTCGGTGGCCCAAGCGCTTTTGTTCCCTTGCACCAAAAGCCTGGTTAAACCAGGGTTAACCAGGGTCCAAGCCTGGTTGAATCAACCAGGCTTTTCCTGGTTCTTAAACCAGGCTAACCGGGCTTGAACCCAATGTGCAAAAAGCCTGGTTAACCCGGGTATTCCTGGCAAGCCTGGTAAGCCTGGTGTATCTAAGAACCAGGTAAACCAGGCTTAACCAGCCTTTAAAAGGTTGCATGAACCAGGATTTCCTGGTTCAAAAACCAGCATAACCAGGCTTTAACCCAATGTGTAAAAAGCCTTGTTAACCTGGGTATTTCTGGCAAGCCTGGTAAGCTTGCTTTTTCAAAGAACCAGGGAAACCAGGCTTTAACCAGGCTTAAAACAATTAGATGAACCAGGGTTTCCTGGTTCAAAAACCAGCCTAACCAGGCTTGAACCCAATGTGCAAAAAGACTGGTTAACCTGGGTATTCCTGGCAAGCCTGATTTTTCACAGAACGAGGGAAACCAGGCTCGAATCTAATGTTCAGAAAGTTTGTTTAACCTCAGGGTTTTCCTGGTAAGCCTTTATGTTTTATTTTTTTATTTATTTTTTTTTTCAGAGTTAACCAGGGATACCAGGCTTTAACCCAGCTCTGAAAAGCCTGGTCACCCTGGTTAGCATATTGAACGTTTAAGAACTAGGGTTACCAGGATTGTACAAAAAGCATGGTTCGAATTGAAATGAGCTTATTGTTGGTTTGTGACTGCAATGGGTCAGAGTAAGAGTACAATGACTTGGTTCAATGGGTACGAGACCACAATGGGTCATCACAATCAATGGGTCATCGAGTACAACGAGTACAAATTGATAACATGATTGCATTGTATTTGTCGAAGCACATCGAAGCATGAGGGATCAAAAAAGGTGTGCACATACTGTAGGGCATAGCCACGACGTTTTAAACGTGCTGGGCATGCTGGATATTATTTCTGATAATTGAAGATGGCACAGATTTGGAACAAAATTAATTCCCTTTTTTCTCAATTTGTTTCACTTGTCACTTGTTTTTAGCCCACAAACAAATGACACAGGACACCTACACCTGAATTAGAGAAAAATTTGGAAATAATTTTACATGTAACTGTATACAATGTATCTGTGCTTCCTATTACATGACCAATTTAAATGTAAGAGAAAATGAGGGATAAATACATGTAGCTTACCTGAGCAAGAATGAAGTACAATTCAATTGGACAGCACATAGTGTACATCAAGATGGTTTCTTTAGACTTAGAGAACTGGTGATACAGTAAATAGAAGACTCTTAGAAAAAATCATTAACTACTGTGCACATGATTTCAACAGAAATTAACTACAGTACATAAGCAACAATATATATTAAGCTTATAGCAATTCTATTATTTTACAAGACTAGTACAGATTCATTCATGTATGGAATTATGTGCAGTGTAGCAATGTGCTGTTGTCTCTTAGATCTTTCTAAAGTTATTAAATGGCAAGACAGTACAATGTAACTTGAGCTTCCATGTGGGTGACATGTAGCTACAGCTGTAATTTTGTATTTTAATACAGAGCACATGGTTTCCAATATACTAATATTAATAAAAATATTAATTCGATCAACTGATTTGACTTCAATTAACGAATCCAATAGAGTATTAAAAAAATTAAAAAAATCTAAAGTATACATCCTACAAAGCTGTTTCTAACATAGTCTGTGGATACCAGTGTTATAATCTTTCACTAAAAGTTTCAGGTTTTAACGATGTTTCGTTTTTGATTTATAAAGGTTGTAAATGTGTCACGCAGTTCGTCACGCTATTTCAGATAAGCCGTGAAAATAAACAAAATTGAACTAGTTGAAAGTTATTAATGAATTATAGATGCTTATAAGCCGATTTCATGCCTCTTATAGTGAATACAATATTTTGTGATGAGATTTTTGGTGTTATTAAGACTTTAAAGTCTTTACATTTTTGGCCGCCATGTTGGTGTCCCTAACTGAGACACCAATATGGCTGCTCCATACATTTCTTACTAACAATGTCTATTCTTGCTTTTCACATGACGTCATAAAAATTAAAACATCTAAAATATACGTCCTACAAAGCTGTTTCTAATATGGTATGTGGATACAAGTGTTATAATCTTTTACTAAAAGTTTCAGGTTTTAACGATGTTTTGCTTCCGATTTACAAAGGTTTTAAATGTGTCACGCAATGCGTCACGCTATTTTTGAATGTGATTTTTGGTGTAATTAAGACTTCGAATTTTTGGCCGCCATCTTTGTGCCCCTAAGTGGGGCACAAAGATGGCCGCTCCATACATTTCTTACTAAAAATATCTAATACTCGTTTGCCTATAACTCTTGAACGAAATGATTTTGCGCTTCAAAATTTGGCCCAGATGAGTAGTTTTAAACTCTTTACAATTCCATAAACATTTTAGAATCGAAAACGGCTTCTGAAGTTTGATATGACGTCAGTGAAAACACTTTATAGAATGCAATCGTTTGACTCGGAGAATGGCTTGATACGTTTACATTCGAAGGGAACCTGTGCCGATCGGGTCATTGATCATTCGAAAGGCACAAAAAAAAGTTTAAAGCTTACATGTAAGCTTATATGTGCAAGGAATCCTATATACTCAGCTAGTATAAATAAGGAAGGAACTCACCTTAAATTTCTCATGAGAATTCTAATATTCGAAGCCCACATGATACGGTGCGATCGTTTGGCGACATCTTGTACCCGATCGCGTTGAATAGGCAGAGATAACTCATCTTTCTTGTACTAGTGGTAGCTTTTACAATCATTTGTTGAGTACATTCGAGGTTGAACTTCACCAACATCGATCAGAATACAGTATGTACCTTTTCGTAGCTTTCTTGTGATCTTTCATTCTTTCGATTGCGCGGGGCTATGCGACCATGCCTATATAATCCCTGCTGATCACTGTATAGACTCTTCGCTCAAACGAACCGCTCAAACTACACCACGAAGAGCTGAAGTTATGGACAAATTTAAACTTCAACGAGCAAGCAGATGAACTCCATTTGAATCAAGGTATGATATAATATTTAGAGTTATAAATAGACCTCAAACTGACACTCAAAACCACTGTCAGAGTTCCATGACTTGCAGCTAAATACAGGAATTGCACCCACCAGAAAGTTAAAAATAGCATTAGTCACGCTGTTGAGCTCAAGAGACCTGTAGATCACGTAGGCATTTGAGAACGAAAGTTATGTTAACATTTAAAATCTTTCCTTTTTTTCAAATGAAATAAACACAAGCTTTGATATTATTGCTGGAAGATAAATTTTCGGGTCAAATCTACTTCGGTATTAAAGGGGTAAATTTATGGCGTGGATTTGCTACCTATCGTTTGTTATTCATTGTCGAAAATTCACCACTGAAACAGCAATAATATTTGTTTTCGCTTCAGTATCGAGCAGTTTTCGTTCGTTAATTGACCCGCTGTGTACGAGGGCGGATCAGGAAGTTCTGTCACCAAGAAAAGTCCTAGGTTCTCCATGCAACAATGGCTCTTCATTCTTATTCTGATCTTTAGACCTCATCAACAGCTAATCGTTATGCAAATTTAGTGCTCATATAAAGCCCATGCGGAATTTGCCACATCCTTTTATTTACATGCTGATTTGGTTGTGACATGGAGCCTTCAAGGAAGTATGTTCGTTTCTACATTTACACTTGTTATAAATTAGGTTTCCGAGCAAGGCCTGTCCATGAAGAGCTTGTGACGGTTTAAGGGGACCTTTCACCTTCTTTTCGCACAGTTGCCAGATGGATTCAGCATTTTAGTGATGACAGAGAGAGCTTTGAAGATGAAGCACGTGCTGGGAGGCCACGGACGTCTGTGACCGACAGTTCTGTGGAGAGAGCCGAAGCATTAATAGTAAAAGACCCAACTATAACACTCAGATTCTTGGCTTTGGAGCTTGGTGTAAGCTACGGAAGTGCACATGCTATCGTCCATGAGGAGCTTGGTCGGTCCAAGAGGTGCGCAAGATGGGTCCCCCACCAGCTGACAACAGAACAGAAAGAATAAAGGGTGGCAATCTGCTCAATTGGTTGCAAGAATTTGAACCAAATGGCCCTAAGAGGTTTACTGATGTTGTTACGGGTGACGAGTGTTGGATTTCCTTCTTCACTATGAAAGATAAACGTTCTAACATGGTGTGGCTGGCCGAAGATGAACAACGCCCGGAGGTCCTGAAAACAGGTTTCCCTTCAAGAAAGAGAATGTTCACCATTTTCTTCAATACTTAGGAGCCTGTCATTGTCGACATAATGCCCGTCAAAGCTACAATCACCGCCACATATTATACAACTTCAGTTTTGCCAAAAGTTCTTCTGCATATTCAGTCAACGGCACGGACTCGACGTTGATCTCGAATCCAGTTGCATCACGACAATGCAGCTCCTCACAAAGCTCGCATCACACAGACGTACCTTGATGACAATGGTATCCGTTTGATGGAACATCCACCATACTCACCCGACTTGGCCCCGTGCGATTTCTGGCTCTTTCCAAAAATCAAGTCAGCCCTTGCTGGGAAGCCTTTTTCAAGGATCCAAGACCTTGCTAAAGCTGTGCATTCAGAGATGAGGGCAATACCTGCTTCAGAGTACCGAGAATGCAACGATGTATAGAAGTCGAGGGAAGCTACTTTGATGGAATGTGACTGTATTTCTTGAAATTGCAGGTGAAGCTTTGGAGGCTTTTGGCGCAAGGTAAGTGTGACACTTGACACGTGTGTCGTCGTACAGCTGTATGGCTTGCGTTGTGTTGTTTTATAAAATATAAAGGTTTGCTTTTGAACTTCAACAGTCGTTGAGTTCAAAGGGAATAATATTGTTTAGCTACTGCCAACGCTAACCTTCCATTCCTTGTGTGGTATTTGACATTAGTTTTATCCTCTGATCGCTTTTTCCTGTTTTATTCAGAATTGAAGTTCAACATGTTTACGAAGTGACAAGGAATCAACCCAAGATGAATAAATTAACCATTTTCACAAAACCCGAAATAAATTTCGCAATATAAAATTCCTTACTTTCAGAGCTTCACAGTCCTAAGGTCTAATTGTCTTTTCTTTCTTGCCATTTTTACGGCACCACACAGTGCATCGAAGTGACGAAAAACGAGGGACTTGCCAACACAATTCCACTGCCACACTCCACTCTTGGTATGCCTTTGGTACAATCATGGCAATTAACTCTGTGAAGACTGCGGTCACGCAAATAAATACGCTTTCTTTTGAATATTGTCAATCCTAACTGTAACGCTGTCATAAGATTTTTTTGCAGAGGCAGCAATAGAGTTGTTGTTTTCACATTTAGAGTTTCTCGGATATTCGACTGCAGTTACAAATTTCTTGGTCAACCGGAGCCTATATGTTAAATTACCTTTGTACTAAGACAGAATTTTCACGATCGCGCAGCAACGAATCCTAGCAACCAAGCATGGTAAACCTGTATGGTGAAAATACTGTTTCAATCTGTTAGGAAAACACTGAAATCGACGAATTAACAGAAATTATTGAACCCAATGTTATGCGAAAAGGTCCTAACATAATGTTTTTAACTTTGCTGTCATGAAGATCTGCATCTAGACTACAGTTTTAAAAGTTTAGGTCTAGCTGTCAAAAAAAATGTTGATATGTAAAACAATGACGTCAACAATGTCAATCAAACCTACTTTTTTAGAACGTTCATTTCATCTCTAGCATACCATGCCACATGCAATAATGTAAACTAGTATAAATACTTGACATCTGGTAAAAGTCTAGATTCGTAGGGTTTTAATGGACTTGAGAAACGGTGTCTGACATTTTGCACTTTTTATAGCAGTTTTTTGGGTAAAAATTGGCTGCAGCATCCAATAAACATCCGGTGTTATCACGGCAAGAAAGAAGAAACGACCCTATTAAAGGTCCTTTTGAACAATTCCACTGAAGACCCACCTGCATACAAAATATGAAGGGGGGTTAAACATTTTCATTTCCCACTTTTCTCGATTCTTACAGAGACCTGCTTTTAAATTAAAGACCTAAGTATTGTCCTTTATGCTTCACGCGCCTCTGTTATTGTTTTGGTTTGCATAGGGGCGAGGCTCCTATCGTTCAGAGGCGCGTGAAGCATAATGGACAATAGACAATGAACAATTTGCAAAGATATCAAGGCGAAATTTCGGAACAGCAATTTTTTAAATATATTATTTGTGAAAATATTCTTAAAATCTTAAAGTGCCTATGAAATGAATTTTTTTTCTTCGTTTTTCATTAGTTTATTATGTCCAAAGAACGAAAACAATAATCATTTCCCGAGGAAAAGAAAGAAAATCGGTTTTTTAGCCCCTCGAAGATGCGTCACTTCGGTTGAAAAGTGGCTCCAATTTTTGGAGAGCCTGGGGGCGAGTGGGCGTGCGTGATGACGTAAATTACGTAAATAGTATGACACATTGGTTTGTTTACGCTATAATTCCCTTGGAATCCTTTAGCGTGATGGTCATTTTGCCAACGTTTTTGGCTGTACAAATGTCAGACAGCGCCTAATTTGTTTCTTTACAGTCCTCTGAAGGTGAAGAGGATCAGTTTCGGATCACTCTTGATCAACTGAAATGATCGTGTCCACTGTAGTTTTGCCGTAGCGAGACGAACCGACTGTGCCGCTTGAGCGAAGGAAGTGAACATGAAGAAGACGGACTTTGATCATTTAGATTATTGAACGTGAAAGGTATACATTTCAGTAGCACAGCGTCTCAGTGGTTCGCCAGTTGAGTTGTAAGCTTATTGAACGCAGAGGCGTTTTTGTTATTTCTTTTTAGTGGCTCGTTGACTAGCGTTTATCGAACGCGAACGATATATTTGTAGTACAAACAATCATGATATTAGCGCATTAGCGACTCGGCCGGTCTTCTCTGAAGTTCATTGATCGCGCGTGGAGGTTATGAACTTATTTTTAATTATCGGCTTGGCAATTCGCTCGTCTACTTAAAGTTTTTTTTTCAATGCGAAGGATATGTCTTGGCGGCTTGCTATTTGAAAGTTTCTAAATTATACTGATATGTTATGCATATCCGAGGTGTTTTTCAGGCGGCTTGCTGAATTGAATGTGAATGGTGTATTTTTAGCGGCAAGGTGCCTTGATAGCGTATTTTTGTATTTTTTTATTCAAAATGTTTGAACTCAAGTATATACGTAATAATTATGCTTCTTAGTTCAGTGTCTTGCCAGCGATTGATCGTTTCTGGAAATTTTAACCACCTGGCGGCTTGTAAGTGAGTTCAAAGTATCGTGTTTACATTTATGTCTGATTTATATTTCATTGTATAAAAATTGATCTGATCGAACACGCAATGATTCAGCGATGTGTTTTGTTTCGAATAGCATTTGTACGTGTAGATTTTTGATAGATGTTCCGTAGAATAGACGCCTTCCAGTGAACACTTGCGCTGCACTTTGAATTTTATAATTCGGAATACCGTATAAACATTTATATTACTCGCCAGTCAGTGCCGATCGAGTCAGTATATTTTTGTAGGCCTCACTGACTTCGACGGCTCTCCAGTCGAGCCGAGGCTTGAAGGAACTTCCAAACACTACAGGATATGGATTAGAAAAATTATGCTTGATTAAACGGCCTCAACGGCCGGAATGTTATTTTCTTTTGCAAAATAATATTAATCTTAACAATAAGCGCTTTCATTGAAAACAACATCGCTTGACGTACCCTTTCCGATGTCGACGAACAAATTTCGTGTATTTCGCCGGCCTATTTTCCTCTGGAGCAAAATAAAGCATTGTTACACCCTCTGTTATCGAAGAATTCTAATATCTCGTTTGTTTGAGGCCGCTCGCCACATAATATTGGTCCACCTCTAGCGACGTCTCTTGTCAGCTCTCTTGTTCTCTATATTCCCGCAGCAGTTTGTACAACTATTTACGTCACAGTGTAATATGACACTGGTTTTGGCCGCGCACAAATTGGAGCCACTTTTTAGCGCCAACAACCTAACTTTGAGACCATAAAAAAAGCATTTCGCATCGTCCCTAACACTTTAAACCTTTTATTCCAAGGTCTAAAAAGGTGAAACTTTCGATACATCAAAAAATAAATTTCATTTCATAGGCACTTTAAGAAAAGTCAAGCTTTGGCTTTCACTTAAAACTTTTTTTCTTTTTGATCTTCTTGTATCAGTAATTTTTATATGTCCATACACACTAGTCAAAGCAAACAAGCCGATCTGATTGGTGGGGCAGCAGCCGCTGGTGGATTTGGTCTGACTGAGGTCATAGCCCTGGCTGTTTTATTTGTCATGTAACGCATTGCACGACTATTAATGAACAGAACCGCGCACGTTGAAGCGAGAGAATGAATGTAATGTTAATTAATGCACACGTGAGATTCGTGGATTTGCATGTATATAAGTACGGTGATATGGCTGTGTGCATGTGTAAACGTGGATTTCCACTGTCGCGTAAAAATTTACGTACGTAAAACGTGCGTTAAAAAAACTTACGTTACCAATTTCCACTGTTGCGTAAAAAATAATAAAAAACGTTTCCGTTTTACGTACGTTAAACGTACGTAAATACCTGCCATCCTGAAATTTTGGCGCGAAAAGGTTATTTGCCGCTAAAGTAATGGCCGCCGTTATAAACAAGCGGTTCTTTCTCCTGTTGTACCTTAGACAGAGACGAAAAAGACGACAAAAATATCGGAAAAGATTTCGGATCAGAGAGCTATTTCAAAATCGGTTTCAAGTGGGGGAATACCACACTCTAGTGCAAGAAATGCGCGAAAATGACCACGAGTCATTTTATAAATACTTCCGGATGACACCTGAAAGATTTGACCACCTTCTTTCTCTTGTGGGACCGATGCTGTCTAAGAAATCCTTGTATCGTGAGCCAATCAGTCCCGGTGAACGTCTCGCTGTTACTCTTCGATTTCTAGCTACTGGTGATTCCTTACAGACGATATCATTTAGCTACCGCCTTGGCCATACAACCGTGAGTAGAATAATTCCTGAGGTGTGCGATGCATTGTGGATTGCACTACAGGAATATGTAAAGCAGATAAAACAAAATGGCGTCTACATGGAGTTGGTGTCATGTGACAAAATCCGAAATTGCCATTGGTTAAATCGCCGCGTAAACGCAGACATCCGCGAAAAAGTTGAACCCAGTTCAACTTTTCCGAAAACGCTCGCGAGGGCTACGTGCCTTTACGTGCGTATAACGTACGTAAAAACCTAGAAAAAAACGCGGCACTGGAAATTGGACAACGTAAAGTCAACGCACGTAGTTACGCGCGTAAAATTTCATTTTTACGTACGTTAAAAATTTTTACGTACGTTAACGTGCGTAGGCAAAAACGCGACAGTGGAAATCCACCTTAAGGCTAGATTTCCACTGTCGCGTAATTTTTACGTGCGTAAATATAATAAGAGACGATGTATGAACAGCTTGTGTAAAAGTTTACGCGAGCGGTTCATACATCGTCTCTTATTTTTATTTACGCACGTAAAAATTACGCGACAGTGGAAATCCACCTTAAGGTATTGACCGTACCGCGGAGATGTGTCGTGCGACCATTTGCACTCAGATAGTTTATTTAAATACGGTATGATGTAATTTATTCAAGTTAGTTCGTGTTGTGAGTGTGAGCTGAAATGAACATGTAACGGTCGTAAATAAAACGGAGTTTGTTATTAACCGTGTGGTACTACATTAGCGAGAAGAATTTCAAGGCTTTCAAGGATTCCGTGGAGAATATCGCTGAGGATTCTGTCGAGGAGTTATTTTAATCCGAAAGGAGAGGCACACAACCTAAGTCAGCGGTTGATAAGGTGGAAGCTAGCATTTAATTTGTAAGTGACGGGAAAAGAAGTTACGAACGACGCGCAAAAACGAGTTCTACTTTTACATGCCGCTGGTATGGACGTTCAAGAAATTTATTTTACTCTGGCCGGTGAGATGATGATTGATGATTATTTTGTTCCTTTTTGAGAGACGTTTATTTATACAGATTTCGCAGGAAAACAGAGAAACTGTGGATCAGTTTGTTTGTGTCACTCAAGCTCTGCGCCGGAAATTTCTGGAAAAGGAGGGAACTGTTACGTTCCATGACTTGTTAAGGATTGCGACATCGCTAGAAGCGATTGATCGGCAATTGAAGCAATCCAGTACCGACCACGTGAATGAACAGCTAAATGCAGTGAGTGGCAAGTGAGATGGATAAAAAATTCCCAGGAAAGGAAAGACGTGCTTCAGTTGCGGGCAAGAAGGACACTTCAGTCAAGACAACAAGTGCCCGGCGCGTGGTCAAAATAATCTAAAGAAAGTGCTGTGGTTTATCATCATGGCGGTGGCTATTCAGGATCATGAAGAACTTAGAGTATCAGAGGTACCAGTGGTGGCAAGAATGCCGGTAGACTCGGTCGAAGTAGACGTAGACGACGAGGAGGGCGAGAGACAAACAACTTGTGACTGGAGGACTCGGTCCCGGAGTAGATGACAATGGAGATTTTGATGCACCAGTCCATCCGCAAAAGCCCGAGTATGCCTTTTCAGTGAGGCAGTTGACTGGTAACAAGGAACAAAGTGGTTCTTTGGTAACGTTGGTCATTGGTGGTGTAGACGTAAATGATGCTTCTATCGATTCGGGAGCTACCTGTAATGTTGTGGGACAGCAGACCTGGGAATTACTAAAGCAGAAAGGGATTAAATGTGTCTCGCAAGTCTACACGATAACTTTTTGCTTACGGTGGTACTGAACCTTTGCCGACCCTGGGACGCAGGGAGAGATTTGGAGAGTTATCTCGTATGCATCGAGGATCTTAACTGACGTTGAACAGTGCTACAGTCAGACGGAGAAAGAGGCGTTGGCTTTGGTTTGGGCATGTGAGCGGTTCAGCATGTATGTGTCTGGACAACGTTTTTAGTTGGAAAGGGATCAAAAACCTCTGCAGCACATCAATTCGCTCAATTCAAAACTTTAAGACCGAGTCCACCAGAGGACTAGGCAGGGGTGATACATGCCATCTCTCCAATTTTGATGAAACTTTGCCAGATTGTAGGAACCACTCAATAACTTAAAAACACAAAGTGGTTTGCTTTCGCGATTTTTCCCCTGGGAGTTAGACCACCCCCCCTGGTTTTTTCCCCCAAATACCAAACAATCCACTAAAATAAACATCAAAACTACATACCACTCCTGGTTACAGAATAGAATGAATTTTATTTATTTTTTACATGAATTAAGACTGGACCTATGTTATTTAACATGCCTAGTTTCAAGTCATTTGGAGTGACAGGTGTCAATCAAGAGCTTTCAATGCTCACCCATATCATGAAAGATTGCGTGATTATGCAAATTAGCACAACTTCTGATCCAAATATAGCCAAAGTGCAACCCTATTTTTTGAAACAATTTTTACCACGGTTCAGAACCATCCTAGAACTGATAAAATCGAGAATAAAATTTTTGGGACCTGTTATTTTTTTGCGACTACAGCCGTTAAAGCAACGTGACTACAGAATGGTTCTCACAAAGAGAGAAGGACCAAATCTAAGAAAATAAAGTATTGCAGAATCAATTTGTTAACGCAATTTCTTAGTTAATGAAATAAAAACTGTCCTTAAATATTATTTATAGCAGTTAAAACTAACTGAGGGCAAAATTCATTGCAATATCTCTGAAAATACCCAGGAAAATCATAGTATCAACACCCGAATTCTACTCCGATGCTCCGACTATTGGAATGAACGGTCGTGATATTTGAATTCTAAAGCATCAAGATGTTACATACGAATTTTCCTGGCCATAATCTTGTTGTTTAGATTGCTCTTGGGACCTTGCTGAATCATTAAAGCTCGCGTACTGACCTTGCAGATAGTTCTTGTCAATACTTAGTTGCAAAGATTCACGCTCTCTCTGCATGTAAACACATGAGTTATAAGTCGTATCGATCCCTGACATTATTGTTTGCCCTGACAAATAGAGTCATGAGCTCATACATTGGATTGTCCATTCCATATTGGTTCAAGCAAATGTTAAATTGTTGATTTAGCCTCATCGGCAAGCAAGTAAACACCGAGTAATACGAACTGTCGAAGTTCGTCGAAGCTGAATGCGTGACAAAATGAGCCCATGAGCCTAGGACCCCGGTAAGCGGTAAATACAATTACCAAAGACGATTATAGTTTGTAGTAAATCTCTACTAAAAGCTGGTAAAAAATAGTTTTAACTATCTATTAAACCTAGAGATTTGTCTTCCAGTTTAGTGTAACTATAATGTATTGTCTTATAAATCACAATTGTACCGGTAATGCGTGATAGATATGATCTAGTCGTGTGATTGAAACTTCGAACATTACGTGACAGATAAAGTCCTGAACGCACACATTCGATTGAGGTTCATAAAATCAATCAATGACTTTGTTTAGTACCTAGCCGAGGGTAAAAACCCTCTACCAATAAACGTTGAACTATTGATTTAGCTGAATTGGCATGCGAGTAAACTGTGTGGATTTTCCAAAACTGGTAGCCTGCCCGGGGTAGCCTGCATGTAAATGCACGACTGAAAACGGAGCGCAGGAACCTTCAGTTGATTAGCGGTAGTTTCAATCGCCGAAGACAAATAAATCAGAGGCGATTCGGCGAGACTAAACCTAATTGCCATTTTTCCACCAATTGACATGGCTTCAATGGAAATATCTCGTTCACGCGTCAAGCAATCCAAAAACTCTATGCAGCCTTTGAATCTATGCTATGGGATGTTTTGTAAATTTTTCGGTGATTTTTGGGTATGTTTGGGAAATAGTTTTTCTCAAAGGAAAATTGATAAAATTTGATAAAATTAATAAAAAAATTGATAAAATTAAGAGAAAGAAGAAATATGGAAGATTTAGTAGAGTTTTAAAATTAGAATTTGTAGTTAATAATTAATAGACGGACACCAAGTTAGTCCACTATCAACTGTCTGTTAGTGTTCCAAAAATCATTTTCTTTCTTCTAACCCTTCTTTAAACCCCTTAAAATTTCATTCAAATTTAGGATGAGTCCCGCCTTAATCTACCACAATGCGAACAGTAAAATACCGTGAAATGACTGAAAAATTTGCCTTTTCCGATCAATCTTTAGCCTGCATTGCAGGCGTTTAATCATGGGGCGAAATTTCGAGGACGCGCGCGTGAGGGGAAATTAGCCTGCGTAACTGGCGTTCTTTTGTTGTCGAGCGCGATGCTGAATTCGCGAGCGCAAAAACGAGTGGTAAAGCCGTCAGGGGAGAAAGGTTTCTACTTCTCCTCTCCATTCCCCTCGCAGCTTCGGCGCTCGAAAATTCAGCATCGCGCGCACCAACAAAACCACCAGAAACACAGGCTACATGGAATTGGAGCATTATATCTAAGACTACCCATAGCCTAGAGTTTGCTTGTTTTCAAAATCACAGTTCTAGGTGTCTTCGTATTTCAAATCTCGTGGATATCTCTTCTGCCTCTGCAATAAAGTCTTCCTCTCCCCTCGCGCGCGCGCGTCCTCGAAGTTTCGCCCTATAAATAAACCGGCGCCTGCAATGCAGGCTAATCAGTCTTGTGCGGTAAATGAGGTCACAAAACTAAACCTACCTGAACAGTCAATACAGCAAAGAACACTGATGGCGAGGACCAGTTAGAGAACGCAATTTAGAAATTCGTAGAAGAAAAGTTAATGGATATGAAGGCTTCTCACAATTTTAAATGAGAATGCAAACGGCGAAAAGGACTCAAAGGCTCTTTCACTCCTTCCACCTTTCACCCAGTAGAAGGGGGAGGGGGAAGGGGGGAAGGGGGGAGGGGGGAGGGAGTAACATCTCTACTATCAGCCCTCCATATAAACAGTAATGTACCCCCTCCCTCGCCCCACCAACCAAATACAACACCTCTGCCAAAGATAAACAATTGGAGAGCACAACTCAGCAGGAAATTAGCCTGCATAGCTGACGTTCTATCTGTTGGCTCGCGCGATGCTGAATTCGTGAACAAAACCAAACCACTTTGTGTTTTTGAGTTATTCAGAGTGGTTCAATCTGGCCAAGTTTCATCAAAATTGGAGAGATTGCATGTATCACCCCTGCCTGGTCCTCTGGTGGACTCGGTCTTAATCTTTTCTTGACATTACGTTATAGTTTGGTCTCAGCCTTACTGAAATGTAATAATGTTAAAAAAGGAAATTATTTTCTTTTTACAGACAAGTTGTGAGCCTTTATTCGAAGCCACTATGAAGCTGTTCTTGAATAGCTCTGAGGTGGCCTAAAATACCTGCCATAAAACCCTGTCCATACGCCGAAATAAATTCCAAGACTTTACTGTGGATACGGTTAAAGGATAAATAATGTTATTTCTGTTTTCATTTTCTTGGGATATCTATTAGTTTTGCGATGCGCCCTCCTTGAAGTTACGCAGCTACGCAGGCTAATTTCATGCTGAGTTGTGCTTTCCAATTGTTTATCTTTGGCAGAGGTGTTGTATTTGGTTGGTGGTGCGGGGGAGGTGGTTGCTGTTTATAGATGTCTCCCCCCCCCCCCCCCCCCCCCCCTCCCTTCCCCTCCCCGTTCTACTGGGTGAAAGGTGGAAGGAGTGTAAGAGCGTTTGAATCCTTTTCGCCGTTTGCATTCTCATTTAAAATTGTGAGAAGCTTCCATGTCCATTACCTTTTCTTCTACCAAATTTCTAAATATTGCGTTCTCTTCCTAGTCCTCTTTGCTGTATTAACTGTACAGGTAGGTTTTGTTTTGTGCCCTTACTTACCGCACGAGATTGATCGGAAAAGGCAAATTTTTCAGTCATTTCACGACATTTTTAAAAATAACTTTTGAACAAATTGGTATTAACTGTTCGTATTGTGGTAGATTAAGGCGGGAATCAACCTAAATTTCAATGAAATTTTAAAGGGTTTGAAGAAGGGATAGAAGAAAGAAAATGATTTTTGGAACACTAACAGACAGTTGATACCCACACAAGAGCACCCAGGGTTGCTGGTGGACTAACTTGGTGTCCTTCTATTAAATATTAACTACAAATTCTAATTTTAAAACACCACTAAATCTTCAATATTTCTTCTTTCTGTTAATTTTACCAATCCTATGAGAAAAACTATTTCCTCCCAAACATACCCAAAAAAATTTACAAAACACCCTATAACATAGATTCATGGGATGAGCAGAGAGTTTTTGGATTGCTTGAATCGTGAACGAGATATTTTCATTAAAGCCATGTCAAGTGGCTTTAATGAAAATTGCTTGAAACGTGAACGAGATATTTTCATTAAAGCCATGTCAAGTGGCGGAAAAATAGCGTTTAGGTTTAGTCCTGCTGAATCACCTCTGATTTATTTGTCTTCGGCGATTGTAACTACTGCTAATCAACTGAAGGTTCCTGCGCTCCGTTTTCAGTCGTGCATTTACATGCAGGCTACCAGTTCAGCTAAATCAATAGTTCAACGTTTATTAGTAGAGGGTTTTTACGCACGGCTAGGTACTATATTGACACTTAAACAAAGTCATTGATTGATTTTATGAACCTCAATCGAATGTGTGAGTTCAGGACTTTATCTGTCACGTAATATTCGAAATTTCCATCACGCGACTAGATCTATCATGCATTACCGGTACAATTGTGATTTATAAGATAATGCATTTTAGTTACACTAAACTGGAAGACAAATCTCTAGGTTTAATAGAAAGTTAAAACGAATTTTTTTACCAGCTTTTAGTAGAGATTTACTACAAACTATAATCGTCTTTGGTAATTGTATTTACCGCTTACCGGGGTCCTGGGCTCATGGGCTCATTTTGTCACGCATTCAGCTTCGACGAACTTCGACAGTTCGTATTACTCGGTGTTTACTTGCTTGCCGATGAGGCTAAATCAACAATTTAACATTTGCTTGAACCAATATGAAATGGACAATCCAATGTATGAGCTCAGGACTCTATTTGTCAGGGCAAACAATAATGTCAGGGATCGATACGACTTATAACTCATGTGTTTACATGCAGAGAGAGCGTGAATCGTTGCAACTAAGTATTGACAAGAACTATCTGCAAGGTCAGTACGCGAGCTTTAATGATTCAGCAAGGTCCCAAGAGCAATCTAAACAACAAGATTATGGCCAGGAAAATTCGAATGTAACATCTTGATGCTTTAGAATTCAAATATCACGACCGTTCATTCCAATAGTCGGAGCATCGGAGTAGAATTCGGGTGTTGATACTATGATTTTCCTGGGTATTTTCAGAGATATTGCAATGAATTTTGCCTTCAGTTAGTTTTAACTGCTATAAATAATATTTAAGGACAGTTTTTATTTCATTAACTAAGAAATTGCGTTAACAAATTGATTCTGCAATACTTTATTTTCTTAGATTTGGTCCTTCTCTCATTGTGAGAACCATTCTGTAGTCACGTTGCTTTAACGGCTGTAGTCGCAAAAAAATAACAGGTCCCAAAAATTTTATTCTCGATTTTATCAGATCTAGGATGGTTCTGAACCGTGGTAGAAATTGTTTAAAAAAAGAAGGTTGCACTTTGGCGATATTTGGATCAGAAGTTGTGCTAATTTGCATAATCACCCAATCTTTCATGATATGGGTGAGCATTGAAAGCTCTTGATTGACACCTGTCACTCCAAATGACTTGAAACTAGGCATGTTAACTAACATTGGTCCAGTCTTTATTCATGTGAAAAATAAATAAAATTCAATGTATTCTGTAACCAGGAGTGGTATGTCGTTTTGATGTTCATTTTAGTGGATTGTTTGGTATTTGGGGAAAAAAAACAGGGGGGGTGGTCTAACTCCCAGGGAAAAAATCGCGAAACCAAACCACTTTGTGTTTTTAAGTTATTGAGTGGTTCCTACAATCTGGCAAAGTTTCATCAAAATTGGAGAGATGGCATGTATCACCCCTGCCTGGTCCTCTGGTGGACTCGGTCTTAAGCTTGCGCTCGAATTGAGAGATGGGTTTTAAGGTTACAAGGATACATACATACATACGTACACACATACATACATACATACATACATACATACATACATACATACATACATACATACATACATACATACATACATACATACACACACACATACATACATACATACATACATACATACTTTATTGACTTTCCTCAATGAGGCTTTTCAAAGACAATGTTTTTTTTACAACAGTAAAAAACGGACTGTAAAATTACTACCGTAAAAACTACTTTAAGAACGATACAAGCTGATACAGCAAATATCAAAAGTAATTAATTAAAATATTTATTTACACTAATATTTAGGAACGAAAAGAAAAGAAAATCCTCAAGAATCTATAAAATCTTTGATAAGTTTACGTTTTAGACTGGATTTAAAGGCGAATACGGTGTTAAGAGTTTTAAAATAACTTTCCATCGAGTTCCATATGCTAACTATTCTATAATAGAACGTTCTCTGACCGCTAGCAGTCTTGAAAAGTGAATGTTCAGTAACTGTGAACTTCTCGTGGCACGCCTGCTTATTTCTCCTCGCTTTATGAACTGGGATGAAAGGTACTGTGGCACGCGGGATGGCACTTAAAGGCCATGGTAGCATCATACTTGCGCGTGTTAGTCACGATTCGAGCAGCAAAGTTCTGAATAGCTTGTAATTTATTTATGTTACGCTTTAATGTATTCGCCAATACGTTCGAACAATAAAAAAGGTTACTAAAAACTAAAGCATTTATTATAGTTAAGAGAGTACGTTTGTCAAATACGTGCTTGGTGCGGCTTATTTGACTGAGACGAGACATGCAGGAGGAGACGGTTTTGGTGATATGTTCGTCATAAGTCAGGTTAGAGTCCAAACTCACCCCAAGGTCTTTAGTAGCATCTTCAGGTACGAGTTCTCTTCCCATGAATGTGAGACAGGGAGTGACCAATCTAGAATACATTTGCCTGCTACCGAACACCATAAGTTTTGTTTTGCTTGGGTTCAACAGTAAAAGGTTGTTAGAACACCACTGACCTACTGCTATGCAAGTCATCTCTTAAATCAACAAAAGCGTTCATAGTATCTTCTATTTTAAAGGAGATGACTAGCTTAGTGTCGTCAACATAACGCTGAACACTGCATTTCTGTGGTGCTGTAGGAAGATCATCGGTGTATATGCTGAATAAAAGTGGTCCAAGTATACTCCCTTGCGCAACATCGCAGTTGATGGGCAAGGGCTCCGACAATGTTAAATGGATTCGTACCACTTGTCGTCTTTCATTAAGGTAGCTACGAAACCACTGGATAACTGGGTTTGAGACACCTACATCTTGCAGTTTCGAAATCAGGGTTTCGTGATTGACGCTGTCGAAGGCCTTGCTCATGTCTTAAAACACTGCTGCAGTCAACAGTTTGCGATCCATCGCTCTAAGAATAGTGTCAGTTGTTTCAATAACAGATGTTTCCGTCGAATGCCATTTCTTGTTACCGCTTTGAGTCTTTGTTAGCCTATCATTTTATTGTAAATAAGAAGTGAATTGATTGTGTACGACTCTTTCACAAACTTTCGATAGAACTGGTAAAAGCGAGATTGGCCTGTTGTTATTTGCCAATTCATCGATTTTATGGTAGTGTACCGCCCCGGGAGGACGAATGACTAGCTGATGCGTTATCCCGTTTGGACCCCTTGGAGCAAGTGGGCATTATGGAGAAGAGTACGATTTTGTCAGAGCCATTGTAGAGAGCTGTGTCCTGTTGCTCTATCGCCCAAAGGAAATAGAAGAAGCGTCCTATAAAGACGAGGAATTGATGAAATAAAGTGAAGGGTTGCGTGAGGTCAGGGAATTGGGACCAGTGTACATTTCCCTCGTATGCACATGTCAAGGATGAATGATGCATCTATGGTGAGCTTTTGCACCGTAGTACGAGGATTGTGGTACCCAAGCTCCTGCGAGACAGGGTGGTTCAGTTGGCACACGAGGGGCATCAGGGCATAGTCAAGACGAAGTATCGGCTCCGTAGTAAATTTTGGTGGCAGGCAATGGGCAAGGATGTAGAAAAGTTCTGTAAAGTTTGTTATCGCGCGCCGGTTCACTTATGGAGTTGATCCTCCTGAGTCGACATTCCGTGTCCTACCTCCAAGCGCAATATTATCAAAATTATCAATATTGCTATCTTTCATACCGCAATCCTTTAATATCCTCGCGAAACTGATATAACAATTATATTCCCGCAAGGAAGGTTTGTTAATTTCAGTATGGTCAGTTGTATGACGTATTTATTTGTTTACCTGAATCGTCGAACTCCAAAGCGGTCCAAACGTTATTGTGTGCAATTTTGAGCATATCATGCATACACCTTAAAGAATCGATTAAGAAAGTGACATTTTTTAAGGAACTTAGTTTAAAAAAAATAAAACAAACAAAAAAGGTCCAATAAAGTCGAAAAAAAAATTCAGGTAACCTGGTCCGATCATAAACAATAGTCCATTTATGGTATATCTTCTCTGACATACGTTTCGTAACTCCTCTTGTTGGTTTTTGTTTGCTGTCGCGCTGGGGATATTTGCATGTCTTGCTTGGCCGCCAGCCTAAACCGAATTTATTTCTGTGTAAAGGACAGATAGTTAACATCGTTTTGGAACGATCCGGTTCTGTAGAGACGGAGTTTCCACTAACATCTACTCCTTCAGCAGTTGTTTTGAAACATCCCTTCGAGTGAAATGAAACGTCTTTTGTGCACGTTTGCTATGGCACAGTGACTGTATTTCCTGTATTTTCCTGTATCGGCTGGAAGTACCGCAATCCTTTCTAGAATAAGCTTTAATTTAAAAGAGCACTCAGTCATCTGGATCGAAAGTCTGAAATTTGATACAATGCGCCTATGTCACGCAATCATTACATTCCGGTGTCACTGCTAATTATAAAATTCGATGGTTTTCACTGAGATGTAGAGAAAAATGTATTGTTGGTTTAGCCGAAAAGAGAAAAAAAAAGCAGTGCTTATTTAAACAAGAACAGAACCGTAGTCTGGAGTTATAAACTGATACAGCAGGTCTGCGAGGAATAATTGAGCTTGCCAGTTGTATTACTTGTTTACTCGATCGATCACATGTGCCTCACTGTGTTATTGCCAGGGATTATTGCAACGAAATGAATGTTTCACATTCATCAAGGTGAGAGAAAAATACACTAAAACGCCTTTTACCGTAAACTGTTCATGTTTTGAAGTGCAAGGCATTTGTGATCGATGCGATATAATCTCAGACTCGGTGAGTTTTGTTCAAGTTTACCGGTTATATCGAACAGTGAACTACCAGAATCAATATCAACTATGTAATAATGTGAATGAAAATATTGTTTCCGTCTTCGGCCTTATTTAGTAACATTTATATCAGCTAACCATGAGTTTATGGTTAACCTCATTTGGTTAACCTCATTTCGTTAACCTCATGGTCAACCTAATTTGCATAAGGTGCCACTTTTGAATGCAATTACTGTTAACAAATTTAAACTTGACATAGTTTTCATTAAAGAAATGGAAAGAACATTTCTTCGATTAACTCTAAAACGTTTTATACTGTATTACAACAACGCCGCATTTCTACAAACCGTCTGCCGCTATACAGACCATACTTAACGGGTATGAGTTTTACTAGATAGATTTCAATTTTTCTCCTTGAGAGACGCTACATATTTGAATAATAAAGTAACCAATTTTCTACTGTTTAGGGAACAAACAATCCTTCTGAGAAATACCACTTCATGTCGTTCATTATTTTGCGTGAACGAGACGATCAAACATGTAGTAGTTTTTCCTTGAAATGTTAACCCTTTTGGTTGTCGAATCGTTTTATTGACATTTCTCCAAAACAAGAGACTTTTGGGCCAATCAATCAATCATTCAATCAATCAATTCACTTTATTTCAACACGGTAAAACGGCTCAGTAAAACTGTTTTTCAGACATGCCGTGCCAAACTGTTCCACATGCTATGTTAACTAGTAAAGATGCATATGTGTGCCAAATATGAGGAAATTCGGAGAGATGGTCTGTAGACCTCTCTGCATGGCTTTAAGATGGACTCTCTCTTAAGCATCGAAAAAAATAAGGTAAAAACTACTTAGCCCTCGGACGTGCAAGGGGGTTCCGTCCCCCCCCCCCCCCCCCCCCCCCCTTAAGATTTTTCTCCGATTTTCTCAAGACCGTTTAGGATTAGAACATATCGTCTTCCGTAGCTGTTCGTTTATCCTTAAGACACATTTTGGTAAAGTATGGCGACAACGGTTTGCTATGGTGACGAGATATGATGTCATATGTAGCATGAGGTCAAGCCATTTTTTATTAAAAATGCGTGATTTTCACCTTTTTGCGGTAAAAAACATAAATGCTACCAAAAACATCAAAATGCTTAATGGTATGTTTTTTTGCAACTCTAGCAAAACATATTTGCAATTTCCACATTTTTCCGATAAATTTGAATTGTTAGTGAAATCCTAGATGGCGGCCATCTTGGCGGCGATTTTGGATGACATCACGGACCCCCAGCAGCGCTACAACCCATAATGTTTTCCTTATCTTGTAGAGCACATCACAGGCTATCTATTAGACGTAAAATATTTCCGAAACATTGCAACGTCACAAAAACCCAACCACCCCCACCCTCCGTTCTACCACTGTGGGGGTATAAGTTTGCGTGTACGTCCGAGGGTTAAAAAACACGATTCAAATACATTTTTTTCATATATTTTTCAAAAATAGATTAAAAATAGATTTCCAAAATACATTAAAAACAGTTTTATAATATTGTTTGGTTTGGTAAGGTATGTAATGTTAATGCGCACGTGATAATTCGAGTTAGTTCGTTTTGTGAGTGTGAGTTGAAAATTAACATGTAACGTGAATAAACGGAGTTTTTTTTTTATTAACCGCGTGGCACTACAGTTCCAAAGTTCGTGCCAACAATATGACCAGTATAACTGTGATTCCAAGATATTCTTTTCTAAACTACTTGTTTCTGAAAGCGAACCCGGCACAAGATAACCAGACTGTCATTTTAGCAATGGCTCTAAAATGATAACTCAAAATATTCGGTTAAGTAATTTAGCTGAGAACGCTTAAACAAAGGCTGTTTACAGCTTTAGCACAGAAGTAATTAAATTGGTTAAGATTAGGAAACCCACGCATTGAAAACAAAGGAAGGCTCAGTAGTTTTATAAATTTCTCGTGGGAACTTTTTTACGCTGAGCAATACATCTTCATATTTGTTTTAAACACGTGCCGGAATGGAATGCTTAGTGACAGTCTCATTGACTTTCACTAACATGAAGACTGGTCACTTTAGTTGATTTAAAATTAAAGTTTCTCAAAATTACACAAGTATTTGTACCCTAATCTAGTATGCGTTAAACATAATCACTGAATATCTAAAAATGTGTGCTGACAGAGAGTAGACAGAGCAATATGATAATTGTTTCATCAGTTGTTATCCTGCAGCGTTAGTTGTTAAGTGATTTGCATTAAAACTCAAACAGAAAGGAAATTCCATATTTAATCAGCTACTGCCGTTTTTGGACTGTGTTGTGATAAATTCATTTAAGCCTCCAATGAATGGTTGGAGGATATAAGGATAAGCGGATGTTAAAGTGTTTAGACGCTTCTTTGAGTCTTCTCAATGTTGGGCGGCTATGAAAGTTTAATTTGATATCGATCAAAGCGCTCGGAAAGTAAAGGAGAGCTTCACAACAGATACAACATAACATGGCACGCTGGGTTGCAATGAGCCTTCTCTCTCTCGTTGCTCTACAATGGCTAGCATTAGCTGGAGCATCCCACTTTCGTTTTGGTAGCATATCGTGGGCTCCAACAAACTCCTACAGCAATTCGGTAAAGTAGTGTACTTGTCCTTACAAGCGCATTTTTAAAGTGAAATTTGTTTGCGCAGCTGAGTTTGTACAGCTCAATAATCTCGTAGCTAGCTTGGCTAGTGATTATTTGTCCGAACAAATGAATCGACTCTTGCAATCAAATCATTGCACTTACAACTAAACAATAACCCAGTCGTGTCGCTACTCACGGCGACATCATGCATATCTTAATCAAGTAATATGTTGGGGAACAATACTTTTGTGAATGGGTGCTCTTTTTTTACGTTAATAATGACTTCAGTCACTTATGCAGTTTAGTAGGTTAGCGAAATTTGACAGTTTAACTTTAAGAGTAGTTTACTGTTCTGAACTTGTGTGTTCTACAATCGTTAGCCTTATAAATGCTATTTATGGCCAATGCTCTTTCCATCGTTCCAAAGCTGTAGACTAATTGTAACAGATCCACCTGTCCCACTGGTTTGGTTAAGGTGAAACAGCAACAAGTGAATCCAATGCAATAAGTTGCATTACATCGGATCTGTTAATTCATTGACGCTTTGTAGTACTTTTTCTGTATTAATCGATAAAATAAGCTTTTCCGTTCATCGTGGATCTAATCATTCACCAAAACAGTCATGAAGGCCATTTTGTTAGCTGAAACATTTTTTTACGGTATGTTTTTACTAAGAATAGGGGTGGCTAAGCCAAATGCATAATGATTAGACATTTGAACATTACATAATTGCAATACTCTCTCTTTCTCTCTTCCTTTTTAAAAATACTGATATACATATTTTCCACGATTTATTGACATACGAAGGAGTTTACCTAATTTTAATTAATTAAAAAGGATTCCTTTCCCTACCAATTTTTGCCAACAGATACGTTTAGTTTCCTTGAAGTTGAGCATCATTAGCTTATAATTTAATAATGTTTTAAAGTGCTACTGCGATCAAATTTTTGATTTTCATATTTTTACATCTTCGTGTACAATTAGACTTTCTTACTTATCTTGCCAAATTTCAATCCATTACGAACATCAGAAGTCATTTTATTTAAACATTTATGTCCGAGAATTTACGGCCGCCATTAATCAACCTTGTTCCAAGGCCTGGTTGCGAATAGGATAAAGTGACGTCAAAGGCTCAAACATACCTCACGGGTTGAAATTATAATAACAATGAGCATAGAAAATTGCACGAAGAACAAGTCCAATGTTTTTGTTGCGTTTTCGCGTGATTTTCAATACTTATTGTTATTATAATTTCAACCCGTGAGGTATGTTTGAGCCTTTGACGTCACTTTATCCCTTTCGCAACCAAGCATGGAACACGGTTGATTAATGGCGGCCGTAAATTCTCGAACATAAATGTTAAAATAAAATGACTTCTGATGTTCGTAATGGATTGAAATTTGGCAAGACGAGTAAGAAAGTATAATTGTACACGAAGATGTAAAAAAAGGAAATCAAAAATTTGATCGCAGTAGCACTTTAATGAACAAAATCACATGGCTACCTCACATGATATTTATTGAAGAATGGCATATTTATCATAGTAAATGTAAATCCTGACAAACAAGTGCTTTTCTGCATGATTGTCTTTGCAAAGTGAGAATTACTAAAATACCTTAACATCTACTACTGACTATAAAATAATCTCTTTGACAAAGATGATAGTTATGTCGCTTGTCAATGTTCAACGAAAAGCAGATAGGTAAAACAAATAAAGGTGTATAATTATATGTTAGAAAATACACATATATATTATGAAACTGGTTTGTCTTGATTTAAACTATGGAGAGACCTCGAAGCGGGGGTAATATTTCAGGCTGAAAGTCACTCATGTTTCTTTTGTTTCTGCTCCTGCTCGTAATCGGTTAATAGGAGTTCACTAATACAACAGCTTGCCTCAAAGAAATTTGGAGTACCTAGCTCAATTTCCAATCCCATGCATTTGATCTATGTTAACATAAATCAGAAAACAAAGAGCAGTACGCTTTTGAGTTTAAAATTCATTTTACTTTTCTTGTTTTTGATATCAGATTGATTTTATCTTTCGTCTGGCCTTTCGAAGATCTTTCTCGTCCTCGTACAATTGTGATCAGAGTACCATAAGTAACGGCAGTCTTCTTGGATCCGGAGGCTCGTGGAGAGCACAATGTGTCAATTATTACGGCTACGACTCACAGTGTAATTCAGCAAACATTGCAGATACTGGTTTCCGGTGTACAGACTACAGTAGCAACGAGGATTGGTCAATTGGTGAAAACAATTTTACCCACCTTTTCCCCTCCATACACGAGGAATGGCTTGTAAGGTATGTCTTCCCTTGTATAGGGCAAATCTAAATAATCAGATAAATGCAAAAAAAGCCGCAAGTTTTTATTAAGACACAATTCATCCTAAAGTACATTTGTTTTGTTTAACAGTTATAGCAGTTGCTGTTGGATATCTTTGTCCGGCCAGTATGGGAGCAGTAGTTGGCTTGTTTCGACGACCGTTAACCTCACTAGACGCTCAGATAATGGGCGAATTAACTCTTCCCCAAAATCAAGAAGTCCTGCTATTGTCCGGTGGCATGAAGGATGTCCAAGTTCTCTACGAATCCCAGTCGAAGACCCAGACGGTGATGTGGTAAAATGCCGCTTTGCAAGTTACTCAGAGTCTTACAAATACTCTTATAGTTTTATTTATGGCACATTGGATGAGGTAATTGGATATTACTGTTTGTTTGTTTGTTTGTTTGTGTTTTGATGCTGAGTTAGCGCAGCTGCAGGTGTCTTTCAATGAATGATAGGCAGCCTATGCTCCACAATTGTGTTATATTACACTGCGTTGAAGTTTGGTCAGTTTCAATCTGATATAATACACGAATACACAAAAAAGACAATTATTGTTCTTCGGTTTGAGAAATTCACGCGAGTTAGTAAAGACCTTATTTTGAAAGAAAAGCAGACATGACACGGATAAAGCGATCACTTTATTTTGTGTGGATTCCCTTACCCGAGGGATTTTTTTTTATTGAAACGTTCAACACAATTCACAATGATATGTATAGATAGGCTTAGCCTAACAGCGGAGCTCTATGAACAGAACGATGATGATAAGCTTAACTTAGGTGAAAGGTCTGAGGTACAAGACAATTTATAATTACGATTGACGACCGGGCTATTTTTTTAATTTTAGCAATTCTCAAACAGTAATTACGCGACAGTCTGCGCAGTACATTTAGACTGCACAAAAGCTCACAAAAACAACTTTTTCTCGGTCTAGAATAACTAGTGTGACTAATTTCCGAATAAAATACACCTGTCGCGTTGCCCTAGAAACTGATTTGGAAATCAAAATTAAAAAAAAATACAGACATCTTTGCGCAAGGCGGTGCGACTGAAGTTAGAACTCTAAAATCCAAGTTTTGTTTTGTTTACATAAAATCGCTTTTCAACCTATGTTATGAATGAACAAACACATAAAAATGGACAACAAAATCGTCTTTTGAAACATTTTATTCAAATATCCGTTAGTTTATGTTTAAAAGCAAAAAGTGTACCATAAGCGCATCGAGCCGCTGTCTGACTGAGCACATGGCGAAATTCAAGATGTCAATCCGACTGAATATGAGCACGTTTTACAAACATTTATCCAAAACCAATAAGAACACAGAGAAAAAGCCAATCTCAAAGCGATATCAATATAAATTTCCATAGAAAAATGTAACTTTTTTATCCGTTAATTCCCACGGCTGCTTGAAAATTCTTTAAAACTCCGCTTCTTCGCGGGTATAAAGTTCCTCGAAGCAATTAAAGCTCCTCAGTTTCTGACTATTTTTTAAAGTTTTCTCTTTCTATTTTGATATATATTTTGCATGTGTGTTATTGCAAAATCACGGCCGGTTTTGGCCGGCACGGTCGTCAATAGGTTAAAGGAGTTTAGCTCTAAACAAATGCTTCGACAATCTTCTAGCTTCAATTGTCCTAATTCGAAATCAGGTTTTATCAAAGGCTCCTATGGGCCAACCCGTGAATAAGAAATGGTGACGCATAACGCGATATTGCGGTAAGCTTATGCTTTTATACTGACATGGTTCGATATTTTTTATAAAATCAAATTAAACATAATGACTTCTGAAGAAGGCAAAAAAAAAGGTTCAAGGCGAGATTTGAACTCGAGCCGTCTGTCTGCTGTCTGATACGCATAACAGGAACCACGCCACTAAAACCTACGATAACTAGAAGGGTAAAATTTTATTATTTTAACGTAGATATAATAATAATGATAATAATAATAATATTATTTATTATTATTATTATTATTATTATTATTATTATTATTATTATTATTATTATAAGATATGTAGTAAAACGCGTATTAAAATCCGTTTCAAGTCTGCAGCTCGGTTTTAATTTGGCAAAAAAGGACTCTAAATGCGAAACACCTTTAAGCTGTTTATTGTTGTTTAATATTTGTTTACCACAAATTAGTTATTGTTATCGCTGTTCTTGTTACGCAATGCATTCGATAAGATTGCAATGTACGGTATTTTTTTTTAAGAAGTGCATTTATTTGCCATTCTTTTAAAAATAATCTATAAAATAACCAATAGGCAGGAGATCCAGCAAACTTTGCTGAACTTTTTTATAAGATCCCGCTTAATTCTATTTAGAAAAAATATGTAAAGTAATAACAGATGGCGTCTTCATGTTTTGTATTAATATACGAAAAAAATATTTCTTGATTAATAGTTTACTTGCTACTTAGAAAACCTTTATTTCTTTTTATCATTTCTAGTCCTATACATTTCCTATAGAAGAAGTCGGGAGAAATTGTTTGGATATCAAGAGAACTCATCTTGTGTGATCATGTCCTTAATTCTCATGACCTTTTTGATTGATAAGGCATTAATATTACATGGAGAAATTTGATGCTGATCACTTTTAGGGTTTAAAGGTTTAAGTTTGTTTTTAAAAATATTGAGCGAACTTATGTTTCTAACGTCAATGGGAAGGATGTTCCATGTAGTTGCTACCTTAAATCTTATAGAAAATTTGCCATAATTCGTTCTTCTAAATTCTATATAAACCTTTGATGCTGATCGTGTATTATAGCCAATGTATACTTTCATTAGTTTTGAAAAAGTTATCGAAGAATGTCGGCAGTTTGTCATGGTGATATGAATGGTGCTTGCCCAAGTGATGTTACAATATGTTAAATATGGGCAGATCATGGTGTTATATAATGTTAATAGTGTTTTATAGAAGAGGTAAATAATGTCTTGCTTTAGCAATGATACCGGTCATTTTTGCGACATTCATTGTAACATGGTTAATACGGTATTTCTAAGAGAGTTCTTCATCAATGTATAATCCTAAACAAATTGTGTACTTCACTTGATTTATTGGTTTCATTAATAATCACGTTTGCTTTATGACTCAATTTCTTCTTTTAAGTTTTAAAGATCATAAATTGTGTTTTATCGACATTTAAAGATAGCTTATTTGCAGTTAACCATAAATGTACTTGTTTAAGTTCGTGATTCATACTTTTATAGAAAGTTTCTACATCTTTGTGACTCAAGAATAAATTCGTATCATCTGCAAATAATATGAAAGACATGCAGTATCTGAGAGGATTTATAAGTTACATCATTTACATCAATTAAGAACAATAGAGGTCCTAAAACAGAGCCTTGTGGTACTCCACATTTCATCGTTAAGCTGTTTGAAGTAGTCAATTTATATTTGACAATTTGTTTTCGATTTGACAGATAGTTCTGGAACCATTCTAATACAATTCCCCTTATAAATACCATAGTGCTCAATTTGTGATTCACTGTGTCGAATGCTCTTGAGAGATCTAAAAACACACCCATCGGTATATTCTTTATTGTCAAATGCTTTTGATATATTTGTTATAAGCTCCATTATGGCGAGATTTGTTGAATGCTTTTTTCGAAAACCGTACTGATTTTCACTTAGAATATTATGCTTATCCAAAAACTTCAGAATTCTTTTATACATTAACTTCTCTAAAAAATTTGAGAAACATGGGAGAACTGAAATCGGTCGATAGTTTGAAAATTATTATTTGTCATTTGATTTAAATATTGGCGTGGTAACTGGTATTTAGTCGGGCACTTGGCTATAAGCCAAGCTGCACGACTTATAAAATGTATGGCCAACCCCCCCCCCCCCCCCCCCCCCTCCCCCCCCCCCCCCCTCCCCCCCCCTCCCCCCGTTCCCCTCCCAAGGGCAATATTCAGTTTTGTTACTTTTCTTCATTAAGAAGTATCTTCCTAAAAACTCATGGATCAAGACGTTTTGGCTAAATGAAATTGGCAATGCAATTACTGTCACTATGCAATGAAAGAGGCAATTTCTTGCAAGTTATGTTCTGAGCATGTGTAGTCCATATAATAGGCATAGCACAGTATAACTAATAGTAATATTGTTAACGCTATGCTGTAGCAGTCGTACAGTATGCACATGTATGAAGAGGCCCAAAATATACATGTAAATGTCCAGTATTTACGATGAAAACATAATAATTATAAACATGCATGTAATATAAATCCACAACCAATTATTCTTATTTACATGGAAACTTGTATATTAACAATTTCAAATTAACATACCTTAGAAAGATCACATTTGCAGTGGGTTTACAATGTGGTGCAGACTTTTATGCCCATAATCCATGACAGTACATGTAAAGTATGTGATGTTTCCTGGGAGAAACAATTTGAATAATAATAGTAAGTGAGCATCTTGAATTGATTGATAAATTTTTCAGTTATAAAAAAAGGATTAACTGCTGGTAAACAGTACATGCACCTAGTTCAGCCGAGGGAGGGCAGTCACTAAGGGCCAGGGGCCAGGGATTTCCCCTGGCTACTATGAGCGTGACCCCAGCTACTTCCATAGGAAAATAGAAGGAAAATAGAACCAAAAGAACTCCCCAGCTGTTAGATTCTCCGCCTACTAATTGCATTTACCCAGCAACTTGAATCTTAGTGACAGCCCTGCTTGCTGAATATTGTAATTGTTATAGTAAGTTCATTAAATTATTCTTTCACTTTAAGCAAGGCACTGGGGCTTTTAAAAACAGTTTGCAATTTCATTGCCTTTCTACAGGTAAACAAAGAACTAATTGTTTAAGTATATACTTAAGCACTTTACATTTAAGCAATTAATTTTTTCCAAGGAGTGGAGTGAGCAAGTTCCTTACTGCAGAGCACAAGGGTGAGAAAAATAGAGCATCTTTAGATTCCTAATTGTACATGTAACTGACAATGACAGAAGAGCAAGACTGATGAAACATGTCTTGCAGAATTGAAACTGTGGTTCTCTTATTACAAAGTACCAGTTACAATTTTAGATCTTTCTTCATGTACAGTGTAGGTCACATGATTGTGATGGTATTTTTTTTTTGTATTTAAAGATTGTGATGGTATCAAATCAGCCAAGAGTTCATACAGATCTCCATACAGTATTAACCAAATTTGACTCAAAATTAATTTAAACCAATACAAGGATGCTACATGTATCTTAAAGTGTATATTAAATCTTTATTACTCATGGCATAGATGAGGAAGAAGTTATAAATTTGGCTTTGTCCATTAGTGCATGCAAATTTTTGTCTCACTGATCTGATTGGTTGACAATTGAGGCCTCGTGATTTCGTGGCCTCATGTGTGTTAACTTGAGAAGCAGAAAGAAGAATAACAATAAGTTTTCAAGACAATGCAGGGCATTCATGGATGGATAGGACTGTTTGATATTGTGTTCACCGCTTATTGCCACATCGGATTTTTGTTCCAGCAAGTTTACTACTGAATATAGTCTTTCTTTTTAGACACAATTTTATGTTCCTTTAGAAAAGCACCCAAAACATTTGGGAATCAAATACTACAATGGGTTAAAGACAAACATACAAACTCACATGTAACATAAGTTATATAACATCAGCTCACATGTGCACTCTGCTATATTTAACTCGCATGCATTGCATTGTGTCTCTGAAGAAATTTACGAGACAGTCTCCGTAAAAGCGGTCCGGCCGATCTGGTTTGAAAAATAGATTTTGCTCATCTCTTGTGTGTTGGAAGACTTTTATGTACTTATACTAAAACCACAATCCGTTTGTCCGGATCTTTTAAAATTTTCGATTTTTGAGAGATTTTCGGTTCTCCCGAGCGAACGCTCGTGGAAGCCCATATCGAGGCTTAAATTTAAGGCAACTTTGAAGATCAATTTTACAAGAACTAACAAACTCTTTATAAAACAAACACCACCATCAGTAATATTATGTCTTATTTAGCTAATAAAGCGACTTTTGTAAACATTTAGTGTGAAACAAGCCCACAGTGAAACTAAAACGAACCCTATATCTCACTGCTTCATGAAACACGTGAAAATGGGTCAAATTCAAACTTTATTTTTGAAAAAGTGGGGCAGTCTATTTCAACCAAACCAACATAATTGGAAAGAAGGTAACATTGAGAATGTCATTAGAGAAAGAAACCTTGCGGTACCTCGCTGGTAAAAAAATTATAGCTGTGTGAACTTGCCAAATTTTCAAATATCCAAGTTTTGCCCCATTTTGAAAGACTCGTCAACAAGAAGCCTTGTAGCATCCTCACTCGTAGACGGATCTAAAGCCATCAGAGATAAAGGAGAAACTATTAAAACGTATTTTGGTTCATTTTAAAGCGAATAAAACGTTTTTGAACGATTAAAGCTTGACTTACCTTGCAAGCATATTTTGTGCAGCTTCATCGTGTTGGAATTTCGCTCGATGTTTCCAGACGATAAAAACAATCGCTAACCCCAAGCTTTGTATATATTTCGCTTATGAATAAGGTTAAGGTATAAACTTTGTGTTTTGCCTTCCATATTAGTCGTACAATGGACTTTTTTTACACGACCAAACGGTGAACATCGGCAATCAACCGCCATTTCACCGCCATGTTTACCTCCTGAAGGCAATTCCGCTGATCATCCGCTGAGTACACTTGGCTCATGTCGGGTGTAATTTAGTCGGTGCCGGAGGCGAGGCTGGGAACGGGAGAGTGAGTAGGATGCGTACAAATTTGCAAGCCAAGTGTTTGAATTAAATTTTTGTTAATATTTAACTTGGTTTTGCTGGCAATTGCGAGTCAGAGAATATGTAATTGAAGTGTTGAATATCTTTTTTGTCAGTATTAGTTGTATGCTTGTTGTGAATGTTTTGTGATTGAAATAAAAACAAACTTACAGAAAAGGATTGTTGAATTAAAAAAAAAAAACATTTTATTACTTCCCTTACCTTTTCACGTTTAAGATTTTGGTTGTTTGCGCTCAGTGTTTGAAAGATACATCAACTTCCTTTTTTTAATTCCCAGATTATAATATACCGCCAGCGTAGACGTGAAATAATCAGTCGTATCCAAGTTCTCTAAGTTTTGACATTGTTTTTTTGGAAGGACAACTTGTTTGTTTTTCTCGCTTGGTATTGTACACGTATCAATTATAACAATTAGTTTCAGTTACCTCTGATCTTCTGCGCCTGTATTTCTTTTAAGACCACAGTGATAATTTTAAGATTACATCGTCCGTTCGGTCGGCATCGAAGCCGGCGTATGATGTCCGTGGACTGCTTCTTGGGTAGTACAGATGGGAAAAACTGCGGCCCATCTCGTGGCGCGAGTGGTGTTGTTCGGTTATCGGATTGTAATGATGAAATAGAAAACCACCTGATAAGCTGCCATCTTTCCAAAGAAGCCCTCGATGAAAGCGAGCTCATTCTTGCAAGGGCAACTTGCCTCATGAAGATCTACAGAGAATGTGGATTTACTACAGGCATCGCCACATATTAGGGAAGCTTTGGAGAAGTACATAAGTAACTTGTCAGTACCCTGAGCACAGCGGAGAAAACAAAAGTCTCCATGGACGAGACGTTGTTAACTTACAGATGGCTCAAGGCATTCAAAAGCTATTTGGGATCATCGTTCCTATAGGATCAGGTATTGTTTAAAGTACTGAATACAGTACTATTTTCTCGAATTTTCCTTCATAACTCGTTTGCTGGTATATAAAAAAATAAACTTTGTTTATTTTATATAATTAGATTTTCTGGACTGAGCAAATATTGTAGTCTAGGTCTAAGTGCTTCAATTGATCACACACTAACTTTTTGTTCTTTATCGCAATAAAAATACAATAATTATTGTTGTTGTTTTTTTGGAGTGCACTAACTTAAAAGAATATAATTTGAAAAATAATGAAGAATCAAGAAGACAATATCCGTAAACCCAGGGATGGCAATTTGCCGCCATTTCATCTTGGTGTTTTTATATTTACTTTTATAATTAAATTTGAGACCGCCATCTGGTTGATTGATGTATATCTAATTACGTTTTTCCCGCGTTTTTTAGCTCTCTGACGTCACGACGTAAAAAACATAAAAAAGTATATCAGTATGTACCGCTCACCTTGTGGTAAAATAAACTGCATGTTTATTTTAAAACGCCGCAAAAGATAGACTACGAATTAAGTAAGAATATGACGCTAATTAAATGTTGGCAGTCTTATAAGTGTCAAGTTTTTTTATCGCGCGCCTTAAAGATAAAAGAATAAAAAATGAACTCTACAAACGCAATATTTATAAGAGATAACGCTCAAAATAACAAAATGCACTCGGTGCAGAATAAGAGGCATACTAAACAAAAGGCTACAGCAATGTCTGCATCCCCTCCCCCCTGCCCCCCTCCCCCCCCCCCACCCCCCCCCCCCCCCAAAAAAAAAAAAAAAAAGAATAGGAAATCCTAGTAAAGACAAGTGAAATAATGCAAACGAATAAAAGTTTTAACAATATTCTTCCCTCCATCTACCCCAACCCCAACCCTCGAAATTTGCCTCCAAAAATTACACTCCCAAGTCCCAACTTCAACTTCAACTTTATTACACTAACTGTAACATGAGCCCAATATCCTAGAATGTTGGTCAGCGGTTGCCTTCGAAAGATAAACATGGCGGTCGATTCTGACAAGCCGTTTCACGGTTTAGTCGTAGAAAAACATCCCTGTACGCTTCCTGTACGACTAATATGGAAGGCAAAACACAAAGTTTATACCTTAACCTAATTATAAGCGACATATATACAAAGTTTGGGGCCAGCGATTGTTTTTATGGTCTGGAAACATCGAGCGAATCCAACACGACGAAGCTGTACAAAATATGCTTGCAAGGTAAGTCAAGCTTTAATCGTTCAAAAACGTTTTATTCGCTTTAAAATGAACCAAAATACGTTTTAATAGTTTCTCCTTTATCTCTGATGGCTTTAGATCCGTCTACGAGTGAGGATGCTACAAGGCTTCTTGTTGACGAGTCTTTCAAAATGGGGCAAAACTTGGATATTTTGAAAATTTGGCAAGTTCACACAGCTATAATTTTTTTACCAGCGAGGTACCGCAAGGTTTCTTTCTCTAATGACATTCTCAATGTTACCTTCTTTCCAATTATGTTGGTTTGGTTGAAATAGACTGCCCCACTTTTTCAAAAATAAAGTTTGAATTTGACCCATTTTCACGTGTTTCATGAAGCAGTGAGATATAGGGTTCGTTTTAGTTTCGCTGTGGGCTTGTTTCACACTCAATGTTTACAAAAGTCGCTTTATTAGCTAAATAAGACATAATATTACTGATGGTGGTGTTTGTTTTATAAAGAGTTTGTTAGTTCTTGTAAAATTGATCTTCAAAGTTGCCTTAAATTTAAGCCTCGATATGGGCTTCCACGAGCATTCGCTCGGGAGAACCGAAAATCTCTCAAAAATCGAAAATTTTAAAAGATCCGGACAAACGGATTGTGGCTTTAGTATAAGTACATGAAAGTCTTCCAACGCACAAGAAATGAGCGAAATCTATTTTTCAAACCAGATCGGCCGGACCGCTTTTACGGAGACTGTCTCTTAATTATTTCTACCAGCTGCTTCTAAAAATGTGGTAGAAAGAACTCTGAGTGATAACTCATGCTGCAAGATTGCGTTTTATTAAATAAATAAACTGAAGAACAGATTATGGCTTCATCAATTCCAAGCCCACTCACCCCCCCCCCCCCCCCCCCCCCCCCCCACCCCCCCGGCATTTGTCAGGCATGTTATAACTTTTCCTCCCCAAGGGTGGGGCATTTACCAAAACAGGTCAGCTAGGGGTGGGGCATTGTCAAAACAACCTTATCTTTCAGATTTTAAAAGTTGACTAGTACAATGCTTAGTTTTTTTATTTTAAATTTCCTGATTGCCCTAAAAAATACAAAAAACAGAGTTGATAAACATTGTTTGGGCCACACACTTTTCAAGTGAACCGGAGCAACAAGCAACAGACTGAATGCAGTCATATTCCATTTTGGGCTTTCACACAATTTTCAAGATACATGTAGGCAGGCTAGTGCCTTACCTTTCAAGTGCCACAGGAGATAATATCATGGTAAATTGTCATGATGTTGAGTATTTACCAACATTTCTAAATTCCAATTCGATTAAGAATTTTAGAGGGCCACCTCAGAGTCAAACGTTTTGCGGGAACAATAAATTAAACACATATTTAGAACATATGAGGGAACGGATGTAAGCAATACTGAGGAAAAATGACAGAATTCCTAGAATGAATAAAGATCCATTTATTTGTGAACAATTATTACTGCCACCATTAATTATTAAAATAATTAATTATTAAAATAAAATTTTGATCGTGTCCCTGGGTATTTGCACTCTTTCAGAAGCCCCACCATGGGGATTTGTATGTATAAGCTGACCCCACCATGAGCATTTGCAACATTGTTAAAAAAAGACAAATGCCTGACAAATGTCGGGGGAGGATGAGCGGGCTTGGAATTGACGAAGCCATTGTGTTGGGGGGGGGGGGGGGATGGGGCGGGGGGGGGGGGGTTGGGTTGAGCGGGCTTGGAATTGACGGAGCAATTAACTTTATATTCGACTTGTTCCTTCTTTGAAATGTAAACCACAATATGTACATGTGCACGTGACTGTAGTCTTTGAAAGTCTTAAACCACAACATGTACATGTGACTGTAGTCTTTGAAAGTCTAATTACCGGTACCTTAGGAGAACAAAAATAAACAAAACTTCAAAATAGCAATACAACTTACTGTAATTGATGCTAAATTTAATTCTAGAGCATGATGCATGATGCAGACCCTCAGGTTTTTGTTTTACATTCACCTCTAATTTCCACTGTCAAAGATCTACTGTACATCTTTGCGCTTAAAATACAATGAAACAGCTAGTGAAATGAAAGGCAACGAAACATCTTTCTTGCTACACGTCATATTTAAAACCTCTAAAAGTTCAAATGTGGACAAAACAGCTACTATCGAGCTGATATCAGGGCATCGTCATGTCGATAATTTTGATAGTCTATAAAAATCAATCGTTCTCTGTTGAATTCGATACTAATCAATCGACAAATATCGGAATTCGATAAAAGTCGATCACACAATTTTTTGTGATTATCGATTTTTTTTTACAGTTTCATTTTGATTGATTTCGATCAACAAGTATCAAAATATAACTAGAAATACGTGTCTCGCAGAACCTCGCGAAGCTTGGGGGAGGATGCACTGCAAAATTTTAGCGATGTGGGAGAGATGGAATTTCTGATTTGACTGGAGGAGAGGTTGGGTTGCATGCCGGCAATGGCCCTGAAATTTAAAGTTGAGACATTCTTGTCGCCAGTCGCTTCGATTTAACTTGTACTTAGTGCCCTGTATTCTTAAATTATAATAAATGGGAACTGGTACTGGTCAGTTTTGGGTTGTGAGCTGTGGGTCACTGTAACTGCTAAGGGACTGGGTATCAAAGATCCTAGGGCCCTTATTTCCACAACCCCCCCCCCCCCCCCCCCCCAACCTTTGTTCATTAATGTTTGCCCGAAAGAAAATTGGTCTGAAAGTGGATGTATAGTATTGTTGTGGACATGGGTCCAGGACAATATGCAGTGGTGTTCTGTTTATTTTGATTGGGTGAAAGTTTGTTTATCAGGAATACAGGTAACTCCTGCTGTCTTGATTAAATTTCCTTTTCGAAGCTTGTGAGTGCTATCTCCCAAAATTAACCAGTTCCCTTTACATACTGCTGTAGCTGTTGTTCTATATACTGTGTATCAAATAATTGCTAATCCAATTCACTATTTGCTTGAATGGTTGAGATTGCAGGAGTTAAAACTATATTTTGGATACAGGTCATGAGAATAATTACGAAATTAATTACAAAAGTTAAACATGAATATTCAAGATGAAGCAACAGATTCTCTGCAAATATCATTAAGCAATGTGTAGAGACCAGGATGGATAATTCGTAGGTTAAGACCAGGACTTAGGCCTTCATGACAAGTTAACCGTTTTAAAAATCTCAAAAATCAAAATTAATTTGTAGATGTACATTCTCCTTACTGGTGTCAATACAATTCACATAGTCACATAACTACAGTGAATTTGTATTCAATTTCCACAGACAACTCATGTTAAAGGTGATCAGGTTCTCAATTTGTATAATCTATGTACTTGTTCGTACACTAATATTGTGAGGAGATTTGAGATACTGATCACCATTCCAATAATAAATGTGAAGCAGTAATGTTGATGTGTCATGTGTTTATCTATACAGATGCTACACATTACTGTAGCTGGTCACGATTGCCAACAGAAAATTGTTTTTTCCTTACAAAATCAAAATTGTAAACAGAAATTCTCCTTACTAAACCATTTGAATATTATTTCTTATTGACGTATTTTGCAAGGAATGCTGTAAACTCAAGATAGCGTATACAAAGTATATTTCGCTCACTGCTCATTCACAAATAATGCCACATTAAGCAAATGTTGTATATTTGTGAAATAATTTCCACCTGTGTGATCTGTAGTTTTGATCATACTTGAAAGAGAAATTACATGTTGACACCATCGATACATTTTGTAGAACTATATATCTGTGCTGGAAAGAGTTTTGGCTTCCATCAGATCAGACCAGTTTTCTTGCACCTTTCCATGTCATTTAATCTTATATCAAAGTTCCGTAGTGACCTTTTTAGCGAGAATATCAATAATGATCAATTTACAGCATGTACTAAGACAATAGTTTCCAGTGTTTGAGTACTAATTTTTTATATTGAAAAAACATCCTCTTATGATCTGCCTGTCAGTTGTTTAGCTACTTAAAATCTTTTTTTTTTTTTTTGCAAAAGGTAGATTAAAGAATAATTTATGGAGGGTTGTATTCTTAAGCTTAAGCTTACTTGCCTTTAAGGACGTTCGCGCGAAAATCTTCTAACATTGATTTTTTATAAAACTTTTGCTACAGCTAGGTTATGAGTTACTCGTGTCAGAAATGCAAAAAAATGACGGGGTCACCGACTTCGTTTCTGAGATAAGATGTCTGAAAGACGATCCTAATTTTGAAAAATTGGTCTTCCATACGGGATGTGAACCCAATGTCTGTCAGTCTAAAAATATCGCAAATTAATCTCTAAAATGCAACTTTTTTTCCCAAATTTTATGCGAGTAGGTCTGTTCAGCAAATTGATTCAACTGGTGACGTTCCTTTAAGTAAATTTCATCTGCAAACTCTAACAGCCGCAAGTTGGCAGGATTTGATGGCGCGCGGGTAGAAAAATGGAAACAATTTAAACTTCCAACATTGATTTTTTGTTCATTTTTTCACAATCTGTCGAGAATTGACAAAGAAAATTATCTATGAAAAAAAAAATGGGGGTCACCGACGATCCAAAATCTAAGCCAAGTAACACAACGGCTATCAGCCCTTTATGTGCTTAGATTTCTTCTCTTGCGCGCGCACTCGTGCATGACGTAGCATGGCGTTGCGAGATAAATTGCGTGCGCAGTAAGGACGCGCATAAACAATTAGCGCGAACGTCCTTAAATGTATATCTTGTTTCAATTGAAGAGCATTAAAGAGCGGATTAAAATGCGGTGGTTTGAGCGAGATTTCTTAATCGTTCTTCTTCTTTGAGCCTTTCCTGTAATAAGTGTTTGTTTTACCCTACCGTATAAAAGATATTCGTCACGAGTATTTAGCTGATCGTGTAATTCTTGCCGCCTATCGTTGCGTCTATAAACACAGGATAAACATAATCATTTTGTCCAACACTTCCAGTGGGTGTCGCCTCTTCTGATCGGTTTCGTTCAGAATTCTAATGGAGGCATTTGGTCAAGACGTTTGAACAAACTCAAACGGTGTGCCTAGGCTGTTCGAAGTCTTTGTAATCGATGCTGTCGTAATGTTTCTTCGTTGCTTGATCGCGCTGAAAATCAAGTCGCCGTTCTCGCTCCAGCGGAGTTTCGGTGGTTAATCTTCTCGGGAAAGGATTTCCAGCCACTTGTTGAATCCAGCGTTGTTGTGTTTGCTGTTCTTTCTCATTTGCATCAGAAATTGGTCGTGTTTCACCGAGAGTAAACACTTTTTCACAGAAAGCCCTGCCGCCATTCGCCGCCGCCATGAATAAACATGAGAGCGCGCCATTGTCAGCGGTCGCGATTTTTGTTGCCAGGCAACTGCCGGACATCTTCAGTATATATATATAAATATATATATAAATATATTTTTCGCTCGATTTGGCGCGGCTCAGCTCCCGAGACCCGAGCACCCGAGCGGCCTTCGGCCGTCAAATTTATTAACCTCGCTACGCTCGGGCCTTCGGCCCTCGCTTCGCGAGGAAAAACGAAGTTGGCGAACGCGGATAAATGAAGCAGGATCGGCCATGTCAAGACTTTATTTTACCGATTTCACACTGTAATTGGAAGCTCAAATAAACACAAACTGAAATCAGAAACTACTCTTTTCTTTCAATAAAGTGATTCGTTTTCATGTCAAATCATTTTACGTCTTATCAGTGATTTATGCATCTCAGTTTCATGCTACTTCTTGATCGCCGCCTTCTGTCACACTGTGTCACCCTGCTTCTGTCCTGTTCTCAAAAAACCTGATTAAACTCCAGCGCTAATCAATTTTAACAGAATTTAGTGGCTTTTTGGGGTCCATCAAGTACTGAACGAATCACTGTTTACCTGGTTTATCATTTCTCAAGGTGATTATTCGATTCTACATTGAATAACAAACAACTTGGTTGCTCAGTTTTTTTTTAAATGTAAGCTTAATTGCCGCCGCACACTAGCCGATTTTTCATCTTCAGACAAAAAATCTTAACTTGTCGGCATACTAGCCGACAATGCCCGACGAGACGTTTTGAGATCTAACACTGCCAGATATCGCCCGACAAGGTCCGATCTTGTCGTAAGCTTGCCGACAAGTTAAGATTTTTTGTCTGAAGATGAAAAATCGGCTAGTGTGCGGCGGCCATAAGTTTATTGCTGTAAAGATTTACTTCAGAGCGGTTTATGCTTCCATAGAAAAGTCGTTCGAGCTATTATTACAATGTAGTTTGGTTAATTTCGCAGTCATGAAAATCTTGTGATTATCGACTTTTATCGACAAATTAAACCTGTCGATTGACAATTATCGACAAATATCGAGTGTCGACTTATCGAATACGTTTTCGATGATCGATTTTGATCGACATGTTACGCCCTGTGATATTTTTTTTTCAGCGCTCAAAGTCGCAGACTTTTGCCAATCTGTTTGTAAACAAATACGCTTTAATAATAATTTTAAACTAGTTAGATGTGCACAGTATCAAATAGAAACTAATAATCAATCGCCCCAAAAGGTCTAAAATAACCCTGAACCCTATCCAGTTGGACATTAGGTTGAAAGTTAAACTTAGTACATGTAATTTAAAACTCAAATCACTTAAAATAATATAAGCTTACCTTTTCCAGCTTTTCTTGTCCATGACCGGCGAACAAGCAGACTTCTTTGCGCTATATCGTAAGTTAGCTACGAAAAGGACAGTTTGCAAAGGAATTTCGCCAGCCTTTTATCTTAAAACAGGACTCTGCAATTTCGCCGACTCTTTGTCACTAAACAGGACTCTGAATCGACGAAATAAAATAAATTTTCTGTGCTGACGCTACGAGCAAAAATGGCGGAATCGGTTGCCGTGAACATTCGAACCAGTCCTCCCGCTGACCATGTCCTGCAAACCCGAGCAGGGTAGGGGAAGGAAGTGGGTCGAAGGGGGAGGGGAGGGTGGGGGAATAAAAAAAATTTAACCCTTGATCGGTATGAAAGAAAAATGCTACAGAAAAACTGCCAATAAAAACCACTTATGCAGATTTGTTTATAGTTTTATACTGAAAAGTCGCTGAACAGGATCAGGAAAGGATGGATTTCCAACGTGTAAAACTTTTTTTCGTCACCTTCCTTTTTACTGGAGGAGTAATAATCGCCTTTTTCATACACAAAAATATCATAAATTTCAACTGGGTGGAAAAACGGGGATTTATTCAAGTTAATAAAATTGAGAAACGGTTCCAAAAGGTTCCAAAAATCAGTCAACTTCCGTGCGTTCTGGTCACGTGTTTCATGACGTCATACTGATGACGTTCATAAAGAACGTATTTTTAGACTTATATCTACCAACATACGAAATAATTTAACTTTGCATTTCACCCTTACAAAGATACATGTATACAAAGATACTAGTCCCCAGACTCCTATTTGCTCATGTGTATAGCCCCCTTAATTTTAAAAATCCAGAGTAATAATGGACATGCGGAAATGTTGCAAGCGAATGCCTTCCTTGCCACGTTGGCTGTATTTGCATTCATCAAAGCATGTTCCTAAAAAACGTTGAAAGGCCCTTGGAGGCATAGTCACGTGACTGATGACGTCATCGCACTTAGTCAATTAAAATAGGTATTTTATGGTAGTTGCAAATAGCGTGTGGTGTAGTATCCTCATACACTCAAAATTGACAGAGTTATTTGGCATCGAAAATTTTTCTGGTGCAAAGGGTGCTGGGAAGGTTTTTTATTATAATTATAATATATTATTTAATTATTGTTATTATTATTATTATTAAAGAGTTGCAATGCAGAGCTGCTGCGGTCGCGATGAAAGTTCTGTCTCCTGTTGTCTTCCGTGTTCTTATGGCTGGTAGTGCAAGTAGACGTTGTTCATTGTTGTATCTTAAATTATATTTCGATTGTACTTTAAGACTTATTAATTCGCTCATGTAGGGCGGGGCACGTCCATGCAAGGCCTTAAAGGTGATTATGACAACTTGACTGGCAACCAATGTAGCTTGTACATAATGGAAGAAATATGGCAAAAGCGTGGTGTATTTGAAATTAACCAGGCAGCCGCGTTTTGCCCCCGTTGCAACTTATTAATGTGCGTGGCTGTCAAGCCATAGAGCAGACTGTTACAATAATCAATACGCCAAATAACTAATACTAGCATTAACGCCTAGTGTGTAGATTGACACGTGAGATACTTTCTAATGCGCCTAATATTACGCAAAGAGTAAAAGGCTAAACTACACGTTTACGTAATATGAACATTAAAATTCAATTTTGTATCAAACCAGACTCCGAGATTCCTCGCCTTGTTAACGGTACCAACTCTAGGGTAACCGATAGACAAACTATCTAGGCTAACTTTATTTAGTTGCTGGCGAGTTCCGATTCTCATGACCTCGGTTTTGTTCTCGATCAACTTCAACTTGTCGACCAGTATCCGTGCCCTTACACCTCTGATGCATTGTTCCACTGCATGTGATGCCTCTGCTTCACTAAGGGAGCCATCTGGCCTAAATGATAGGTAGAGCTGTGTATCATCTGCGTATGCGTGCGCACTGGCAGGAGCGTAGCCAGATTTTTTTTTCCGTTTAAGCCCGAGATATTTTATTTGCAGGGTGTAAAATAGGAGCGCCGAAGGCACTGGCCTCTGGGAGGGGGAGGGGTCTGGGGGCATGCTCCCCCAGGAAATTTTGAAATCTAGAGGCTCGGAAATGCTATTTTGAGCATTCTCCACGATATATTTCGTGCAAAAAATCGATCTTGATTCGGTGAAAAATGACAGGTATTTTTAGTGCTTATGCAATATGTCCGAGGTTTTGTTAAAGGGACACTGTCACGAGGGCGCATGCGCGAGTTTTTCGAATCGAAACTTGAAAAGTCCAGCCTGAATTTTTCAAGTTGAACCGTCAATTTCAAAATGGCGTCGACTAGTGGCGGCGGTGGAAGGAAAAGAACCAATTCGGGACGGAAGAGGAAGTTCGAGGATCAAGCAGAATATAAGATAGCGTGGTCTAGAAACCACAAACGAATATATTTGGAAAATCGAATATTTAGGTCGTGGCTTCAGGCTAAATTCGATGCGGGTATGAAGCTTCGACTGACAGCGACTTCGTCGCCCATTTGTTGTCGTTGGAATATCGTCGAAGGTATGCTATGTTTTCATGACTTTGGCTTCAGTTTGCCCTCCTCAGGACGAGTGGCTTCTTGACGGAACCAAAAAAATGATGAGCCTACGAAAACCGGCGCATGTCAACTCGTGACAGTGTCCCTTTAACTTGATATATATCGTGGCCTTAGTACACTAAACAACGTTTTACAAAAGCTCGAGTTGTGCAGAAAGGAATATCGGCGCAAGGATGAAATCTGGTAAGGAATTGATCATCGATTGCAATATGTGAGGAATTCCTCTGGCGGCGCGCCATCTTGTAATAGTGTAAAAATCGTGCACGCAATGTTCAGTTTTTATGTTGTACGTTTTATTTTACAGGTGGTCATACTAGTTTTACCACTGACGGTCAAAAACCTAATTCTTTGCTTTATACAAAAGCACAGCTGATTCCTTGTCCGACTTTATGAATTATAAAGATAATTAACGGTTATTAATTCACTGGAAAAGTTGAAAATTTACATTGTATGTAAATAACATGTAAATAACATGTAAAGATACTGTAAATGATAATTTACATGCTAATTCCCCTTTTACATGTTATTGTCGAACCTGTAAATAACATGTAAATATTTTGAGTGAAACATGTAAATACAAGAGAAGATCCTGTAAATAACATGTAAATCGAAAAACGGAGCCTGTAAGGAACCCTGTAAATAACATGTAAATCGAAAAGGGGAGCTAACATGTAAATAACATGTAAATCGAAAAAGGGGGGCTATCCTGTAAATAACATGTAAATCGAAGAAGGAACCCTGTAAATAACATGTAAATCGAAAAAGGGGGCCTATCATGTAAATAACATGTAAATCGAAAAAGGGAGCCTGTAAGGAACCCTGTAAATAACATGTAAATCGAAAAAGGGGGGCTATCATGTAAATAACATGTAAATCGAAAAAGGGGGGCTATCATGTAAATAACATGTAAATCGAAAAAGGGGGGCTATCATGTAAATAACATGTAAATCGAAAAAGGAACCCTGTAAATAACATGTAAATCGACAAACGGAGCCTGTAAGGAACCCTGTAAATAACATGTAAATCGAAAAGGGGGGCTAACATGTAAATAACATGTAAATCGAAGAAGGAACCCTGTAAATAACATGTAAATCGACAAACGGAGCCTGTAAGGAACCCTGTAAATAACATGTAAATCGAAAAGGGGGGCTAACATGTAAATAACATGTAAATCGAAAAAGGGGGCTATCCTGTAAATAACATGTAAATCGAAAAAGGGGGGCTATCATGTAAATAACATGTAAATCGAAAAAGGGAGGCTATCCTGTAAATAACATGTAAATCAAAAAGGGGGGCTATCATGTAAATAACATGTAAATCGAAAAAGGGAGCCTGTAAGGAACCTTGTAAATAATATGTAAATTTAAAATGGGAGCTGCAAGGAACCCTGTAAATAACATGTAAATTGAAAAAAGAGGGTTGTCAAGACCATGTAAATAACATATAAAATGAAAAAGGGAATGTCTTCAAAAAAATGTCTTCAACTGAAAAACATTTTTGCAACACCATAAATTTGAGGACCTTACTGTTTAGACAAGTACAGCTGTAAGTCTAGCAATGCAATAGTCCCAATTTGTTTCCATTTAATGCTGGTTCCTTATTATCACATAAAATATTCCCTGCCACAAAAATGAATACAAGACGGAATGTGCAAGACATGTCACTTTAAATGCATACATGTTAATAATAATCTTTATTGAGGATGCCAACTTCACCAATAGTAACTTACAGAGGGATCCTCTAAAAGACTATAAGATGTTAATTTTCTTTAACTTGTTGAAAAAGACCATGAACATCTGTGCCCTGGCCAAATGGAGAGACAAGTCAACATCAATAATAAGTTACATCAATAACTTTTGTCCAATTCGATCAAGCATAGATTCTTGTCACTACTGTTTACTTTGGTTTGGGTGTATGCGCGAGACTACATGTACATTGAAATGGCTTGTTTACAACTTGGAACAACTTACAGGCATATACATGTACTTGCAGTCAGTTTGGCCAGGACTTAGGTCGGTATTTTTCTGCCTGTGACTAAATAATATTAAAGGGACACTGTCACCTATTTTTAGTATCACTTTGAAAAGCCAAAAAACGTATTTGTTTCAATGGAAACCTACACATAATGGTCCAGTTTTGTTAACAAATACTCTACCAGTGCACAGAAACTAGTATTCGTTCTCTTTGGCTGCAGATAGCCAGGATGGAAGTGGATTACAACATATTATAGTTTGTTCTTCCTTGAAGAAATCACTTGATATTATCTTCTTGGTGTTCTAAAAGTAATTTTATGTTTGAACAAAGGTAATTAGTGTATTTTGACCAAAACACAGCAAAATTTGCGTGACAATGTCCCTTTAAGGCAAGTTTTAACAAGAATTTGTCAAAATATATTTTCATTTGTAATGTAAACACAATGGCAGCTGACTATGACATAGTCTTTTGTCATAAAAACTGGTATTTCATGCCTACTGTAACTATATAACTCAAATGCTATTTTTAGTAGAACCTATATGCCACAGTATAGTAACTGATCATTTTTTAGCATTCTTTGTTTCTGTTTTGCATTTTTCCTTTTAAAGAGCTACATGTACACTGTACAGTGTACATTGACTGCAGCTTTGGTATCTTTTCTGCCAGAGCTTGGCCATGGGGATGTTCTTGCTCTTGAAGCCTGTGAAACAAAACAAAAAACAGCTGCAGTGAGCAGAAGTCTGTCTTGTAGTAGTCTGCCTAATACTGTCAACCTTGGGGAATAGCCAACTGACCAATTAATAGAGGAGATCGCTTAAAAGAGGTCAAGTTTACAGTAAATATGCGGAGCGATTTAATTCCGGGCATTTGTTAAGTGGGAACCACTTAATAGAGGGTGACCGCTTAATAAATAGGTCGCTTAATATAGACTGTAACTAAGGCAACTGCCCTTTGCGTCCAGTTTGTTTTTTATCAAAAGAAAAGTGGGCAGCACACAGCAGCTGATCTTGCTTTACTGGACCAGTTTCATCTGACACATGTTAGTACAGACTTCATCTGGGATTTTGAACAAGATTATGTGCAGAACTTATTTTGTACACACCACTTACACTTCAACATTACATACAAGTAATACTGACAAGGATTAGAATTGTCATCTACATGTACAGTAGGTGTTTGAACGTCTCTTGTTCTAACCAATCTGTTGAGACAAGAGCAGGTCCAAGGTTTTTGTCTGTTGCGAGGGCAAAGTTAATGATTTATCAGCCGGGTTAATTTAGCATTTCTCCTTTAATTAATAGGCCAGGTACCTGCAGCCTATGAATATAATTATGCCAAAATGGCATTAAAGATCTGACAAAATGCTGTCACTTGCTGAACTGAAGCTACAATCTGTAATCAGTCTGAATTTGGTCACAAAGATCTGATAACATACTGTCGCCTGCAACTGACCTGTGCATAAGATTTTACATTGTGAAAAGCCTAATGGAAACTACATGTAAAGCTTGTTTTTAATAACAATTTAAAGGCCATAACATCCCAGTTATACATGTTAGTCCTGGGCTTATACAAATTTGTAAGAGTTTATTGGATGATAGGCACAAAGTATTGTGATATGTTACAGTACTGTTCAATTATTTCAGTCAGTTTATGTTCTTTATGTAAAGAATTGTTGTGGAGGAGATGTGTGAAGCTTACATCCAGAAGGGGTTATTACTGGAAGAATTTTGTTGGCCTATAACCGGGTGGGCTTAAAACCAGGATTTTAAGTTTACAATAAACATGAGTATGGAAAATCCAGCGACAAGTAATGGACTTTGGATCAAGGGTTTCTTATTAACACAGTGATCGCAATCCAATTTCTCCAGTGAATATCAATAAAACACAGCCATGAGTTTCTGAGAATGATGAACTGATAAAAAAATCAGTCACCAAGGGATAATGAATAAAATGCAGGTCTCTAAATAAACACCTGGTTCACATTTTTCTGGGTTAACAAGACCAGGGACATTTAACTCAAGAAAATACACAATGTACCAAAAATTTAGGTGCAGTTTATCAGATTTGACCATGAATGTTTGGCAGGGTAAATTAATTATGTCTACATCAAAAGAAAACAACACCAAATTATGTTATTCCATACAGTAGTCAACTAAAACACTGATTTTTAGATCAGACCTAAGGATCCCATTTGAATAATGTTTAGTGCTGCAGCAAAATATTAACACAATCATTGTACATGTAGGTGCCAATGTCAGTTACTTAGGTGCCTAATTGCTAATAGGCTCCTGTTAGAAAACAGCCTTATTGTGTACATGGACATATAACATCAATAATTATTCTCTCACCATAAAAAGCTCTCCTTGAATCTCTTTGAATAATGCCATATTTCTAATGTGAGAAAAGAAATCATAAATTACATGTTATGTATTTCATATTGAGAAAATATGAGGCATACTCCCACATCACTGCTATACATTAAATATATTATCCTCAGAGTCACTATTTAATATTACCAGTGAATAGATGGGTATGGTCGATGTGAATAATATACATGAACTGAACATCGCCAAACCCGCGATATAATAGGGGGCTGGACTATCCAACTCATGCAAATCAGCAAAATCTATTCTTGCCATTTGCATTAGATTCGGCATGGGGCTTTGCCCTTTTATACCGCAGGTTCGCGTTTAAGAAAAAAAATGACTTGTAAATACAGTGTACAAAAGGAGGATTTTACCATCTTCCCGGCATGCACTGCAAGCAAACTACATGTATATTATCAAAAGGCGGTGACCCACAAGCAGCTCATTTTACACAGACGCCGTTGAGGTTGGAGGTCAGTTGGTCATAGCAGTAGAAATGTTAACCTATTTACAGGGATGTAGATAATAGCCGGGAACCGGGTAAATTACCCGGCTGTGAACTTTATTTTTCCAGCTGTAAAAGCCAAGTGCAGCTTTCAAAGGACTACATTTTTCTCTTTTTTACCCATCTGTCAGTTCTATATTCCCACCTGTTAAAAATTGAATCTACATGCCTGATTTATTCTATTCACCTTTACAGAATATTTTCCATTTCGTGTTATGTTTACAGTTTGCTTTAAGGCCGCTTAAATTCCCAGAGGGGCCAAAACCCTTAATCGGCGTCGGATGGTAGATGCTTGAAATCTTTTACAGATTCGTGGAATCAATAAACCTTCTTGCCATTTCAAAACAATGTTGGCTTATATTAGAAGAAATATTCGTATATTTGCTTGCTTTGACTTATTGAATCTAACACTAGTTGTGTTGTTTTTAGTTCAAAATCAATCTTCGCTTTTCTCGCAATTTTCTGAATTTTCTGATACAAGCATTAATAATTCAGTTTTATTTCATCTTACTGTATATTTTCCTGTGATCAACATAAAACTCTAATCAAAGGTCATTCGCCTGAATTTTAACCAAAGCATGCTGGACAGATGGTAATATCCTCCTTTCAGTTTCAAGACAGAACAATTTACAGCTCTTATATAAATTTTGCTTTTGTCTTGGTGCATATTCACACTCTAAAATACTATGAACAACAATACAGATAATATTACAGTGTAAAGACAATTTCTGTGAACCCAAAACTACCTAGCTTGCACTTTATACTGATATTAAAAATTTCAAGTTACACTGTAATGTAAACCTACACCACTGTACATGTACAGGGGTGTAGCTAATAAAAAAACTGAGCAGGCTCATTAACAAACCCAGCTGGTTTTTCTGGCTTGTGCACCTTCAAAATCACCCCAAGTCTTTGTTTTCTAGTAAAATTTCAGCCGGTGATAAGTTCTTTTTCAGCTGGTGGAATTAGCCGGTAACCGGCTCTTGGCTACATCCCTGCACATATACGAAAAACGCCCTCATCTCTCTCTACAGTTACATCTCATTCTGGTTATTTATTACTCAACATGTGTTGCTTTTAACTGCTTAAAATATTTGATTTCACATTGGGAGTTTAAAAAGAATGATGCAATCCATTCACAATTACAGTGTATGAACATTATTTAACTTTAATACTCCATAGTACAATGTACAAGTCGATCAATCCCACTCATCAAGTCCAACGGGGTATTTTTATGTAAGGTTATATATGGTCTTTAAGTGATCAACCAAGTTACAATCTTGGACGTTACAAAATTCAGACTGCAGATTGCAGACTGGCATAAGCACATATTACATGTAGGTATCAAGTGCAGTCTGCTGACTGGGTATAAAATGCAGACTGAGTCCAAAACTGTCACTTCATCCTAAGTTATGACTTAATCTATTAAGCAATCCGCTGCAAAACTGTCCTTCTAACTGTCCTCCTTCTTTAATCTGTAATGTTATGAAAATGAATTGTATGGAGATAGGTACTCAGAGATCGTCAGCACACAACTGCACACCGCTGTAGGCACTAAGAAATAATTATTTTTGGTCTTAAAACTGTATATTATAGTCAGTATTTTATACTCAGTCTGGAGTCCAAAATCAAAAGTCTATAATGACTTTTATTTATTACATACATGTAGCATTTGAGGGCACAAATAAGCAACAAAACCAGTCAAATATGCCATGCCATTGCACTTGTCTCGACTATAGGCAAGAGAAAACATTAATTTTTTTTCAAAAACTTATATTTGGGAATAGATGATTGTTGTATAATAGTAATAATAGGTAAACTATATAAAAAATAACATATACATGTATAACAAACAATTTAATCAGCGGAAAGTTGTGTAAATAATAATGGGGCCGGGCATTTTTACTCATCTTGCAGTTTTTATTTTTTCTCACCTGATTTGTAAAAATACAAAGCCGTATTACACAACTTTTCGCTGAATAACCTCTATTTATACTGACCAGTCACAATACAATCTGCATATTAAACTTAATTTACACTTAATGTTGTTGTTTTAAAGACTGAGTTGACTGTGAGTTTAGCCAAGTACTAAAATCAACTGCTGCTGTGGTCACAAAGTGGTTGACTGTGAATTTAGGAAAGTATTCTCGCCGTTTTATATTTTTCGCTCTCACCGTTTTACATTATTTTTCGCTTGGCACGCTTAAAGAACAAGAAATACACACAATGCTTTTGTTTTGTTGTGGAGGTCAGTTGCAGTTGTTATGTAAATAATGTTTACTGCGGAACTGCAGACCGCAGTAGCAGCTCCATAAAGAGATTGCGGGTTTATTATGTAAATTATGATTTGGTGACTGCCGGACCACAGTAGCAGTCTTGATTTATGTAGTTGAAAATGGGCCAGGTATTCTACCCCTTCATGTATTGTAAAGCTTTGCAGGTATAAACTTACATGTAAGCTTATATAATAACGTGTGTTCATGCATTGACCTGTGTTCTTGTAACTCTCTGTAAAATATACCCTAGTGTACATTTCTCAAAACTGATCTTTTTCGATTCATTTTCTATCAAGTCGTGGCAGTTTAAAGTGAAATATATCCCACCATTTTTGTGAAACTAAACTGATTTGAGTATTAAGCATTTCGAAAATCAATTGAATTTGACAAAAATGATTTGTGTTACATGTAGATTCATGCCAGAAATGCACGCATGCATGCATGGTTGACACAGGGCGTACCTAATCGATCGAAATCGATCATCGAAAATGTAATCGATTAATCGATAATACTCGATAATACTCGATATTTGTCGATTGATTAGTCAATTTAATCGATTGAAATCGATAATCACAATTTTTCTGTCACATCGGTAGAAATCGAAAATCAAACACGCGATCTGATCTTATCATAACACTGCATAACACTTACCTTCAAGCTTACCTTCGAATCCGCTTTGTTGATAAAGATGATGTTACTTTCTCCAGCTTTCTCCAATGGTAGCGACTTTTCTTGTTTTTCTAGGTTTGGTCAGATGCTTTGTTACTGAGTTCTTTCGTCTTTGGATTGAGTTATTATCCTGCTGGTTATTCGCCAAAGTAAATTCAGAAATGCTTTCTGGCCTTGCCATTGTAAATCCGCCTTGCCAAGCTTCAAATGCGATGTAGATAGCTTTGTTTGACCTTATAGTTTGGAGGTTTTTAATGTTTAAATTTGAAACAGGACGAGAATAGGACTCGTGAATGATATATTATAGGAAGCGTTACTTTGCGTTACGGTTGCCTAAGTTTATAGTTTGGAAGATGTTAATGTTGTATTATGAAACAGACCGAGAAGAGGACTCGAGATATCGTAACAACAAGCATGACTTTAATTGTGAAAGCGGAAACGACAGTTTCGTAACAGTTGCGGTGTTTATGTTTTAACCAGTAATAAAAATCCTATAGTCAATCTTAAATAAAGTGTAAAGGGAATGTTTATCAGTTCAGTTTGGACTGCTGTGTATTAGTTCGAGTGAGTTGTGACTCATTCTAGCGTAAAGCTGCGAACTTTATGAAAGAGAATCTTCGTCCATTTACTTTTCGATATTTGTCGAACAAATCGATAAAATCGATAGCTAATTACAGAAATCGATCAAAATCGATAGTCACAAAGACGCGAGTGATCGATTTCTATCGATTTCCGATATTAATCGATTAATTAGTATCGATTACGATCGATTTCAATCGAGTATCGAAAGTATCGATTAGGTACGCCCTGGTTGACAGTACAAATGAAATCGAAACGCTACCCAGCGGTAAAAACATACCTGCAAAGATGCGTGGGTTCGTCTTCATTCTTTTAGGGCATTTTGTATCGAGATTTCCACTGAATAAAGCCGTTTTAAGGCCAGAAGCCAGTAGTCAAACTCGACCGCCATTCGACCGTTGAAAATATCCCGCCTTCGCCGCCTTCGGGTCAGTGGCCTTCATTATTCAGCGGTGGATGCGTCATGTATAGGGACATAGATTGTACCCTTTCATACGCCCTGAGTTGCATGGATTAAATTACCGGAAAGATTTTGGAGAATTAACTCGAGCCGTCAGAGGAAACTTAAAACAGTTCGAGTTAATAAAATTTCAAGTTATTGGGGGTAACGAATAATTGTAATAGAGTGAAGCAGGGGAAAAACTGCCTTTAGTTCTAGCTATCGAGAAGTTCGATACTGTGACTCTCTAGCCCTCGAGGGGAGGCGCAAAGCGCCGATGCTCGCACGCGTGTTTCAGCTTTTCGTGCTCCTCCCTCGAACTTTAGATAATGTTAGTGAGAGAAACCGACTGTCTGTTACTCGGTCGCTCGATCGGTCAATTGGATGTAAACTTTTATGGTTAATTCCGCTGACCAGTGGGTATGTACCGCTCCTGGTATGTACTAATTTTTCGCGTTTGGACCGCATTTTGGAATCCTCTGAAAGCACAAGCTGTAGAAAACGAAAACCGATCTGCAGAATTCAGGGGGGTGGGGTGAGAGTGAGCCCTGAGGGAAAATGTTTTAGACTGAAAAACATTTCGGCCTAATAAAGGCCCATGTTCACCCAATCTGCTTTGCGCGCCCGGGCTGATTTTCGCACAGACGGAAAATCGAAATATCGACGTGCCAGCCAATCATAACGCTACATTGAACAATTGAACCGTTTCAAAACAAAAACACAAGCGCGCGATTGGGTGAACATGGGCTTTTAAGACATTACTTTTTAAAGCAAAAAGGGGAAGGGGACAACCACCACTGGAATTCAAACTGATATTTCAAGCCTTTAATAGGAAAACGCTACAGAACGGTAAATGTTATGCTACGTGGCTCAACATTTATTTGTACCCTTCACATTCTCATTGCCACCCACGATCTGCTCCCGTACGGCCTCGTGGTTCAAGCGGCAGAGCGATCGACGGAAGATCTGATCCGGAGGTCGTGTATGGTGGCCTAGAACTGCCATAAGGATTTTTGCTTTGTAATGGAGATTTTTACTTTAATTTTAAATTAATTTTTTAAATTTTTAATTTAATTTCATAAAATTTATTTTTTTATTATAAAAAAAAATATATTCTTTTTGAAATAAATCACAATGAAAAAAAAAAAGAATTTTTTTTTTTTTTTTGGGGGGGGGGGGGGGGGGGGAATTGTGGACCCCTGTGAAAAAAAAAAAATTGTGGACCGCTGTGAAAAAAAAAATTGTGGACCGCTGTGAAAAAAAAAAATTGTGGACCGCTGTGAAAAAAAAAATTGTGGACCGCTGTGAAAAAAAAAATTGTGGACCGCTGTGAAAAAAAAATTGTGGACCGCTGTGAAAAAAAAAAATTGTGGACCGCTGTGAAAAAAAAAAATTGTGGACCGCTGTGAAAAAAAAATATGGACCGCTGTGAAAAAAAAATGGTGACCGCTGTGAAAAAAAATTGTGGACCCCTGTGAAAAAAAAATTGCGGACCGCTGTGGCCTAAAACTGCCATAGACCAAGATGCATTGCGCCACCTAACATCATGCTCGTTCTAATATGGCAGCTACTAGGATCCGCAACGATGCATGGAAAGAAAACATCGAGCTAAAAGAAACGCTAATTGAGTACGTTAAACAAGGTCTCCGACGTGAGGAAGTTGTTGACTTCATGGAACGAGATTTTGATGATTATGCATGGAGTATTAGAACCTTGGACAGACGCCTTCGCTCTTTTGAAATGGGAAAGTACTGTTCTATTAATATCCCATAAGTTTATCATGACCATCAAGGGAATGTACCCAGTAGGTTCCCTTTGACATGAAGTGACCCTTCCGTTTCTTTTGTTTGAATTGTGGGGTCCTTTCTTCTAGGGTCTACATTATACATAACTGCGTGCACCAAATCACGCGGCACACACAAATCATGGACTTCTCGTAGTTTCTTCTGCATAGCACGATAGCCCAGGGACAGTACTAAACCACGAAACACCGAAACAGCGAAACACCGAAACGAAACAACGAAACAGCGAAACAGCTATTTTTTCCTTCCGGTTTTTCTGAAACAGTGTTTTTTCAAGTGATTGAAATTCTTTGAAGTATACTAGAAATACGTGTCTCGCAGAACCTCGCGAAGCTTGTGGGAGGATGCACTGCAAAATTTTAGCGATGTGGGAGAGATGGAATTTCTGATTTGACTGGAGGAGAGGTTGGGTTGCATGCCGGTAATGGCCCTGAAATTTAAAGTTGAGACATTCTTGTCGCCAGTCGCTTCGATTTAACTTGTACTTAGTGCCCTGTATTCTTAAATTATAATAAATGGGAACTGGTACTGGTCAGTTTTGGGTTGTGAGCTGTGGGTCACTGTAACTGCTATGGGACTGGGTATCAAAAGATCCTAGGGCCCTTATTTCCACAACCCCCCCCCCCCCACAACCTTTGTTCATTAATGTTTGCCCGAAAGAAAATTGGTCTGAAAGTGGATGTATAGTATTGTTGTGGACATGGGTCCAGGACAATATGCAGTGGTGTTCTGTTTATTTTGATTGGGTGAAAGTTTGTTTATCAGGAATACAGGTAACTCCTGCTGTCTTGATTAAATTTCCTTTTCGAAGCTTGTGAGTGCTATCTCCCAAAATTAACCAGTTCCCTTTACATACTGCTGTAGCTGTTGTTCTATATACTGTGTATCAAATAATTGCTAATCCAATTCACTATTTGCTTGAATGGTTGAGATTGCAGGAGTTAAAACTATATTTTGGATACAGGTCATGAGAATAATTACGAAATTAATTACAAAAGTTAAACATGAATATTCAAGATGAAGCAACAGATTCTCTGCAAATATCATTAAGCAATGTGTAGAGACCAGGATGGATAATTCGTAGGTTAAGACCAGGACTTAGGCCTTCATGACAAGTTAACCGTTTTAAAAATCTCAAAAATCAAAATTAATTTGTAGATGTACATTCTCCTTACTGGTGTCAATACAGTTCACATAGTCACATAACTACAGTGAATTTGTATTCAATTTCCACAGACAACTCATGTTAAAGGTGATCAGGTTCTCAATTTGTATAATCTATGTACTTGTTCGTACACTGATATTGTGAGGAGATTTGAGATACTAATCACCATTCCAATAATAAATGTGAAGCAGTGATGTTGATGTGTCATGTGTTTATCTATACAGTTGCTTCACATTAGCTGGTCACGATTGCTAACAGAAAATTGTTTTTTCCTTACAAAATGAAAATTGTAGACAGAAATTCTCCTTACTAAACCATTTGAATATTATTTCTTATTGACGTATTTTGTAAGGAATGCCGTAAACTCAAGATAGCGTATATGTTGTAGTTAATTTTTTATTTCAGGTAATTTTTGTTTTTCCTTTGTTTCAAATTCATTAGCATATATTACCATACCCAAAAACAATGGAAAAATTAAAATTACCTGAGATAAAAAGTTAACTACAACATATACAAAGTATATTTCGCTCACTGCTCATTCACAAATAATGCTACATTATGCGAATGTTGTATATTTGTGAAATAATTTCCAACTGTGTTATCTGTAGTTTTGATCATATTTGAAAGAGAAATTACATGTTGACACCATGGATACATTTTGTAGAACTATATATCTGTGCTGGAAAGAGTTTTGGCTTCCATCAGATCAGACCAGTTTTCTTGCACCTTTCCATGTCATTTAATCTTATATCAAAGTTCCGTAGTGACCTTAGCGGGGTAGGAGTAATCTGCGGAACTGCAGACCGCGGAACCTGCGGAACCTAGATTTTTTTTTAATAAAATGATAGTACAAATCATAAAATGGTCTACAAGTGGTTGATTTCTCAATAAACAGTCAGAAGAAAAAGAGATAAAGAAACGAAATGGGAAAAAAGGGTCGGGAACCGGACAAAATAAATTAAGTCACGCGTCACGCAATTGTACGCGTAGTTTTGTTGTGAATATCGAATCAGGATTTCAGTTTTCGATTGACAGTTCTACTTCACGTCAAAATGGCCGAATGGCGCCATGCGTTGAATTGTGAGTCTGATAACGAAAGTTTTCGTGAAAAATAAATTCTGGGCGATTTATATGATAGCAGATAAGTTACTAGGCATCTGATTGTATTCAACCCAGTTGCGTTCTCAATTTTCCATATATATTTCCGGCAAACTTGCAGTTAAAATTATAAGAAGTTAATGCATCAGTCAATTGAAACCCTGGCCCCCTGCCCCCCTGGCCCCCGACCCCCGGGACTTAGCGGGGGATTTAACACTCACCAAGTGTTAAAATCGGCCTAATACCCGGCCTCCGGGGCCAAGACCTCTGTTAAAAGCCCCGCATAGGTGGGGCATACGAACCAAATAAAGAAACAAATCAAATCGGGATCGTTGTTATAGTCGATAATATCGTCAAAACTTCATCTGTCTTCGGTTCTATCATTAAAAACTATTCATTCAATAAGCCGCGCTTTAAATTTGCGGCGCAAGCCGGCTTTCAACATACTGATTTCACTCAAAAATGATAAAGGAAACGTAGTTCCTCTCTCCCCTCTGACGCCATCCTGGAAGAGTCTTGCTGTCGTCCCCACTTTAGATAATCGCGTGCTCTAAAATTACCGCTCATTCCCTGATTGACTGACGTTTAGTTAAATTCACCGCTTACTGGGGTGCGTTAAATCCCGGCTTTGGACGCGTTAAATTCCCGTTATGTCCCGGGGGTGGGGGGCCGGGGTTTTCATTGACTAATGGCGCCACGCTTAGTCCGTTGACTCTATTTCACCTTAATCTGAAATTTTCAGACTAACATCTGGGCAAATACTTGTTATAGTTTTGCACAAGAAGGACAAAACATGTTAATTTGCACTTCGTGGCCCAAGGTGGCATGCACGTTAGGCAGGCATTCTCAATAAGTTGAAATTTGGACATCTGCAAGGTTGATATGAGGAACAAGTCTGTTATATTTAACTTTATCGGGTTCAAATTATCTTTTATCTTTTATCAGTGAAAATTACACATGTGAACCGCCAAGCCACAGATGCACGATTTCTGTCTCAGTGTAGGCAAACGCGAACGATGTAAGCAGGTGTTAAATCTGTTTGAAACTTAACTGCAGGCTTGCTTTAAAATCTGATGACAAAAGTACAATTTCAAAAGCCCCGAAGTTTTAAAGAAAGAGATTTCCTTGCAAGACATAAAAACAACAACAACAAAAAAACAAATGTCACGACGCTGACATCACCTTGAGAGTGGCAGGTACGATTTTTCGCTTCTCGATCCGATCTCATTTTGATCTAAGTCTTGTCGCTGAAATAGATCGTGACGACTACCTCAAAACACGTAAAACGTTTTGTTGGCAATTATGGCTGTTTAGGACGGAAATAATTTGTTTTCCGTCTATTTTTCCCTAAGGTTATGGCCGCTGGTTGCGTTTCCATTGAGTTATAACTTCTGTTGTTTGCATTTGTTTAAATTAAGAGTGCGTTCTTTTGGGATGATCCAGATCAGGATCAGTGATCTGAGATCAATTGGATCATGGCACCGTGATCTAAGGATTCGGCAAATCAACTCTGAGCAAGGACTCACAGGTGCACAGTGATCCAAGTGATCTCGGATCGCTGATACTGATCCGGATCAACCCAAAGGAACTCACCCTAATGATTTCAAACTGAGTTGGGTTTTTAATTGATTTCTAACTGTTCTGGGTACAAATTTAAATTGTAAGTGATTTGAAACTGTTTGGGGTATTTAAAGTTACTTTATTGTCAAAAATAGGCATTTTAAAGAGATTCGTACGTAAGAGATTAACACGTTAATAAATAAAAGTTGTGTTTACGGTTACCGTACAAGCCCATGAAATTAATAAAGCAGTATTATCACAGCAAGCACAGTTTAACAACAACGGGCCACAAAATGAAACAGAACATTCATTTGGGCAGCATGTTTAACCTTCGCAGATTTTTCACAGATAGCATGACGAGCGTTAGGAAAGGTAGGAGATACAAGTATGATATAAAATATAATTTATGCTTTTATAAAGGCTAAAAAAATGAGTTGGCGTTTCCTTGCCCCTTCACTCCATCAAGAAGAAAAGTCGTTAATATATCATTTCCCTGAATTTTTTAACAGCTTATTATAGTTGGGAATTGTCATGATATCATAGTCAAAACTCGATCGGAGGTGAATAAATCAACACTACCTTTGGTAATCCTCAATTTTCCCACCCTATTTACGACATTGAACCCGAAGATCTTTGTACGAGCATTATACTGGGGTGATGTGACATCAAAGGTGAAATCAAAACCGATTTTAAATGTACATACATGAGCAACTTACCGCACTGCTGAATACAAAGTACCGAGAAGTGGTTCAATTTTATCTTTTTACCTTCAATATTATCTTAATCATTTCACTTTCTTTTACCTTAATGAACCCTTAACATAAAAAATTAAACAATAAACGGTATTTCAGTACAATAAACTCACGCCGTTTTAAGCAAATGAAAGATCCTCGCAGTAATGTACTCAACTTAAGCAGTTGAGAAAAGCAAGCTTAAAATGTATATTTCATATGCTTAAAATGTATATCTGCAGTACAAATATTCCATATATTCATCACATAAACTCACGGTGTTTTGTACTGTAACAGTTTGCTAGGAGAACTGTCAATCGAAAACTGAAATCCTGATTCGATATTCACAACAAAACTACGCGTACAATTGCGTGACGCGTGACTTAATTTATTTTGTCCGGTTCCCGACCCTTTTTTCCCATTTCGTTTCTTTATCTCTTTTTCTTCTGACTGTTTATTGAGAAATCAACCACTTGTAGACCATTTTATGATTTGTACTATCATTTTATTAAAAAAAAATCTAGGTTCCGAAGGTTCCGCAGGTTCCGCAGGTTCCGCGGTCTGCAGTTCCGCAGATTAGTCCTACCCACCTTAGCGAGAATTTACAGCATGTACTAAGACAATAGTTTCCAGTGTTTGAGTACTAATTTTTTATATTGAAAAAATATCCTCTTATGATCTGCCTGTCAGTTGTTTAGCTACTTAAAATCTTTTTTTTTTTTTTTTGCAAAAGGTAGATTAAAGAATAATTTATGGAGGGTTGTATACTTGCCTTTAAATGTAGGTTGTTTCAATTGAAGAGCATTAAAGAGCAGATTAAAGTGCGGTGGTTTGAGCTAGATTTCTTAATCGTTCTTCTTCTTTGAGCCTTTCCTGTAATAAGTGTTTGCTTTACCCTACCGTATAAAAGATATTTGTCACGAGTATTTAGCTGATCGTGTAATTCTTGCCGCCTCTCGTTGCGTCTATAAACAGAATCATTTTGTCGAACACTTCAAGTGGGTGTCGCCTCTTCTGATCGGTTTCGTTCAGAATTCTAATGGAGGCATTTGGTCAAGGCGTTTGAACCAACTCAAACGATGTGCCTAGGCTGTTCGAAGTCTTTGTAATCAATGCTGTCGTTGTTTCTTTGTTGCTCGATCGCGCTGAATTTACGTGAATTTCAAGTCGCCGTTCTCGCTCCAGAGGGGTTTTGGTGGTTAATCTTCTCGGGAAAGGATTTCTAGCCACTTGTTGAATCCAGCGTTGTTGTGTTTGCTGTTCTTTCTCATTTGCATCAGAAATTGGTCGTGTTTAACCGAGAGTAAACACTTTTTCACAGACAGCCCGGCTGCCATTCGCGGCCATGAATAAACATGAGAGCGCGCCATTGTCAGCGGTCGCGATTTTTGTTGCCAGGCAACTGTACGACATCTTCAGTATATATATATAAATATATAAATATAAATACGTGTATCGCAGAACCTCGCGAAGCTCGGGGGAGGATGCACTGCAAAATTTTAGCGATGTGGGGGAGATGGAATTTCTGATTTGACTGGAGAGGTTGGGTTGCATGCCGGAAATGGCCCTGAAATTTAAAGTTGAGACATTCTCGTTCACAGTCGCTTCGATTTAACTTGTAGTTAGTGCCCTGTCTTCTTAAATTATAATAAATGGGAACTGGTACTGGTCAGTTTTGGGTTTTGAGCTGTGGGTCACTGTAACTGCTATGGGACTGAGTATCAAAAGATCCTAGGGCCCTTCTTTCCAACCCCCCCCCCCCCCCCCCCCCCCCCCCACCCCCCCACCTTTGTTCATTAATTTTTGTTTGAAAGAAAATTGGTCTGAAAGTGGATGTACAGTATTGTTGTGGACATGGGTTGAGGACAATATGCAGTGGTGTTCTGTTTATTTTGATTGGGTGAGAGTTTGTTTATCAGGAATACAGGTAACTCCTGCTGTCTTGATTTAATTTCCTTTTTGAAGCTTGTGAGTGCTATCTCCCAAAATTAACCTGTTCCCTTTACATACTGCTGTAGCTGTTGTTCTATGTGCTGTGTATCAAATAATTGCTAATCCAATTCACTATTTGCTTGAATGGTTGAGATTGCAGGAGTTAAAACTATATTGTGGATACAGCTCATGAGAATTACAAAATTGATTACAAAAGTTAAACATGAATATTCAAGATGAAGCAACAGATTCTCTGCAAATATCATTCGCAATGTATAGAGACCAGGATGGAGAATTCGTAGGTTAAGACCAGGACTTAGGCCTTCATGACAAGTTAACCGTTTTAAAAATCTCAAAATCAAAATTAATTTGTAGATGTACATTCTCCTTACTGGTGTCAATACAATTCACATAGTCATAACTACAGTGAATTTGTATTCAATTTCCACAGACAACTCATGTTAAAGGTGATCAGGTTCTCAATTTGCATAATCTATGTACTTGTTCGTACACTGATATTGTGAGGAGATTTGAGATACTGATCACCATTCCAATAATAAATGTGAAGCAGTAATGTTGATGTGTCATGTGTTTATCTATACAGATGCTACACATTACTGTAGCTGGTCAAGATTGCCAACAGAAAATTGTTTTTTCCTTACAAAATCAAAATTGTAAACAGAAATTCTCCTTACTAAACCATTTGAATATTATTTCTTATTGACGTATTTTGCAAGGAATGCTGTAAACTCAAGATAGCGTATACAAAGTATATTTCGCTCACTGCTCATTCACAAATAATGCCACATTATGCAAATGTTGTATATTTGTGAAATAATTTCCACCTGTGTGATCTGTAGTTTTGATCATACTTGAAAGAGAAATTACATGTTGACACCATCGATACATTTTGTAGAACTATATATCTGTGCTGGAAAGAGTTTTGGCTTCCATCAGATCAGACCAGTTTTCTTGCACCTTTCCATGTCATTTAATCTTATATCAAAGTTCCGTAGTGACCTTTTTAGCGAGAATATCAATAATGATCAATTTACAGCATGTACTAAGACAATAGTTTCCAGTGTTTGAGTACTAATTTTTTTATATTGAAAAAACATCCTCTTATGATCTGCCTGTCAGTTGTTTAGCTACTTAAAATCTTTTTTTTTTTTTGCAAAAGGTAGATTAAAGAATAATTTATGGAGGGTTGTATTCTTAAGCTTAAGCTTACTTGCCTTTAAGGACGTTCGCGCGAAAATCTTCTAACATTGATTTTTTTATAAAACTTTTGCTACAGTTAGGTTATGAGTTACTCGTGTCAAAAATACAAAAAAATGACGGGGTCACCGACTTCGTTTCTGAGATAAGATGTCTGAAAGACGATCCTAATTTTGAAAAATTGGTCTTCCATACGGGATGTGAAACCAATGTCTGTCAGTCTAAAAATATCGCAAATTAATCTCTAAAATGCAACTTTTTTTCCCAACTTTTATGCGAGTAGGTCTGTTCAGCAAATTGATTCAACTGGTGACGTTCCTTTAAGTAAATTTCATCTGCAAACTCTAACAGCCGCAAGTTGGCAGGATTTGATGGCGCGCGGGTAGAAAAATGGAAACAATTTAAACTTCCAACATTGATTTTTTGTTCATTTTTTCACAATCTGTCGAGAATTGACAAAGAAAATTATCTATGAAAAAAAAAAACTGGGGGTCACCGACCATCCAAAATCTAAGCCAAGTAACACAACGGCTATCAGCCCTTTATGTGCTTAGATTTCTTCTCTTGCGCGCGCGCTCGTGCATGACGTAGCATGGCGTTGCGACATAAATTGCGTGCGCAGTAAGGACGCGCATAAGCGAACGTCCTTAAATGTATATCTTGTTTCAATTGAAGAGCATTAAAAAGCGGATTAAAATGCGGTGGTTTGAGCGAGATTTCTTAATCGTTCTTCTTCTTTGAGCCTTTCCTGTAATAAGTGTTTGTTTTACCCTACCGTATAAAAGATATTCGTCACGAGTATTTAGCTGATCGTGTAATTCTTGCCGCCTATCGTTGCGTCTATAAACACAGGATAAACAGAATCATTTTGTCCAACACTTCCAGTGGGTGTCGCCTCTTCTGATCGGTTTCGTTCAGAATTCTAATGGAGGCATTTGGTCAAGACGTTTGAACAAACTCAAACGGTGTGCCTAGGCTGTTCGAAGTCTTTGTAATCGATGCTGTCGTAATGTTTCTTCGTTGCTTGATCGCGCTGAAAATCAAGTCGCCGTTCTCGCTCCAGCGGAGTTTCGGTGGTTAATCTTCTCGGGAAAGGATTTCCAGCCACTTGTTGAATCCAGCGTTGTTGTGTTTGCTGTTCTTTCTCATTTGCATCAGAAATTGGTCGTGTTTCACCGAGAGTAAACACTTTTTCACAGAAAGCCCGGCCGCCATTCGCCGCCACCATGAATAAACATGAGAGCGCGCCATTGTCAGCGGTCGCGATTTTTGTTGCCAGGCAACTGCCGGACATCTTCAGTATATATATATATATATATATATATATATATATATATATATATATATATATATATATATATATATATTTTTCGCTCGATTTGGCGCGGCTCAGCTCCCGAGACCCGAGCTCCCGAGCGGCCTTCGGCCGTCAAATTTATTAACCTCGCTACGCTCGGGCCTTCGGCCCTCGCTTCGCGAAGAATAAATATATAAATATATTTTTCGCTCGATTTGGCGCGGCTCAGCTCCCGAGACCCGAGCACCCGAGCGGCCTTCGGCCGTCAAATTTATTAACCTCGCTTCGCGAGGAATAAATTATTCGTATTTAATTTTCGCAACCGAGTGCTTCAGACTTTTGGAAGCGAGTTTTCACATTTCGCCAGCGAGTTTATTATTCCCGCTAGGGGCGTGCGGAAAACTCAGACCCGGAAAACTCAGACCTCAGACCCGGCATAAAACTCAGACCCAGCGGAAAACTCAGACCCCTCGAAATTACAAAATAAATAAACTTCACTCATGATCAATTTTAGTCACCTCGCGTAAAATGTTTTGTTGTCACGCAATCACTCCTGCGAGATGTTTATCTTGCCCGGTTCATCGCTGTCGATCAAACAGGGAAAAACTTTTAACACGGTTTAAAATAGCAGTCGACACTTCGATCACTTTTCACTGAAAAAAATGGAAAAAAAAGTCGCGAAAATGTTAGTCAAATTAAGTCAGTTTTGTATACATTCATAGTTATTTATAGGTGCTAGACAAAAGCGCTCAGATTTGCATATTTTACGCTTGAGCAAACACCTGAAGAGAGCGCCGCATTCAGGAATCGCAACAAAACACATTAATTTAGATGAAGATTCTGAGGCGGATATTATTTTAGCAGTTCAAAGCATGCGATGTGTCCAACAGTCAGTTTTTTAATATTATTTCAAGGTTTTTAGTAAGAAAGTAAAATTTTATTCCAGGGAGAATTTGGTCACGTGCTAGGCAACGATGGCAGTACTTACAAGTATGCGACACATGTACATGTAAAAATCAAGAAAACAAAAATTACCGTTTCGATTCTTATCGGAGTTTAGTAATGTCCTCAAGAAAAAGGAAAAATGCTAAATATCTCTTGTCGGCTGCTATTTTAAACCGTGTTTATAGTTTTTCCCTGTTTGATCGACAGCGATGAACCGGGCAAGATAAACATCTCGCAGTATTCTATATAAGCGATCTCCTGGAGTGATAGCGTGACAACAAAACATTTTACGCGAGGTGACTAAAATTGATCATGAGTGAAGTTTATTTATTTTGTAATTTCGAGGGGTCTGAGTCTTCCGCCGGGTCTAAGTTTTAAAATTTCGAGGGGTCTGAGTTTTCCGCTGGGTCTGAGTTTTTCGCCGGGTCTGAGGTCTGAGTTTTCCGGGTCTGAGTTTTCCGCACGCCCCTAGCGGGAATAATAAACTCGCTGGCGAAATGTGAAAACTCGCTTCCAAAAGTCTGAAGCACTCGGTTGCGAAAATTAAATACGAATAATTTATATACTTCAAAGAATTTCAATCACTTGAAAAAACACTGTTTCAGAAAAACCGGAAGGAAAAAATAGCTGTTTCGCTGTTTCGGTGTTTCGTTTCGGTGTTTCGCTGTTTCGGTGTTTCGTGGTTTAGTACTGTCCCTGGGCTATCGTGCTATGCAGAAGAAACTACGAGAAGTCCATGATTTGTGTGTGCCGCGTGATTTGGTGCACGCAGTTATGTATAATGTAGACCCTAGAAGAAAGGACCCCACAATTCAAACAAAAGAAACGGAAGGGTCACTTCATGTCAAAGGGAACCTACTGGGTACATTCCCTTGATGGTCATGATAAATTTATGGGATATAATAGAACAGTATTTTCCCATTTCAAAAGAGCGAAGGCGTCTGTCCAAGGTTCTAATACTCCATGCATAATCATCAAAATCTCGTTCCATGAAGTCAACAACTTCTTCACGTCGGAGACCTTGTTTAACGTACTCAATTAGCGTTTCTTTTAGCTCGATGTTTTCTTTCCATGCATCGTTGCGGATCCTAGTAGCTGCCATATTAGACCGAGCATGATGTTAGGTGGCGCAATGCATCTTGGTCTATGGCAGTTTTAGGCCACAGCGGTCCGCAATTTTTTTTCACAGCGGTCACCATTTTTTTTTTTCACAGCGGTCCATATTTTTTTTTCACAGCGGTCCACAATTTTTTTTTTCACAGCGGTCCACAATTTTTTTTTTTCACAGCGGTCCACAATTTTTTTTTCACAGCGGTCCACAATTTTTTTTTCACAGCGGTCCACAATTTTTTTTTTTTTTTCACAGGGGTCCACAATTCCCCCCCAAAAAAAAAAAAAATTCTTTTTTTTTTTTTCATTTTGATTTATTTCAAAAAGAATATTTTTTTTTATAATAAAAAAATAAATTTTATGAAATTAAATTAAAAATTTAAAAAATTAATTAAAAATTAAAGTAAAAATCTCCATTACAAAGCAAAAATCCTTATGGCAGTTCTAGGCCACCATACACTAGGCTCTTCGGTTTCTCTCCTTCGGCAAGAGCTCATTTCTTTTTCCACCGTAAGATCTCGTTGCCGAAGACCTCTCTATCACTTACTGTGCGAATCCAAAAACGGTGAACACTTTGATTTTATTTTGACATTTCCCATCGTGCAGCAACCAATCAGAAGCGACTCGAAACCGCAAGAAACCCAAACAAACGGTTAGTCACGAAACCGCAAAGCTCAGAGTAAAAGTATAAATACTCATTTATGTTTTGTACTGAACCAAACAAACTGTTATCAGTACTCACTTTTGAGCATAGTAGCTGATAGATGGTCTCAATATTTGAAGCAGCAAACTTCTGTTCTCTTTTGCAGTTATACCAAATATCATCGAATATATTCTCGCCTTCAAATTTTGGAAGGCCGTATTGCAATTAGCCACACGCGGCAAAGTAGGTAGCTGCTGATCAGCGAGAGATCAAAGCAAATGAAACGTTGTGTAGTAGCTGTAAAACTTATAAATAATACTGTGCTGGGAATCAAAGTTGACAAGTTTACGGCCCGGGGGAGGGTGGAGGGGGATTACTCTCTTTGATGGGCTATACGGGGATGCTCCGCCCGAAAGGGGTACCGTTTTGAGGCTGGAGGTATTTGAAAAGGTCGGGATTTCACGAGTTGAAGTATGTGAAAGGGTAGGGATTTCACGAAGAATAGGAAATGGTAGCGAAAACACGAGTTGAAGCATAAAAAAGGTAGGGAAAACTGCAATTTAAGTATTATAAAAAGGGCCTTTCAAAATATATCAAACAGACGCACGCAAAGGCTATATGAAAGGGGTACCATTTTCGACGAAATGTATATGAAAGGGGTACCATTTTCAATGAAAGGTATATGAAAGGGGTACCTTTTCTGTCAAAAACGGTATATGAAAGGGTAAGGGTTTGGACCTCGGGGCGGAGCATCCCCGTACAAAACTTTGTTTTTGCAAGAAAACAGAGAAGCGTAGTTTCGTGACTAATCGTTTGTTTGGGTTTCTTGCGGTTTCGAGTCGCTTCTGATTGGTTGCTGCACAATGGGAAATGTCAAAATCAAATCAAAGTGTTCACGGTTTTTGGATTCGCACAGTAAGTCGTTGGAGTAGGCGTTGTAAATTTTGTTTGTGGCATCTCTGTTCAGTATTCCGAGCTGGGTATAGGTATGAGGTATTGACCCAGGAACCGGTCATGGTGCGCAAGCAGCCTGTCATTAAACTCTTGGATGAGACGATCGACAAGGGGCAAGAAGAGGGCTCTGTACCAATACTGCTGTGGCGTGGCTGCGGGAACATTGGGTCGGTTACGCTGGATGGTAGACACTCTTGGCATGCTGGGCTCGATATCACAACCTGCTACCAACTCCTTTGCATGCTCAAACAGTTCGTTCCACACCATTTCCGTGGTCGTTTCTTTTATTCCTTAATATGCCAATCACTACCCTTGAGTCCTTGGCTATTTTAATCAAAGTTTTAGACCACCGTCTTTGCTTTCAACATTCGGGCATTTTTCATACATTTTTCATACATGTTTCGAAGGTCATGATTTTAGTTTTCAAAGAAACAGGAGCAGAAATTGCGACCTTTCGGCTACTAAACAAAAACAAATCACAGAAATTTCTGTTAAGCCCGGGCTTAATGGCCAGGTAAAGGCTGGCTACGCGCCTGACTGTGGGCAAGTAAGACTTGATAACTTCAAAGAGTTAAGAGCATAGTCCGTGATGCCGAACAAGGTTTCCAGACGGTGCAGTAATAGACCATGATCAACAGTGTCAAATGCCGCGCTCAAGTCGAGCAATGCTAGCAAAGACACGTGAACAGAATATCATTAACAACTCTCAACTCTTCCTGTACGCCGACTGTAGCAGAGGGAACAGTTCATTACAGGGAAGTAATCATTAAAGTGTTCAGCTATTTCAATTGGGTTAAAAATCGTTTTATCTGGTAACTCTGATCGCGATTTAGTTTTGTTAATAATTTCATTTATCAGTTTATCCACGTGTGTCTTAAATTCCCTTTTAACTCACTTAGTTTTTCATGGTAGTACATTTTTTTTGCCGTCCTTTTAATTCTGTTAAATTTGTTTCGAAATCTTTTTTCGTTGTTTTCACTTATTTCATTCAGTTGGGTCGTTCAAGTATTTTTTATATAGCTTATTTTTAATTCTTTTAGACGTAAGTATGGCTTTTGTAATCCAAGGCGTTTGTTTGGCTTTATAGTAGCTATTCTTGGTTTTCACATGACGCCATAAAAATTAAAAAATCTAAAGTATATATCCTACAAAGCTGTTTCTAACATGGCATGTGGATACCAGTGTTATAATCTTTCACAAAATGTTTCAGGTTTTAACGATGTTTTGCTTCCGATTTACAAAGGTTTTAAATGTGTCACGCAATTCGTCACGCTATATCAGATAAGCCGTGAAAATATACAAAATCGAATCAGCTGAAAGTTATTGTTTGCATTATAAGTTCTTTTAAGCCGAGTTAATGGAGCTTATAGCAATTGCAATTTGTTTTTGATTTGATTTTTGGTGTAATTAGGCCTGTGAATTTTTTGCCGCCATGTTTGTGCCCCTAAGTGGGACACAAAGATGGCCGCTCCATACATTTCTTACTAAAAATATCTAATACTCGTTCGCCTATAACTCTTAAACGGAATGATTTTGCGCTTCAAAATTTGACCAAGATATGTAGTTTTAAACTCTCTATAATTCCATACAGATTTTGGAATCGAAATATATTGTTTAATGCTTCTGAATTTTGATATGACGTAAGTGAAACCCAAGAATTGGTGTGGTTAACTAGTAGAATGCTTTTATCGAATACCTTAAACAGTGTGTTATAAAATCTAGTATATGCGTGTTGCCTATTCTCTGCTCTATATATGTCTTCCCATTTTTCACATTCTAGTTTATGGTTTAGCAGATCGAGGGTTTCGTTTGTGACCTTTCTATGTTTTGTCTTTTTCTTTGGAGTATTTTGCATCAATGAAGTTGTTATTTGAAATATGGGCAGGTGGTTAGAGAGATCAGTAAATAGTAAACCACTACTGAAATTATCTTCTAGACTGTTAACGAAATTGTTATCAATTAGTGTTGCACTCCTACTTGTTATTTTATTTTTAAGAGGACGAAAACGTGCATTTTGGCTTTCAGTTTGGGCTCTATCATGTCGTTGTCGCGTTAAATGTTCTACGTAGTATCAGCCTTGCTCTATACTTTGATTGTTCGAAAATGAACTATTGCCCATGCGCGGTTGAGCTCGAACGGCCTGGGCGCTAGTCCGCGCAAGTCACCAATAGAAGCCAAAATGGGCTCAGTCGAAGCATGTTGCGCTGAAAAAATAGCAAAATGACGGGGTTTATTTCGCTCCAACTAAATCATATTTCCCACCAAAATGTTCACTAGATCCTAGTCTCTTCAAAACCGACTGTGAATGTTGACATAACACCTATTAAAATGAGTTATACCGCTAAAAGCGATGACCGCGCGGTTGAGCTCCACACAAGCCTTTACATGACATTGGTCACTTAAACGTCAAAATGACGGGACTTTTTTCTTTAAGTTATTAAAATATTTTAACGTTTCCAGATAGAATAATAAACAAATTACTGGAATCCGACTGTGGATTTCCGAAAAGTAATTTATAAATGGGCGAAATTTGGATTTTCCCTTCCAAAAATGGCGTTTTCGCTGTGATTTTAAGGGTCAGATTGGGGGTCTGGGGACGAGTTAAAAATTAGATGCAAATGTCACCCAATTTTTTACCATGAAATGCTTCTAATATTTAAACGTCATTAATAGGAAATAGCATTTTTGAATGAAATTGCCTGTTTGTCACATTTTTCTGGTGAAAATATTAATTTACATGCCAATCAAGATTATCACAAACTATTTTTTTTAGTAAAATCAAAGATGACAGTCACATTTTCTATTTATTGTTTTTTCAGTGTCACATTTAAGAATATCTAATAAGATACTGTTTCATGGTTTCGGGCAATAACAGAAAAGCATCTGTCGCCGTATCTACTATCACTAAGAACGCGCGCTATAATTGGTCAATTTTCCGGTACTTATTTTGCAGTTCAGTCCGGAAAATTTGAGAGTTTCAGCATCGGATTATTGTAGCATCCGTTTACAAAAGTCGTTTTGTAAATTATATTAAATTGAAAGCCAATAAAATTTGCTCTTTCCTTTTTTTTTTTTTTGACGTACGTCAGTCAAATGAACCCGCCCATCTTCTTACTTGAAATGTTTTCCTTTATTTCTCATTTAGAGATATAATTGCTGCGAGCCGCCAAGGCGAGTAGCACACTAATCTTTGGTTTGCCTGTGGTTCCTTGGGTTCCCTGCGCCTTATGTTGTGCGGCAGTCTCGATTTTTGTTTGTTACGATGATTTTGAGCGGCGATTTTGTCCAGCGGTGTCATCATAACTTAGATGCGCCTGGCTCTGAATGCGTCTTTCGCCGTCCAGAGCACGTGCTCGCTTCTATTCTTCGATTTCAAAGTAAGTGTTTCTATTTGCAAATGTATCATGCCAAATTCAAACTTATTTGTTGCTGGAAGCATTCATCAAGGTCACGAACGATTTAGTGACATTTCACGGGGAAGGCAATGTTCTTTTATGAGTTTTTCAGCGTTGACGGTTACGTGCTCAGTGTTTGCCGATTAAACAATGGATCACAACGAGCATTCATGAAGGTCACGAAGAATTTAGTGACATTTCACGGGGAAGGCAATGTTCTTTTATGAGTTTTTCAGACAAACAAAAACTGCAGTCGTACCTGTTATACAAGACAGGGAAAAGTTGTTTTTGTGAACTTTTCTACGGTCTAAATGTACTGTGCAGACGGTCGGGTATTGTGTTTTTTGAGAATTGCTAAAATTGAAAAATAGCCTGGTCGTCAATCTTAATTCTTGTGCTTCCGACCTTTCGGCCTTAGTTAAGTTTCACCTTAGTTAAGCTTTTTTGTCAGTCAGTCGCGCAAGGCAAACTCGCGGGCGCGTATGACGTCGCAAAACATGCGCGTATGACGCCACACGCGCGGCTACACAGCCGTCAGCCCGGTAAACACTTTTTAAAGTTTTAAAAAAGTTGGATCTTTCGCAGTGTTTAGCGGAGCAGTAGAGTCGTTACTTCCTTGCATTTTTTCGCGGTTTGCTACTCAAGACAGGGATACTAATTAAGGGATACTCAGAAGCCGCTTTAGTGGAAAAAGAAGAGCTTTCGGGGATAAAATCTTGCTTCGAGGAACCCTCATACGTTTTTATCATGGGCCATTCCATTTTATATCCGCACCCTCCCTATTTAGGTATTCACTCAACATTCCCTCCCTAAGGAAAAAGAAAAGATCATAGTGCCGACAGAACACCCCCCTTAAATAGAAATAGCAGATTTTTCTGTTACCCCCTTGGGAAATTTTTGAAGATCAAAGGGTGCCGACGCAAGTAACCCCCCCCCCCCCCCCCCCCTTCCCCTCCCCCCAAGATTTCCTAATACCTCAATAGGGGGGGGGGGGGGGGGGTACGGATATTAAATGGAATGGCCCAATGCAGGAGCAATGCGGGGAGATGCCTTGTTTTATTACGGATTTCAGAACCGAAGAAGCGGAGTTTTAATGAATTTCCAAGCGGTCCAGTGACTTAAAGGTAAAATAAATCACATTTTCGATGGGAATTTATGATTGACTTTTTCTTTGTGTTCTCTTAAGTTTTGGAGGCCTGTTTATGAAACGTGCTCAAATTAAGTCGTGTTGTTATCTTGAATTTCATCGAGGACAGCTCTGCAATGATGCGCTATAAATGGAACGTGTTTTACTTTTAAACATAAACTAATGAAGATTTGAATAAAATTTTTCGAAAGAAGATTGTGTTGTCCATTTTTATGTGCTTGGTTATTCATTACATAGATTGAAAAGCGATTTTATGTAAACAAAACAACACTTAGATTTTCTGTCTTCACTCATGACCTACATGCTTCAAGCAACATGTTCCCGAAAAAACATAAAATTCATAATCGTACGCCTTAAAAATCATGGCTATGCACGAGACAGTAGGAATGTTATCTAACTGAAAAATATATATATATATATGCCGAGGCATTTTCAAAACTGCGTATATGAAATTTAACACGCATATTTCTTCAGATGAAGGTCAAGTCAAGAAACCACTGTATTAAAACAATGAAATAGCGAGAGCTTGAATTTTTGATAAAATAGGGCCAAATAAATTGCTCTCTCTTTTAACGTTCCCTAAAATCTCAGTCAACTAAATAATCTATGAATATATGGCTTCAGTCCACAAACGTGCGCTCGCTAAACCGCTGTCAAAAAACATGCTACTCGACTCTTGTGTTCTTTTTGATGCTATCTCACAAAAATGTGCTAACAAAAATTCGAAAAATTTGGTTAACTAACAAACATTTTGCTAACAAAAATGCAAGAAGAATGCATGTTAACCCACATAATTCTAAATAAAAATAGCCCGGTCGTCAATCTTAATTCTTGTGCTTCCGACCTTTCACCTTAGTTAAGTTTCACCTTAGTTAAGCTTGTTCATAGTGGTACGCTGTTAGGCTCTGCCTATCTATATATATTAACTATTTTTGCAGGAAACGTGTGTACTGACGTATAACGGCCGCCGTGGAGCGGCTGGTACTTACGCTGTGGCGCTGACCTTAGAAGATTTCCCAGCAGGAACTACTAACTTCGGTAGCGTCAGTCCATTCAGTTCTGTGGGGCTACAGTTTCTTGTCCTAATAAGTAGCCATTCTGGTTCCTGTAGCAATGTTCCTGTATTTACTGCATCAACCCCTCTGGATGGGGAATGTTCAGAGTTGCAGATTGGCTCAACATACAAAACAGTCATCGAGGTCAAGCTTGCAGATTTTTCAAAACAGTAGGTATTTTAACTAGCATTGATTCATGATTAGAAATAACAATTTATCTGTTTTATTTGTTTTCCTGAAGCAAATCTCTTGGGTAGGAAAAATTACTTGCTATAAAGTATCTCCTTGAATTCACTAGAAAAATTAATACAAAGATGAGAATCAACCATGAGGAACTCTGAATTTTTTTTTCTCTGAGTCCCAGATGGGATTCAAACCCACGACTCTCGGGATACTAGTCGGATGTTCTGACCACTGAGCTACTTGAAACTCTATGGTGAGCAAGGGTTATCTTTTCGTTATGACATACGAACTGCATTACGCAGTTACGTAGCCATGCCATAATACATTAATGGCTTTACTGCATCACGCAGTCACATGATCAGTAATAACTGATAATTAAGCCATGCATCATCCATCCATTGTAACAGTATTTAAAAGAAGTGTTTTAAACCAGTAGATCAACTAGCAACCTTTATGGCATTGCTGATGTTTTTATGGGATCCCAAATGCATGGGTTCCCAAATCTCCCGCCTGAAAACAGTGGGTATTGTAGGGGGGAAATTGTGTATGTATAGGTGTCGTCGTGAGATTAATAAAAAAAAAAAAAATAGGAAATTGTCTCTAAATTATCATTAACACCCCAAGGGTACCTCCAAGGGTACCTCCAAGGGTTCACATGATCTTTGAATTAAAGGAAATGGATGTAAGATTTTTTGTCGCAATTATGACTGTAATTGCACCAGAATTCTCAGGGTTTAACATCAGTCACAACGAGCGTTTATTGGTCTGCTGGAACCGGGGAGGTGGAATTCATAACTTCTAGAATATTAAAGCTGTGTCTGTGAAACTTGGATGGTTTGTCGAACGTCACAAAATCTCTAAGTTAAGGTAGGTCACGTAGACGTGATATCGTCATATCTCAGTGTCCTCGTTTCAAGGAAGTTAAAAGGTCGATGGTTACTGAAGGTCCGGGAGGGTGGGGGGAGGGTACTACTCGGAATTCTTGGTGGGGGTGTGCCGCCCGGTTCTTCAAATCCTGATCCTATTTCAGACCAAAACATGCCATTTTCCACACCCGTTTTCAGATCAAGACTCTAAAATCCATACCTGTTTTTAGACCGCTTAGGTTAGAACGTCAACAAAGTATTTGTTAAAATTCAGCTCGAATGGTATATTTCGGTTATTTCTCTTTCTCTCTCATTCATTTGGAGCTGAAAAGACAAATATGTTTATACGCTCTCGTGGTTCTCTTGAAAACCATACCCTATTTCAGACCATATAATGGTCAAAATCTATACCCGTTTTCAGACCAAAACGGCTAAAATCCATTCCCTTTGGGGCCGCACATACCTATAAAGCTTATAAAGGGGAGTACCCCCCGGGCTGAAGGTCCAAAGCAAAATCCAGGTCTTTGCTGGTCAAAGTCATTGAATGGTAAAACCTTCTACCGACAAATAGCTGGCGCAGCATAAATTTAATGAATAAAAATTTTATTTATTACTTCATCCGCCTCATTCATGTATATGTAATTTAAAAATTTTAGCATTGTGGAAATAGTGACTTCGTCTCCACCCGGAATGCAACTTTCGTCTTTGCGTTATCATGGAGGAGTCTACTACAGAAATGTCACGTGGAATCCCGGCCAGTATCAAGTCGGACAACAGTCGTTCTGCTTCAAGGCAGTGGACTCGTCATTGTAAGATGATTAAGTCGTATGCCTTACATGTATATATATATGCATAAATTGTTATAAATGACCGTTCTCGAAATAATCTTTTCTAAGGAGCTTTTGTTATGCAAGAAAGAGTGCCTTGTGTGGAGCCATGGTGTAGCGTAGTGCTTGGGACTTAAATCCCAGGGTGGGTGGGTGGTTTAAGGTCCGCTTATTTATTTGTCCGTCTCATGTCCTCATTTGCTCCAAAAGAAGACAAAACGGGTTTATTCATGTTTTATCCCACTTCACATATGATTGTCATATATTAAAGGCTCGCCTTCACCCAAAAGACATTGCGGTCTTTTTGTATTTTTGTTTTGAAACTCTCCATTGTTCATACGCGTGATCTGATTGGTTGCACGCATTCAAGCGTGAATTTCGTGTTACACGAAATTCAGCACGGAAAGTGATCACGGCGCGCACAGAATTTTGGGTGAAGGTGGGTCTTTAATATTCATACTATAACAGTCAATCACATTCAGCGAAGCATTTTACCGTCGTTCTTTTCGCCTTTCCTCAGTCGTCTTTAGAATTTCAGACCACCAGTTCAGGCAAAAGCATCTCTGGTCAGCGGTATAACTAAAATTTGACTTCATAATATGGCAACATGGCGTCCGCCTCGAGTTAAATGAAATTGGAAGGCCAGAACTCTTTTTTTTTGTCTTCGTTTTAGACAGAAATCTTGAAAATAACATAACATAACATAACATAACATAACATAACATAACATAACATAACATAACATAACATAACATAACATAACATAACATAACAAACATAACAAACATAACAACAATATATTAGTTTAAATCAACCAGCGTTCTATCACGAACGCTGTTTTCTTATTGGCTACGCTACTCACTATCTATACTGTTGTAGAAAGTGAGTAGAGTGAGTAGCCTAACAGTGTGACCTATTTATATCATTATTCAATAAAAACGCGAGCCTGTCATCAACTATCACATGATGGAAATCTCGAGCTCATAATCTCATTGTTAAATGTATTAAAAGCGATATTAAGGGTTAGTTATAGCATTTTTTTTTACTTCTTTACAGCATGGGAACTGATTGGCGATGTGTAACAATTCTCGTGGGTATTAGTAAGTATATATTTTAATAGACCTTTTTACCGTGGCGTGTTTGTATATCCATTTTAATTCAGATCATGTATGTCACTCTAGAGAATTGGTTCTCACAAATTTTATCATATTCACGTGTATATGGATGCATTGATTTTAGCAAGATAAATAAACAATTACCTAAAAAACATGAAGGTAAAAGTCAATTATTGCTGTACGTATTCGTTTTTACAAAATATTTTCCAACTCGTTTTTATTGCTTTCTAGGTAGCACACCTCAAGTCATTACAGGAAGCCATACACCAAGAAATCCGATCAGTAAAACCGGACTAGGCTTCATATGGTGGAGCGTACAGTTTGACCGAGTGGTAAGAATGAAACATTTTTCAATGATATCATGTAAAATGGACTTTCTTTTCTACGCCCTGGAGCCGAGGTTACTTCCAGTCACTCTATATCAATTTGACTCCTACTTGTTCTCTTTCACCTCGTTAACGCCCTCGTTTACATCCCAACTTCGTCGTACTCTTAATCCTGATGCTTACTCTCATATTCTTTGTCCATTGATTTCCACAACATTCGCCATACTGTGTTTTCCTAAATCGTCTTTGTTCTCTGGCGATCTCTCTTCCCCCTCACCTCCTCCTACTCGTTTCTATCTTAGCACTCATTGTCATCTTCCACCATGGGTAATTATCCTTTTTACTCATTTCTTTCGCAACTGAAGTTCTCCCCATCCTCCTTCTTCTACCTTTATTTACCCAAGGGATAAGTAATCGTCGTCCTTGTTTTTCAACGTCATCCTTGTCACCCTCACCCACATTACAGTCTTTCTGCTCCTCCTTGGTGGGAATTTGTTAAATTCTTTTAAAGTTATAAACGTTTGCAGTGAGCCCCAGCACTTCCCGTCCCTAACCCGGTCTTAAAGGGACAGTATTCCAGCTAATACAATTTATCTTGTTTTCATGAGTTTCGCTAGGGGTTACATTGCTTTATGCATACGTTGTTATCTCGATATTGGAAGAAACAAAATTGCCAAAAGTAAAACATCCAAAGAAATATAAACTGAAGAGACAAGATATAATGGCTAAGAAACTCAAAGTGTCACCAGATTTTACGAACTGTAATCCACGTCAATTCCATCCGTGTAATCCTGCACTATATTCCCAAACTACTTATTGTATTTTGCCCTTTCCAGTTTTTTTTTTTATCTAATAAAACAATATAACAAAGAACATTAAGTGAACGAAGTTTAAGAGCGGATGTCTGTAAATATCGACCTAAATCGAATTATAAAAGTTTTGAAAAATCCCCATAAAATTCTGTAGACTACCCTAGATATTCTATTGATGAAAATATAAATTTTAGTTTGATCGGATAAACATTGGCCGTTTTTATGCTACAGACGTTAATATCGTCTGAGACGTTAAAGTCGTCTCGAGACGACTTTAACGTCTAGTATAAAAACGGAAAATAAACTAGACGGGTTTAACGTCTGACAACTTTAACGTCTTCTTTTAAGTGCGTCGTTCAGACGCACTTACCAGGCGACTTTAACGTCTTAGACGTTAAATTCGTCTAGTATAAAAACGGGACGGCCTTAAAGAGCACGGATTTAGCCCTATTTGTATATTCGTGCTCATAAAATTTATTTGGGGACGACTTTAGTCGTATCCAGTCACTTCCGAGAATAGTTTTCTTTAGAAAATCTTGTGTTTTTCCCTGTGATCATCTACTTTAAAGCGTCCCGTTTTTATACCAGACGCATTTAACGTCTGAGACGTTAATTGCGTCTGGACGACTTTAACGTCTCAAGCATAAAAACGGCCATTTTGGCGATACGGCAGGTGTCAAGTTCGGGCGCTTCACGGCCCTCGCCAGACCGCTTTTTCGGGGCCCGGGAACGGGCTATGAAAAGAGCCCAATTTGAATCTAATTCAAATATCATTCAACTCAGAAAGCTTCTTATCGTACTAAAGGGATTTTAACAGACATTTTGAGCGGTCATTCGCTTGAATTGATTGCGACTAGATTATTTTACAGATATTTAAGTGGCAGTCCCGCTAAAAGCGGTCCACTCGATTTCGCGACCAAAAATAGTTTCCCTTTATTTTTTGTCAGTAAAAAGGCTTTGGCAGACATGTATTAATAATTAATGTATTAATTAATTTATTTTTTTTAAAATTCGTTATTTTCGCTATGCTACAAGCCCAAAACGAATTCCGCCCGTCTCGTCCTTTCAGACGATGAACGAAACACAAAAAATGATGGATTTTGAAAGGCGCGCTTCGTAAAAACAAATGCAATTGAAGAAACTTTGTTTTCGTTATGTTTCTTAGCTATACTTAAACAGTTCACAGGCAAAAACTGAAAACTTTTAATAAACTTTTCAGCAAGCTAGAGCAACTTAAAGACAACCCACTCTAAAGCCTATATTCAGATACCGAAAATATGGCAAATACAAGGGACAATTTTTTAACCGTTGTGGCCTAAATTTGATTTAAAAATCACATCACAGTAAAGTTCTTACCTTGTTTTGTAGATTTATAAGCTCAAACGTGTGGGTATCTCCCGGAATCACAAGCGAGAAGAGATTGTAATGTGCCATAGACAGTGTGTTTACATAATTGTCGGTCGAACCAAATGTCATTTGCATAAGTCGTTAGCTCCGCGAAAATGTTTCTGTTGAGCCTTGAAATAAATTGTAATCGTTCAAAATAAGTGCTTTTAGCTTTTTAAATACTTGTGCGTCAAATATAGCTTCCAGACAGAGATGAAAGTTGTTATAAATTGAATGATCTTCATAGCGAGCGACGCTCCACAGTAATCAACGAGCGCTTTTATGGACACAATTCTTCAAAAATCTGTAGTTGATCCAAGTTCTCTGCCCAGTAATGTGCATTAAAGGTTTTCAAAATCCCTAGAAGAAAAGCAAAGCCATCAAAGTTCATTCTCTCAATTTTAGACTGTTGAACTACACTCACGATGGAATAAAATTAAGGTGGCTCGATGGTGTTTTTTTCTGTGCCGACCACTCTTTTTCAATCACGTATTTGGATATCTTATTCAGTATTTACCTAAATACTCATGGCACACACTTACTAGGGAAAAATTGAAGTTTCCATTTCAGTTGCATTTTTTGCGATCGAAGCGTCCTTGGCAACGATACGTTGCTAGGCGTAGTTTTACTTGTGAGGCCGCCGTCGGCCTGTATGAGAAATTTTGGTAACTCGCTCTTGGGGACTGAAAGAGTACCACAATGCACACATTTTAGCCAAGTTTTGAATGGCGCGAGTTTACTTATTTTAGGGTTAAATTTGGTAAAATATCAAAGTTTGTTGTATTTCACCCCAAACTGAGAGATCGAGGACCTAATGCCGATTTCAACTTTACTCATTCATAAGAACAACTATTGTACCTTATTTGTTTGGCTCTTTTGGCGGATTGACGGTTTTGGATTTTTCCCTGTGCCGAGTTATAATAATCGAAATTTACGATGTTTTTGCAACAAACGAGCAGAGAATCTTATGACCTCGCTTATTTTAAAAATCTGAGATAGAATTTCCCAAGAATAAGCGAACTATAAATTTGGACCTTCTTTTACTTAGTCTCCAAATTTCGTGTTGGTTGAAATGCTGTGAGACTTGTACGCTGAACGTCGAGTTGGTAACATGCGCGCTAGTATTTTCAGAGATTTCTTGTTCTCCGAGATGTTTACAATTCATGATCTATTCTGCATATTTCATTGTTCTGAAATGACACCTGCACGCGAATTCCAGTCTAGCACGGGCGGAACCAAAACGCTTGATTAACTTCCGAAGACCTGCCGATTATGGTAATAAACTCTTCTGTTAGACACGCTTATTGTAGCGTTTTTCACGTCTTTTAATAAGGGAAATAATTGCTGCCTTGACAGTGAGTAAAAATTTCTGTTTTCTGTTTGCGGCATGCTCTTGCTATTTTTAGGTCAATTACGTGTTTAACGTTGATGTTCAACAGCTCACCTGTTATTTCATGAACACATTGCCAGGACTGATGAATTACCATAATCGGCAGGTCTTCGGAAGTTAATCAAGCGTTTTGGTTCCGCCCGTGCTAGACTGGAATTCGCGTGCAGGTGTCATTTCAGAACAATGAAATATGCAGAATAGATCATGAATTGTAAACATCTCGGAGAACAAGAAATCTCTGAAAATACTAGCGCGCATGTTACCAACTCGACGTTCAGCGTACAAGTCTCACAGCATTTCAACCAACACGAAATTTGGAGACTAAGTAAAAGAAGGTCCAAATTTATAGTTCGCTTATTCTTGGGAAATTCTATCTCAGATTTTTAAAATAAGCGAGGTCATAGGATTCTCTGCTCGTTTGTTGCAAAAACATCGTAAATTTCGATTATTATAACTCGGCACAGGGAAAAATCCAAAACCGTCAATCCGCCAAAAGAGCCAAACAAATAAGGTACAATAGTTGTTCTTATGAATGAGTAAAGTTGAAATCGGCATTAGGTCCTCGATCTCTCAGTTTGGGGTGAAATACAACAAACTTTGATATTTTACCAAATTTAACCCTAAAATAAGTAAACTCGCGCCATTCAAAAATCCTCTCACAGAAGTTAACCAAACTTGGCTAAAATGTGTGCATTGTGGTACTCTTTCAGTCCCCAAGAGCGAGTTACCAAAATTTCTCATACAGGCCGACGGCGGCCTCACAAGTAAAACTACGCCTAGCAACGTATCGTTGCTAAGGACGCTTCGATCGCAAAAAATACAACTGAAATGGAAACTTCAATTTTTCCCTAGTAAGTGTGTGCCATGAGTATTTAGGTAAATACTGAATAAGATATCCAAATACGTGATTGAAAAAGAGTGGTCGGCACAGAAAAAAACACCATCGAGCCACCTTAAACCAACGTTGATATAAAGTACGAGTTGAAAAACAACACCAAACTCACGAAATACCTCACCGGCCGTAGGCTACCGATAAAATGAATCTCTTCAGTTTAGATTTATACCTAAGGGTTGCTTGTTCTACAGTCGATCTTAGATAGCTCTTTAGCTTGAAAATGTTGAGTTTCCGATCCGTTATAATTATTTAAAAGAAGTCATTGTGCAGTTTGCCTGCGTCATAACTTGTCACGCAATGTTATAAAGGTCGCGTGACTAGGCTTATTTGCTTCCGCTTTGAAACAGCATGGATATTGTATCAGCAGATAAAAACATCATCACATTAGACAGTGACACATTGTAATGGCAAGAAATTAATATTTCTCGGCGCGGCAAGTATGAATAAAAGATGTGTACTCTTTTGTCCCGAATCGAATGAAATATTGAAAAAATATCAAAGGTGGTGGATTGTTACATGCAATCTTTTCATTTGATTGATGGACGTGTGTTAAATCTAAGTAGTAGAGTGAAGGCTGTAGAGATATACTGATAATGCCCAATGAGAAATAACTATTGAGACAGATGGTTTTGGTTTACTTTTGTTTTTAAACCGGGAAATGTCACAATATAAGCCATCCTTGACACACAGTGCGAACTGCTTGTTAAGAAACCAATATAAACTATTTTTTACTTATAGAAAACACAAAATCTTTTTAAAAATGTACGACAATACATAAAGCGATAATTAAATATCAAATTTCCTTTTTTTATTTAATGCACATTATGACCCCAAAACGCCGCGTGACAGGTGCGGATTAAATTCCTTACACATAAACCTGAATCAGATTACTTGAATGACTTACTGTTAATAATATATGTCTGATACAATAATTTTTTGTTACATTTATATTTCCTTATATATATTTATCGGTGATACTTTTTTCAGGAAACGACATTACAAACTCTGGTTGCTCCAGGAATTTTTCCGCATGTAACCTGCGCCAAAAAAAGTTAGTCGTAGCAGCATTGCACTGACAGCACACAAAAAGGTTTCAAACTGATTTCAATACATAGCACCTGTCATGCTTGGCACTAAAAGCCAATTATCTACTTATGGCAGGCAGCAGGGCTATGGCAGACACATTCTTTGACCATGTCCTTCAGTTTATTCATTAAAACGGCTTTGACGTCCCTGGCCTTGAAGGGGAGGTCGAAATGCGTGCAAATAGCCTTCAGTTTGGGTACGTTAAATTTCGACAATGCATCCAGTCTGACCAGCTCGCAGATATCGTAGCCATCGTAGATAACTGGATGCACCAGTCCTATTTCACTGATGACTTCATTTATCTGGTCGTTTCAGTTATATAAGCGACTTCGTCTTCGACGAGGCTGTCATCGTCGGATGATGACAGCCTCGTCGAAGACGAAGGACATCGTCATCACTCCATTACTGTATAGGTATGCGTCTTTTGTTGGCGGCAAGCCTTGAAAAAAACCCTTGCACCTGAGCCTTCGTTAACCATTCACTTCGTAGGAACGTTCGTTTTCCATCGCTGTTTCTGTTTTTTCTCATGTCCACTGCCACTTGCGCTGGATCGGCCTTTCTGCCGGTTTCCTCGCCAACGTCAAACCGCTTTGAAAGGTATGCTTTTACATTCTCAGAAAACCTGGATCCTCCTCCTCTTGGTTTTTGCAGCGCCCAGCCCATATCGCAACACTCGTTCCTTACTCGGTCGCCACTTGTCGCTTCTTCTGTCACCAATGGCATTTTTTTAGGTTCGAGTCTCATTGACGAGAACTTTGATGCCCAGTCACGTCTAAGACTATCATATAAGCTCTCCGATGTTACTTCCTTGTCGTGCTGGCCAAAGTGGATGTGGTCTTGCAGTTCCTCTGACGTGGAGAACTCACTGGAGCATCCGGGTTCCTGACAAACAAAGAGGGCATCTTCACTGGAATCTTCATGGTCACTGGGAGTCGGCTTTATTGTTCTAGATACCATGGGGAAGAACTCGTGATTATCAACTTCTTTCAGCAATGTAGGACCCTGTTTCTGAATGATAAGCACCGACCATGGGATGAGTCTACCAGCACCGACACCATATGCCTTTGAAAGACGAATACCTTCCTCTTCATAGGAGAATATGTGAAAGCTGCTGAAACTACTGATACGGTTGACCTTTACTTCCTGGCTGGACTTGGTAAGCTTACAAACAGCGGCTGTTGATCCCTTGACTTGTCTTGCCTTTAGCGCCTCATGCATATCTGATGCTGTCATGATATCATGGCCTTCGTTGCAGTATCTGCGGATTGCTCCCTTCATCGGACTGATTATACGATCACACACATCTTTGCCAAATTGTGGCTCCGAAAAGTCATACCTAGAAGGAAAAAAACACAATCAAATGCTGCTACAATGCTGGATTAAGTGCTGCTACTACCACCGCTTCTATTGCTGATGATACTACTGCTATTGTTACAAAGAAAACTGTCGCTTCTTATAATGTGGATCAATGTAACCACTGATGGCCATAAAAATGTCATCGATGGGGTACTGATTCTTTGTAACTCGACGTTCCGCTCAACACTGTAAACTGAGCCCGCCATATCCGAAAAGTAGTTGCCTATTGCTTTTTGCAATCAAAATGTTTCATTTGTTGTTAGCTGCTGTTGGCACTTACATCTGATAGTCATCGAGCCGTCGAGTGATCGCATTAACGGGAAAATGTATAAAGGAAATTACGGAGGCGGTTATTGGTTGCATTAATCCTATTCAGACTGGGCTATTTTTGGTGTTCTGAGACTTCTGAGACCAAAAGAGATGGATTCCTCGCCTTCCCCTCCCCCCCCCCCCCCCCCCCCCCCCCCCGGAACTAAAATAACATAAACGTTATGAAAATGCGTCATCACTGCGAATGCGAATGGCTGCTATCTTGGATTTCCAACTTGTTAGAAAAGCGCCAAAATTCATACAAAAAAGAGTTTAATGTGGCTCCATATGGTTTTGGCGCGCGCGGCATGGGCACGAGAATGGCGCGAGCGCGCGTTTGTTTATTTTAATGACGTCACGAAAATATAAAGGTTTTAACGGTAGCTAAAACGTTTATTGCGCGAGTTCCACACTGTAACTTTTAATAAAAATTGACGAATTGGTAGGATTTTCTTGGTTCACGATCACAAAGAAAAGACAACAATTTTTGTACATACACAAACCCAATAAACGTAAAAAACGAAAAGTAAGTAAACTGGCAAAAATTATGTACCGATTTTATTATGGTTTTGTCAGATTAGACTAACTGAATGTTTCTTCTCTTTCACCAAAAATCGTGAATATTTACCGTGTAAAAACCGAGAAAATCCGTGGTTTGCTAGCCTTGAACAACAAACCCAACAACTAAATCATTGGTTGCAATGGTAACGAGACGAGACTGCCAAATTAGACTTCTCCGTAAACGAGAAAGCTTAAGCTACATGTATGTGTATGTTATGCCCAGTATCGCGAAACAAAACTCTCAAAAGACAGAAATAAGATCGTGTATATTTATTTGGAAGACTGACCAATAACAGGAGCCACCTTAAAAGTTAAAAAGGTTCTGTTCAAATGTTCATTTTTGCAGAAAATTCAAAATTTGGGTAATCACGCTTAAAAATCTGCCACAATAAAATGTTCCTAAGTAAATTTCGAAAAAGGTCACGAAGTTTGGTCGGTATTCGTTAAATGCTTCTAAAGTTTTAAACGTTCAACGCTTTCCACCCACTCCGCTCGGTCTGAATGGGGCTAATTTGGTGGACGAAATAAGGGTTTTTTTTTAGGTAATAAAAAAACGGAGTTTGTATTTGGGCCGAAATAAAGCGGCTGTAATAACAAGGTGGTATCATTAACGTAAGGCAGGTTTCCAATGAACTAATTCTTGCTTCTGTCATCCTTTGCTATTTTGTCGTTTTACTGTTACTGTTGTACTGTTACATATTCTTTATTTTGCTGCTGGTTTCACAGACTGTAATGTGACCACATTAATCATTTAATTTACCTCATCAGTTTGACTCCCACTCGAACACCGACGTCATAAGCAGCCGCAATAAGATTGTTATTGTGGTAACAACCAGCACCGTCAGACCGCAAGAAGACTTGGTGTATGGTTGGCTTGTTTGCCTTCACGATTTTCAGGAGATGCTCCAACATCGCGCAAACAGTGCTCCGGTCTTGTGCACAGCTATCAAATATATGAACGTATGATTGAATCTGCAGGCTGTCGTCTGCTGCATTTCTTGATATAACACAGCTTACATGCCAGTTAATTCCTCTTTTCCCGAACCATTCTGACTGCTTTTCCCGATATTTTAGCTGTAAAATTTCATTGCCCAGTCCATTACAATTAGGACAGAGTTAACCTGCAGAGAGTTTAGCACATTTTGTTTTGCTCGCTCTTGGTTCTCTGCCCTGATAATGTGAGACTTCCACTGAAAAATCATTTCCCGGGCTTGTGAAAGGTCGTGCTTTAGATCGTCTTTCTGTTCGCTATAGAGATTAATGGAAGGTGACTCGATTTTGTCAGCAATTGATTGAATTGATGATTTCAGTCGTTCGCACTCGTCACATAGCATTTGATGTTGATGTGAGCAAGAATCTGTAAGATCGGGGTCTTGGGGATCGCTGAGAGCAAAGCGCCTGTAATGATCTGGGCAGCAGCTTTCATCTTCGCGGCAGTGCACTCTATATTCCGTCTTGAGGTAGCGCTTTCCACCTTTGAGACCATTTTGCACTTCATCGCACCATGTTGCACTTGCTCCGCTATCTTTCAAGTCATCTACTATCTTGCGCATAGTGTCAAACGCTTCAGCACCTCCTGCAGCAATGTTGTCAAGTCCTTGGAGGGACTTTCTTTGGGAAGCTTCCCTGACTTGCAAAATTCGAAATAACGTTGACCTTCCAAGGGGATCAAAGTCATCTTCACTACAATGCTTCAGATACTGCTCTATCATCGTTGACCTCCCAACAATTCTGATGACGTTTGGCATGACCAACTGCTCTCCCGAATCTAGCTTCAGTGTCCTCGTTCCATATGCAACATCCTGGTAGAAGTATGGCTGGTCTACAAAGGACAAAAAGTGATCCAGCTTTACCAAATCAATTTTGACCCGGTGGCGTAATGGTTTTTCGACGTTCATTCCTACTCCAACCATCTTAGCGTGTGCTCTTGCTTTTCTTATTTGCCGATCGCTAAGCTTTTCAGAGGGCTCGTGCATTTTCTTCAAGTACTCGACTAGATAACGGGTTGCATAAATGCTAAGAATTTGGGTTTTTAGATTTCTTTTCGGTGCATTCTTGTATGCAGTCACCAGTGCCTTAAGGTCGTTTGAGTAACCAATTTCCCGTCTTGATTCTTGAAATGCTCGCAACAGCTTTTCAGTGTCTTTTGGAGCGATGACACCACAGACAGCACGACATGCTTCCTCCACCTGCTCTATACACAAGGCTTTTTCTTTTTGCGTTGCCTCGTCCCACTTGGACTTAAGTCTAAACGTAAGTGGCTCCACTGTTCTTTTTTCCGAAGTACACTTTGAGCACATCACGCTTAGTCTCAGAGGACTCATCATCGGACGAGCTTTCAGGATCCAATGCGCGCCATTGTCCAAGAGACCAAGCAGGATCAATTTTGCTGTCACTTTCTGGTGCTGGTGTATGGAGGCAGCTCTCAATAGCGAAGCGTGCCTCTTCTTTGGTTTTCCTGAAAGATACATCAGCAAACCAAACAGTCAAGATAAAATTACGCAAAAATTTTATGACCGATAGTTGGAAATAGTATCCTGATAAAACCACCATTGCTGACATTTAAAAGACAAGGACTGAGTACTAGTTCACGAACCAATCCTTGGCCATTTCACGAATTATATTGCCCAGCGGCCTAACAAAGGAAATCACGCAATTAATATTATCTTTTGGGAGACGTGGGTGCTTTTCTAAAGTTGGCCAATATTTTCCAACCAGTCTTTCAAAAACTCCAGTCCTAACGTAGAATAAAAAAATACAAAGATTGAATACCTTGATAACTCTGGTTGGATATCGTCATGCCTTGTATCTTCGGTGTCACCACTTTCTTTTCCCGTTGCTCTTAACCAAAGCCATTCAGTCTTCAGTTTGCTGTTATGCAACTTTCTACAGCTGTTACAGATAGCTAGAAAAGAAGGAAAGGTTCTCATTTTACTTGAAAACCTTCCGAAAATGTCACATGCAGCCATATTACACTTCCTTAGTATGCGTCTCATCGGGTTTTGAGGGGGGGGGGGGGGCAACAACCCCCCATTTCATTTTTAATTTCTACGAGGGCTCTCATTTTGGGAGGTTATCTCTTTGCAGTAGCTGTCCAATTTTCCCTCAGATACCCTTTTATAGGAAAAATAAAATCTGATGTATTGATGGCATCGATATGATAACTAAGCAAAACCCCTCCCACTTGCACCAAGGTGAGGTAACTGCTGTGACTCACAACCTTACTTGTTCGTCCGAACGTTGGGAAAAATGGAAAACCAAAATGTTTGAAATCGCAGATGGTGGATTTTTTACGGCCATAAAACATGAACTGTAAAAAAATTGATATATTTGACTACAAGTATATAGCCATAAATTTTTACATATGTCGAATCAAAATACTCACGTGATCCGACTGGAATAATGCTTCCGTAAATATCGAAAATGTCTCTAGCCAGCTGCACATTGAAAACACGGTCTTCTTTTACTGCATCGTGTTTCCCCTTGTGGTCTGGATATTGGCAAGTACATGATTTGCATTTCCAATACGTCCCCAGGGCATACAAACATGCCTTCTATATTATTTTCGCTAAGGCGAAAATGGCCCGCGCGAATCAAAATTAGTTGGCACTCGGAAATATTTTCCTTGGAAAGGTGGCAGCGCCTCAGGGGGCTAGAAATATCAGCTTTACATTCTACAATTGGTGTTAAGGCGTTGACTCCTTTGAAATCTCCACGCCCACTAACATCCTTGCTTTCCATGAAACATACAGGCATCTTTACTTCTGTTCTATCGCCGACGAAAGTACGTACTTTATCTAAATATCACTTTTTGTTACACTGTTTTGTCAGTGTCTGACAATATATGTAAAATCATGAACGCGGAACTGCAAATGGATCCGGAACTGAATCCATAAAAAAGACCGAGGACCCACTCCTCAAGACAAACCATAGGTTAAACAAAATTCTTGCGAGAACGAGCGAAGCTAGGTTTTATAGCGCTATCAAATTAAAGCAGCTTACAGTACGGAAAATAATGGCCCCATTAACATTGGGAAGGGTCCTGTTATTTTTTGTTCCAGTTTAAGCGATAAGTACGACTACACCTGTGCGGTTGCGCTTATTCTTGCAGATCCAAAGACCGCTTGATGTCCCAGGAAAGAAAAGAATAAAAATGTTTCCGTAGGCCAATTTTTTTTACCACCCCCATACCCTTTCCAGTTCTTTTATTCATTATGCATTTAAGTCCCCGGGTTCCCACCCGGTCCTGTTTCGCGAAATAATTGTCAGGCGAAACAGCGTTCCTAGCTTTGCCGGAATCCGATGCTTCTTCACTAAGGTTGAAAAGTTGCAAATGATTTCTGGCAAAAATAATTCTTTTCTGGATGGATCTGGATAGAAGCCATGTTAACAATTAAGTGAATAACGTATAACAAGAGAAAAATAATATCCTCTCTTGTATGTTAACTTATTTATTTAACAAATCATTCGTTTCCCGATCCGTACTATCTCAAAATCCACGTCCAGATTCCTAGTTTTCCGTAAATCAGCACACCGACCCACGGTTCTGCTTGAATTATTTTTTGTCCAAGCATTTGTTGTGAAATTTTTACTTGAAAGACTGTCAAAACGAATTTAAATAGAAATGAATTACTTGCAAGACAAATTTACACAAAACATACCAAAAAAAAAAACCTCACTCAATTATCTTGCGTGCAACCGGTGCCTTTTCACACGAGAAAAGCATATTTGTGACGTAAGCATAGGTCACTGAAAATGACGGCGCTCTGCGTTCTTCTCACTTACATGAACGTTTTGCAGCTGAAAAAATTGAGGCGAATGTTAATGGCAATCCATAAGAATGAAATGAAAGTTCGAGCGAGCGATACATCGGAAAACAATTATATTCAAACTTCTCTCCGGCATCCTTGGTGAGTACTAATTGAATTTGTTTCATTTTTCAACTTATGTGTATTTGCATAGTTCAACACAACTTAACAACCTTAAGTTCTGGATGAGAATAAAATTTGACTTTGTTTTCCTTCAGGGATTTTGAAAACGTTTAATGCACATCACTGGGCAGGGAACTTGGATCAACTTTGATTCCAAGAAGTTTTCTGTCAGAAGCGACCCGTTGTTTACTTTCTCGATTGTCGCCCGCCATGAAAATTATTCAACTTATTGCATCTTTCATCTCTGTTTGGGATCAATATTTGACGCTAAAGTATTATTGGAGCTGTAACAACTTATTTGGGTGGTTTACAATCGAATTCAAGCCAAAAGAGAAACATTTTCCAGATTTTCGCGTAGCCGATGAATTATGCAAAGGACCTTTGGTTCGACAGATAATTATGTAAACACACTGTCTATGGCACATTATAATCTCTTCTCTCTTGTAATCCCGGGAGATACCCACACGTTTGAAATTATAAATCTGTAAAACAAGGTAAGAACTTTACTGTGATGTGATTTTTAAATCAAATTTAGGCCGCAACGTTTAAAAAATTTTATTCGCCGTATTTTCGGTATCTGAATATAGGCTTTAGAGTGGGTTGTCTTTAAGTTGCTCTAGCTTGCTGAAAAGTTTATTAAAAAATTTCAGTTTTTGCCTGTGAACTGTTTAAGTATAGCTAAGAAACATGACCGAAACAAAGTTTCTTCAATTGCATTTGTTTTTACGAAGCGCGCCTTTCAAAATCCATCATTTTTTGTGTCTCGTTCATCGTCTAAAAGAAGGACGAGACGGGCGGAATTCGTTTTGGGCTTGTAGCATAGCGAAAATAACGAATTTTAAAAAATAAACGTGTATTTAATACATGTCTGCCAAAACCTTTTTACTGACAAAAAATAAAGGGAAACTATTTTTGGTCGCGAAATCGAGTGGACCGCTTTTAGCGGGACTGCCACTTAAATATTTACAAAATTTTGAGGATTTCACGCGAGCAAAATTTTGTCGAAATTCGAAGGCCTAAAATAAGGCCCGGTACCTAGTTTCAAACAGCAAAAGACACTCTACGTTAAAAAACAATCCCTAAGCTTTCAAAATATGGTTTTATAACTTAGGGCAACACATGAAATAAATTTTTGGGAATGCGAAATTCAGAGAGCACTTGAGTGAAATTTGACCTTTCTGACCACAGGCTTCCCAAGCTACATACGTGGTGTATGCGACAGCTTGTGTATACAGAGAAATGTATGGGAAAATCACGGATTCTCTAAAATTGGGTAAATAACTATCTATTTTGAAATAAAGTTTACCTACCTCAAATGTGTCGCTTACTTGTGTCTTGTACTGAATTTGAAGCCATTCCGACGCCATTTAGCGAAGTTATTCGAAGTCGTTGTCTCTCCTTCTAAAAAGAAGGAAAGGCAGACCACTGCATCGATCGCTGGCCAGAGGTCACTCCACAAATCGCTCTCTCCTCAAAAGGAAAAGTCCCGAATCGCAATAAAACCAACAGTTTCATAGAGCCCAATAAATTTCACTCCACATACGTGCGCTTCGGCGGTCGAAAGACTCGTAAAGAACGAGATATTTTGCTTTAAATTCGCCTATTCGGCTTTCCAGATATGCTTGTGATGGACCTGGCGCCAACGGTCGTTACTCAACGACAAGTATCTGGTTTCATCCTCAACTCTGATTGGTCCATTTGAACCAAGTCACGCGCTGACAACACGACCCTCCACCGGAGGGAAAGGTACATTTGTCACGAATCAAGTGTCACACTAGGGCTCCCAAGGGATGTTTTCTGAAAGCTGTATTGTTCGCAATAGCCAATCACAGCCATTAAAAATTTTGAACACTTCGCTGTGTGATAAGAACTTGACCCACCTGTTTACATTAGCGAGGCAAGTTCAAATACCTGAAAGCCAGGATATTAGTCTTTTCGGCTGAAAATTGTTGTAAAATTTCCACGTAATGTCTATGAAGCATATATGTATCACTGTGGGACTTGAGATTGCCTAAATTAAACGTGTTTTGGCTGAAACATTTGTTTAAGTATTGATTTGTCTGTCGCGCCGAAGAACCTCAAAACTGTCAAGTCATGCCCAGAAAGGTCAATTTTCACTCAAGTGCTCTCTGAATTTAGCGTTCCCAAAAATTCATTTCATGTGTTGCCCTAAATTTTAAAACGATATTTTTTTTTTAATGTAGAATGTCTTTTGCTGTTTGAAACTAGGTACCGGGCCTTATTTTAGCACAGGACGAAATAACGACTTTAAGTGCAAGTAAAGGTTCATTAAAGAAAACTTAAAGAACAATTTCGACTATCTTTAAGTGCACCGTAAATTACTTCAATAAGCCTTTACTTGACAACACTTAAAGCTAGTAATGAACAATTTAAGTTGCCTTTAAGGGTCTTTAAGTTGTTGAAAAGTTGAATTAAAGATAACGTAAAGGTTCTTAAACACATTAAAGATACTTACTTACTTTAATACATTTAAGAGTATTTACGTCTCAACTTAAAGATTTTCGATACCTTTAAGTAAAATTTAATTTTCTCTTAAAGATTAGTAAATTCATTATTTCGTCCTGTGAATCGCGTTCACAGAACGAAGTAATGAATTTACTAATCTTTAATGAACCTTTACTTGCACTTAAAATCGTTATGGACGAAATAATGAATTTACTAATCTTTAATGAACCTTTACTTGCACTTAAAATCGTTATTGCATCCTGCTCAGTTTCAACACCTCAAATGATTTTATATTGCCAAATGAATGGCTGAAATGTTAAAAAAAATGTCTCAGGGCATCACTGGGGGCATTATAAGCCTTTTTGTGTTATTTCCTTAGTTAATGCTCTTGGGATGGGCCACTAAAAACTCAAGGAAACTGGCCCGACTGGCCACCAAGCACTGGAGTTAATTTTTAGCCCTGCAGTTAGGGGTTAAGGCTACACTGGGGCTAAAAATTCAGTTAAGGTTAGAATTCACACTTGCTTTGGGTAAAAGGGCTCACCTCACAGTTAGTTTTACTATCATTATAGTAAAAGTGTTACAGGCAAGCCTCTCTAATACTAACATTACCTGAAAAAGAAGAGAATAAATCGTGTTAATGAAGAAAAACAGCTGTGTCGATCGACCTGTGACGGAAATAAATCTGTTTCCAAACTTTTATATTGCCCTCAGATAACAAAAATCCATCGACACTGCTGGGAAAAAGCATCTCAAAATTAGTAAAGTGGTCGAGTTAAAAAGCGATATCTTTTAAAATAGTGGAGAGTATGGCAAATTTCACAGACGTTTGGCAAGACATTTGGCTGCGCGATACAAACGTATGTGAAATTTGCCGAATTTGCGGAGCTACATATTCTCCACTATTTTAAAAGATACATGTATCACTTTTATACTCGGCCACTTTTCTAATTTTGAGATGCTTTTTACAGCAGTGTCGATGGATTTTTGCTATCTGAGGCCAATATAAAAATTTGGAAAAACCGTGATAAGACCTATTGATGTTAGGTTAAGTTTAGATCAATCAACTTTTTAGTAAATTGATCATATGTAGTTTCAGATAGTACTTTACTATGTACAATTTCACCACTCAAATAAAGCCCCGTCACTACAAGGCGATGTAAGATTAACACAAGCAAGAATACAAGGCAAAGTTAAATTCAATAAAGCTATCTAAAATTTGAAAGGTAGGAGTCATTAACGAGCGTTCATTTGTGAGCACATGTGACCAACACTAGCGTGACATGAACTACATGACTTCTGTACATGTATTCAACGAAACCATGATGGAAACAGTTCGTCTCAGACACAGCCATTAAACTACGATAAAATCGCAACAAAGAAAACACTGTTGTGGAAGTAACGTCCCTCCGACGTTTAATTAAGAAGGAATTAATATAGTATAACATAGATTGTATTTTTAGATCGTATTTCTTCCGCACTGCATTCAGGGCATCATATTTCTCCTCGTGTTTGTTTCAGGGCGATCATGCACCAACTAGCATTCCGTCGACAGGCTGGCTTTTAAAATGCAGCACCTTTTATCCGTGAAGACAAGTTAAATAACGTTTGAATTCAAAGGTTAAAAGCTTCGAAAGAAGGCGACACCATTATATGCCTGGACAAGCATGTTAAGATTGTATACTCGCGGTTCACGCTAAATTGTGTTCGTTCGAAATTCGTTTCTGTCTCAGTAACATAACAATTGATCGATATTTTGATCTCCTTTGGTCAATGCAGTTCTCATTTTAAACCTGCAAGGGAAATTATCCACTTACGTTTTCCTTGGCGATCAACTCTTCTTATTTCTGCTTCCTTCGATGCAGGATCTGCTTGCGAAATATTAAAGCAACAACACAGTCACATGTCTAGTCAGTCATTAACCGCTAACAACGTTTGCTCGCTATGAATTATGGGTATTTTTAGAGCAAATCGTGAAGGGAAGCAATACATTCTGTCTTTACAGGGATTTTATTAACACTGCAGCCAACCAAAAATCAAAGCTTAAAACTTCGCTTGCCGTATATCCTAAACCCGAAACTCACAGAAATGTACCATTTGGCTCGCTGCAGTGTCTTCACCGTTTGCAGAGCGAGGCTGAAACGTTTTGGCACCACCGGAGTGGTCTTTCTTTTATGCTCTCGGATCGGTTCATCGGCCCGATTACACCTCTTTAAGCCATCTCGTACTTAGATGATGTACCAGGCACTCTGCAAACGGTGGATTTTTTCGAATTTCAGCCTCTGAGCCGTGATTCAACCTCTTGGTTTGCCCGCAGCTCTGATCGAAACGTTTGCAGATTCGTACATAACGTTCGAAAAGAGGAAGCTTCTGCGCATGGTCACGGCTTTAAAATCTGATGCCCAGTACTTCGCGGACGAAGTAACGCAATATTGTAACGCAAACTGATCATGCATGAAAGGCAACTATATATATACACAGGACGAAATAACGACTTTAAGTGCAAGTAAAGGTTCATTAAAGAAAACTTAAAGAACAATTTCGACTATCTTTAAGTGCACCGTAAATTACTTCAATAAGCCTTTACTTGACAACACTTAAAGCTAGTAATGAACAATTTAAGTTGCCTTTAAGGGTCTTTAAGTTGTTGAAAAGTTGAATTAAAGATAACGTAAAGGTTCTTAAACACATTAAAGATACTTACTTACTTTAATACATTTAAGAGTATTTACGTCTCAACTTAAAGATTTTCGATACCTTTAAGTAAAATTTAATTTTCTCTTAAAGATTAGTAAATTCATTATTTCGTCCTGTGAATCGCGTTCACAGAACGAAGTAATGAATTTACTAATCTTTAATGAACCTTTACTTGCACTTAAAATCGTTATGGACGAAATAATGAATTTACTAATCTTTAATGAACCTTTACTTGCACTTAAAATCGTTATTGCATCCTGCTCAGTTTCAACACCTCAAATGATTTTATATTGCCAAATGAATGGCTGAAATGTTAAAAAAAATGTCTCAGGGCATCACTGGGGGCATTATAAGCCTTTTTGTGTTATTTCCTTAGTTAATGCTCTTGGGATGGGCCACTAAAAACTCAAGGAAACTGGCCCGACTGGCCACCAAGCACTGGAGTTAATTTTTAGCCCTGCAGTTAGGGGTTAAGGCTACACTGGGGCTAAAAATTCAGTTAAGGTTAGAATTCACACTTGCTTTGGGTAAAAGGGCTCACCTCACAGTTAGTTTTACTATCATTATAGTAAAAGTGTTACAGGCAAGCCTCTCTAATACTAACATTACCTGAAAAAGAAGAGAATAAATCGTGTTAATGAAGAAAAACAGCTGTGTCGATCGACCTGTGACGGAAATAAATCTGTTTCCAAACTTTTATATTGCCCTCAGATAACAAAAATCCATCGACACTGCTGGGAAAAAGCATCTCAAAATTAGTAAAGTGGTCGAGTTAAAAAGCGATATCTTTTAAAATAGTGGAGAGTATGGCAAATTTCACAGACGTTTGGCAAGACATTTGGCTGCGCGATACAAACGTATGTGAAATTTGCCGAATTTGCGGAGCTACATATTCTCCACTATTTTAAAAGATACATGTATCACTTTTATACTCGGCCACTTTTCTAATTTTGAGATGCTTTTTACAGCAGTGTCGATGGATTTTTGCTATCTGAGGCCAATATAAAAATTTGGAAAAACCGTGATAAGACCTATTGATGTTAGGTTAAGTTTAGATCAATCAACTTTTTAGTAAATTGATCATATGTAGTTTCAGATAGTACTTTACTATGTACAATTTCACCACTCAAATAAAGCCCCGTCACTACAAGGCGATGTAAGATTAACACAAGCAAGAATACAAGGCAAAGTTAAATTCAATAAAGCTATCTAAAATTTGAAAGGTAGGAGTCATTAACGAGCGTTCATTTGTGAGCACATGTGACCAACACTAGCGTGACATGAACTACATGACTTCTGTACATGTATTCAACGAAACCATGATGGAAACAGTTCGTCTCAGACACAGCCATTAAACTACGATAAAATCGCAACAAAGAAAACACTGTTGTGGAAGTAACGTCCCTCCGACGTTTAATTAAGAAGGAATTAATATAGTATAACATAGATTGTATTTTTAGATCGTATTTCTTCCGCACTGCATTCAGGGCATCATATTTCTCCTCGTGTTTGTTTCAGGGCGATCATGCACCAACTAGCATTCCGTCGACAGGCTGGCTTTTAAAATGCAGCACCTTTTATCCGTGAAGACAAGTTAAATAACGTTTGAATTCAAAGGTTAAAAGCTTCGAAAGAAGGCGACACCATTATATGCCTGGACAAGCATGTTAAGATTGTATACTCGCGGTTCACGCTAAATTGTGTTCGTTCGAAATTCGTTTCTGTCTCAGTAACATAACAATTGATCGATATTTTGATCTCCTTTGGTCAATGCAGTTCTCATTTTAAACCTGCAAGGGAAATTATCCACTTACGTTTTCCTTGGCGATCAACTCTTCTTATTTCTGCTTCCTTCGATGCAGGATCTGCTTGCGAAATATTAAAGCAACAACACAGTCACATGTCTAGTCAGTCATTAACCGCTAACAACGTTTGCTCGCTATGAATTATGGGTATTTTTAGAGCAAATCGTGAAGGGAAGCAATACATTCTGTCTTTACAGGGATTTTATTAACACTGCAGCCAACCAAAAATCAAAGCTTAAAACTTCGCTTGCCGTATATCCTAAACCCGAAACTCACAGAAATGTACCATTTGGCTCGCTGCAGTGTCTTCACCGTTTGCAGAGCGAGGCTGAAACGTTTTGGCACCACCGGAGTGGTCTTTCTTTTATGCTCTCGGATCGGTTCATCGGCCCGATTACACCTCTTTAAGCCATCTCGTACTTAGATGATGTACCAGGCACTCTGCAAACGGTGGATTTTTTCGAATTTCAGCCTCTGAGCCGTGATTCAACCTCTTGGTTTGCCCGCAGCTCTGATCGAAACGTTTGCAGATTCGTACATAACGTTCGAAAAGAGGAAGCTTCTGCGCATGGTCACGGCTTTAAAATCTGATGCCCAGTACTTCGCGGACGAAGTAACGCAATATTGTAACGCAAACTGATCATGCATGAAAGGCAACTATATATATACACAGGACGAAATAACGACTTTAAGTGCAAGTAAAGGTTCATTAAAGAAAACTTAAAGAACAATTTCGACTATCTTTAAGTGCACCGTAAATTACTTCAATAAGCCTTTACTTGACAACACTTAAAGCTAGTAATGAACAATTTAAGTTGCCTTTAAGGGTCTTTAAGTTGTTGAAAAGTTGAATTAAAGATAACGTAAAGGTTCTTAAACACATTAAAGATACTTACTTACTTTAATACATTTAAGAGTATTTACGTCTCAACTTAAAGATTTTCGATACCTTTAAGTAAAATTTAATTTTCTCTTAAAGATTAGTAAATTCATTATTTCGTCCTGTGAATCGCGTTCACAGAACGAAGTAATGAATTTACTAATCTTTAATGAACCTTTACTTGCACTTAAAATCGTTATGGACGAAATAATGAATTTACTAATCTTTAATGAACCTTTACTTGCACTTAAAATCGTTATTGCATCCTGCTCAGTTTCAACACCTCAAATGATTTTATATTGCCAAATGAATGGCTGAAATGTTAAAAAAAATGTCTCAGGGCATCACTGGGGGCATTATAAGCCTTTTTGTGTTATTTCCTTAGTTAATGCTCTTGGGATGGGCCACTAAAAACTCAAGGAAACTGGCCCGACTGGCCACCAAGCACTGGAGTTAATTTTTAGCCCTGCAGTTAGGGGTTAAGGCTACACTGGGGCTAAAAATTCAGTTAAGGTTAGAATTCACACTTGCTTTGGGTAAAAGGGCTCACCTCACAGTTAGTTTTACTATCATTATAGTAAAAGTGTTACAGGCAAGCCTCTCTAATACTAACATTACCTGAAAAAGAAGAGAATAAATCGTGTTAATGAAGAAAAACAGCTGTGTCGATCGACCTGTGACGGAAATAAATCTGTTTCCAAACTTTTATATTGCCCTCAGATAACAAAAATCCATCGACACTGCTGGGAAAAAGCATCTCAAAATTAGTAAAGTGGTCGAGTTAAAAAGCGATATCTTTTAAAATAGTGGAGAGTATGGCAAATTTCACAGACGTTTGGCAAGACATTTGGCTGCGCGATACAAACGTATGTGAAATTTGCCGAATTTGCGGAGCTACATATTCTCCACTATTTTAAAAGATACATGTATCACTTTTATACTCGGCCACTTTTCTAATTTTGAGATGCTTTTTACAGCAGTGTCGATGGATTTTTGCTATCTGAGGCCAATATAAAAATTTGGAAAAACCGTGATAAGACCTATTGATGTTAGGTTAAGTTTAGATCAATCAACTTTTTAGTAAATTGATCATATGTAGTTTCAGATAGTACTTTACTATGTACAATTTCACCACTCAAATAAAGCCCCGTCACTACAAGGCGATGTAAGATTAACACAAGCAAGAATACAAGGCAAAGTTAAATTCAATAAAGCTATCTAAAATTTGAAAGGTAGGAGTCATTAACGAGCGTTCATTTGTGAGCACATGTGACCAACACTAGCGTGACATGAACTACATGACTTCTGTACATGTATTCAACGAAACCATGATGGAAACAGTTCGTCTCAGACACAGCCATTAAACTACGATAAAATCGCAACAAAGAAAACACTGTTGTGGAAGTAACGTCCCTCCGACGTTTAATTAAGAAGGAATTAATATAGTATAACATAGATTGTATTTTTAGATCGTATTTCTTCCGCACTGCATTCAGGGCATCATATTTCTCCTCGTGTTTGTTTCAGGGCGATCATGCACCAACTAGCATTCCGTCGACAGGCTGGCTTTTAAAATGCAGCACCTTTTATCCGTGAAGACAAGTTAAATAACGTTTGAATTCAAAGGTTAAAAGCTTCGAAAGAAGGCGACACCATTATATGCCTGGACAAGCATGTTAAGATTGTATACTCGCGGTTCACGCTAAATTGTGTTCGTTCGAAATTCGTTTCTGTCTCAGTAACATAACAATTGATCGATATTTTGATCTCCTTTGGTCAATGCAGTTCTCATTTTAAACCTGCAAGGGAAATTATCCACTTACGTTTTCCTTGGCGATCAACTCTTCTTATTTCTGCTTCCTTCGATGCAGGATCTGCTTGCGAAATATTAAAGCAACAACACAGTCACATGTCTAGTCAGTCATTAACCGCTAACAACGTTTGCTCGCTATGAATTATGGGTATTTTTAGAGCAAATCGTGAAGGGAAGCAATACATTCTGTCTTTACAGGGATTTTATTAACACTGCAGCCAACCAAAAATCAAAGCTTAAAACTTCGCTTGCCGTATATCCTAAACCCGAAACTCACAGAAATGTACCATTTGGCTCGCTGCAGTGTCTTCACCGTTTGCAGAGCGAGGCTGAAACGTTTTGGCACCACCGGAGTGGTCTTTCTTTTATGCTCTCGGATCGGTTCATCGGCCCGATTACACCTCTTTAAGCCATCTCGTACTTAGATGATGTACCAGGCACTCTGCAAACGGTGGATTTTTTCGAATTTCAGCCTCTGAGCCGTGATTCAACCTCTTGGTTTGCCCGCAGCTCTGATCGAAACGTTTGCAGATTCGTACATAACGTTCGAAAAGAGGAAGCTTCTGCGCATGGTCACGGCTTTAAAATCTGATGCCCAGTACTTCGCGGACGAAGTAACGCAATATTGTAACGCAAACTGATCATGCATGAAAGGCAACTATATATATACACAGGACGAAATAACGACTTTAAGTGCAAGTAAAGGTTCATTAAAGAAAACTTAAAGAACAATTTCGACTATCTTTAAGTGCACCGTAAATTACTTCAATAAGCCTTTACTTGACAACACTTAAAGCTAGTAATGAACAATTTAAGTTGCCTTTAAGGGTCTTTAAGTTGTTGAAAAGTTGAATTAAAGATAACGTAAAGGTTCTTAAACACATTAAAGATACTTACTTACTTTAATACATTTAAGAGTATTTACGTCTCAACTTAAAGATTTTCGATACCTTTAAGTAAAATTTAATTTTCTCTTAAAGATTAGTAAATTCATTATTTCGTCCTGTGAATCGCGTTCACAGAACGAAGTAATGAATTTACTAATCTTTAATGAACCTTTACTTGCACTTAAAATCGTTATGGACGAAATAATGAATTTACTAATCTTTAATGAACCTTTACTTGCACTTAAAATCGTTATTGCATCCTGCTCAGTTTCAACACCTCAAATGATTTTATATTGCCAAATGAATGGCTGAAATGTTAAAAAAAATGTCTCAGGGCATCACTGGGGGCATTATAAGCCTTTTTGTGTTATTTCCTTAGTTAATGCTCTTGGGATGGGCCACTAAAAACTCAAGGAAACTGGCCCGACTGGCCACCAAGCACTGGAGTTAATTTTTAGCCCTGCAGTTAGGGGTTAAGGCTACACTGGGGCTAAAAATTCAGTTAAGGTTAGAATTCACACTTGCTTTGGGTAAAAGGGCTCACCTCACAGTTAGTTTTACTATCATTATAGTAAAAGTGTTACAGGCAAGCCTCTCTAATACTAACATTACCTGAAAAAGAAGAGAATAAATCGTGTTAATGAAGAAAAACAGCTGTGTCGATCGACCTGTGACGGAAATAAATCTGTTTCCAAACTTTTATATTGCCCTCAGATAACAAAAATCCATCGACACTGCTGGGAAAAAGCATCTCAAAATTAGTAAAGTGGTCGAGTTAAAAAGCGATATCTTTTAAAATAGTGGAGAGTATGGCAAATTTCACAGACGTTTGGCAAGACATTTGGCTGCGCGATACAAACGTATGTGAAATTTGCCGAATTTGCGGAGCTACATATTCTCCACTATTTTAAAAGATACATGTATCACTTTTATACTCGGCCACTTTTCTAATTTTGAGATGCTTTTTACAGCAGTGTCGATGGATTTTTGCTATCTGAGGCCAATATAAAAATTTGGAAAAACCGTGATAAGACCTATTGATGTTAGGTTAAGTTTAGATCAATCAACTTTTTAGTAAATTGATCATATGTAGTTTCAGATAGTACTTTACTATGTACAATTTCACCACTCAAATAAAGCCCCGTCACTACAAGGCGATGTAAGATTAACACAAGCAAGAATACAAGGCAAAGTTAAATTCAATAAAGCTATCTAAAATTTGAAAGGTAGGAGTCATTAACGAGCGTTCATTTGTGAGCACATGTGACCAACACTAGCGTGACATGAACTACATGACTTCTGTACATGTATTCAACGAAACCATGATGGAAACAGTTCGTCTCAGACACAGCCATTAAACTACGATAAAATCGCAACAAAGAAAACACTGTTGTGGAAGTAACGTCCCTCCGACGTTTAATTAAGAAGGAATTAATATAGTATAACATAGATTGTATTTTTAGATCGTATTTCTTCCGCACTGCATTCAGGGCATCATATTTCTCCTCGTGTTTGTTTCAGGGCGATCATGCACCAACTAGCATTCCGTCGACAGGCTGGCTTTTAAAATGCAGCACCTTTTATCCGTGAAGACAAGTTAAATAACGTTTGAATTCAAAGGTTAAAAGCTTCGAAAGAAGGCGACACCATTATATGCCTGGACAAGCATGTTAAGATTGTATACTCGCGGTTCACGCTAAATTGTGTTCGTTCGAAATTCGTTTCTGTCTCAGTAACATAACAATTGATCGATATTTTGATCTCCTTTGGTCAATGCAGTTCTCATTTTAAACCTGCAAGGGAAATTATCCACTTACGTTTTCCTTGGCGATCAACTCTTCTTATTTCTGCTTCCTTCGATGCAGGATCTGCTTGCGAAATATTAAAGCAACAACACAGTCACATGTCTAGTCAGTCATTAACCGCTAACAACGTTTGCTCGCTATGAATTATGGGTATTTTTAGAGCAAATCGTGAAGGGAAGCAATACATTCTGTCTTTACAGGGATTTTATTAACACTGCAGCCAACCAAAAATCAAAGCTTAAAACTTCGCTTGCCGTATATCCTAAACCCGAAACTCACAGAAATGTACCATTTGGCTCGCTGCAGTGTCTTCACCGTTTGCAGAGCGAGGCTGAAACGTTTTGGCACCACCGGAGTGGTCTTTCTTTTATGCTCTCGGATCGGTTCATCGGCCCGATTACACCTCTTTAAGCCATCTCGTACTTAGATGATGTACCAGGCACTCTGCAAACGGTGGATTTTTTCGAATTTCAGCCTCTGAGCCGTGATTCAACCTCTTGGTTTGCCCGCAGCTCTGATCGAAACGTTTGCAGATTCGTACATAACGTTCGAAAAGAGGAAGCTTCTGCGCATGGTCACGGCTTTAAAATCTGATGCCCAGTACTTCGCGGACGAAGTAACGCAATATTGTAACGCAAACTGATCATGCATGAAAGGCAACTATATATATACACAGGACGAAATAACGACTTTAAGTGCAAGTAAAGGTTCATTAAAGAAAACTTAAAGAACAATTTCGACTATCTTTAAGTGCACCGTAAATTACTTCAATAAGCCTTTACTTGACAACACTTAAAGCTAGTAATGAACAATTTAAGTTGCCTTTAAGGGTCTTTAAGTTGTTGAAAAGTTGAATTAAAGATAACGTAAAGGTTCTTAAACACATTAAAGATACTTACTTACTTTAATACATTTAAGAGTATTTACGTCTCAACTTAAAGATTTTCGATACCTTTAAGTAAAATTTAATTTTCTCTTAAAGATTAGTAAATTCATTATTTCGTCCTGTGTAGGCCTTCGAATTTCGACAAAATTTTGCTCGCGTGAAATCCGAAAAGCCGTTAAGCGCCGGAACTTGACACCCGCCGTATCGCCAAAATGTTTATCCGATCAAACTAAAATTTGTATTTTCATTAATGGAATATCTAGGGTAGTCTACAGAATTTTTTTTGGGATTTTTTAAAATTTTTATAATTCCCACCCCTGGTCGATATTTACAGACATCCGCTCTTAAAATTTTTGGCGGACAGTGTCTATTGTGCTTGTTTTACCTAGGAGGAAGCTACTATAGGCCACAATATTGTTGACACATGGTCATTATGAACCCATTTTCTTGGGGGGACGGGGGTTATTCACATTGGCGTTTTGAAGGCCAGCCGGTGAAGCAGGAAATGCAAGTCACGTACCAAGGAGAGGTGATTGATGCAAGACCCAGTATTATCAAGCACGTAAGCAGTAACATCAGAAAGGCCAAATCTGCCCTTGGGCTCACTAGATATGCTGCAAGACAAAACATCAAGCTCAGCAGCTTGGTCCAATTGGTTCGACCAACAGTAATGAGCAGACTGCAATATGAATTGCATCTGTGCTTGCCAATTTCAGACACACAGTTTGCCAACATGGACGGAGTCCTATGTCAAGCACTTCGAATTATATCTGGGGCAACCTCGAAAACGTCTGGGGAAGCCTTCCTTCACTACATGGGGTTTTTAAACATGCAGTATAATTGGGAACTCCAGGTGACTCAGGAATACATCAGAGCACTGACAACAGAGAGTCACCCGCTATACAATGAGCTTCAGAGTCACAGGGATCCCGAAATAAGACTCATGCGTTTAATTCCGTGGACTAAATATTATTAATAAGTTAATAATAATAATAATAATAAGTTAATAATAATAACAATAATAATGACTAAAGCAGCAAGGAACATACTGGAGTGGGTTCCAGTGAACAACATAAAAGCAGATCCCTGGGTAGCATATCATGGCAAGCCCTTATTGGTCGATTCAGAACGTTTCGTAAACGGAACAAAGCTATCAATGACGCTGAAGTGTCCCAATTCCTAGAGTCCAAGGAGGCAAATATTATCATTGCTACGGATGGCTCAATTCGAGACTATATCTCAGCTTGGGGTGGTACAGTGTGTCATAGCAAAAGGATAACATTTCATTGGTGTGCCCGAAAGCATGGCAGAACTAGCTGTTTCCCGGTGGAATCTGAGGCTTATGAAGATGCTGTAATTTGGATGAGAAACTACACCACAGAGGAGGACAGAGTAGTCGTACTAACTGACTCACTGACCCTTGTCACCAGACTAACGTGTGGTCTTGTGAGAGAACCCTGGGTAGAAATTATATTCAACATCAAGGCTGATTACCACACAACATACATCCCTGGCCATGCATGAATCTGGTATAATGAGATTGCGCCCAGCTGGCGGGTGCAGCAGAGCCTATCGGTCCAATTCAGTTATATCTCGGCGACGTCAGAAACAGAATGACAGAGGCAGTTAGAGAAAATCCGCCTCACAGAACTACGTGGTGGTCTCTCAGCAGGTTGGAGTCCGCAGACATCAAGTTTGGTCATGGCGCCAACCAAAGCGCACGAGGCAAAACAACAAGGATCATCACTCAGACAATACTGGGAGTAATCTCCAAGAACCCACTCAAGGAAGTGCTCAGAGCGGGATGGTCATGGACCCCTTTCCCGTGATGCGAAAAAGACAACGACAACAACAGCCATGCGGCAGAATTTAGTGAATGGAAAGAGATAGCGTTATAAATGGAACGAAAACCGTTTTTGTATAGAGTGTGTCAACTATTTTTGTCGCCTTTTGTAGGGTAATTAATTTAACAAATTTTTCGCCTATTTATTATGTGCTATGACATAACAAACGCGAGAAAAATACTATAACACATAACAAACGCGAGAAAAGTATTGACTATAAACTCAGAAAATGACACCCATACAAGTTTAACAATGGGTATTTTATTAGAACGAAAACATTATCTTTATAAAATTTTAAATTGAGGTTCAAGACTCTAATTAATTGAACGTTCGATTGAATTGATTGATTGATTGATTAATTGGTTGATTGATTAATTGATTGAACGTTTTTTTTTTTACTTAGATAAAAAAGCCTCGCACTTCTTCATATATCCGACTCGTCCTGCTACCTAGGGGTCACACGGTTTACAAAGTGGATACAATCTCCCAGTATGCCGTGATTAGCAGTGATCTCACAACCCTGCAGTTTGCAATGCCCAATGCAGCATTAAGTATGAATGGATCATACGCCATCTTGATCGATCATGGTGCTGTTGTTGGCCAAGGATGTTCGTATGACGGACCACCGACACCAGGCATAACAAACACGAGTGACTGGAATTTCGTTGCTGACGGTGTTTGTCCTGTTGGGTATTACCTTGCCTCACCAGAATTTAAGAGCTGTGTCGGTATGTACAGTGTGTAGTTTCCTATCAATACCTCGGGCGTACAAGGTGGGGGAGGGGGGGGGGGATGCCACGTTTTTAAAGAGCATTTATTGTTAGCACATGCCGTGTTCTGTAGCTGTTCATTTGTCATTAAGACACATTTTGGTAAAATTTTGGAGAGAATTAGTTGCTATGATAACCAGGCTAATCAAAAACCGGAAAACACAGATATTTCAGCCCACTCACAACTGAAAAAGTTATAAGGAAATATTAAACATCAAACAACATTTAACATACCAATCTTAAACAATTTTTCAATGTCGCCAACCCTTACATTTAAACGCTGAGTTTCCGACAACCAATCTCTTTAAATTCTAATTCATCTTCATTTTGTTTCAACATACCAATTTAAAGTTATCCTTATAAAAACGCAGACCTGGGGATTGTCTTATCAAACACGTCAATCAAAACATAAAAGTATCTCAGCAAAAAGTAAAAAAAGCTATCAGTCGCCAGCAAAACACAATGATTTCCCTCAACACAAAATAGCCCATAAGAGTACAATGTTCTTACTTAAAACGATTTACGCCTTTTCAGTTGAAAAACAGAAGAGAGTAATCACTTCTTTATCGGTGCAAGCTAAAATCTAATTATTTGACAAATTCATCGACAATCACACGAAAAAGGCAGTATGGACTTTGCCTTTTGTTCTATTTTGGAATAGTGAATCATTGCCATTATTAGATTTAGGTACGTACATGGTAGAATGTATTGACAGTGATAAAAATTGCGCTTTGATTATGCAATAGTATGCAAGGGACCTCGTGATTTTGCAGATTTAGTCAAACTATATTATTTTGTGCAAATTTAGAAGTTTTTGTTTGCTGCAGTTCTCTCTACAGTTCTATTCGTGTACAAGTAAAATTTTGTTGTTCTGACTAGTTGAATGACAAAGCAAGCATTTTAACAACCCTTTTATAAGCGATTTGAGCGTTTCGATTCAAGACAGACATTGGAACTCGATTACGGACTTAATTGAGAAGATATTATTTGAGTGCCAATGCGAAGAAAATGTGTTTAGCGCAGAAAAACAAGATGAATATCAAGAAGTGAGTGTGTCGTACTCACGGCATTGGGATTCTGACGTGGAGAAGACAGTTATGCTAGAGTGTCCAACGTAGCTTCATTGTATTAGTGTTTAACGTACCTTCATCGCATTCAAATCGTGCCGTGGACATGAGGGTTACCTTAGAGTGCTTTTTTATCTTTTGTTGAAGCGCTGACTCTCTAAAGTATGCGGGAGATACATTGGGGGGGGGGGGGGGGGGGGGGGGGGGACTCCCGACAATTAAGGATAGGTGTGTACCGCCAAGGTTTTGAAACCCTGATCTTATTTAAGGGTAGAGAATCGAGATTTGATACCTTTTTTAAGGCCCAATTCAGGCGTGTAGTACAGTTTTAACAGACCATATCTTTTTTGCTTTGCGCGTTGGGGTGGCTACTGCAATTTAGTGACCCTATCTAAGGAATATCTAAGGATCACAATACCAAAAATACCAAAAAGGATACCCTATTTAAGGACTGAGCACCTCAATAACCCTACCCTATCGGGCGGCACATACCTATATAGCGTATATGAGGAAGTACCCCGCCCCCCTCCTCCCCCGGGCGTAGCCGATCTGCAGAAACACTGAGATTTCAGACTTTAAGGAAATCGCATGTACACATGTAGGTATGTAGTTTATGTAAAGTTTGTTTGTTTTGTTGATTGTTCTGTCGCGGTTTTTGAGAAAAGGAGTAATTATTAAATGAATGGCTTTGAACTGTCATGTCATGTTATCATTCGATGAATTTTTGATTTTCTCTTAGCGATCACGTGAAAGTCTATTAAAGTTATTTAAAGTTTCTTTGTTTTTGTTGATGATTTTGTCGCGATTCTTTAGGGAAGCAGTAATTAGTAAGTTCAATTTATGAAATGAATGCCTGGCTTTGAGTTCTCATGGCATGTTATGAGGAAAGCAGGAATTAGTAAGTTCAATTTATGAAATGAATAGGTGGGTTCATACTAGCGAAGTAAGTGGCTTTGAGTTCTCATGGTATGTTATCATTTGATAAACTTTTGATCTTAAATTACCGATCACGCGATGTTCTATTTTGTTCTATTTTTGTGTTGCCATTATTAGATTTAGGTACATGGTAGAATGCCGTTGTGCAGGAAAGACAGAAACATATCCGGTGAAGATTACAAGAAAAGACAGAAAAATATAGCACTGCGACAGCTTGAGACTTAGTAGACTACGAGTAGTCCCTCCTTTTTCCTCAGGGAATTAGTAGAGCGAGCGAAACGCGAAAAAGGAGACGTCTCGCTTTTCTCGCGTGTGGTGATTTTCACGCGCGCTCGCGTTTCACTCGCACTTCTATCCCTTAGGAAAAAGGAGGGACTACTCGTAGTCTAGAGACTTAGTTGAGGCAAAAGATAGCGAGAATTGCTTTACAGTGGTGACTTTGACAGCGATCTGATGTATTTCGTGATAAAGTTCCCTTTTTATCTCCTGTAAGTTAATGTTTAACTTACAGGAGTATAATGTGGGCTAACATGCATTCTTTGTGCATATTTGTTAGCAAAATTTGTGTTAGATACTATTAATAGACTTTTTAGTGAATTTGTGGGGACATTCTTGTTGCATTTTTGTTAGCATATTTTTGTAAGATGTTATCAATCAGAACACAAGAGTCGAGTGGCATATTTTTGAAAGCGGTTTAGCGAGCGCATGTTTGTGGCCTGACAAAGCGATATATTCATACGTTGATGATTTGGTTAACTAAGATTTTTGTTAGATACTATTAATAGACTTTTTAGTGAATCTGTGGGGACATTCTTGTTGCATTTTTATAGTTGCATTTTTAGCAAAATTTCTCGCGTTTTTGTTAGATGCTATCATTAGAACACACGAGTCAAAGCATATGTTTTTAAAGCTGTTTAGCGAGCGCACGTTTGTGGCCTGACAAAGCTATATATCCATAGGTTGATTTAGTTAACTGAGATTTTAGAGAACGTTAGAAGAGAGAGAGCAATTTATTTGGCCGTATTTTATCAAAAATTTAAGCTCTCGCTATTTCAATAATTTTAATACAGTGGTTTCTTGACATGACCTTCACAGTGAAGAAATATGCGTGTTAAAATTTCCTACTGTTTAATATCTCTTTTTCATAGCGATGATTTTTAAGGCGTACGATTATGAATTCTATGTTTTTTTGGGAATATGTTGCAGCATATATTTCATTGTATCGAGCGTCAAAAAGTGTAACGTAACGTAATGTAATCTTATCTCACCTAATGTCATAGACTGTGGTCAGATATTTGGCACGCTAGAAGCGCGCTTGGCTAATATCCTTTACGATGCGTTTTAATGTTTGTCCAGTCTGGTTTGTCAAACTGGTTGCTTCAGGACATTTGGTATTATTTATAGCACATTAAAGGGAAAAGAGAGTTTGAGGTAAGCTGACATTGCTGACTGAGAATGGTTGTATGCTATACGTTTACAATGAAGTTTTGTTGAAATAACGTGTTTGTTAATTTCCATGTTATATCGCCAAATGTCACCAAATATACAACTAAATTGGATTAAAAGATTCTCAAGGAGAAAAATAGAAGCAGTAGTTTGGAGAAAAAGTGCAGGATTAGAAGAATGGAAGTTGATTACGGTTAAGCAATTTTGATTACGTGATATGCGGTCAAGAAATATTCAAAGTTTCGATTCTGGTGGAATTTTGTCGTTATTTTGTCTTTTTAATTTATATTTTTCTGCGTACATCACTTTTGGCGATTTCAGTTTCATGCTATTTTCAGATAATAAAGCAAGCTAAAGCAAGCTCCTGGCCATAATCATGAAAACACGATATTTCTGTCTGGACAGTGTCCCTTTAGTTAAAAATGTCCTCGGTTAATTTACCCCATTTGCAAGTTATATAAGAGACTGACTAAATTAAACAACAATAGGTTTTAACGAACTAGTGCTTTCAATTTCCTTGTAGGTTGACAAACAAATATAGAACTTTTCCATAAGTGTGCTTGTAAAAACGAACAGAAACAATTTCATGAACGCTTTTGTAAGATGTGAATAGAATAATTTTATTTTATATTTTTAGTGAGTCATCGTACAGTGCACGGTGCCAGGATTAAATGTATTTTGCCGGTTGTCCTTTGATTTTTGTTCAATTTTTGTTAATTTTTAAGGCTCAAACCTACGCTTGTCAAATGTCAAACGATACAACAACACTGGCAACAACTTTATTTCAGTATTCCCATTTCTAAATACATGGTATTACCGAACCAATTACAATAAAAATATTATAAGCGCGACGTTTCGGTGTCGTACTGACACCATTATCAAGCGAAAGCGAAAGATAGAAAAAAGGATGCATTTACAAGCGAAAGGACATCTGCATCCTCTATACAAAAAGCTTAGCCCTAAGGGAATCTGACTGTTTGTTTAGGGATGGCTTGTGCTCTCTAATCAGGAGCATTTCATACAATAGGCAGTCAAATTTAGTTTGGCACTTTTTCAAGACACTAAAGTTCTTTGTAATGTCATTAGGTGTTAAACCGTGCGTCGTGCGGTAGTGTTTGCCTATAGTAGATGAAGTGCCTTTGTGTTCTTCAATCCTTTCATGTAGGTGTCTAGGTAAAACCTATATAACTCTCATCACAAGAGTCACATTTGAACTTATATACTACATGTTGCTGATTGACGAGGGGTGGTTTCTTTTCTCTCCATTTAAGGCACTTCATCTAGTATAGGCAAACAGTACCGCACGACGCACGGTTTAACACCTAATGACATTACAAAGAACTTTAGTGTCTTGAAAAGGTGCCAAACTAAATTTGACTGCCTATTGTATGAAATGCTCCTGATTAGAGAGCACAAGCCATCCCTAAACAAACAGTCAGATTCCCTTAGAGCTAAGCTTTTTGTATAGAGTATGCAGATTTCCTTTCGCTTGTAAATGCGTCCTTTTTCTATCTTTCGCTTTCGCTTGATAATGGTGTCAGTACGACACCGAAACGTCGCGCTTATAATATTTTTAACCATCTGTATTTCCAAATACAATTCCAATAAGTAAGGAAATTAAAATTACTTAAATTACAATAAAGAAATCTAGAATAAAAAATTAATTAATGAAATTAAATTCATTTATTAATTGTAAAACAATCACAACTGGTACTATTGACTATTTTTGTTCTTGTTTCATTGCTTGAGTGACAAAAGCAGCAGTTAGCCCGCTAATATGTTGATCAGTATCAAAAAAAAAAAAATAAGTAAACTTCATGATAATCCAAATCTATTTTGTTTAATAATTTTGTCAAAAAAGGTATTTCGTAGCTCATCATATAACATACAATGCATACAGTGAAATAAAAAAAGTGCATTTCATCTTCAACTGAATTAAGTGTACAGTGGGTGCAAATTCTAACTAAAGGTGTTCAGGAGTTTTAGGGATTGTAATTCAACCATTTTCAATTCTTAAGGTGTGATTTCCTATCCTGAATTTAGAAGTAATTTTTCTATGTTCAGGATATGGTTAATTAAATCAGAGTATTTCGTTTCACTTTTAAAGATCGAATAAAATTTAGGTTTTTTTATTTGCATTAATTAGATTGAGTTGGTGATTTTTTAGACGCGTAAAAATATTCTGTTTTGCCTTTGACAAGAAAAAAGATGGGATGCTTAAGTTTGTCGCAATCTTCTCAATATTGAAGTTTGTACAGAAAGAATCAATCTTACTAAACAAACCTGTTTTTTTTTTTCTTGAGCCATATCATTAGAAATGATTAAGCAGAGTTTTGCAATATTGTCATCAGGTTGATTTTCCAGGTCAAACAAACCAGTGTCAAACAGTTAGGTTTCAGTGAGGTTCGGGGTTTTAGTTCATTTTTGTTTTTACTTTTTTAGGCCTCATTTTGGTTCATTTTGGTCAGAAGATTCGTGCCCAATTTAGTCTCTGCTTAAAGAGATAATTGTGGTACGGATAGTCCTTAGATTTTTCCTATCGATGGTTTTAATATATCTGGTATTCGAATCTATAGCTGTGAAATGGCTTATTTACGCGTCATAAGCTCTTTATATATAGTAGTATAAAAAGAGGCAGGCCAAACATGATTCCCACTAGTCGCAAGAAGTATTTAAAAGCCTTTAAAATAGCTTTCCCAAGTAGGTTTACGAGGTATTTGTCCCTTGCTATAGATCACTGTTAGGATGTTACAAGTTGCAATTATCTATCCACTTTGCTCGATAATATTGACCCATTGATCTTTGGATAATTTCTCTAATGACAGGATCGATCCCGGAGGATTTCATGCCATAGCCATGACTATAATTATTTTATTTCTTTATGTTTTCTCTACACTGTCCTGGCATATATTAGGGTTTCTTTGGCTCAGACTCGTGTTGCAAAATAAATGGCAATCGGCTGAAGATTATGTTACCGCTGTGGAAATATTAGGATCAGTAAATAGGCCGTGATAAGTGTCCACAGCCTGCGGCGTGCAAGACTTGTGAGAAAGTGTTTCTTGATCACGGATAAGTGCCTATTAAAGATCCAAGAATGAAAATGCAATCATGTTCAGGAGTAATAAGCTCCTGTCATGTTCCTGTATTGGAATCACGACTTCTTGCAGGTAGTTTTAGCTCTTTAGTTTATTCTTTTGTTGAGTAGTGACCTGGAGCTAGACAGAACTTCCGCTGTCTTATCATGGCATTGCGATCACTGCATCCAATAGTATATCCTCTGTACGCGAAGAACACCTTAACTTGTAGAGTTGTACCAATGTGTATCTTGAATTCATTGAGACATACACGAGACTACACTACGTATCTTTTGTACAACAAGCGTGTAATTCTCGTGAAGTAATGTTGTGCTCCATGCGTTCCATAATAATGGAGTAATTCCATGGTAATCGAGTAAATGGAGTAATGGAACAAATAAAAAAAAGTCCACCCGGTTATAGGCCCATCGGTAACAAAACATTACTCCGGTTATATCCATTAATTCCTTATTCCTTTCTTAATTCCTTAACAGAAATTCTTTACAAAAGTTTACGCCAAAATGAAATTAACTGAAAGAACGCTTCTTTATGGCAATATTTTTGCTTGCCAGCCAAAAAACCCTTACGAAGACTTATGTAACTTATGTAACTTCAAGTTACATAAGCCCAGGGCTTATAAGCAGCATTTTACGGTATAGTCTCTGTAAAAAATAATCACAAAGAAGTATAAAAAGAGACAGGCCAAACACGACTCCCACTATTCGGAAAATGGATTAAGTAGCCTTTAGAATAGCTTTCCCGAGTATACCTGCGAGATATTTGTCCCGTTAGATTACCATTAGGCAGTTAGGGTTTCTTTGGCTCAGAGTCGTGTTGCAAGATAAATACGTTTATGTTATCGCTATGAAAATGTTAGGATCAGTAAATTTCTTTGTTTGTGATGCAGTGTTTAAGTCTGCGACGTGCAAGGCTTGTGAAATAGTGCTTCTTCGTCACTCTGAGAAGTATAAGTGTCTAAGATCCAAGAATGAAAATGTCAAAGACGACCACGACAGCTCTAGCAACTATGTTTAGTTCATTTCTGTTCTTGGTATAACTGTTTGTTAACAGTGACATCAAACAAAAGTTAAGATGAGGGGATGAATACTGAGTAAGTTTACAAGAACTAGATTTCCACCTGAAACAGATTTTGACGATAAGATTGATGATGATCCCAATAATGAAAACAGAGAACAAAGTTGTAAAGAATTTTACTTAAAAAGGAGGAATGAAACTTTTTCGCAGAATGAAAGCTAAATCATTCATTTAGTTATGTTTAATAAAAAGGATGCTGAAGATTAATTGCAGAGAGCTCTTGATGCTTATCCCATGTAAAAATAAGATTTCAGCAAGTAAAACATGTTATATTCGAAAGGAAAGAAAGGAGAACTCTTAAGAAAAAGCCATGGGAGATCCTGAAAATAAGGAACGTGATCAGTTAGATACTGTAGCTCCGTCTGCTCAACATAACGATGAGCAGGATATAAACGAAGAAACACAATACAGTGAACTGTTTGGTTGTTTTAACCCATGTTTTGATAACAATCACCAAGGGAACAATCTTTTAAGTAATGCTGGAATTTTTTCTACAGCAAATGATAATAAAAAGCTGGTAATTAATAGTATGGATGATAACAGTTATAAAGAACTTGTTCTTTCTTTGAACAGAGAACAAATGGAGGTTTTTTACCATATGTTACTCTCTGTTAAAAACGACGAGAAGCAATTGACACTTTTTAAGTAGTGGCGCGGGTTTAGGGAAGGCAACAGTAACACACGTACAATGTTTGTATGAGGCTCTTGATAATAAACCAGGTGAAAATCCAGACGAGTTGAAAGTACTGAAATTTGCTCCAGACGCAGGACAAGAGGACTGCATAACCATTACCAATTACATGCAAACAAAATTGTCAAAAGAGAAATTGAACTCAAGAAACCACGCACTCTAACCTAAATGTCCAATTGCAACATCAAAAACAATATTCGGACATAATATGACAGCATTGCATGATGGGAAAAACTTACAGGAGATAGCCCAGAGGGCACTTTGATTATCTTTGTGGAATGTCCGGTTTCCGGAAGATTATAAAGAACGGGAAAGAGCGAATCTCAAAACTGTCTTAAAAATGAAATTAAAGTTGGAAATATATATATTTGCTCTTTGAGGAATAGAGGAATTCTAAGGATATGCACTATTTTGTCCTGACTTCCTGACTGAATTTAAGTCTTAAAATAGCAATAAACAATGATAAACGATTATGCGAGAACGGACTCTGATCGATCAATGAGAGACGTTGTAGCGACGATGAATGGCAACACGTGCTTTTAGAATCACCATAGGTCAGTCATAGGGCATGGTTAGTAATCAGTTCTTTTCTTCTTCAAAATCTACGTAAAATTCTAAGATGTTTATATCTTATATATAAAGATCTACAAACGCGGATAAACGTAAACATTTTTCCGATGCGTTGTGGCACACATCAAAGATTTAAATTCGATGATCCTAGCTTGTTTTGAACCGGTTCTGCTCGACAGTCAGAATTAATTCTGTATCGCGATGATCCGCAATTTGCACCTACATAGCTACAGTTTCACAGTTGAGACCAGTTGAACCTCTCGAACTCCCCGTAATCTCGACCTCAAATCCATTTCCCTTCGGTGACCTTCGATTTGCTTTTTCAGTCATTTACTATATGAGTCTAATGAGAGTGCGAGATGTTCGAAATAGCTGGGTTCAACTGTATTTTCGAAAGTCTTCAATGCATGTATTTCAGAGTAATTTTCTAAACTTACAATCATGGGGAGCCACGTTTTTTTCCTTTCGTCTTTTCCTCCTTGTGTTTTTCCATGACTGTGTGTGTACTTGTGATACGGGAAGAGTTACTTATTGACCCTTATTTGACGATATAAGATTACCAGAGATCACCAGAATTCAGAACAAAACGGATGACTTTGAAATAAATGAGCGCCAAAAATCAAAGGTCACCGATATGTATGTGTATACCGGGAGTCTAGGGTCTACTCTAACTGCAAGTCCGATCCAAGAGAGAGGAAGAGAGGGGCCTTGGTAACGAGGTCGGTAGACGTTTCAATAACAAATAGATCATTAAAACAGACCGTTGGCCGTCGCGTGTTGATATGAACGATATGGTCAATAATGTTTAACTTTTATTGGTAAATTGCACAACTTTCTAAAGTCGCTGTCTATTCTCACTGTTTATTGTGTCGCTGTCGTAATTTGTCGTATTTTTGAAGCGGAATCGAGTCGCTTGTCACTGTTCAGAACGTCTCGTGTCGGCAGTTTTCGGGGCCACGTCGCTTGTCGCTTTTACCAAGGCCTCTTTAAGCCGAGATGTTTTGAAAACAGCTTCGCATTTTTAATTGGCTATAAAAGGAAACGAAACCTAATCACTAGCTCTATTCCTACAAGAGACACCATTCTGCCCGAAGGTACACAATTTTTGAGTCAACGGAAAAAGCGACAAGTAAAATATTTTCATTTGCCTTTTTTACAATGGTCTACCGTAGTGAAGTATTTAGAGAAAACATTCCTTCCTTAAGTCTTTTTACTAAACGTATTCACATGCACAAAGTTCTTGTTTTGTCTCATACATCCACATATACACTGCACATATAAATTGGCTGTTTAAAAACATTGCCAGTAAATCAATTTTAATCCCAAATGAAAATCGTTCCAATATATTTTAGTTCTGTTTAAATATCAATAAATGAAGATAGTACTGAAATATTTTTTTACCTTTGTACATCTTTCCCAAGTTTCGATTGGTAAGAAAATCGCTATTGTAATGCCATACAAGTCATTGCTACTAAAATACTGTGAATACAAAAAATAGAAAGATTAACTAAGTAAAAGGGCTCTCTAGTCAAGATAGATTGAATTATAAGTCGTTTTGCCACCCCCATCTCTCCTCACAAATTTCCCCCGTAGCAACCAAATTCGTCTCCTCATTCGCTTAATATAATCAAGTTGAAGTTTCCCCTCAGTAAAATGAAGACTATTTTGAACAAATACGTAAGATTTACATGAAAATTATTTACATTCACACTCGTGATTCTTTTGTTGCTCATGACTTTTATTGATTTGGTGGCTCCTAAAAGAGCCCTAAGTCCTCTATCTGACTGTAATGTCTAACTCTACGATTAGACCTACAGGTATTTTCAATCTTTCAACTTCAATAGACCATTTAGCAGCTTTACACATATTACCTATCACGTCTTTTCTACATTTACCTATCAAAGGCACCCAACTATTCCAATTCTTGTTGTTGTTTATTTTTTATTAACCTTACATTCTCTCGCATTAACGAGATGGCTTTAAGAGCCCTTTGATTTAAATAAAAATGCGCGTTGTTTTTTCACTGCACCGTTTTTCGGCGTAAAAACATATAAAATGTTACCAAAAGCAGAAAAATGTTCAATTTAATCATATTAAATATTACAACTCCAGCAAAATATATTTTTCAACTTCGACATTTGAATTTACGGATCCCCAGCTATAACTAATAATATTTACCTTATTTTGTAAAGAACATCGCAGGCTATATATTAGATGCAAAATATTTTCGAAATATTGCAATCCGCAAAAACCTAAGGAGAGGTAGCAACCATCCTCCCACCCCCCCGCCCCCCCCCCTCCCCCCTCCCCCCTCCCCCACCCTCGCCCACCCTCCCCCACACCCTTGTACCACGAGTGGGGTATAAGTTTCTGTGTACGAGGATTAATTGGACTCATAAGTTTGATATGGACGACTAACACCGTGTTTTTATGCGGCAAGATTAACCAGGGTAGTAGCACAACAGGATATGACTCAGAGAAACGCTGTTACATTGCCTTAACTAAATTTGTTCAACAATTTCGCTACAAAGGATTTTCTTATATTACATTGCAATTGCATGTAATAATTTAAGTTAACTTCGTCATGAGTACAATTGAAATCGCCAAATGAAGTAATCAATAGGTCTGCATCTTTTGGCAGGTAATTCGCATAAATTAAACTAGTTTTGATAAACTTTTTTTTTCCATTCCAGACATGAACGAGTGTGGTTCCCACTCGAGATTGAAACGTAGTAACTATTATTGGTGGTGGAGTTATACCACGTCTTCTGGTAAGTTAAATATACTTCCAAGCAACGGAAATGTAAGCATGCATACTGTAATACCAGAAACCCATAAGTGGGTTGAAACGTGTAACGCGCATTCACAGCTTCCAAATATTCATGTTTTGCTTAGTACCATGTTTGGAAACCCCTCGGTCCCTCGGATTGGAGGCAAATTGTTCTAGCGAACTGATTGGTTAATATTTTTATCTTGATTTTCCAAATATGGCTGTAACAACTTCTTAGCAAATTGAATAATCGGAAGCTTGTTTTGAAGCGTACAAGAGACAGTTGCACGTTTTAACCCACTCATGGGTTTCTGGTAATACAGATACAACGTGATGACGATAACGACGACGACGACGGTTCAAATTTTAAGATTTTCTGTGTCATTGTAGCGTAATCGACTGGCGCGATGTTGCTGAGCCATTACCAACGCTCCCTGCCCCTGCGTTCGAATCCTGGTGGAGACGTTAAATAACTTTTTCTATCTTTTTTCATTTCTATTTTTTTTAGCGAAAATTTGATGAAGTTGACAACCCGTTTATCGAACATCATAATTTAAGTTATTTATTCTTAAATTGCCACCCAAAAACCTGTGGCGATTTTTGTCAATTCTGGATCTGGATGTAAATACCAGACCTTTCGTAGAAGTAAAGCATTTGTATTGACTCCTTATTGTAAACCATGGCCTTTTGGATGGTTGTTCAGAAATGGTCATCACATGCAAAGTGATTTCATCACATACAGAACAAGAAGCTGTACACAGTTTGAACTCGTGGCGTCTTTTTTAAACCCAATGCATTATTCTGTGCTTTACTAAAATTATGTCTGAAAGGTAAGAAAGAAATTCTATTTTGCAATTTTCAGCGTGATCGTGGTTTCTTTTATTTTGTATTAATTATTATTTTAGCTTATTTTTAGTGACTTCAATTTCTTTAACCCTCGAACGTACACGCAAACTGATACCCCACCGTGATACAAGAGGGGTGGGGGGTGTTGCAAACCCCCTCCCCCCCTCCCCGTTTGGGTTTTTGCGACGTTGCAATATTTCGGAAACAGTTTACATCTAATAGATAGCCCGCGATGTGCTCTACAAGATAAGGTAAATATTATGGGTTGTGGCGCTGCTGGGGTTCCGTGACGTCATCCAAAATTTCCGCCATCTTGAATTTTACTAAAAAATCAAAATTTTTGGAAAAATGCGGAAATTGCAAATATTGCTTGCTAGAGTTGCAAAATAACATACAATTAAACATTTTGATGCTTTTGGTAGCATTTTATATGTTCTTTTTTTCCACTGTAAAAAGGTAAAAAACACGCATTTCTATTAAAAAATGGCTTGACCACATGTTACTTATGACGTCATATCTCGTTTCCATAGCAACCGGTTGTCGTCAAACCTTACCAAAATGTGTCTCAAGGACATATGAACAGCTACTGAGAACAGCATGTGCTAATCGTAAATGGTCTTGAAAATTTCGGAGAAAACCTTAAGGCTGGGGGGGGGGGGGGGGGGGGGGGAAGAACGCTAATGAAAAGATTAATTGTTATTTAGTATTGCTATCTGAAATTAACAGGTGTGATGTTTTTCGCGTGGACAACCATCAGAAAACTTATTTTATTTGCCTCTATTAGTTTCACTCTGTTCAGCCTCGGCTGGAAAATGTATTCATTTTTATTTTCGCAAAAAGTAAACAAATACAGTTTTGGCATTAAACTCCCATTACATAAAAACCTGTTGAGCCTGAAAATTTAAAGAGGTTATTATATGCAAAACTTTTTTTTTTTATTTTATTTTTATTTTTATTTTTCATTTTTATTTTATTTTTATTTTATTTTCTATTTTTTTTTAATGTTTTCTAACCCTAACCCTAACCCCCCCCCCCCCACCCAAAAAAAATAGAGCAAAAAATAAAGCTACTATAAATAAAGATATTATTGACGAACTTGATATATTCCATCTATCCGAAAAAAGAATCACTTATATTCACTAAATTACGTTGCAAAGACTTTTATAAGTTATTTCAAGAAAATCTTAAAACTGAACCTACTGCCGTCAAGACCTGGTCCAAACGCCTTCCCAATTTTTTTCAAAATTGGAGCAAGGCATTTCAAAACATCTATAAATGACTATAGATAATAAACTAAGAGAATTTGCTTTTAAGCTGTTACATCGTATATTAGTTACGAATAAGGAACTTGTGAGATTTAAAATAAAAAATGATAATAAGTGCTTTCAATGCCAGAATACTGACTCATTAGAGTATACCTTCTTGGAGTGTCCCATTAATACTGAATTTTACCAAAACATTTTATCGTGGTTCAACAATTTATACAAAACACAAATAAATTTTTCAAATGAGCAAATTGTATTTCAAGATTACATACTTCCCCCCTCGTTACACAATGCATATGTCGCCAACTAGATCTTCTGGTCCTTCACATGAAAAAGTATCTATATTCTTGCAAAATTACTGAAATACGCCCAATCTGCTCACAATTCATAACTAAGTTACAAACACAATGGAGAATTGTGAATCTAATCTAATCTCTTCTCAATTTATCCCTAGACCTCTATATCTTTTAGTTAGTATTTGGTCTCTTATTTATTCTTTTTTTATATCATATTGTAATCAGTTTTGTTTAATGATGAATAAAGATGTTTGTTACAAAAAAAAAAAGAAATGCAAAACTATAAAAATATAGTACTACTGTTGTAAGCTAAAAGAACTCACTTCGGTGGTGAATTGGTAAAATATTGAATTTGTACTAAAACTGTGTGGTACGGTATGGTTGTACAACCTGACCAAGCATGAACTGGTAAACTGGTATTTAAAAGCAGTTTAGTTAGTTTTGAATGTAGTCTTACTTGTTAGACATATATTTTTGTTTCTGCGTAGGCAATTCATTTTTTACAACAAAGACGCGTCTACTGAATGTATCAAATAAACTCGCGTGGTTAACAGCACGATGATGGGCAGTAATTTCCTCTAGCTGGGTTAAAGACGACGCGAGTTCAAGCTGCGTACAGCCTCTTGTTAGTTAATAAATTGACGGCTAAGTTTTAATATAAATAGATTGAAGAAAAATTTCAGCCGGAGTTTGGGTAGAGGAAATTACTGCCCATGCATCATCAGGTTTTATAAGAATCTTTCGCTAGATTCTGTTAACCACGCCATTTTATTCGCTATATTCAGTAGACGCGTCGTTGTTGTAAAAAATGAACTGTCTATTTCTGTGTTGCCGGGTGTGGGGAATGATACGTCAAGTTAACAAAAAATGGTATGTTCCTGATGGAGGGTGCCGGGCGGATAGTAACAGTAGGAACTGATTCATGCTCGAAAGCCTCATACATCACGCCAGTCTTCTTCATAACGTTATCTAGACTAGGAATTCAAACCTCCTCACTTTTATCTCGTGACTACGCGAAGCGTTGAACGAGATATTGTATACGGCAACAGTTATGCAAAGTGCCACTCGATCAGTCGGTCGGGTAATCATTGGGATGTAAACGTATTTGTAATTCCGCAGGGTATTACGCCATCCAGTCGTCTTGTTTCACACAATCCATATTTATGTCACGCTAAGATGTTTTGCCGCTTAATAGGGATTTTATTTACAGTATTATAGTGACAATAAATTTGGGACTGAAAAGAGGGTAGCCGCTTAATAGGGGTTAATGTTTGCAGCAGGTGTCGTATATAAATAAAATGTTTGCATGTGAAAATTCCAACCCTCCCCCCGTCTAAAAATATTTTACTGCAGCAAGGTAATGAGTTACTCTTGTCAGAAATGCAACAACAAAAAATTGGAGGGTCACCGACTTTGTTTCCGAAATAAGATATCTGAAAGGCGACCCTTATTTTGAAAACCTTGTCTTCCTTGCTGCATGGATATGTGTCCCTTAAATTATTGCAACTTTTATATGCATATCATAATAATAATACATAGACATACGCTAGGGGTACATTAGGCATAGATTGTATACGTTTCAAGCACGGTCGCATACGGTGGCATACGCTGGCATACGGCGAGGCAAATTTTTTTTTTAAGTGTGCTTAAAAAAATTGTCCGTATTCGGACGTATAGTTTATACGCTAAGTATACACTAGGCATACGCTGAATACGCGAGAGTTACCCTAGAGGTACGTTACTCATAGGTCAAGTACGCTAGTCATTTTGTGCGTATGAAAATTATTTTCATACGCAACTCAAACGTTTCTCTCATACGCAATAGTGTGACAGGGTCTTTAGTAGTTTTGGTAGGGATTTGCATCAGAGCGAAGACGGTTTCTCAGTCCGTGTGGTTGTAAAATGTAATCGTTTCATGAGCGTCGGAAAACTCGAGTCTTGCCAGTTATTGTATCCACATTCAGGTACATATAGCAGGAGCCCATTACTAGGAGCGTGCGACTTCCCTATATTATTGTCACGGCGTTTTCTCGGTCGAATGTCGAATTTATTTTTAGATTTGAATTTACCGCGAATATCAGACTCGCGTTGACTTGCAGAGCCCCGATGACCAATCACAAGTAGCAAACTGCCCTTTTTCGCAGGAAAATATAGTGTAAAAATGAATTCGTCTGTGTAAACGCCGTGGTATAGGCTTAGCATGGGAGTTACACGCTTCTAGTAATAGGCTCCCGCATATAGTAAATACTTTTTTAATACTTCACCAAATGCTACAGGAGGATAAATGATTTTAAATGTGTAGCCTGCGAGAAAGCGCTGTTTCGCTAACGATTTCCAGCACGGTTAGGTTAGATTTAGCGATGGGGTCACCCGATGAATCATTGTCATTAAAGAAAAGCACTTTTAATAATAAATGTTTTCCTTGGTTTGCCGGATCAACATAGTAGTGTAGCGGTGAAGGAAGGATATTAGTTTACAAGAGGTTCCGGGTTCGATTCTAGATTATTAATTACATTATTCCTGGTAGCAAGCATTATTTTACGAAAGGGAAATTTGTGTCGCCTAATCATGTTCGCGTTAATCCAGTCTCAACTGACACAAATATTTTAATTTTTAGATTTGACAACCGTACACTGTTATATTAAAAATAAAAATTGAACAAATTATAAAAAAGAACATATTTTACAATATTGATGGGTTCTATTGCAAATATTTTTCCTTTTACAAATACTTACTCTTAACACCAGACTCCTGGTGCTCTCTTTGTTTATAGGGTCTACAATTTCTCTTTCTTTCAACGAAAAAACTTTACCATTTTCTCTTTCAGTGAGTACAAGCGTCTCACCGTCCATCAGTGCAAGCATTTCGGCTTCAACAAGTGCCTCTGCCAATGTCTCGCCGTCCATCAGTCCAAGCGTCTCAGCTTCAGTCAGTGCATCTACGAGTTTTCCAGCGCCCATCAGTGCAAGGGTTTCCCGATCAGCTTCAGGAGGTATGTCTGTGGGTGTCTCGACATCCGTCAGTGTAAGTGTTACATCTCCAACAAGTGAGTCTCTTAACATTTGTTTCTCAGCCTGCCTTAAGCATGTCAAGGGCATGGCCCAGAGCCTAATTTGCATAAAAATCTGAAAATGACCATAACTTTCAGGTGACTTACTGAAACGGGCTCAAACTTGACAGCAGGATTAAACTTGATGACCTTTTAAGTGTCGAAAATTGAAAATGGGCGCTGAGGAAGACAAACGGCTACCTGTCCTTTTTCAGTCAGTCTAGCGGACAAACTGTTCACAAAAGCAAGCTCGGCGAAACTGGAGCGAGCCAACGAGCCGAGAGGTAACTAGGGATAGGCGGGAATAAAATGATCCGCGCTCTCCTATGTAAAGGGCGCGTTAGAGTTTCCCGCAGCAGTGGCACGAGGCAATTCAAATTGGTTCTAGCCAATACGACACTGTGAGGCAAGTTTGACCAGTGTTAAATATATTTTGACACATCAAATTGGAATTGATATCTCCAATTTCACATCAGCGTTGACACAATGGCTTTCACGAGTACTAGTAGCAAGAATAAAAATGTTTAAGACGATTTGTCTGTTAGCCTAGGTGGTTTGGTTAAAAAAAAAAAACGAATAGTTAGCGGTGGAGGGACTTATATCGTGAAAAGATGCCATGGTTGTACTACCGATTGGCTTCGGAAAACCCATAATTTATCAAAGCTTTTTGCTCGCCAAACATTCTGGCAGGCAATGCAGTCATCCTACATACAGCCATCCCACCTATCATTCCACTTCAGAGCATAATTGAAGACCAGCTACCTTCAAGTGACTTTCGTTTGAAAGCAGTTTAATATTTTTGACAAGAAGTAAGAATTGTGAAAGGACCATTGATGCCAACAAGTATCAGGTCATTTTTGGCGAAGTTTTTGTGTTTTCGCCTTTCACTTTTCTGCTCTTCTCGATCCTTAAACTTGGGAACTTTGATAGTCTTTTGGATGTTAGGCTACGTTCACACGGTACCGGTTGAAAAATTTGACCGGACATTTTGTTAACACGGAACAGTGCAATATTTTAGTTCTGTTCACACGGAACTGACTAACCGGTTGAATTTTAACCTTTGTCAGTGGTTTTACCATCTGCCCATGCGCAGCGCGCTACTTAACGAAATCCAAAATGGCGTCTAGAAAGAGAAAGGCAAAAAATGGTAGCGATGACGAGAACGATATTATTGACAAAACTGTCCCACCAAAGGGACGTCCTCACCGGTCTCACCCAGTGTTTTCGCCAGTGCTTCATCTTCGCATGTCCTAGCCATTTGCAAGATGATATTTTGCATTAATACTGTAATATTAGCGAGCAAAGCGATTAATAACCCGACAGTTCCATCTTCGTAGTCCACAGGGAACCCAGGCTCACAACAGGAAACCTCAACGATAAAAATATAAGGATTTGTATGGGATTTTATTGTATTTTGTTTTAAATATCAAAATTATAAATAAATAGCCATTAAAGTTTTCATACCTCACTAAAAAATGTTTGTGTGTTGTTTCTTGGCGGCTTTATGGCTGATAAACGGCATTTTAGGGAGTTTTGTTTTTTATCGTTTGCCTTCTCCTAAAAGAAGTAAAGGGAGAACTCGCAATTCCAAGTCACTCCAACAAAACGAGACAACGTGAAAAAAAAAAAATTGTTTTTTTTTTTCACGTTGTCGTTGCCGTCGCCGAAAAGCCTGGGTAGATTTATTTTACCTAGGTAACTCAAATTTACCTAGGTAAAAGTTATTTGTGTAAACATGGTCTGATTATCGTCCATGTTGGTGTCATAGAGGTTTATGGAGGTTTTTTTGTCATTTGGGGCCCTTCTTGATTCTATTCGTTTTTTGTGGAAGAGGTGTCGTTTTCTAAGAAGTCTGTTCATCGATTGAAAGCGTCTGTTATGTTTATGCGGTGTGGTCGCTGCGACTGTGGGTTGATTGTTTTAACGAACGAGGTTCACAAGAGGAATGGTTTTGGTGAACTTGTGCTTTTCCAATACACGTAGGTTGTGGTCTAGAGATGAGTTCTCTTGTCGAAGACGGTTCCACATATCTGTTGCGAGGGTCTGAATACAAATTCACAAAGTTTATATTCATTCACATTTAATGCTGTTATTATTATTCACGAATATATTTATTTACATTCAACAACTAAGTTTTCATTCAAGAAATTTATTCATTCACATTTAACGCTGTTATTATCATTCACGAATATATTCATTCACATTCAACAACTAAGTTTTCATTCAAGAAATATATTTATTCACATTTAACGACGTATTTCTTATTCACGAATATATTCATTCACATTTACGGGATGTGTTCATTCACATTCAACGGTTTATATTCGTTCACATTCACGATCGAAATATTCATTCAACACGGTGCAATATTCATTCAACATTTTCTGCGCACCGCCTTTGCGCATCATTCGGTCCCAGCTCCCGCTTTATCATTCCTGAACACAATATGGAGGATGAAGGAAGGCCTAATGTAGGGGTAGACCAAAGACCCTAAACACAAGTGTTACATTGGCAGGATCTTTTTTCGGCAGCTCCCGATCTCCTACAAGAGTGCGAACGGGAATGGGACACTTCGGAAGTAGAAGTGAGAGAGAACATCCAAATAAGGCTAGAGTATCTTATAGTAGCTCTCCAGCAAGTACTGCCTATCGTCAGTATCAACAGCGCAGAACTGAATGAAATACTGGAAAATATACGTCTTTTGCATGGACAATAGATGCGACACGACTCATCAAACTGCACAAACCTTGCAGTGTATTCTGTGACCACCCCTGAGGTCCTCCGATCTGGAAGCGTCGGGCGACCTAGGTATTCAATGTCGGAGGAAGTTCTTCTACACCTTAAATCATCGGGTTTTACTTCAGACCCCTAATGAGGTAGGCTTTTACTCAACAATCTCGTTTCATTGAATTTTGGATTGAGATTACCGGCAATTTACTGGACAAAAAAAAAAACAAGAACATTTCAAGGGAAAAAACCTTTTAGAAAATGCACATGTATGTAGCTCCAGTTCACAGCGCCAAGACCTTGCTATTTTTCACAGTTTCTTTAAAAAAAGACCGTACACGTGAAACCCGACGATCTAAGGTGCAGAAGAACTTCCTCCGATATTGCATACCTAGGTCGCCCGATGCTTCCAGTTCGGAAGACCTCAGGGGTGGTCACAGAATACACCGTGCAAGGGGCATGTACTAAAACCCGAAACTGACAACGAAACGAAACCACCTAAACGAAACGAAACCTAAGCATGTGCCCTTGTTTCTGTGGGTCTGGAGTTTGGCAATAGAAGAGTCCTCCCCGATTCTATAGAAGCTCACTAGATCTTTAACAACACCGGATCCCGCCTTAAGCTGAACAGAAATTCGTAGTTTTTTAATTACATACCATCATCGTTGCATCGAACACAACAATACTAAGTTGCGCAGAGTTAGATCGAAGAAATCAAAAGCAGATACAAACCGAGACCGGGTTAGCACAAAAGCACGTCTAGAGCCAAGCGTTAGTACAAACAATACAAATATCGCCAACACAGTTTGCCGCCAACATAGAGAACAACTACAAAACATAAATGTAATGATGAGGAAACTAGAAGAGAAAATTAAGAAAATTAACTGAAAAAATGTGATTCTTATCCCTGTCTGTTCTGACTACGAAACTTACAAACAAATGGGGAATATAATAGAAAAGCGCTAAATTAAGAATAAAAAACACAAAGAAATAAAGAAAAAAGAAACATACAAAGATATAACCGCTAAGAAAACAGAGTCTAAGAAAAAATACATGAAGAACTTCTCTAATATTGAAATGACAACTGACCAAATTAATCTCCTTTCAACGGGGGGTTAAAATTCGTTCCAACGACAAAAACAAACACAACTGCATTGAGAAAACAATTAGTATTATACTTTAAACAATTTGCAAGGAGAATATGGCTCCAGTTTATCTTTCATGGCGAAAATGGTGACATTCACCCATTCTATGTTAAATCTTACTGGGAACCACCAGTTCAACTGTCAGTTGCTCTAGAGAGTTATCTAGAAGAAATCAAAATACTCCTTGCGCAAATAGAGGTAACCAAGATCAAAAACAACCTACCGGTAAACGCCAAAAGAAAAACCATTACAGAGCTAAAAACTAACTCTGATGTAAACATAAAGAAAGCGGATAAGGGCACCATTACAGTCATCATGCATAAACAAGACAAAATACAGGAGGGTCAGGTTCAACTGGACGACGGAAATAACTACACACACCCCGAAAGACCAACGGTAAAATAAACTTCCTAAAGGGTAAAACAAATAACCAAAGAACTCTACCAAGGAGACTACATTAACCAAATGACTGTAGCATGGTTATCATGCACAGACACCTAATCCACCGAGAATACCCGTCTTTTATACCCTTACAAAGATCCACAAACCAACACCCGTTGGACTGCCAATAATATCAGGAAACGATGGACCCACAAAACGAATATCCTCATTCGTAGACCGTCTTCAGCCAATAGCAAAATCACAGAAGTCCTATCTTAAGGACACAACAGACTTAACAAATTTCATCGAAGCGACTAAACTCCAAAAGGAAACCTTTTTAGTTTCCTTAGATGTCACCGGCCTGCACACAAATATCCCAAGAGGGAGGAGGATTAAAACAATATGCAGAGCATACGAGAATTTCTATGGAGACAACACTCCCATACCGATCAAATCCCTCAAAGAAATACTAAGACTTATACTCCAAGATCAGAGGAACATACTATCTCAAAACTCACGGAACCACGATGGGCACAAAGATGACGGTTGAAACTGAAAAAATTGGACTTTGCCGATACAAAACAACTTGAGTGGAAAAGATACATTGACGACGATAAAAAGAAGATTATAGAAGTGTTCATTGTCCTAGCAAACAGACACCACCTTACAATAAATATAACGGCTGAAATCTCAGACAAAGGAATAAACGTTCTGGATACAACTGTCTTCAAAGGCGAGATATCAATTTAAACCGACAGAGACTTTCCAGTACACCGAATTGTCTTCCTGTCACCCACCAGGGCTCAGGAAAGGATTTATGAAATGTGAAACACTAAGATTTCTAAGAACTAACTCTTCAGCAAAATCGTTCAATGAGAATATTAACAAATTCCAATCACGTCTCAGAGCTAGAGGTTACCCTCACAATACCGTAGTTGAAAGAACCACATTTGAAGTCAAAGTTAGTGAAATGAATCAAAGTCAGCCCTACAACAAAGAGTTAAAGCGCGGAAAAAAAACAATCCTGCCTTTCGTTACATTACGTACCACCCGGCTGTGCATAATCTTAAGAATATCCTTATGATTAAATGGCATTGAATTGAAAGTCAACCACTGCTAAGAGAAATTTACAAATATCCTCCCCTTATCTCTTACAAAAGGGAAAAAATCCCTAGGGGATAATTTACTCGTTAGATCAAGACGATGAGGTCACGATTTACATTATCGTGAACGCGAGCTTATGATTCGTGTTTGGCCTGACAACACTTTATTCCATACTCGTCACGTCTGCTTACGTCTTTAGCTTAACTGTTTAAGTGATGAATGAACTGTTTGTGCTTGGTATATAGTCCAAACATTTTCGAATTTCTCCTCAGAAATATTTGGTTCCAGTCTTCGAAGATCTTCAGAAATGATCGGAAACGTTTAAATGACCTTCGGACAACTTTCGACAATTTTGGAGCCGTTTTTGTGTCTACAGTGTATCTGGATGAAATTTATTGTTACAGTGATGTTTTTACTGTTAGTGTTAAAATGCCTAAAATTTAACTGTTTTATGTTACAGAGCCCAAAAATTAAGTGTTAAGTGTTATCGAGGTACCTGCATTCAGACCCTCTGCTGCGTATGCGTTGTTAAGTTCATTAAACATATTGTTCCTAGATAATTGTAGTTCTCGCTGTAGAATCTAAACATTTTATTGTGAAGACCTTAGTGCCATGTTTATTCTTAGATGCTTTGTGAAGTGTACTAGTACATGAAGATTGAAGTTCGTGGTTGTCAACATTTAGAGCGAGATGAAAGTTGAGGTTGAAACCTTTAGGGATTACATTTTTTCTAGACATTAGTCTCCAGAAAGTTACAGTTGTGCTGGTATCTTGCAAGTTTGTCCACAATGAAGCTGTGCGTTGAATTGAATTTGGGGCAGACATCTCCGGATCAATCACAATGGATTATTCACAGGCGGCCAGGAGCGAAATCAAGAATATAAATAGTAGTTTGAAAAGGCTACCCGAGCCAACGAATTTGTCTTTTTACAAGAAGGATCTTCTAAAGATTCTCAGTCCAAACCTCGGCATGTGTAATTTAAAAAAGTTAAAAAAGGCTAAGGACGGACAACTTCTAGGAAGTTTAAAAAGTAAAAATTTGTAAAAAAACGTTTCGGTCTTGTGACCTTCATCAGTTGTACAGCTATTGGGAAGGTTAACTTAAATACAATTCTACAATCCCTAAGAATATTGCCTAACCTAAACAAAAGAACTAATTACAAGATAAAAGTAGATTTTTTCAAAACGTATCTTGCGACATAAACAAAACGCACGTTTATAGCTGTATACATGTATTATAATCATGTTATTGAGAGAAATCGGTTGCATCAATTTCTTGGCGTCATTTTGATGCAATTCGAGGCCGATTCACTAGCGAATTTCAAATCACATCACATGGTTGATTAATTCCTATTTATTTATTTATTTTTTTTTTGCCTTTTGATATGACGTTAGTAGTATATAGTGATTAGATTTAAGCCCCGCGATGGATTTCCCCTGGATTTCCCGCATACTAATTTGGATTTCCTGCATACTCATTTGGATTAGGTGCCTAGTCATTGACGTCACAATATGCCTTCCTGCATATGTAATTAACTGCCTATACCTATACCTATTCCTTTTGTGTTATTCTGAAACAATAGAAACAATAGGTTTGCCAAACGTGCCCGCTCTATTCCAAATCACTTCAAAACAAAACACAACTGACACAGATATGCTTTACAGACATACATCAAAACAACATGCCTTGACCAGGACTCGAACCTGGGTTACTGCGGCCACAACGCAGTGTCTTAACCACTAGTCCATCAAAGCCGTGGACATTATAACCGAATAAAACTAATTAAAGGGTTCCGAAACATTCAAGTTTAGGAGCAGTAAAATTGCACAGTATAAAAACCGCTTCTTATTCGTATTTACCGCAACATTCTTATAGCCGCTACATCGCTAGTCTCTATGTCGATTTTCAGTTTGCCAGCCATTACCAACTTTAAGTTTTAATTTCTTTAACCGTAGCTTCAAAGTTCAAACTTTTAATTATGCGAACACTGAACTCTAAATTTGCATGGAAAATTAGCACCTCGGAAAGATTAACAAAGCAACCAATTACATGCGCGTGCTAAACAATAAACCCACACTTTGTTTAAGGTCAAACTATATTTATTGATAACAAACAATTTCATAATTATACAGACAATTTAAAAGCTTAGATGGAAAGGAACAGACAGAGTTGATTTATTCTTTTTCATCGGGTTTATACAAAGTGCTCTTTGATTCCCTTGGTTTTCTGTGTCTCACCGCACTGCAATCATCGCAACGAGCAACGGTCTCTTTCACGTGTTTAGTTTTGTCCAAAGGAATCTTGTGCTCGCATATGGGGCAAATCTTTTTATTATCATGCCAAAAGCATTTGGGACATTTCATGACTCCGGTTACATGCATATTTGAACTCTCGCAATGATGACATGGAATTTGACTTTTTGTCTGAATTATTTTCATGCTTTCAGAAGCGCTTTCCTCCCCTTCGTTGTCGGTTGAATTTCCTTCATCCTCTTCATCACTTTTAATTTCTTGGTCGCTCTCTTCAGACTCATCGGTCGGACTGTTCTCAGAAGCGCTTTCCTCCCCTTCGTTGTCGGTTGAATCTCCTTCATAAGTCTCGTTGTCGGATTATTTTTGTTCTTGATAGATCTTTTCTTTCTCTAAAAGATCGCTCAACAGTTTTTTATTCTTGATTGAACGCTTATCAATTCCCAACTCTGCGAGTCCATCTAAAAAGGTATTTAGCGCACGGGGTCGGGCTACATTATCGTTATGGGGAAGTAGCACATACTCAACCAGCTCTGCGATGTTTGTCACGGGTATTATGCGTTGATTTCGGAGTAATTGGCCTCTAGGTGCCCAAAACAGGATGTCTTTGGAAGCGGCCATGCTATGCAACAAATCAGAAGCACGTTCTTTTGACACCGCTTTGGAAAGATTGCTTAAAACATCTTTAATTCTTGGCTCCTCGTTGTCTTCCTCGTCATCGTTGTCCTCATCAGAGGTTATAGTGTCTTCCATCCCGCTCTCCATTTCTTCTTCATCCCAGTCTACTTTTCTCTTCATATCGATCCGTACTCGTTAAAGACAAGCTTCAAATGATCAGTGCAACAATGCATAGTTTCTTTTATAGCATCAAAACGCCCAAGCTTGTAACAACGGGGGCCAATAAGTCTTGTATAAAGCCACCACCCTCTTGTACAAGAATTTGCTTCTTTGTCTTGAATGGAACGTTTTGGTTGGCCAGATTAATAAGAGCATCCTTATGTCGGAGCAAAACACGCTTATTTGTTTCAGGACAGGGAATGTTTTTCGTAAGAACATTATAAAGAATATGTAACAAGGCGTGAACCTGTTGTGGAGAAGCTGTCCTTAAGAGAAATTGACGCTGATGATCGGGACCATTAGCTAAGAGCTGTAGAAAACCCCGGTTGTTCTTTACTACTTGAGACATAACTGTAGAATGAGCTAAGAATAGTGAGTTACTGTCTTATATCGTGGAATAGAAGGAAAAAACAATGGATGGTGGTGGTGGTGAAAACAATAAAATTGTGGTGGTGGTGGTGGTGAAAACAATAGAACTGTGGTGGTGGTGGAGGTGAAAACAATAGAATTGTGGTGGTGGTGGTGGTGGTGGTGATGGTGGTGGAGAATTGTGGTGGTGGTGGTGGTGGTGAAAACAATAGAATTGTGGTGGTGGTGGTGGTGGTGGTGGTGGTGGAGAATTGTGGTGGTGGTGGTGGTGAAAACAATAGAATTGTGGTGGTGGTGGTGATGGTGGTGGTGAAAACAATAGAATTGTGGTGGTGGTGGTGATGGTGGTGGTGAAAACAATAGAATTGTGGTGGTGGTGGTGGTGGTGGTGATGGTGGTGGAGAATTGTGGTGGTGGTGGTGGTGGTGAAAACAATAGAATTGTGGTGGTGGTGGTGGTGGTGGTGGAGAATTGTGGTGGTGGTGGTGGTGAAAACAATAGAATTGTGGTGGTGGTGGTGATGGTGGTGGTGAAAACAATAGAATTGTGGTGGTGGTGGTGATGGTGGTGGTGAAAACAATAGAATTGTGGTGGTGGTGGGAGTGGTGGTGGTGATGGTGGCGATGGTGGTGGCGGAGAATTGTGGTGGTGGTGGTGGAGGTGAAAACAATAGAATTGTGGTGGTGGTGGTGGTGGTGGTGGTGAAAACAATAGAATTGTGGTGGTGGTGGTGGTGGTAGTGGTGGTGGTGGTGGAGAATTGTGGTGGTGGTGGTGGTGGTGGTGAAAACAATAGAATTGTGGTGGTGGTGGTGGTGGTGGTGGTGGTGGTGAAAACAATAGAATTGTGGTGGTGGTGGTGGTGGTGGAGAATTGTGGTGCTGGTGGTGGTGGTGGTGGTGGCGATGGTGGTGGCGGAGAATTGTGGTGGTGGTGGTGGAGGTGAAAACAATAGAATTGATGAGGAGGAACTAGACAAGTCTATATAAGTGAGTAACATTCGCCTCTTTCTCAGTTCACATTGAGCTTTCATTGAGTTGACATGAATTTATCCTGTCCCGTTTGTATGAAGACATTAAGCAGGAAAGATAGTATGCAAAGACACATGACCAACAAACACGCCAGTCCTACTTTCAGTCCATTTAAAGCAATGCCGATTTCTACACAAAAGTGTCAGCGGTTTCACTTCGAGCACCCTTTTACTTGTATGGTTGCAGGGATGACCGGTTCGGGGAAAACGTTTTGGGTTCAATCATTGTTACAACAGGCCTCAGACGTGATAAACCCACCACCCGAGAGGATTGTCTGGTGTTATTCACAATGGCAGCCCGCGTACATACAAATGCTAGTCACAATACCACAAATTGAATTTGTCAAAGGTATTCCTCCCGCGTTGGAACACGATTCCTATTTCGATGTCAACAAACGGAACTTAATCGTCTTTGACGATCAGACGATTGACGCTGGCAAAGACAAGCGAATAGTAAACCTTTTTACACGAGGTTCTCATCACCGCAACCTGAGTGTCATTTATATCGTACAGAATCTATTTCATCAGGGGAAGGAAAGCCGAAGTATCAGTTTAAACAGTCACTACTTGGTCCTTTTTAAGAATCCCAGAGACAAACTGCAAATTTTGACTCTGGCCAAGCAAATGTATCCTGGGCAAACGGCTTTCTTTATAAACCAGTACGAAGAGGCTGTACAAAGACCCTATGGTTATCTCCTGGTGGATTTAAAAACAACCACACAAGATAATTGTAGACTGCGAACGAATGTACTACCCGGTGAAGAACAGTTTAATCAAACAGGGGTACAAGACAATATTTCTCAGGAGCTACTAAAGCATATCAGACAACAGAACCTTTCGACATCTCCAGTTGTCTCAGCCATGCAAGGACTACAGGACAGAATAGACAGCCTTCTCTCTCGTACAGACCTTGGGGAATATGACAAAGCCAAACAGTACCTTGAGCTGCAAAACAGATATCTGACGTTTAAACATCAATTGAATGGAAGACGTCAACAGTCTGATGAAATGAAAAGAAGTTTTGCAAGTCATCCGGAAGCTAATTTACCCACCATTATACAAGAACCCACAGCAGTAACAGCGGTGACAACCTCTACACCCTTAAATCCATTTATCGCGACACCCTCCCCAGCGCCCACCATACAAGAAACTTCCGCAGTAACGCCACTACCTTTAAATGTAGCGGTCTTGACCCCTCCCCCCACAGTACAAACACCCTCGTCAGCACCGAAGCGCAAACGACCTCGAATCCAATTAGTAAATTACTTAGATGTTGGTGATGATAAACCTAAAAGGCGATCGCGGCGTTACAGAAATAGAGCTGAACCTTACAAGCATTCTAAGAATCAAGAGGATTAATTTCATCCGAAACGATGATTGCAGTGCGGTGAGACACAGAAAACCAAGGGAATCAAAGAGCACTTTGTATAAACCCGATGAAAAAGAATAAATCAACTCTGTCTGTTCCTTTCCATCTAAGCTTTTAAATTGTCTGTATAATTATGAAATTGTTTGTTATCAATAAATATAGTTTGACCTTAAACAAAGTGTGGGTTTATTGTTTAGCACGCGCATGTTATTGGTTGCTTCGTTAATTTTTCCGAGGTGCTAAGTTTTCATGCAAATTTTCGCATAATTAAAAGTTTGAACTTTGAAGCTACGGTTAAAGAAATTAAAACTTAAAGTTGGAAATGGCTGGCAAACTGAAAATCAATATGGAGACTAGCAATGAAGCGGCTATAAGAACGTTGCGGTAAATACGAATAAGAAGTGGTTTTTATACTGCGCAATTTTACTGCTCCTAAACTTGAATGTTTCGGAACCCTTTAATTAGTTTTATTCGGTTATAATATCCACAGCTTTGATGGACTAGTGGTTAAGACACTGCGTTGTGGCCGCAGTAACCCAGGTTCGAGTCCTGGTCAAGGCATGTTGTTTTGCTCTATGTCTGTAAAGCATATCTGTGTTAGTTGTGTTTTGTTTTGAAGTGAATTGGAATAGAGCGGGCACGTTTGGGCAAGTTCAGACAGACCTATTGTTTGGGAAAAACACAAAAGGAATAGGTAGTTGACGTCATGAAAAGGGATTCCGTTTATTAGTATGCGGGAAATCCAAATTAGTATGCGGGAAATCCAAGGGAAATCCATCGCGGGGCTTAAATCTAATCACTATATACTACTATATACTTGGTATATAGTCGAAACATTTTCGAATTTCTCCTCAGAAATATTCGGTTCCAGTCTTCGAAGATCTTCAGAAATGATCGGAAACATTTAAATGACCTTCGGACAACTTTCGACAATTTCGGAGCCGTTTTTGTGTCTACAGTGTATCTGGATGAAATTTATTGTTACAGTGATGTTTTTACTGTTAGTGTTAAAATGCCTAAAATTTAACTGTTTTATGTTACAGAGCCCAAAAATTAAGTGTTAAGTGTTATCGAGGTACCCGCATTCAGACCCTCTGCTGCGTATGCGTTGTTAAGTTCATTAAACATATTGTTCCTAGATAATTGTAGTTCTCGCTGTAGAATCTAAACATTTTATTGTGAAGACCTTAGTGCCATGTTTATCCTTAGATGCTTTGTGAAGTGTACTAGTACATGAAGATTGAAGTTCGTGGTTGTCAACATTTAGAGCGAGATGAAAGTTGAGGTTGAAACCTTTAGGGATTACATTTTTTCTAGACATTAGTCTCCAGAAAGTTACAGTTGTGCTGGTATCTTGCAAGTTTGTCCACAATGAAGCTGTGCGTTGAATTGAATTTGGGGCAGACATCTCCGGATCAATCACAATGGATTATTCACAGGCGGCCAGGAGCGAAATCAAGAATATAAATAGTAGTTTGAAAAGGCTACCCGAGCCAACGAAGATGTCTTTTTACAAGAAGGATCTTCTAAAGATTCTCAGTCCAAACCTCGGCATGTGTAATTTAAAAAAGTTAAAAAAAGGCTAAGGACGGACAACTTCTTGGAAATTTAAAAAGTAAAAATTTGTTAAAAAACGTTTCGGTCTTGTGACCTTCATCAGTTTTACAGCTATTGGGAAGGTTAACTTAAATACAATTCTACAATCCCTAAGAATATTGCCTAACCTAAACAAAAGAACTAATTACAAGATAAAAGTAGATTTTTTCAAAACGAATCTTGCGACATAAACAACACGCACGTTTATAGCTGTATACATGTATTATAATCATGTTATTGAGAGAAATCGGTTGCATCAATTTCTTGGCGTCATTTTGATGCAATTCGAGGTCGATTCACTAGCGAATTTCAAATCACATCACATGGTTGATTAATTCCTATTTATTTATTTATATATGTATTTTTTTTGGCCTTTTGCGTCTTGCTTTTTGATATGACGTTAGTAGTATATAGTGATTAGATTTAAGCCCCGCGATGGATTTCCCTTGGATTTCCCGCATACTAATTTGGATTTCCTGCATACTCATTTGGATTAGGTGCCTAGTCATTGACGTCACAATATGCCTTCCTGCATATGTAATTAACTGCCTATACCTATTCCTTTTGTGTTATTCTGAAACAATAGAAACAATAGGTTTGCCCAAACGTGCCCGCTGTATTCCAAATCACTTCAAAACAAAACACAACTGACACAGATAACCTCTATATATTATATTGCATGACTAGATAAATCCGCCATAATATTGCATATAACTAGTAGTAATCATAGATTATAGTGCGTCTCCTTATCCAGTGGCACCTCGTCTTGACCTAGTGCCTCAGTTTCATGAATTAATTCAGCCACTGTTTTAAAGGGCTATGTCGCGAGATATGTCATGCAGGCAAAAACGTCGGGCCGACATCAAACAGATTCACGCTATCGCCGTGGGATCGGGCAAAATCCTGCCGTGCTGTGTAGTCCGAAAGGTCTCAGATTTTTCCGAAATATAAATAGTATATTTGTCTTGATTTCATTTCGGTTATTTCTCCGATTCTGAAATCATACCCCTCAGTACATGTACTAATACCGGAACCGGAAATGAGAAATTTCTGAGAAAGCCTGAAAAAGTGCTCCCGTGATAAACTTCTTACCGCCTTAATGGAGCATGAAATCGACGATCAAGTTACGCAACATTCAACGTGAATTTCGAGGATTTTTCGGATAAAATTACAACTACTAGTTGCAAGTAAGACACAAGACTGTTGTATATAGTTCCTTTATTAGCTAGACAAATTTTAGTCACAAAACTGCGAAATCTGTAGTCGCAAATGCGCCCAATACAGGCGTAATTTCGAGCACTGTAAAGTTAATCTGCGTTCGCCTGGCGCGGCCGGTCAGTGAATTATTGCTACAAGACATACAACGAATTGCACCGTACCGTAGAACATCGCGAAGAACGACGTCGGTATTTAGGTGAAAGCTTCCCAAATCAGGCAGAGAACCACAGCAAAATCAAGATAGAACATTCAAAATATACCAGAACTAAAAGAACGGTAGCGAGGAAAATCCGATAACTTCTTGCTTGATTGGTCCGGAGAAGAAACTTCGTCCAATTTTTCCACTGCGTACTTTTTTTAGTAGGCATTGAAATATTGAGCCGTACGATTCCAAAATCGGGAAAATATCCTAAACTAAATCAAGACAAATAGATTATTCACATGTGACATTTCGGAACCCCAGCTCCCCAGGATTTCCACGCGCTGGGAATGAATGCTGGATACTATTGTGACGTTTCAAGATGGCGCGGATTTGGTACCGACACTTTTCTCGATTCGTTCCGCCTAGCCGACAAGATTAGGAAGCGTCTCCTTCGTCGACGCAACAAATAACATACCGCTATTTTTTTCTGTTTGTCATTCGTGAGCTAAAACGCCATCTGGAAAAATAGAACTAAATACCTAAGTTAACTTAGGCATTTATCTTAATTCCTTATTCACATATTTTTCCCCTTAACAGGGTGTGGCGGTGTTGTCAACAACACGCTAGAAAGTCCCGGATATCCAAATTCCTACCCAAACAGTATGCACTGTGTCTATTACGTGAATATTGGCCATGGCATGACGATGGAAATTTACTTTGCTGATTTTTTAATGGAATCAAGTTCTACTTGCGGGTAAGTCGGGTAAGGTTTGTGTTCAGATTGGTTTTTAAAGATGCTCAGCGAATGGGACCGATCATATGGAAACATGGCAAACAGAGATTAGGCGAAAGTTCGCAATCACCGACAATCGATATCATCTCTTGTAAGGGATTGAGCGTTTGTTCGCTATCACCCTCACTTAGATGGGAAACCACTGTTTAATCAGACATCCACTGTGTTCCCAGTAAAAAAAAATGCCTTCAATTTCCATAACATGTCTTTAAAATAAAAAAAAACTGTATTCACCTTTCCAGCAACATATATTTAATATATACATGACAGACAACTACTAACAACTCTTTTAAACATTGATGTCTTTATTGTTTTGTTATGTTTTTGAAGATGAATGTTTACATTCTCTTTAAAGTAAAAGCAAGCTACAAGTAGTACGGCTTGAACTGAAGTTACAAAATAAGTCAGTGACTCGTTTGCATTATAACCACTCTGAAAGCTTTTAGAGGCAGGCCAGAAAAAGTACAAGGGATACATGGTGATTTTGATTAGTAATTAGAGTGTCAAAAGTATCTAGTATGTGTTCTCATAGCTACCAGCGAACCGTTTGGAAAACCTAACAAAATGCATCCCATGCGTAATGGATGCGTTCGTAGAAGTGTTGAAAAAAATCAAAAATATCGTATTAAGCAAAGCTTTGTCAAAACCCATGAACAAAGAACTTCAAGATGAAGTTATTTTTCTACTAACTGCGCAATTGCATCCAAATTTGTTGCATCGCGATGTGCGAAATGCAAACTTTGAAGGATTTTGTTTTTTTCTGTTCCGTCAATCATCTCAGTGGGGGTGGGGTTGTGCAATTCGAAACGCAACGCGCTCGCGGACCTTCGCCGAGAAAGGGGAAAACAGAACAGTCTGAAAATTACTCTTGAATATCCAAGAGAATTTCGACGGGGAGTGGTATTTTTGTTGAGGGAAGTATGTAGGGAAGAAGACATTGCTTTAGTCTTGCAAGTGGGGGAGACATTCGTAAAAAAAAGATCGGAAGAATCGTCGAAGCAAATCAGTCGAGCGTAACGATGGGGAGAATACCGTCAACTCGTCAACTGGCGTCTCGGCTAGTTTCAATGCTTTCTTGATAGGCTCGGCAGGCTAGAATTAAATTCTAGTAGCAGATCAATTCTGAAATCTTGGTCGCTTACTCTTTAGCCGAAATTCAGTCTTTAAATACCACTTATTAACCGAGAGTGAGGTCATTACAAGAAATCTCAGACTGAGGCCTTTATGTATTGACCGAGCGATAGCGAGGTCAATACATCAAGGCCGATATCTGAGATTTCCCTGTAATGACCCAACGGACGAGGTTAATAAGTTATTTATGATATGGTCTTTTTAGCGCTATTCTAAAAAAGAATATAATAAAAAACACCGGAAGTAATTTTCAACATCCGCTTGCGCGCGCAAGAGGTCATTCGAGGTCGTGTTCACTGAACCAAAACGAACCTGGCGATGCGATCGAAACCCCAAGTAACAGTTTCTTTGACAATGAGACAATTTTTGTCTTTATTACGTCAAGATGTAGGGCAAATTTAACCACTTTAATTTCACAAAACACACTGACCTGTGTTTACAAGTGGTTGAGTCACAAGTAAACAAACTGATATGATACGAGTCGTTGTTCGATTTTGCTTTGCTCAAGACTGCTGAAATGATTTGTAGAGGAAGATTAATTCTGAAATATTCAGCTGAAATTGGGTCTATAATTGGGGTGGATAGAAGGAATATTAAAAAAAAAACACTTCCGAGTCAACTCCGAGCTGGCCATGTCGCCTCCCTGCAATGCTTCGCGGCTTGATAGGCTCAGCAGGTTGGAATTAAATTCTCGTAGAAGATAGATTCTGTAATTTTGATCGCTTACTTTCAGCCGTAATTCAGTTAATCGATGGAATATTATCGAGTTATGTATTTTTAAAGGTAAACATTTACAAGTAAAGTGACAAGTAAACCAAACGATATAATATGAGTCGCGTGCCTGCTGAAATAATTTGTAGTGGCAGATAAATTCTGAAATCTTGTTAGTCTACTCTTCGGCTGAAATTGAGTATTTTATTGCAGTGAATGTAGGCAAGCGGGAGAGGGTGGGTGAGCGCGTCAAGTTGTTATTTGCATAACCCCGCCTCCCACTCAGATGATTGGCGGAGCAGAAAAAAAAACATTCTTCGCAATTTGCATTTCGTGCATCGCAATGTGACGAATTCGGCTGTAACGTGCAATACACAATCCCAAAGTAATGAATTAACCCTATTTAGCCTGCGGGGGAAAAGCAACAAGATTTTCACAGCCATGTTTTTTTTTGTGATTTGCATATGTTTACCTTTGAATGAAGAAAAACAATGTTTGTTTGTATAACTTTTATATTTTTACGTCATTTAGCATTTATTTATAAAGTAATGGTCCTGGTAAGAACTAGGCAACCCAACGGCAAGGAATGCAGAAAGGTGTTAATTGTGGTATTGTTGAAACGGTCCACCTCATTGGCTAAAACATGAAAATCTACTATAACTTCATCAGGTAGCGCATTTATTTCTCTCTGGTTTACTTATTGATTCCCTTTTAGTGAAAACTATTCTGAGTTTTAATGCAGCAAAATTTCTACGTGGGAAACATGGAAAATTAGAAGCCTTTCTTGGCCATTGCTTTGGAGTCTCATGATTGGATAAAATCTTGTAACACAAAAGAAATATCGCTTTAACCCATTGACACCTGAACCGCCCGTAACCGCCCGTACAAGACTCCACTGCTTTAAAAAATTGTAACTTTCTCAATCGTGCGAACATTGCCTTAATTAGCAGTTGTGAGCATTGACTAGAAAGTCTTTCAAATTGAGATACCCAATAAACAGAAAAAAGTCAGCGATTTTTGCAGAATATCAGCGTTTGAATTTGGACAATAACAAAAATTACCGTTTTTAACGTCATAGAAAAACAACAAAAATCACGTTTTTGCCTTTAGTTTTTTTTATTCAAATCATCGTGGCAAACCCAAAAGTCAACATTTACAGCAAAATTCAGTCCTAGTCCTAGCTTAGCAGTGAATTGTTTTGCTCTTATTCGTTGCTCGGGCCTAGCTACAGCTTCTTATACTAGTGCATACTCACCTTGCCTCGATTTTCAACATCACCACCGCACTGCATGCTGGGAAATAAACAGATTTTTTTTTGACAGCGCCCATTCCGTCCTCCAAAATTTTCATATATATACTAAGTCCACAGCCACTCTGACCCACCGCCGAAATTTCGCGCTTGTTGTGTTCTCCTGTGGTCGCAACTTCCAAAATATGCCGCGGTAGGTCGAGAAATTCATCCAGAGTCGAGTCCCAAAGCTACTTCGTTTCCAGGCGGCCATTTTTCCAGTTCAACGAGCAACGAGCCAAATTCGTAAACGAAGTACAACACCTAACTCGCTTCATTGAGAAGTGGACTCTGAACTACCTCCAAGCTTAATGATGCTCACCAGGCAGCTACTAAAGATGAAAAATAGCTGTGAACTTACCAAAAATCGTAGATAATTCATGTTGGACCCTTTATTGCAAATCAACCAAGCAAAATGAGATCGTCACAATGACGTTTCCAGTAAACTCGAGCCTTCAGTGTTTTAGAACAGCAGCACTTTCAATGGTAACTCCAAATATGAAGTCACGAAATCCTATGGGGCGTGTGTATGCAGAAAATCACTCAAAAACGTAAAAATCCTCAGGTGTGAATGGGTTAAAATAAAGTTTCAGTACATTTTATTTCAAAAACGTGTTGTCCATAGGTTGATGCATTCTCAGTAAGAAAATCTAAACAATCGTATGTGGGGAAAGCGAAATGCCACAGAACAATAGAGGATGGCCTAGTTCTTACACGCATTGTTACTTAATTTTGAGTCAATGTGGACAGTTTTTAAGAGGTTTTGAAAAATTTCAGAAATCCAAGATGGCGGATCCAAGATGTCGGAAAAGCCGTTAAATACAGGAATGGTTCCGAGCCGTTTGAAAGGAAACCGCTGACCTTATTAGCATTCATTTCTCTCTCTTTTTTTTGTTTGTGCCTGGATTAGAACGAAAGTAGGCTTTTATTATCAGATAAAATTAGGCCTAGGCAAAGCGATTATTAGATCTAAGCTACAATCTTCGACAATATTTTTGAAACGCTCTTACCTTTTCTTAACCGTCAAGAGAAATTCTTGCTAAATACCCCCTCCCCCCCATCACAAAGTTGATTTCGGCGCTTAAAACTAGTTTAAACAACATTGTCCGAGGGGGGAGGGGGGAGGGAATCATTTCTACTAACCCGGTGGCTGAAATGTTTAATAATTCTTGAAGAAATAGTCAAGAGTGCGCTTTTATTGAAGTGTCCGAAAGACTTTTGTCGACGATTGTCTGAACTGGTCTTTTTAACTGAAGTGTGAATAAGTACGAGTTATGATAAAAAAAAAAGGAATTGACGAGTCCTATTACTTACATTGTCTCGTTTTGAGAATGAGAAAAAGTTGGACTGGTGTATTTTCCGAGGTTGGGGTGGGTAGGGGGGTGGGGTGAGGTTAAATTTGTTCAAATAGCAGGTTTTCGTTTAGAAAGAAATTGAAATGACTAAGTGAAAGTAATAAATAAATTTTAACTTTTTAAAGTAACCCGCATATTTTATGCGATGTAAGGATGAAGGTCAATCATTCTGCGTAAAGATGAGTCATTATTAACTTAAATATGGTACCGTAGAATATAAACATCCAATGAAATAGGATACACTGCAACTGTACATTTATAACTGGAAAGCGTGAGAATGTGCGCTGGCTGTTTTTTTCATTTTTGGAAACCAATTCCTCCAACTGAACAGCAGAATATACCTCTATGTGGTCATTGTTTTGCCAAGCTTATCTTGGAACACAAGTGATAAGTATTTCTCGCATCGAGTTTATTTGCGTAATAGGATATCTTTGTTCTGAATGCCGCCGTGACATAGATTGAACACTACTGCGGGTCACAGTTCTCACTTGCATTTTGTGTTTATTGAGCCTTTTAGTAGGCAACAATTGTAACCAAGCTACGCATATCAATTTGAAATAGTTCCCTTTAATGCTTAATAGCTTTATGAAGTTAAATCATACGGGCTTTCTACATTTTTGAACAGTTCTCACCACAATTGCGTTACTATAAACAAACTACTAACTCTTATTTAAATACTTGAGGTGAGAACTGTGGAAAAAAGGTCATAGAGGCTAATAAAGATGAAAATATTATAAAAGTTAGTTTACATATTCAAAATAGTCGTTAAAAGTGGTATAAGCAGTTCGCCATACACGTAAAATTGACGAAAATTACTCTAAAAACATACTGAGAAATGTTCAGCCTGCCGTGAGAATTGTATGGATGCACATTGCAAGACACTTCCGGTTCCGCTTTCGAGTCTATTTGTGTCAATTTCAATTGATTATTTTTTTTTGTTAAAAGCCATGGCATGTTCTTATAGAAATATCATTTCATTTACAGGTAAATATGTGAATTCGTTTAATTTTAATTCATTTGTAGTATATCTAGTGTCCATTTTATCAACGCTAAGGTTACATTTCTTTGAACACATGTATTAATAAAGCGCGCGCACCATCATATGTCCCTTAACTAAGGGGTAAACGGCACCTCTAAAACACCAATTTATCAAAATCTTGTCATTGGGATGCATTAAGTGTTTCTTTAAAACTTCACGATCGATACTGGTATAAATTGAACTTTATTTTATAATTTAAATGATTGTAAAGAAAAATGCATCATCAGACAAACTTCGACAATATTTTTGGGACGCTCTTACCTTTTCTTAACCGTCAAGAGAAATTCTTGCTAAATACCCCCTCCCCCCCATCACATAGTTGATTTCGGCGCTTAAAACTAGTTTAAAGAACATTGTCCGAGGGGGGAGGGGGGAGGGGATCATTTCTACTAACCCGGTGGCTGAAATGTTTAATAATTCTTGAAGAAATAGTCAAGAGTGCGCTTTTGTTGAAGTGTCCCAAAGACTTTTGTCGACGATTGTAGATTCGCGATTAGGTTAGATTTAGGGATAGGGTCACCTTTTATAATTAAATTTTTGTTGGGTTTGCCGGATCAACCCAGTGTGGTCTAGTGGTGAAGGAGGGATGTTAGCACGCAGGAGGTTTCGGGTTCGATTCTAGGTGATTTATTGCATTTTTCTTTTTCTTATAGGAATAAAATTCTATAATTGGTGAAAATCTCGCTCGGAGCCATTCCTGCAATTAACGCCATGTAGATGGCGGCCGTATAACCAATTACCTAATAACTACGTCATATGACGCCATCGCTCCATTGTGCAGACCACAAAGGAAACAGTTTTGGACGTACTATGTGCCCTCTCGGTTTCATTGTTATAGGCTTAATATTCTTGAAGTTACGAGGGGAAGGCTCAGGAATTTAAAAAAAGAACTTAACAAAAATAGGGTGAAACTAGAAAGAGATACTATATATAGCATGTCATATCGTGTTGCTCTGTATTCAAAATCATTGGAGTTTCAATAACAACGTTTAAACACGTTTCTAGCAATAAATGCCTTTCTACGCAAAATTGAAATTGTATCATTTCCTACCTGCTTATTGTGTAGGGAAACAGGCGAATCACTAAAACGCATATTTTTGTATCTTAATTGCCAACAAACTATGATGTTCTGGACAAACAATGATGGTTTAGTGACCTTAAACTGTATATGACAGACTTTCTTTTATTTGCTTGATGGAATCTACATGGTGTTCTGATAAGAACATCGGAAAAAGTTTTACGACATCAATTTTTGTTTTCCGTGTTTTAGAAGGCTAAAAATATGAATTTTCACTTCCGATGGGGTACAATACCGCGCAAAAAGAATGACTGTGGATAGCTCGCCGTGACGTCAATACCATAATGCCAGTTTCCGGTTTCTCGGTTCCTCAGTTTTTGTGGCAACTCTTAAGAAGAAACATTGTTCTATTAAAGTGTGTTGTCTATGGGTGTAGCAACACGCACCAAAAGAAAAAAAACGGAGGAACCAAGAAAACGCGAAACTAGCATTTCGGTATTGACGTCAGAGCCGACTATCCCCAGCCTTTCCTCCTGCGCGGATGTGAAATTTCACGTTTTTGGATAGCTAAAACACGAAGAAAAAAAAATCGATATTGAAACACATTTTTCGACTTTCTTATCAGAACACCACGTAGATTCAATCAAGCAAATAGAAAAAAACCTGTCATAAACACTTTAACTTTCACATAAATGAATTGTTTGTTAAATATAATATTTGGTATATTTAAATATATATCATTGCAAATGTGTGAGAACCAGATAAAAGAGGTTTATCAACTTTTAACTATAATTGCCAATTCATGTCCATAAAGTAAAATAAACTTGCAATGCCCATAATAAACTGTCCACCCATTCGGTTAACAGGGCAAGTAAACTAATAAATATCAAGATTAACCTTTTGCTGCCGAATTCAAACAAATTAAAAAAAGTCAACGAATTACAGTTCCTTATACTGTATGGTCCTTAGATTGTATAAGTAGGTACGTGCAATACGTGTGTGAGTGTATCATACCTTAAGTAAACGTGTACTCATTTTAGTTATATAGAGATTTATAAGCGCCAGCATAGATATCGCGATGAATCATTTCCATTTGGCCCTTTAAATTTAATCTAATTTAATCTAATCTAATTTAATCCAATACTCATTTCCCTTGTACCGAGGATTATATAGACATAGACTTACACTTTTTAAACGCAACATGACCAGGTAAATTAAAGACATATTTCCAAGAATAATTAAGGTAATTTCACTAACTTATAATTCTTGATCTGCGAGAGAACCACATTTTATCATATAATTGCCTGAATCTAAATTGCATAAAAGTGACAAAAGCAGTTTAAACTTCATTGTAACAACTTAAAAATGATTTCCTTTTTTCACTAATCAAACGAACGTCGTGTGTTTAACATTTGTAAGATCCGAAAATTCCCGAAAAGAAAAAATCATTTCAAAGTTACAATTTAAACTGTCTCGTCCGAAGCCCATTGTTGGCTCCTGGTCTCGTATATTTGCAAACACGTATTTATGTATATTTTTTTATTTCTGTAGCTATGACTATTTGAAAATTATCAATGACAACGGGCAGAACTTTGGAAAATACTGTGGTGACGAAACCGGACACACAGTCCTTGTAACTGGACAGTATGCTACAATATCCTGTCATTCAGACGGAAGTGTTCGAAAACGGGGATATACATTGCATTTCTCAATCAAAGGTCGGTATATTTGACTCTTGTCGTAGCTTTGTTATCTCCGTTTTAGCAGTCCTCTCTGTAGTTAGTTGTACAGGCGTTTTTTTTTTTTAAGTTTCTCTGAGGAGTTTTTTTTAAAGCTATCACAATGCAAGGAATTGCTAAGTATAGAATCTCTGCTCATTACGTCATCCACTGATTACTCTTATTACAAACAACGCGTATCCTGTCACGCTATGACAGGTTTTTTTTTTTTTGGTTCAGTTACAAATTAAGTCTGAGCAACCTAAAAAGCCTGGGGTTAACGTTTGCAAAACTCAGTCTAAGGTCACCGTCTGCCATAATTCGTTCATTGCGTTTGGAGTGTTTATAAGTTTATTAGGGAATAGTCAGAGGGCGCTTTCCATTCAACCAAAAATTCCGGAAATTCCGGGTTGGGAAGCGAATGGAACGCAAATTTCTCGGAATAAAATTCCGGAAAATCGGAACAACCGGAAAATACCGTTCCATTCGACCATTCCTGCTCGGCCCAGTTTCTCCGAGCCGGAATCGAACGTGTCCGTATAGTCAAGATGGCGTCTAAATATCAGTGCACGGCGTGTTTGTTTTTCACCGAAAGCTTACAGCTCTTACTCGAGCATGATTGCTCACGTAACATAGCCAGTACAACAGCAGAAATGGCCACATCTAGGACTGGTAAGTAGCACAGAAATCATTATAAGCTTATGTATTAAACGAATGTAATAAGTCAAGAGCACAAAGTACAAGACGTCGACTCGATTTTTAAAAATTCCTTCGCATGTTAAAACAGCTAGCTGCACTGGAAAAACAAAAATCATCGTTCTCGCTTAAAATATTGTTCGTTTTAACTTCAGAGTCATCGAACAACTCCAAAGCAAGTAAAAGAGGCAACGAGTCCGCCATTTCTTTTACTTTGGTTTATTTTGTATTTTCGCGCGAAACTTGGAGAACAACCAACCGGAAAATATTGTTCCATTCGCCACACGGAATATCCGGAATTTTAAACCGGAATGTTTGGTCGAATGGAAAGCGCCCAGAATCTGTTTTTTTTTTTTTACAAATTTTACATCTACTGTAGTCAGCGGACTAGATGTGCGCAGCTATCTGTATCAGGAAAGTGAATATTCGACCAATATTTTCTCAAAATGTTTGTCTTGATCTTCGATATTTCTCGTAAACCAACAACCATCAAAGTCTTGCTTTATTTGTTGTTGTTGTATTGTAATTGAATAAGTGTGAATAATAAACTTGAAACTTGAACTTTCATCTCTTTAATTAATGCAAGACCTATTCGCTTTCCTTTTATTACTGAAAATTGCAGCAGCGCTTACCAATAAGTGGTAAATGAAGTTTCACAAAAAATGAACTAAAATATGTAAGATTTCAGTTCTTCTTCGGCCATACTCGATTGTCTAAGATGACGGCTGCCATATAACTAATGATGTAATTTCATATGACGTCTTCGTTCCATTGGGCGTACCGCAAAGGAAATGGTTCTGGACGTGCTATTGCTGTAGACGTTAGGGGGAACACTGGGCGATGTCTCCCTCGGTTCAGGAACTCCAAAAATGCAAAGCTAAATAGGTCTATAATAACTGCATTTTTGGAGATTTTTATCCCTCGGACGTACACGCAAACTTATACCCCCAAAAAGTATAGGGTGTTGTTTGTCCGGCACCACCCCAGGGAATTATTTATGCACCCCGACGGACGAAACAATACCCTATACTACACACTAGGACCGGACAAACAACACTATACACCATGGCGCTGAAACCCCACCAATAGACAAAGGCCGCTCACTGACCTTTCATCTTTAGGCAAAACAACATTCGAGAAAGCAATGCAGGCCATTTCCGAGAAAGAAATTTGGTGCACATACGGCAGAGTTAGGCTTGGATTTTCGGAGCAATATTTACAGAATGAGTGGCGGCGAATGTATTTTATGCAACATGCATAGACCTTATTCATAAATGGTGGCCGATTAATTATTCTTTTATATTCATGCTAATCAGCCTACCAAGCCTCGTCAGCATGGCCAAAATTCAAAGTAATTTTTGCTCTAAAATGAGGCTAGGTAGGCTGATTAGCATGAATATAAAAGAATATAATAAATCCGCCGCCATTTATGAATAAGGTGTATTGAATAGCACAAACCAGCTACACACAGAGGAAATAGCCTGCGCGCAGACGTATCAGATTTTTTCGCCCCCGTGGAAAACGGACGTCTGCGTAACGCTGTTTCGAATCGTGTTCACGTTATCCTGCTGTTCTTGATTAAAACATTCCATAAATTATCTCGAATAACTCGTGCTGTGAAATGATCTTCACCTAATGTCTCCCTGGGATCCCTCGCTGTGTTAATCCCTTGCACCTAAAGCCTGGTTAAACCAGGGTTAACCAGGGTCCAAGTCTGGTTGAATCAACCAAGGTTTCCTGGTTCTCAAACCAGGCTAACCAGGCTTGAACCCAGTGTGCAAAAAGCCTGGTTGACCCGGGTATTCATGGCAAACCTGGTTTATCTAAGAACCTGGTAAACCGGGCTTTAACCAGGCTCTAAAAAATTGGATGAACCAGGGTTTCCTGGTTCAAAAACCAGCCTAACCAGGCTTGAACCCAATGTGCAAAAAGCCTGCTTAACCTGGGTATTCCTGGCAAGCCTGGTTTTCCAAAAAACCAGGGAAACCAGGCTTTAACCAGGCTCTAAAAAATTAGATGAATCAGGTTTCCTGCTTCAAAAACCAGCCTAACCAGGCTTGAACCCAATGTACAAAAAGCCTGGTTAACCTTGGTATTCCTGGCAAGCCTGGTAAGCCTGGTTTTTCAAAGAACCAGGTAAAACAGACTTTAACAAGGCTCTAAAAAATTAGATGAACCAGGGTTTCCTGGTTCAAAAACCAGCCTAACCAGGCTAGAATCCAATGTGCAGAAAGCCTGTATCAACCTGGGTTTTCCTCGTACTTACTAAGCCTGTTTTTTTTTTTTTTTTCAGAGTTAACAAGGGATACCAGGTTTTATCCCAGCTCTGAAAAGTCTACATGTAGTTAAACCCTGGTTAGCATAAACAATTATTGAACATTAATTTTAAGAATCCGCATGGTTACAAGGATTGTACAAAAAGCATGGTTCGAATTTAAATGCAAACAACCTCAGTATTAATGACCTTATTGCTGGTTTGTGACCGCAATGGGTCAGAGTCGGTTCAAGTCGGTTCAATTGGTACGAGACTGCTATGGGTCACAAACAGGCCATCGAGTACAACAAGTACAATTTCATAAAATGATTGAATTTTATTTGTTGACGCACATCGAAGCACAAGGCAGCAAAAAAGTGCACACACTGAGGGCATAGCTGCATCGTATTAAATATGTTGGGCATGCTGGATACTATTCTGATGATCCAAGGCGGCACAGATTTACATGTACATGTAGAACAAAATTAATTCCCTTTTTCTCAATTAATTTATTTCGTTTTGCTTGATACAGGCAAAGGTAGCCCACAAATGACAACAAGACACCTAACACCCGATTTAGAGAAAAATTTGGAAATATACATGAAACTGTCTACAATGTGCATTATGCATCTGGCAGCTGCAACTGTCTTTATAACAAATTGTAATTATTTACAGTGTACATGTATGTCTTATATGTGTCCATGTACTCTTGATTGACCTGTTATTTGACTTGCCTTGCACATCTACTGTACAGTATCTCTGAAAAATATGAACAATAGAATTAGGATAATTGGCCTACTATTACATGACAAAACACAATGTTCCAGCTACATGCACATGCAGCTCAAAAAAAGTGAAAAAGGTGCTAATCAATTTTTTTGGAAAGAATCCCTGCAAGTTACCAGAATCATAACAGTTACTACTAAATTTTATCCACTTTATCCCTATCCCAATATACCTGTACATGTAAAGTCCTGGGGTTAGGGGAATTCCACCAGGAACACTGTTACTACAGTTCTGAGCCCTGGTCACATTCTATGCTATCTGTCCTTAATTTACCAGTTTTTTTGTTTTTGTTTTTAATACTTCTAAATGTACCAGAAGTGTACATGTACAACAGGGGACATAATGTGGAAGTGAACATCCTAAAAGAAACCAAAACCATACAATAACATGTTCTTTTATTAACCCCTAAAGAGGTATACATTGTAACAAACATGTATATCCCACTCACGTTTATTGGAAGTCCCCCCAGGGGTAAAGAGAACCACATTAAATAATACAAACTATTATTAATAAATAAAATAAAGTTAAATTAAGTACATGTAGTTCCCCAGACAGAATGATAATGTTCTGTCTGGGTACTCAAATGCTTTACAGCAATAATTTAACAATTAATGTACGTCACAAGTGGAGGTTGCAAATGGGTGCCCCTAGCAGACCTAAAGGCTGGAACTACATTGTACACCGGGTCCCATGCTCTCCACAAAGGAAGAGAGCCCCCAGTCACGAGTCACCAACACCACCACCCCCCCCCCCCCCCCCCCCCCTCAAAACAACAACAACAACAACAACAACAACAACAGCTTGCTAACTGCCAAATAAAGGCTAACATTAATGCCAACAAATACAACCTGAAATGCTGACTACAAACTGCCATAGAAAAGCCACTATTGAAAGGGCAGGGGACAAGGCCGACAATGTTTGCTCCTCGTAGTTAACTACCGTGTACGAGGAAAATTTTGTGGATTCCCGACTGAATTTGTTTTGCGGAAGGAAGTTTTTGCGAATCGAGACAGCTAAAATTTCTGCTGGGAGGAAATGTTTGCGGATTTCTGGTCAAGTATAAATAAAATTCAAGGCAGTATCGGTATTAAATTGTAATTTTACTTCCCGACCGGAGATTTCTATTGTTCCCATAGTTATGGTTGCTGTTCTAGTGCCAACATAAACATAAACAACGAGAAAACCTGGGTGAATTATTGTACGTTCTTGTAAAAACGTATTAGTCAATTATACTAACAGTCTCTGGTTCTTTTGAGGACGTGTCTGGAGTTGAATCGGGAATACAGATGACTGTTGCGCCGGTCGCCTCGGAGTTATGAGAGCAATACATGTGTATGTTTACTGTTAAAACAAGATTTACTAATTTTTCTGCGGGAGTATACATTGTATTGCTGCGGAGGAAAATTTTGCATGAGTTTTTTTCTGCGGGAGTTTTTTTTTCAAAAATTAACCCCTGCAAAATTAAACTCCTACACGGTATGTTAGATTGCATTTAACTGCATACATGTATATGTTGTGGTTCAAATTTTTCTTTGGTTTAAAAATGTTCAAACTGGTTTAATTTTTATTTTCCTTTGTCTCAGATTCATCAACGTAATCTCAGACAAGGGAAAATAAAAATTAATCTAGTCTGAGAAAACAGATGTCGTTTAGCGGTGCCAAAGCTGGTTCCCCCGTGAAATGGACGTCTGAGAAATGAGCGCAAAAATTCTGTTTTTCTGACGTAATGGCTACCCAGATCTCGGTAGTGCTTCTGACTGGTTGAAGCAAATTTCCTTCGCGGCACGCATGGATCATGGATTTGAACTGATCCTGCCTAGATGTACATATATACAGTGAATTAATAAATTTGTTATTGTAAATTTGATTTCATTACTCGTTTCAATAATCCACTCCAGTGTTGACGCCACGAAATGACGTCTGTTTTTTCAGGCTAAAATTAAAGTGGTTTGAAAATTTTCAAAGCAAAGAAAAATTTGAACCACAGCATATTTATATAAAAATACCAACAAAAGTAAAAGGGGAATCCTACAAATACAAGACTTTTTAAGTAATGATCCGCATAAGAAGGATAGCGCCAACGGCAATGGAATGTCAAACAGGATGGAATGTCAAGATTTTTTATTGTTAAAACTAATGATCTCATTGGCCTAGACTCAAAAACCGCTAAAAAGTTAAGGTTCAAGGTGCATTTTGTCTAATTTTTTAAGGTTTCAAGTAATTTGAGACCCAATCGCACAACATACAATTTTTAAAAGAAATTGTATTTGGGGAACTTCATCAAAGAAGCAAAATTATTAGCTATTGTCTTCTGCTATTCTGATTGGTTAAGCACGAACATTTCCTAACATTTATTTGACGCAAATGGATTTTCTTTATTTTTATAATGAAATATAATTATTAGCCATCCGCTCCTCCTCTATTCTTGAAATCAAAGATATTCTATGTGGGAAAGAGCCAATGCGCATAACAATGAAGTTTGCTATCGTTCTTATGCGGATGATTACTTGATCATCTCAGTGTTTACAAACAGTCCCACAATGCAATTCAAAAAGGGCGTCCAAACCCTGAAATCATATGGCATATCGATCGATACTCGCGGGAGAAGGGACTGAAATAGTATCAGTCCGGGAGTATGCCAGTTTTGGCAGAAGCGGTGACGTCACGATTCTATTGTTCCGCTAAAAATACGCAAAAATCGGAAAAAATAATCGCGAGAAAAAAGGGAGGTTTTTCAAAAGCTGTCCCAGATCCCCTCGTTCAATATCCGGGACTTCCAAGCAAGCCATCTTGAAGAAGAATCATTCTTGTGTCTTCAAGGGAAGTTTCGTGCAATATTTCGGAAGTTTTGTGATAAAATAGCGAGAGTTTCAAACGGCCTTCGAAGACGCCGCCGCCATCTTGACGGGCATCGAATGTAAGTACATGTCTTTATGCTTAGTTTTCAGTGTCTTGCCGAATTTTTTCGAAATCAAGACTAATTTTCCTTAAAACTACAACATGTAAGTGATGATCAGGCAAAGTTTCATAGATGGCAACAACCTAGTAAAAATGGCAACCACACATTGAAAATTGCCTACGGATGCGAAGGGTTACTGTATAGATGGTAATGGCTTATTTGGCCTTTGTTATTTTAGGTATAATGTATCGCGTTTGTTTCTAGTTTTCTTCACAGGCAGTGTATTCATCATGACTCTCATCTAGAAATAACTTAAGCTTAACTGATCCAAATCATGTCTGTGAAATCAGTTTTAATCAGTGTGAGTAGGCTAAATGTGGACTAAATTTACTGTACATGATGTTCGATACTTCATTCTGCCAAATGTTGTTTATACTTTACATATCCCAAATACAAATGTTCAGCCAAAAAGGGGTAATTACATCAAATATATATATATATATCAATTTATTATATACCACCCCTGTGCTGTGGCATAACATCAAACATGGATCAAGACAAATGCAGCCCCTGTGCATAAGCTCACATTTATGTCAAAATATCCACAGAAGTTTGTATTTGGCTAAATCATAAAATCTCGAGATTCCCTTGCAGTGAAATAATCTCCTTTATATTCATACATGAAAGACAACTCACAAGATTACTGTTGCAAATTGATGTCAGATACCACCATCATTCACTGAATTTAATTTCATTTCTTTTTGTTACAGGTACAAGAAGGCCTTAAAAAACAAGGTCATGGATATTTATCAAATTATGACTACAAAATATAACAAATAATATTGTGTTTTTCAATCTGGTGTGCTTTTTTTGTATATACTCTGCAAGTGTTGTTCAAGTGTTGTTCAATATTAACATGGAGCGCTAAAATAACTTTTATGCGTACGCACGCAAGCTCACTCAACTAACTTAAAGGAAAATAAGAGACGGTTAGCAGTCTATATTATTTTGGGTCAATATAATTTTTGTGGGTGTCCACAGAGAAGAGTGCCCCACCAGAAGTTGCTGTTCATCGCAAACCTCTGAACTTCTACAATGTCTTTGGTTTGAAGGTAAAACCGGGGTTATAAACCATGATTTTATTTTCAGATCTAACACCCTGGTGAAAAATCAATTCCCATATGGTAGGATATGTTATGGTAGGATATCCCTCAACCTTGTTGATCAAAATTTATTTGAGACCTGCACATCTTTTGCTTCATTTCCTTGTGCTATAACCTGACCTCCGGTTAAATCTGGTGGATTATAGTATTAGTTCGAGTTAGAGTTGGAAAAATGTAACTCAATTTCTAAGTTTTCCAGGATATACAAATTTAATGAGTCCATTGAATTTTTTAATTACGGTATATATGCTGTTCTTCGAACGCTAGAACTTTTGCCAGTTCACTGCCACATGTATGAAAAAATTGTTGTTGTTGTTGCGTGCAAATAATCACAAAACTCCAGACAGTAGAATTGTTGGAAGCTAAAGGGTTTGAGGTGGGACAAAAAATCATAAGGTCTTACTTATACCTCATTCACACCAATACTTAAACATGTTTAAATCTTGTTTAGTTTAAAACAGGTTTAGAAACAAACATAATAGATTCCTGAAATATTTGGAGTGAAATCTTTACTAAAATCAACTTAATGACTTTTATTATCATTCCAGGTAGTTTGAGTCATACATTTAAAAACGTTCGAGATGGAGGCTAAAACATAGTTAAACTACACAATATTTAAACATGTTTTTAACCATTGGTGTGAATGGGGCTTTAGATCAATCTTTCTTAAACTCATTAATAATTCATAAAGTGACCAGCCAATAAATGACGTCCATTTGGGTCAGGTGGATGAGTCTTGATACCCAATGAAACACCAGATCAAGATCTTAAGGGTTTTGATTTCTGTTAAAAACCGTGTTTGATCTCAAATCAAACACTTGCATATTAATGAGTTTTGCAACAATACATGTTATTCCACTCAATTATATAATTACATTCGGAACCTTACATTCCTTTCTTGGTCTTCAAATATAAGCCCTCTCGTGTGCCATCTTTCGATTCCGCGTCCAATGCATATGCTCGGTGAAACAGAGTAAACCTTCAAAACAATAATCTGAGTATTATAACTGGAACTTCAACGTGACATCGACATTTTAATTTAAAAACAAAATGGACCATTTTTCTCACCTTTGGTCGCCATTATCAAGAGGATTTAATGCTTCAGCACGTTTTTTCTCTTCTTGAAAGCGTCGGATACCGCATATTATGCCACAAAAAAAAAAAAGAACAGTCTTCGGTGGATATCTCTCTCCCGACTTTTTGGCCACGTCCATGACAAATTTGCTTAGCCAATAATTCAAACTCAATGCGTCCGTTTCTTCAATACGAGCAGAAAGTGACATAATCTTGTGTAAATCATAGTCCTTAAACATTCCTCTCGAATCTCAGAGAACAGGAACTTGAACCGTCCGAGAAGTTTGCCATTCGTAGAAAATGGATGTTGCCCATTTGTTTTTTTTATATTTCGTTGACGGGGAAATAGCTTTATCGACTAGATATTCTTCTTCGACAACCGTTTTAGCCTCCCTAAACCGAGACGCTTCTGCTACGCACATGGTCTCATACCAAATGGCGAAACACAACAAGCTCAATAAAATTATGCATGTGACGGCATTTGAAAAGGACAAAGCCAAAAAAACTAACACTGAATAATTCTGTATTGTTTCATTTGAGAAGCCAGATCAAAAACTCGCGCTTCGGGTTTGATCGGGGCATCCAAACACCTTGAAACAATAAAAGCACTCGGCCGAAGCGGCGTCGCGCTTTCATTGCTTCTCGGTGTTTGGATGCCCCGATCAAACCCTCGCACTCGTTGTTGATCTATCACATCACTTTCAGCTGTTTCAGGGGTTCTGTCCTGGTGTACCAGTACACAAGGAGTAGTGAGTACAGTGCTAACCGGGGACCACCACGACATATCAAAATAAGGCCTCCTCGCCGGCTCGGAGCCCTTATTTTGATATGTCGTGGTTATCCCCGGTTAGCACTGTACTCACTACTAGTTGTTAGCAATCTTGCACACAACCCGGCAGCACACCCCACACCGGCCTGGTATAGCCAATTGAAGAAAACGTAAACCCTGTATATATAACCCCCAACATGGTAATGGAATATCATATCGCAATGATAATGAAATCGGTGTTCTTGTACCACTACATGTTAAGGGGGAACGTTTCCTGGATCTACAAGATAAAACTACCGCCCGGTGTTTCCTTGGTGTGCCCTCGGTCTGTGTTAAGGAACCGCAAGCACTACCAACACTTTCATTCTAGCACTAGCAAGATTACTAATTGCCTGGCGCCGAAGCAAGTTGTGCGGCATCGCTTATACACAGCCGAAACCCTACCTCTGAAGAAGATGTCGGGCCGGTGGTGGCGACGGGATAATACTGCACGACATACTGTAGTAGATACTATTTTTTAGCAAATAGGTTATCCACAGGCTAACACAACCCACACCGGCCTGGTTTAGCCAATTGAAGAAATGTAAACCCTGTATATACCCACCCACATGGCAATGGCAAACGTGAAAGCTTTCAAGAGATTCCTGAAATCGCGTGAAACAGGTCTGATCCAAAAGAGCGAAGAATGGGTAAAAGCCAGACAAAACACACTCGGTGCATCGGAGATCTCTGCCTTGACAGGATCTTCACCATTTGAGAGTAAGTCAAGCCTAATTCGCAAAAAGGTAAAGCCCATCGATATGAGCAAGAATGTGGCCTGCGCTTGGGGCACATTATTTGAACCTCTAGTCCGTGAATACTTTGAGGAGAAACATTCTGTCAAAGTTTTCGGATATAAGGGCTCTCTAAATCTTGCAAAGGATCACCCTCTTTTTGGGAAGGTTACTTGCAGTCCAGACGGATACTTCTCAAACAAAGACAAGACGATATCCTTGTTAGAGTTCAAGTGCCCTTACACCAGAAAGATCACAGTCAATAAAATTCCTAAACAATGCCGTGATCAAATACAAACCGGTCTTGCTCTCAGTGGTGAGATAGTTAACAAAGGCTTGTTTGTCGATGCCTATTTCAGAATGTGTTCTTTGAAGCAGCTTAGCCTTAGCCTTGAACACAATTCCTTTCCAAACAAAGGAGTTATGCACAAAACAAAAAACCCATCAGCACATCGCCTGTGGTATTTACATTCTATCTTGCAAGCAAAAATTATTTCCAGATCAAACAAAATTACTTAACCTCGGCGCAACAAAATCAACAGCAATGTTTGAAAAAATTATGAGAGGAATTTCATCGGGAGATATCTTGTGTAGCGGAAATTGGTTTTATATGACATATGATGAGGATCAGAAACTAAACGATAAAGATTTTTTGAAGGACATAGGCAGAAGGACATTCAGAGAAGACTGGCCCCCAAACTATTATAAGGCAGTAGCCTTCTTCGCATGGAAGCTGCTGGACATAACAGAAATTTGGGAAGAAAAAAAAACAACCAAATTTCTTGGATGGCATTCAGGAATCAGTCAACAGCTTCCATGAAAATTTGTCAAAACAAAAACAAACCGCCCCTGTCAAAACTGTTCCAAACAATTTTGGTGATGACAGTGCAGTGTTGGAAGCCTTCTTACTCTCAAAAGTGAAGTCAATTGGACAAATCCCATCCCCTGTATATACCAAACCAACATGGCAATGACGGCTCAAGGACTTGACTTCAATCCAAAGAATCAAGACTACTTCGGCAAATGGTTGCTGTCTTTTGGTGAATCCCATTGGGACTATTTGCCAGACATGATCAAGGATTACATCCTTGAACTGGTTGAAAGGAGTATCCAGCGTGACTTGGCTGCAAGGGCCCTTCATCAACGCAGGATGAAATCTGTATGCCTTTCAATAAAAAATCATTATCACTGGCAACACGATTGCTATTTCCGTTTATTTACTTCACAAACATGTGATAAATGTCAAGAACACTTCTCGCCAGAAGTGGACATGGGCAGACACCGAACCATTTGTCCTGGAATGTCGCCTTCTAGATGCATACAGACGGCCCAAGTGCTCACTCAACGTGATCCATCTTTTCAAGCATGATCTTCCAGCTTTGTTCGTGCTTTCACATTGATTTTTCTTTCTTTTATTGCATCCAAGATTTTGTGGGCCACAAAGGGCATGGAGATTCTTTTCGGCAGATATTCTTCGATGAATTTGAATGTCTCATTTGCATGATATATTTCATCATTGGACAAGCAGACGCGGTGTTCACAAATTTTCAGATGTTTGTTGAGATAGCTTTTGAAGTTGTAGTGTTTGGTGGTCATTCTTTTTTTGGTAATTGTGTAATCACTACCATAGTGCCCGTTGTAATCGAAGGTCACACCATCCAGGGGTTCTAAGAGCCCGCAGTCCTCACAGCAAAGTTCTGATGAAAACATCCTGAGGTTTAATTTGCCTTTGCAGTTTTGGCAAAATTTTGTCCTTTCATTCACAAGGGTGAAAGGTGAGTGTTGGGGGTATTGTACCTCGGGAGAAAGATACTCCTTGATGATATGAAGGCGTTCTGACAGGTTTGAACGCCGTATTTCCTTGGTGTAGTTTTCGAGTGAGCGCAGGAGGATAAATTTGTATTCTTTATCAAGCTCATCGAGTTTGGCTTTGTATTCGCCTTTAGTGTCCAAGAACCGAACATCAGCCAGTTGTTTAGCAAACCTCTCCATGGTTGTACACAGCCGGGTTATGTATTCAATTGGGCGCAAATGATTTATCCTTAGAAATGTAGAGGTTAAAGCCAGAGTTTAATCTCTCAAATCGGATTTGGAGGCTGCGGTGAGAAGACTTATCTTTTTTTGAAACTCTTGTTTGACTTCCTTGCGAAGTTCGTTTTTGAGTTTCTCGAGGTCTGGCGCTTGTGTTTGAGTGCCAACGTTTTTTTTTTAGCCTTAACACCATCCCTGATTGCAGCTTTGAGTTCGTGATATTTTTGCACCTCACGAGTAATTATGGTGAATTCTGCATCACTGATCCTTTTGTCTTCCAGAGCCTTTGAGACCAGTTCATTGACAGAGTTGCGTTTAGCCAGGGCCAGTGTATAGATTTTCTCGTGTTTGGTCACTTTACGCTCCAATCGCTTGTTAGCAGCTGTAAAGCCAACAGAGGACAGCCCACAGAGGGTCGCGATGCCGGCAAGTGCTGGACTTGCAACAATTCCGAACCCAGTCAATGCAGTGGCAAGGGCTCCTGATGACAGCCCAACAGAAAGCGACCCAAGGCCAACCGCCGAGTAATGAACTAAGGATTGGGTTCGTTTATATTTCTTTGCGACTTGTCTGTAATGCTCGGCTTCGTCAGACAGCTCTTTAAGCAAGTCAGAGATCTTTTTAAGCCAGAAGTCTTCTGCATTGATTTGAGTGATCTCACCATTTGGCAAAACTGGGTATAGCTGTTGTGTCTCGCTGTATTCGGGGGCCGATGGAAGCACGTTTGCAGAACTCATGGCGTGGGTATATATATGATTTTTAATTTATCTCAACTTCAAATTCCAAAGGCGCGTCATTGAAGTCAAAGAGGCCATTGTTCTCATCCCTCACTGACAGTGTTATGCTGTTTACATAATCACTGGACGAGACGTCACGCAAGACGTTCTGCTGTGTTGTCTCGTAATAAACCTTCTCAAAAGCTTTTCCACGAATATCAAACCGAGCCAAAACTGTCGAAGGCTTACCATTGAGGAGGTTTTGTTCTTTATCAACCAGATCACGGTGGATGAAGTAAGTGCTTGGTGCCCTTAAACGCTTGACGAAGGTTATTGGTAATAATACAGGGCGTATGCCAAGCAATTCTGCCATATTGCTACTAAACTTCACCCTGCTATTATTATATATGATCATGGCTCCGAGTGGTGTGTTTGTCTTAATTGTTAGATTTAAATTTCTGAAATTGGTTTTTAGGCCTTCAAAGGCTTCCGCTAAACTCTCAATAGTGTAATGCCCTTGAAGTAAGTTCACTTCGTGTGATGAACCATTAGGGGGGGCGTTTGTTGTTGAAATATTTGCTTCTTCTTTCAAATTATGCCACGAGTTGAAAATTGAGCAAGAGACAAGCTGGATGTAATTGGGCCTCGGAAGCGGGTGGTCGAAATAGATCGTGTGAGGCTTCGAAGACGTGACAATTGTTAACACAACCATGATTGTATATAATTAACATTTTATAATTATAAATATATACAATCATGTTTGGCAGACGACCTGGTGGATTTAATCCTAATTCAAATCTTGGCATAAACATCGGTGGCCACAATTACGGGACCCCACCTCCTTTTTATTCGCCTCCAAACGCCTATACCCATGTCGCGCCAAAGCCACCACCCCCTAATCCTGAAATTGCTTGGTTGGGTTCGCCGGAGGCTGCCAAGCTCTCTGCCGCGGCCAAGGCCAAGGCGATCTCAGACTTCAAAAAGCGTTTCCCGCGCGCCGATATGTCTCACTTTGAAGTGCAAGTAGATTTTGGCGACGACCACAAAACAGCCACATGGGAAGTGCTTTACAAAGAGGGGCCTGGCTCATGGGCACTCGTTACAGACATGCCCCACAAAGATTGGACTGGCGCCGAAAGAGACGCCCTTGGCCTTGTCTATGATGGTGGTTTCCCTTATCAGTTATCGTTGAGACAACAAATGTTATCAATCCCAGCTGTTGATTTCTCCACCACAATAGACAAAGACATGATGATTGGCGCTATCTTGAATGACAAAGAGCAAAAGATTTACGTCACGCCAACTGATTATTTCACAACGAAATACAGAAACATATTCAGGGACACAGATATCCTTCACAACCGCGAAATACGGCCGAAAGTGGATGGGTGGTCCTCATATGAGCTTTTGGCCGCAACAACTCTCCTTCGCCCTGTGGTGCGCAACAACCGGCTGTGGAATCTCGCGTGACATTCTCTTCGATAAGAACTCCAGTCTATCTTTAACCCCCCAGTTAAGGTCGTTTTACCGGTTTCACGTTTATTTCACAACAAGGCGAATACTCTACCAGATGGGCGGGGAACAAAGCGTGAGTGCTTTGCCAGACGACCCTCCGTTCAACCAGAAAGACAACAAGTATAACATCGACGCGTACAAGAAGATTTGCATCGAGTTCGGTATCGACCCCAGTTCTGACTTCCGTTACACATACGGCAAGAACCACGGTCTTGGGAATGTCTACATTTGGGCTTATGGAGAGGGCCCCATCTCTACCGATTACACTTATCCAGACTCTGATCTAGCTCTGTTCGATGATGAGCGCGTCATTGACAGAAAAGACCCCAACTATCGAGCCAATGGTATATCTTTCGTCCGCAACGACCAAGGGGCGGACACCCAGTTCGAGCACTTTGTGCCAAATTACGCACAGGGGCTAACACAGCCAGGGCTCGCCCGTATGAACCAATCAATCGAGGCCTTTGTGTACTGCATTCTTGGTTCACAAGCCAAAACCCGCAGCAGCATCATTGGAAGAGGAGGCCGGGCCTTCGAAACGCAGAGAGTCTTCCTCACCCATCTAGAGGAGGCCATAATACTGAACGACATCGCAACAAGTGTACAGCGTTACCAGCTTGCTATCCAAGCAACGAAAGTGCGCTTAGACTTTGCGACAGCACCCGGAAGCTGGCTCATGCCCTCGCGCATGATTATCAACACAGAGAGCGTGATCGGGTATAACAACAATCTGCAGGAGGCAACGCAAGGGATGAAGCTGGGTGTGAACAGTGGTGTTAATCTGGGCACAAAAAAGCCTCCCTTCGCCACATGGACTATGGACCGACAAAGATTAATCCACCAAACAGCCACCCATCAAACCCGATACATAAACAGGCCACACAGGCACAGGGCATCGCCACAGCCCCAGCCACAAGCAGCACACCCACACCACAACCCACACCCACATCTCCACCAACACCCACACCACAGCCCGACTCACATCACGTCTCCAAGGCACTCGTTGCTGTGGGTGCGCTTGCTTTGGCAGGGCTTTTCGTTTGGTCGAGATAAGTGTTCAAGACTTCGAACGCTTGGTGATCCTTTCAACAAGGAAGGCCACCACGGCAAGGATGAGCAGCCAGGCGTGTTCACCCAGAAAGGAGATGACCGACCCGGCCGCTTTGAAGATGAAGCTCACAATTGAGCCAATGAGGCCAGGCAGTGCGCTGGCTGCCTTTTTGCCAAGCTCTTTAAGCCCATTTCCAATAGCCTTGGTGGCCCTTGCCAGGCCGTTCAAGGTGGCGAGTACAACAGCGCTGATGGTGATGCCAGCTGCCAGAACAATCGCTTGCAGGGTCCATCCGTATTTCTTGAAGATTTCTCTGACCCTCTCTCTCAAAGACATGCTCCTTTCCCGCAACTCAATTTCTGTATTGAGCCTTGCCAGCTCTTCTTCACGTTCAGCAACCCGGTCTTCAGCAGCTGCTCTGTCAGAGGAGGAAGTGTCCTCAGCTTTTATCACTTGTCTGTCTTCAGCGTTCTTCCGTTCAAGCTCTTCTTTGTTCTGTTTCAGTTCGTCCAGTGGTTTTATAGCGTCCTTTTTTGCTCTTAGTTCCTCTAAGCGCCCTTCTAAACCCCTATTGTCAAGCTTGAGTTTGTCTACGTCTTTTTGTAGTTTGTCTGCTTCTTGGGCAGCTTTTTGTTTATCCTTCAGTTCTTTTCGTTTGGTTTGATGCTCAGCTTCAAGAGCTCTCTTTTCATCTTTCCGTCTTTGTATTGCCTCCTTATCCAGTGGTCCATGTGCATCTTCAATCTTTTTAATCTGGTCATCCTCCTCTTCGATTTTCTTTCTGATGGCATCCATGTCGAGGCGAATTTTTTTGTGTGCCAGCAGCCTTTTGTTCTAATTGTTGTTTTTGCTTTTGTTTGGCTTCCAGTTCTTTTTCATTTGCTTCAAATTCAGCATTTGTGTCATTGAACTCTTCATCCACAGACTTTCCGAGAGCAGTTTTGATCTCTTTGGGAAGAGAAGCGTTGAGAGTCTTTTCGAAAGCCCCCCGGCTTTTTGTGTAAAGAGGATACCATTTGTCTCTTGTATGATATTTTACCTCGATGATGGCCCCACCTGATTTTGGTTTCGCCTCATACCGAAAATCAAGTTGATTTCTGTCTGCGTGAGTAAACTCTTCCTTAACCTCGGAATAGGCCATGTCATCAGCTGTTATCATTCGCCGGCCTTGAGTTGCCCCTGTCATGAAAGAGGTTTCTTCAGTGCGGGAGCCTTGTTGCTCTGGGGGGAGTCTGTTTTTCATAGCTATTTGTTCACCAGCCGGGGTGGAAGCAGCGCCTGGTTCAAAGGGTTGAGTGTTGTTGGGGTCGGGTTGGCCCCATCGTCTGGTTTCTTCCTGTTCTTCATCTGTCATTAGATTCCACCTGGTGCCAAAATCTTCATCGTCATCATCGTCATCCCCTGTTTTTGGGAAGAGAGGGGTTTTCTCAGTTGCATCAGTTGGATCGACGTCCATGATATATAAATATAAATTTTTAAAAATACAAATATATACCATGGCTGTGCAACCGCATTTACTTCCATCTCACAGTGAAAAGACACTGGGCGCCATGAAAGCAGAGCGAACCGTAAAGCGCATCACATTCAACCCCTCTAAGGCCAATCCCGGTGAGACACTGTCTCGGTGCCCAAGCTGGGCGAGCACGATGTTATTGTGTCCGGCTCACTTGCACTGGTGTTTAACATCAACCTAGCCGGCGGCCATGCAAACAACTTTCTCGTACAAAATGTTTCTCGGGCCCTGGTTGACAGGTTCGTTGTAAAGTTTGCAGCCACCACTGTCCAGGACACAGTTGGGTACGACATCTACAAGATCTTCGAAGATCTCTTCCGATCAACCGACGAGCGGGAAAATATGCTTATGGAAGGCATCCAGAGTGTGGATTTGTGCAAGATCCGCTCTGGTGCTGGCGACAAGAAGACCTCAGGCGTGGATACGGAAACCAAGCTGAAGACAATATACAAGAATAAGTATCGCATCAAGCTGGATCACCAAATCTTAACTGACCACGGTGTTATATATCCTCAAGCACTGTATAACGATCTGGTCTTCGAACTAACCCTCGCCCCCGCAAACCAAGTTGTCCGAGGCTCAGACACAAGCAAACTCGTGTACAAGTTGGAAAACATCCAGCTGGAGTATGAGACGATCAGAAGTAAGAAGCTGGCCGACGAAGCAACAAGCACTTACACTAGTGGCAAGGGGTTCGCCTATGACCTGGTTATGCGAGATCGGGTGCATCCATTCTCAAAAAGTGGTGACACTCGGCTGAATCTTAGGGTTAACCCACAGCGCCGGTCTCTCAAGGGCATCCTCTTGCTGTTCATCAACCCATACACAGCTGGAGCCAGGGACTCTGAGAACTATTTCAATCCCTGTTCCAAACAGGCTTTACAACGAGGGCATCAGTGGCACAGACATGTGGAGAGAGATAACCCGGCATTTTACCCCACACACACGCGGCAGGCCTAACATGAACTTGACAAAATATCTCACAGGCAACAAGTTTGGTCTCTGGATTGACCTGCGGGCCATGGGTGACACAGCCCTGCACGGCAACGACCAACGGCTCGTCAACACACAGGACTGCGTGCAACTCGAGATCGAACGAAACGGCACAGGCTCGGGAAACGCACTCTGCCACATCTTCACCATCTCGGATTGAAAACATTTTGGATGGTTGGGTTGCCATCTCCTCCTACGTAGCATTGTTCCCTAACTTCACCTTCGTCTTTCTGCTTCTTAATGTCTAGTAAGACTGTGTATTGAAACTTCAAAGGCCCAAGTTCGTAGGATTGCTCTTCTATGACGCCGAGCATATTGTCAAGGACTTCATTGTGAAATAGAAGAAGATCCTATCTGCCAAGATCAGGTGGAACATCCATTCGGTAACTGGCAAGCCATCCGTGGTAGCCAGCATGTGCTCTGTTGAAGTTTGGTGCAGCGTTTGCCATTGCCATGTTGGGGGTATATATACAGTGTTTACGTTTTCTTCAATTGGCTATACCAGGCCGGTGTGGGGTGTGCTGCCGGGTTGTGTGCAAGATTGCTAACAACTAGTAGTGAGTACAGTGCTAACCGGGGATAACCACGACATATCAAAATAAGGGCTCCGAGCCGGCGAGGAGGCCTTATTTTGATATGTCGTGGTGGTCCCCGGTTAGCACTGTACTCACTACTCAAGGACAAAAAAATGAATCACAGGCAGACACAATACAAAGGGAATATACAGTAAAAATCTGCGTGTAAGAACCTTGTGGTTTAAGAACCTGCTGACAGAAATCCATGTCAGTACCCAAAAGTATAAGAACCTGTTTTACCAAAATAGATCAAGCAGGAACCTTCTTATATGTGGGTTACAGTTAAATTATGATAAACATTTTAACCAAGGAGTTTCAATTTCGAGATTTCAAAATTATATTACGAATAAATTCTGTATATTTAAGGAACAAACCCAAGTTATTTTTTTTTCTAGTAATCTACAACTACTGTATATCTCCTTCATAAAAAAATAAGAACCTGCTAAGCCTAAATTGCCAATAACTACCCCAAAATACAAGAACCTATTTTGCCAGACTTAAAAAATGTAGGTTCTACGGGGATTTTTACTGTAATTGTGAAATCCCTTGTGAACTCGTACACCAGGACAGAACTTCATCAGAAAAAAACAAACAAACGGAAAGACAAATTCGAAAAACCAGAGATTTTACTCAAAAACGGAATCAACGAAAACAACAAAACAAAAATGCTTTACCTCACCATATAAAACTACATGTGTGTAAACCGGCTAAATTACTCAAAAAATTACTCTCTTCAAACATCAGAAAAAAATACAGAGCAGCTCACTTGCTTATTTGTTTCCAAAGCATTCTTTTTTCTAACAATATGAAAATAAAACGAAATAAACAGTCGCAAACTTGTTAGCGTGCTTACCTATATTTTTCGAAGTAGACTACCTGAGACTACGTAGTACGTAGTGCCATTAGTACTATAAAGTGCACGAGAAACTAAGAGTTCTAGCGCCAGAATGGCTTTTCTCTACCCTCGATGTGTTTCCCACTTCACAGACATCGAGAAGACAAGAAAAAAGGCAGGATTAAACGAGCATACTCTTGTCCATACTCTTCGATTCCTCTCACTTGTCCGCCATTTTGAATGTTTTGAAAAAGACCATCGCCATTGTGACCATGTTATGGTTGGTGACGTAGACCACTGTTTTCGTTTCTGCCAAAACTGGCATACTCCCGGACTGAGTATGCGTCCTCCTTCGTCGAACGCAATTATTTTACAAGTACAGATGAAGCTGTATATAAAAAAAAGAAAAGCAGATGTACATGACTTTTTTGTACATGTACACTGTATGGAATTATGTGCAGTGCAGCAATGTGCTGCTGTCTCTTGGATCTTTCTAAAGCTAAACAGCACAATGTAATTTGAGCTTCCATGTGGGTTACATGTTGTAGCTAATATTACAGAGCATATGGTTTCCAATATACTTCCATACAAAGCTAAGGCAAAATATTAATTCGATCAACTGATTTGATTTCAATTAACGAATCCAATAGAATGCAATCGTTCGACTCAGAGAATGGATTGGTACGTTTACATACAGTTTATGTAGGCTTCACTAAAGATCTACATGCAATACCGGTACAATGATGCATTTATCGCATTCGAAGGCAATGTTTTTTTGCAAAGCTGTACCGATCGGGTCATTGATCATTTCGCAAGGCACAAAAAAAGGTTTAAAGCTTGCATGTATATGTGCAAGGAATCTTATAAACTCAGTTAGAAAATAAGGAAGGAACTCACCTTAAATTTCTCATGAGAATTCCAACATTCGAGGTCGGCACGGCCAGTGCGATCGTTTCGCTACATCTTGTACCGGCGATCGCGTTGAGTAGACAGTGATAACTAATCTTCCTTGTACTAGTGGTAGCTTTTACAAGCAATTTGTCGAGTACATTCGAGGTTGAACCTCACCAACGTCAGAGTACATGTACCTATGAGTGCCTTCTTGCGATCTTTCAGCCCTTCGATTCGATTGGCCATTGGTAATTTGAGCTTAGCGCGCGGCTATGCGACCGTGCCTACGTAATCCCTGCTGATCACTGTATCGCAGGCGCTATTCACAGGCTCTGCTCAACAATGCTCCATCATATTCGTTCAAACTACGAAGAGGCTGATAAACTCCATTTTAATCAAGGTATGATATAATCTTTAGAGCTATAAATATACCTCAAACTGGCACTCAAAACCACTGTTCCATGGTTGGCAACCATTTTTGAAATCAGCTAGAGGCTGCCTGATAAGCTTAAGCTTACATGTATATGTTGTGGTTTAAATTTTCTTTGGTTTAAAAATTTTCAAACCAGTTTGATTTTGATTTTCCTTTATTTCAGATTCATTATCATAATGTGACACAAAAGAAAACAAAAATTGAACTGGTTTAAAAAATTTTAAACCAAAGAAAAATCTGAACCACAACATAAATAAGCTTAATTTATTTTATAGGCCATCTTTCCACAGGTAGTTGCATTAAACAACATGGAGTTATGTACATGTATTGCAGAATTTAGCGAATGATTTGGATCGGTAAACAAACAGAGTGTATATATGTAAGACCAGGACAGTGGTTTTGAGTTAAAGTTTGTATGTTATGTATGGGAAGGAGAAATAAAGTCACGCAGTGTTACATGTATGTATCACTCGTCGTTTTTGTTTCGGATCAGCGTTGTGTTCATTTATTGAACCACAATAATAATTTCAATAATAAACTCACTTCATAATTAAAAAGGCTTAGTAATCAATTTTGGCAATGGAAATATTACATTAATTTTTATATACATGTACAATGAAATTTCTAAGCAGTCTTCAGGGGAGCATAGTATTGCTGAAGTGCATTATATGTACCTAGGGAATTATGCTAGGTACAGTGTCTGTGGATAATGCTCGAATCATACCAAATTATAATTCTGCAAGTTAAAACTACATACATGTACATTGTATCATTTCAGACAATCATTTAGTGCATAATGTATTTCATGCCTGTGCTCATCAATAGCTTTTGCTCTTTTATAAAGATACAGTACATGTATCATGTATTTTGTTTGTGAAATGGTCACATGGTTATCTTTGTTATTTTACCCTTATAACTGGTCAGGAAAACATTTTCAAAGAAGGGTTGTGCAGGGAGGGAGAGGAAAAGAAAGGAAGGAGAGCTGGCCCAAAACTTGAATGCTGCCCCTGTGTATAATGTAACAACCCCTGTTGATCAATTAATATTTTGCCTTAGCTTTGTATCATGTCGACACATCTTACATTAATTGGTACTCTGATAATTGTCACTTTTTGTGAGCAATGTCTTGCAAAACTAACAAAGTATAGACACAATCAATATCTAACTACCATTCTTGCACTAATCCCCAACATCACCAGGCAGCATTATAGCACTCAGAATTTAAATGTTCTCTCGATGGTGCCCACAAGGGGTTGGGCAAAAAAGCAGCCACATAGTAACACTTCAGACTAGTATATGTACAGCTGTACATGTACCTTAGGCTTCAGCTTTTCTGATTAGCTGTTATTAATGGTCTATAATTTGCACCAATAGTATTTCGACATGAATAAAATTACTTATTTTATTTTTTATTTCTAAACCTCCTGGTGTGTTATATTCCAAAATTGAATTTTTGTATACATTTATATTCAAGATCTAGCATGTATATGTATGTGCTGGTATGAACTTGTTGTAAAGGTTTATTATTCTGATTCTGAGTGCATGCTCCCCTATTAATTTTAGGTTTGACATCAGTTTTTTTTGGAAACAGTAAAGCATTTAATTACATGTATAGGCTCTCTCACTTTATAGGAGATCTGTAGTCACGTTTTGTTTTTATAGAGCTCAGTAAAATAGGTTTGGTTAAATCCCTTATTAATTTTATGTTTGACAATGGGTTTGGTTTTCAAGAAGCAGGCCACTCAAAACCACCAAAATGTTTGAGGTCTCTCTCCCCCACCATCCTCTTCCTCCAAGGAATGTTAACACCTTGCCGGAGTTTGCTGTAAATGTATGGTGTAACCATGAAATGCTTGTTGGGATCCAAACTGTACAAACACACAGCTTGCTTGGATCTGAATTTCTTCAGTTTGTTTGCATGCATGTTTTGTGCAGTCTTGTTCATGTTCATGTACATGGCACAATTTAGATCTTTTTTACATGTAGCTACTACAACACAAACATAGCCTTAAGCAATATTTTAAATATGGCTGGTCATATTTGTTTCAGGTGCATTTATGAAAAGAAAATCGAGTTCCAGATCATCCAAGCAGGGTAATCAGACTGGCAGCAAATGCAGATAAGAAATAACACAGCATAACCCAGTAGATACACTGTAAACCTTTCAAGGAGTCATTTTACCTAAATGCCAATTAATCTTTTTTAGCAAGTGTGGTTGTGAAGACAAATTGCAAACGTTAATGTTTCTACTTGTTGGCATTCTAATTACAGTGCCTAAGTACATCACAATGCTCACCATTTAAAACTAGATTGAATGTATTTAGTTGCAGGAATGCAAACAATAAAAATTGTATAAAAAACATGATTGGAATCTTTCTTCCTTTTTCTTTTGAATAGCTTTTAAAATTGTCAAATGTTCTCTTTTTACTATTTTTGGCATTCAAAGATACATGCAACTTTTGTATAAACCAATACTTTTAGGGTTTTTCCATTGAAACCAGGCTTGCCAGGCTTTTCAGTTGTTGATTTTTAACCAGGCTTACCAGGAAAGCTTGGTTGAACCAGACTTGCCAGGCTTTCAAGGTGATGGTTTAAAACCAAACTTACCAGGAAAGCCTGGTTTTACCGGACTTAACTGGCTTTTCTGGTTCCGTTTTTTTTTAGCATAAACCCAGCTTACCAGGCTTTTCAGGTGAATTTCAACAAGAGTAACCAGGAAAGCCTGGTAAAACCAGGATAACCAAGCTTTTAATTTCGCTTTTTTCAGCTCAAAAGCCTGGTGAGCCTGGTGAGCCTGGTTAAAAAAAAACGCATTAGTTTTTATACAGCATAAATTATTTCGGCATTTCGTGGTGATAGTCAATTAGAGCTGTTTCTAAGAATGCCTACTTTCAAGCGTCCAATCATAACGCGGTCCACGGATCCTTGAGAAACAGCAGGATACGTGAACACGATTCGAAACAGCGTTTCGCAGACGTCCGTTTTCCGCGGATACGTCTGCGCGCAGGCTAAAAGGAAATAGTTCCTGTAGCATACTTTGCATGGAAGCTGCTTGATTTGAAAGGAATCCCGGTCAGAAAAAAATCACCGAATTTCTTACGTCAAATCGTGGACAAAATGTTTGATTCGTCGTTTCGAGTATCGTTTCGTCCCTTCGTTTCGTCGTTTCGTCACTTCGTTTCGTCGTCCCGTTTCGTCGTTTCGTCACTTCGTTTCGTCTTTTCGTCACTGCGTTGTTTCGTTTCGTCTCTCCGTTATTTCGTTTCGTCTCTCCGTTATTTCTACTTCATGTAAGCCTACGTATAATGTACAATTTTTTCGTTTCGGCGCTGAGGTTATCGATAATCTGCCAAGATGGCGAGCTTGTCAGATTTCACGTCAACAAAAACGATCCGACAACGCGTCGTTGAATTTCAGCTCACAAGTTGAAAAGCACATCTGTCTGACCCCGGCACAGAATTGGACAACGTGATGTACGTATGCATCGTACAATTGTAATTTTTTCAATATAAGCTTAAGACTTAAGCTTACGTATTATTGATGTGCGCACTTTTGTGGAAAATGTTTTAATTGTTTTTAGTTTCAGATGATTTAAGCTATTAAAGGACCGGTTATTATTAATGGGAAGGGGGGGGGGGGGGGGGGGTTGGTAAAGATATATTAAAAGATAAAAAATTCTGCAATGCCCCCCCCCCCTTCCCAGCCCTGAAAATGGAAAGTGGTGTTCCCCTCTTTTAATGGGTAATTTAATTTAGACCACCTTCCCCATAACTCTTAGGTGTCCGTAATGTAGTTATTTTCCTATTTAGGTGCCTGGGCAAAGGAACAGAGTCAGTATTACGAGCCCCTAATTGGCAAGTTGATTTCAATTCTGAATACCACAACAAGTGCTGAATCCAAACTAAGCTTGTACCTCACACCAAAAAAAAAATGTAATGCCGTTGCCCTAATTGCATCAAGGAAAAAAAAAACAGCCAAATTAAATAAGTAGAAGGAAAAAGGAAAAAAAAAACAGAAAGGCAAGGAATAGAAAAAGGTAAAGAGAGAAATCTGCTGTGCAAAGCTGGTAACCACTTTTGTCGTGCCCTTGGCTTTCTTGATGTTTTTTTGCGTTGCATAACATGATCGAATACATCTTAGAACGCAAACACACCGTCTCAGAGATTGGGGTCCCCGCGCACTCGTCCTTCATCTTCCGGATGACCTTCTTGTTTTCTTGTCTGTGAAGAAAGTGGTCTTTCGGTAAGTCGCTTGTGTCGTAGAAGTCGTCTAGACGGTTTTCAATGTCTTTGTAGACATCTGCTGTTTTGATCTCAAGGAGCAGGCTGTCTGTGTCTGTGTAAAGTAGATCACAGCGCGAGCCGTACTTTAGCTTGAGATAATTGTAGTAGAAGTCGTACGTCACGATTTTGCTTAAATCCAGTATGCACATGCCGGTGTAGACTGGATGTTTTAGGAAGATTCTTTCTCAAACTCATTAATAATCCATAACGAAAATACAAAGGAAATTAATGTTTAATGACCGATTGGAAATCAGTTGACACACTCCTCGGTTTTGCATCCTTAATTTCTCCTTCTAAAATCATTTTGTTTGAGAAGTAATATCAAACATTCGACACAGTATTTCATCAGATTTCCAAACACCTTGATGTGAGTTTAAAAAAACATCGGCTGCGCCTCGTTTTTCAACCCACTTCGCGGTGTTTGGAAATCTGGTGAAACACTGTCTCATGTTTGATATATTACATCCTTGTGCATCTGGATTGCAGTCAGGCTTTCACCAAAGACTGTAGCTCTGAGTAGTATAGGAGTTGGGGGTACCAAAGCATTTTTGTAAAAATGCGTTGTTACCAAACCCAACTCATATCCTACTTTCCATCAAATGGAATAAACTTTCTGATCTCGATTTATGATTTCGACTTTTGATCTCAATTTCTGATTAATCTATATGTTTCTATAAAATGATTAAACTATATGTTTTCCATAAAAATGATTAAACTATATGTTTCTATAAAATGATTAAACTATATGTTAAAAAAACAAATGGTGCGTTTATTTCATTGCGTGATACAATTCTCGGAAACACAGGATGTAATACCCAGAAACAGAGAACGGGGAATCCCCCGCTTACAAGTCTGAACATGTTTTGATAAAAAGGAAATGAGTCATCATTAATAGCTATTGTTTCAGATCACGAGACGGTCGTGTGATATTTTTAACCAATCAGAGGCTTCACACTTTGATTCACAATTGTGAACTTTTTCAGTGAAAAAGTTCACAATTGTGAAGTTGCTTGTGAAGTTAAGATGCCTTACTCACATAACTGAATGATGCATCATCCACCTTCTGATTGGTTGAAAAAATCATACGACTGACTCATGATCTGAAACAATAGCTATTAATGATGACTCATTTCCTGTTATTAAAACATGTTCGCTATTTTTGTTTTCTGGGAATTTAGACCCGCACCGCTTATAGCTATTGTTTTAAAAATATAATCTCATATAATAGTATAGAATGAATTGTAATTTGGAAATTCATGATGAATTTGAGAAGATGGGAGAGTTGACCTGTCCCTTTTGTGACCAACGATTAGCAGATGTTGGTAGAAATACGGAAATGATGAGTATTGGTGAGTTGACCTGTCCCTTTTATGATATGAAATTATTAGAAGTTGATAGTAGTGCTAGATTGGTTGAGTTATGTTGTTGTGAACAAGATATAAATAGTATAGATGGTATGAGCGTCTGTCTAAATTGCGGTTCCGTCCATGGTTATGATTATGTTAAAGAGTACGTTGATTTTTATGAGAATATGTATAGAATAAGGACGAAGAGTGTGTATGTAAGAAAATATCATATCGAAAATATAATCAATAAATATAATAAAGAAATTAATTTGAGTTATCAAGACCGTAACAAAATATATAAGATTTTTGGATTAATAAACAACGTGTTACCAGAAGTCAATAAGAACCGGAAACGGATGATTAGTGTAACCTATGTTTTGAGAAGATTATTAAAAATTTTAGGATTACCTTATGATAAAATAAAAATAACTTCTTCTAAAAAGACATTAAAATTTTATGAACAATGGTGGGATGATGTTTATAAATTAATAAAGAATGATGTCAACAAAATTATTAAAAGGTGACCTGTTGCATGATTCTCAGAAAAATTAGTCATACGTCATGCAAAGGGGGTTTTCCCTATGAATGAGTTATTGAATAAAGTTTGTTAGTAAAGTTTATCGTAAAATTTACTATAAAAGTTTACTCGGAAGTGAATTTTTTATCATACTGTTTCTCGAATTTATCGGCAAGAGGACAAATATCGATGATTATTTCGTCTAACTGTCTCATTTCATTGATGAATATATTGTGGTTGAATTGATTTCCTCTAAGACAAGACCGTAAAAAAACTAATACTTTTTCATATGTCGTATAAGCAAATTCAGACATTTCGATTTTTTTTTATAATTCTTGATTTCACTTACTGTTTTTAGCACTAAACCAGCTCCAGAAATAGAAGCTAGTATAGCAGGATTTAATGTGATACTACCAGCTACAGTACCAATAACTATTAAGCCTGTTGAAGTTACATTAATAGCTAAATTCAATCTCTTAAAATATTTCAAAGCCTTCATATAACACCAAAATCTTTTGTGGTAGAATCGGTATAATGCTTTGATTTCAGATAATTTTTCTTGGCTGATATATCTGTCAATATGATTAAAAATTGAATATTTAATTAATTAATTAAATATTAATTTAAATATTAAATATTAAATTAAATATTAATTAAATATTAAATATTAATTAAATATTTAATTAATTGAATATTTCTGTTTTCGTCATTTTATATTATATATTTGGATAATAATTATATTTTAGGATTTGAAAGAAGACAATAAATTACACCACTTATTTGGCCCATTATTGGAGATCTTTTTATTTTCTTCGGTATTGAAAGGCAGCAATATGTGTATCCAGGCCCCTTTTCATAGTCATTGTAAAATCTTCCAAATGCATCATGAAAAATAGCATGTTTAATTAAAAATTGGTAATTGGTATTTAGAGTACAAGAACCTGGTCCTATTAATCCAATGTCAGAGTGTTTTTCTAATATTTGGTTAAATGATATTGGCTTATTCAAATAGTTAACGTACAAAAATTGATATATTAAAGCCGATTTTAATATTTCATCTTTAGTATTAGGATGTAGGTTTTTTTGGGTTGTGAAAAATTTATTACAAAAATTTATTGACTGTGCAAGAATTGACATTTATATATATCAATATATTAGATAATTATATATTAAAACTCTTCAAAAAGTACACTGATATGGCAATTATAAGGTGCATATGTAATATGATCAATTGATATTAATTTGATTCGTACAACTGTATCTTCATTGAAATTGATAATTGATGTTGATGTATTGAAAGTGTATAAAATTTTATTTGATGTTTTATTCCAATTTTGGGGTGCAAATGAAGTGTTACCGATTAATATAACCATTTTTTTGTATCCTTCAGGCGGTTTATTATCCCATATAATTAACCATAATTTTACTATTTTCATATTAATTAATGCAATAAATGATGATGAACCGTTGAATATGATATCATTAGTGTTCTTATTTTTCATATAATTGCCTAAAAATATGAATTTTTGTTTCTTTATAGGTAAACCAATTATGTTTCTACCATTTAAATCAATATCTGTCTCCATTGTCATTTTTCCATTTTCAATTGTATAAATAGAATCATATACATCTGAATCAACACTCGAGATATGTCCTTGAACACCATAAACGATTAGATGTGCTTTATTTGTATTTCCTTTTGTTATACTACCATGAAGATCTATCATTATATATTCAGGAGGAGAAACCTGCCATTTGTGTAAATGAACAATACTTTTCGTATATCCTTCAGTGCTAAATATCTTTGTAGTTTGCTGCCCAATATTAATGACTGTTGATACAACACTGACAGTTGTTGAACTAATATAAGCTTTATCTGGAACGAAAAACTCAATCACCATAGTGTACTCACCTTGAGAAAGATTTAGTGCATTAAAACCTATCCTTGACGCGAAGTCGTCGTTATTGTCTGTCGTAAGAGTTATATCATAGGCTTTCTTGTTAATTTTGTGTGGACTGGATACAAAATCGATAATACCATTAACAACAATATTACTCTCCGACGAGCTCTGATTAACATCTTCCATCATGTATCTGAAAACATCTTTCAATGTAGATGGAGTTATGTGTGACTTGTTTACATAACTCTTATAATCATCCGTTATTCGTGTGTACAAGTTTGTATTGGAATCATTGAGTTCGGTGTTGAAGAATGAAACATTTATAGCAGCGTCATTCTCATTTGGTTTAGGAGTTGCTAGATTAACAATCTTTTTATCTCCCATATCAAGATCGCTGGAAATAGTTTTATCAAGTTTGAGTGTTTCTAAATTATTTATTGCATTCGTATTTTGATTTATTCTTGTGTTGTTATCACCAGTTTTTGTGTCAACATATCCTTTATTTGTAGCGTGATCAACTGCTATTGGATCTTTTACATTGAAGATCGTATTTTTATTCATATCAAGGCCCGTGTCCATCATCAACATCTCTTTACGAGAAAGAAAAATGTTTTTTACATCATTATAACTAACAAGATTGTTGTAATTTGCAGCTAAATCCAAGTATGTCTGTTGTTTCGACTTAACAATATTAAAAAGTTCTTTCAAATCAATGTTTTTAGTAACTTCATGAGTGTGATCAGGAACATCGGGATGATATTTTTTTAGAGTTATCATATTAACAGCTGACAAATCATTGTTTTCATCTGTATCCATATTTGTAATCAATTTTCGGTCCATATCAATATCACCAGGAAGAATTAATTTATGTCCCCGCATATCAAGATCCCCCACCATATGAGTTGTTCCATCTAATTTTAAATAATGCGTGTCTCCATACTCTTTATTAACAGCATCTTTTTCTGAAATTGGTGTTTTTAAATTTCTTATATTATTGTTTTTCATATCAAGATTTGCTGTAACTAATGGTAAATGCTTACTAACAAATGTATTTCTAATAAATTTGAAATCAACTACATCATTCAAACCAGTAACTGTTCCTATATTTACTATTTTTTTATTTTGCATATCATAATTACCATCATCTGTCAATTTGAAGCCAACGCCTGGCGGGCCTGGTGGTCCTTGTGATGTTGTTGTTGTTGTTGTTGTTGTTGTTGTTGATGGTAGTAATCCGTTTGAATAACTCATTATATATAATATGAGTATATTATATTTTTTCATTGAAATTCTTGGTTGTGAATTTCCTTGGTTTATCAATATATATGAAGCAATATGAATCATTAGTGGCTTTTTCATAGTCAGATTTTTTTATACCAAGCTCTCTACTAATCCTGTTTTGTTCGTTTGGAGAAGGAAATTCAAAAATGCAGTAATGTGTAGAGTTAAGACGGATACATTTGTCAGTGTCATAAAACGATTGACTAAGATATATGCAACTGCAATTTTTGTTTCTTGAGTTAGTGTAGTAGTTTCTTATTTCTGCATCATTTTTACTACCAGTATTAAGATAGTCATCAAAAATAACCAACTTTTGGTTATCACAATTTAATTCGGACAAAGGCAATATTTGATCATTACTTGCTTCAATAATTGGGTAACCCACCTCTTCACTGATTGGTTTCAATGTTTCCAGTAAATGTTGATATTTTGATTGTTCCAAGTTTTTAGCATATAGATAAATTTTATCGAAATAGAGTAGCCTATAGATCATGTCTAGCAGAACGTTTGTTTTTCCTGACCCAGATGGGCCGCAAATTAGCATCCGGAAGCATCGGTCAGGCATGAAAGGATATAACTGTTTATAATTTGAGGTTACATCATCATCGGCATCGTAATTTGGTATTATCATTTATATTATATGGGTATATTATTTCAATATAACATGGTGTATAACACGGTGTACAACACAGTGTACAACACGGTGTAAAATGCTCTTTTTTATATATGATTTCCAAATTTTATGTAACCTAATAATATAATAAAAATGAGTTTACTTAAATGGAAAGAACTTGCAAAAAGAAAATCTGAATTAGGAAATAAAATTAATTATGTCCATGATGTAATCACAAAACATAATATCGGTGAGCAGACAAGCCAACAGTCATTAGCGAAGGTATTCAAACCAGTTACTAGTAAATTAGATGATGTTATTGACAGTAATTTAGATTTAAGGGTACCTATAAGAAAGAAACGAGCACCTAAAAAAGGTGACCAAGGTATTGACTATATGCCTGAAGTTGACCCTTTCGAAGACATGCAAGTTGATGATTTATTTGGTGATTATGTCCCACCAAATCAAGAGAAACAACTTGTACCGAAACCACCAACATATAAAGAATCGTTGAAGGATATTTTAGAAGGGAAGAAGGAGATTTATGTTGATCCTCAGTACTTTGGTGATGAACCTGATGAATTACCACTAGAATATGAAGAAGAAGAGATGGACTATGGATTAGATGATGAAGATATAAGTAATGAGATTTTGAATGATATTGGTATTACGGATTATGAAAATGTGGAAATGAGGATAAATCAACCAGAAATGACACATAAAAAGACTAAGGCCTATCTTAATAAGATTATAAAGCAGGCCAAAGCAGAAAGAAGTAAATTAAATGGCTATAAATCAAATGTTACAAAACAATACAATAAGGGGGAGATATCATCAGGTGAAAGGCAAATGCAAAACAAAAGAATAGACAATGCAAGACTTACATTGAATGAATACATAAAACATTATGAGACTAAACTGCAAACAATGAAAGGTTCCGGAATCAACGGCCGAGGAAGAAAACAGAGAGGTGGAAATATTATGTTTTTTAATGATGTAAAGCAGCTTCTCAAAAAATTGGAGTTGGTAATTGGTGAAAGATTAGCAGGAAATACCAGCATTGAGATGAGGAATATGGGAGTAACTATACTAGACACATTATTGAAAATGTCGAAAATCAATAGGTCACAATATAGTAAATTGTATAGTCAATATTTCAAAATATAATTTATGTAACTTTATTATATAAATGGAACGAGAGATAGTTTTATCATCTTATAGTGTAAAAAATCAATTGAATAATAAACCTGAGGATTTTACAACTAAATTTAACAGGTCTATAGATTTGGATAGTAATATTCAATATGTGATCGGACTTAACCGAATTATCAATATGAGTTTCACATGATTTAATGTTAATGCTGGATACAATAATCAATTAATTAAATTTAGCTCTGATAGTGGTTCAACATTTAACAACATCACCTTTCCAGCCGGAGTATGGAATTATACAGACTTCAATACATATATCAAGGATATAACGAAGACTGGTGATACGTATCCTATCACTCTTGAATTCGATAATACAACATTTAGGGTTACGATTACATTGACTCAGAATTATCAGCTTGATTTGACGCATTCCAATTTTAATGATCTAATCGGGTTTGATAAGACAGTATTATCTAATGAAACAAATATAGGGCCGAAAGTGCCCAATCTCAGTCAAGACACAGATATCCTGAATATTCATTGTAACCTAATAAACGACAGTCTTGTCGACGGTCAAGATACAGACATCATTTATTCCTTCTCGACCAGTGTACTCCAACCTAGTTACTCCTTTACCCTCGAACCACGAAGAGTCACATTCAATCCAGTCAATAAGAATAATATTAGTAGTATCAGGGTATACATTACTGATGGAAAAAGAAGATTAGTTGACCTGAATGGAGCAGATACATCTTTCTCACTAATTCTGAAAAGTATAGAATAATATAACATAATAGTATAATGAAACCGTATGAATTCAAAAGATTTTACCATCCAAAACTTGGTAAATTTGTATACAGACACAAAGGATCGGGAATTATCGTTGATAATATTTTCAAACCGTTGAAGAGTGTTGCATCATCTGTTTTCAAGAAATTTGCTAAGCCAATAGCAAAGAAGGCGTTAGAATCGGGGATATCCCATGCAGGTGAGCGACTGGGTAAGGCGGTATCTCAAAAATCTGGTGATTTGATAATGAAAAGATTGACAAATTTGAGAAAAGGAGCTACAAGACAAACAGCAATTGTTCCATCCTCACCCATTAAACAGCTGCAGCAACATTATCAGCCAAAACTAGATCAAGAAAGTACTGATATGATACTGAATAGACTCATTTCTGGAGATGGTTTGAGGAGAAGACGTAGAGTTAGATTTGTATAGAATCAATGAATATATTTTTTAATTGTTAAAATTATATAACATAATAATATATGTCTTTTAGAACAGATAATTTTCTACAAAGAAATGAGTTGGTGCGATTCCAACTCGATGATGTAATCAGGTCTCCAGCTAACGGTCAACACCAAACGAAAAATGGTTATAAATTTACAATTAATGATCGATCGAGTTTCTACGATTGGTACAATGCCTATATTGAAGTCCAATTCCAACTACAGAAATTAGCAGACGGAGCAGGATATGCTGCTGCTGATCGAATAACGGTAATTAATGGAGGGCATTCCTTAATTGACCACATAATGATTAAATCTGCAGGAAAAATTGTGTACGACACTGATAATCTACACAAGGTCACTTTTGTGAAGAATTTGCTAGAGTATTCTGATGATTATAGCAGATCAGTCGCTAAAAACAGTTTCTGGTATTTGGACACGAATGCTACAACAGCCAACACGAATACAGGATTTGAAGCTCGCCGGTTGCAAACTCAAGCACTTCGAGACAATGGGACTGGTGGTGCTAAAAACATTAATGTGATTATACCATTGAACAGGTTCTCATTTTTTGAAGAACTTGAAGATAAGATGCTTGTACCAATGCAAATACAATTTAACATTGAGCTACAAAACGATGGTGAACTCATTCACATGGCTAATGGAACTGATGCTGGAAGAATTGTTGTTAATAGGTTTTTGCTATGGGTGTCAAAACTAACCCCAAAGGATTCATTGTATGACAATTTCGTTAGTTCATTTCTTAAAGAAACTCAGTGGAAATATTTAAGGGAAATGTACGAAGCATCAGCTCCTACACAATCATCAGGATTTTTCCAGATTTCAAGCAGTATTGACAATGTCAAACACATTTTTGTTTACTTGAAAAGAACAAACCCGCCTAATGATGCAGTTGAAGAAGACAGTCCTTATCTAATGAACACTTTTAAACTTAATGCTGCTGATAATAACTCTTCCCTTTTAAACTGTAGACTAGAATATGGAAATGGAGTCTTTTATCCAGAAACAGAGTATGATACAGAATCAAAAGTGAGAATCTTTAACGATTTGATGTCATATACTATGCGGAAAAATGACTATAACAGCGGAACTCAGCTGAACTTAGCAAACTATAGTTCTCTGTATGGGTTGATTTACTTTAATCTTACGTATCAAACTGAAAAAATAACAAGAGATCCGAAACAGCTAATCTTCAGGTATAGACTAAGCCAGAATGCAGCTGCAAACTTCAATGTTCATGCTGTAGTCCTATATGAAGAATCTGTTGTCATTGACAAGGTGGGTAATGAATTGGTTATAGTGTAAAATAAATATCCTTATTTCATATATATTATGTGAAATTTTATATAATATATATTATATATAAGAAATGACTCAGCTTTTTGAAATCAAAGTAAATTTGTCTGACAATCAAAAGAAGAATCTTAGCAATGCTTTCAAAAAAAGGGAAACTATTGTTCTCAGACTATCAAATGAATCTCTTCATGGCAATGACGTTTTATATGTACCATCGATGGTGAAGAAGAGATTGGAGAAGAATCGTATGATGAATAAGGGTATGGATATCAAACTTGTTAAAAGTAATATCAGAAAACAGGTTGGAGGTAGTCTTAAGTATTGGAAAGACACTAGCACCAACTATAGGTAAAACCCTTGGGCTATCAGCTCTTGCTGGATTGGCTTCAGAAGGTGCTTCTCAGATTGTTAAATCAATCTCTGGCAAAGGCGTACAGTCGGGTGGTTTTCTCGTACCACAAGACAAAATTAATAAGCTGATAGAATATAAGCATCTTTTATCTGCGAAACAAAAACAGGATATATTGAATGCCCTTCAATCAGGTTCAGGTGTTCATGTGAAACCAACAAAAACACAATCAGGTGGATTTTTAGGCACTCTGTTGGCAAGCATTGGTGTTCCACTCCTTCTAAATGCTTTGACTGGTAAAACTGGTAGTGGGGCTCCACGAATGGGAACTAGTAAGAAAAAGGGTATGGGAGCTCCAAGAATTGGTGTATATAGACCACCTCCATTTTATGGGAGTTGGCCCGATAATCCAATTGGTATGGGTATTAAAAAAAAACTACCAAAAAAAACAAGTCGGGAGAAGGCATACTATTAGGGAAAAACAGCCCATTCAATGGCATTCCACTTCTAGGAGCAATACTGTAAAACCGAAATTCCACAAAGACATCCCGTTAAGTAATCATGATCTAATAAAATGGTGTAGATATTTAAACATCCCAATCAGTGATGTTCTGTCAAGGGATGAAAGAGTTCCACATAAGCATAAACAAGCTTTATTCATTTACAATCTCGAACCCTCATATATGAGTGGAAGCCATTGGGTGGCCACATATGTCAATGACAACGTAATAAATTATTTTGACAGTTTTGGTATGCCCCCATTTCAGGAGATTGTAAATCATGCTAAAAGAAAGAATATGACTCTGTTACATCAAAACAACCAAATCCAGAACATAAAAACGACTACATGTGGTTACTTCTGTTTATACTTTCTGAATGAAATGAATAAAGGGAATTCATATTATAATTTATTGCAAGTATTTGACATATATGATACAATGAAGAATGAGAGATTCCTCGAACATTATTTTAGAAATATCTAACTTATATATATAATGGTAAAATCATATTGTGTTAGACAGAAGAAAGTCACTGAATGTGTTCCAGGAAGCGAACGATATGCGAAAACTAAAAATGGTCGACCTATGTTGAAATGCACTTGCGCTGAATGTGGTATAACAAAAACCAAATTTATAAAACAAAAACAGGGAAACTAATTGAGCCCTCACAAGATGGGGGCTTTTTAAATATAGAAGGTAGTCACAGTCTTGGTGAAATAGCAGCTAAAAGCGCTTTAAAAGGTTGGTATAATTTAGGTAGAATCGGAGCATCAAAGGCAATTAAATCTGGTTATGCTAAACAAAAAATAAAAGGAATGGCTGATAAATATTTGGATCAAGCCTTAGATAGTTTAACTTCAGATATCAGTAAGAAACTAGATCCATTGCATAAAGGTAGTGGGATTGATATTCATAAGGCCATTGGGAAGCTTCCGAAACCAAAAGGCGGTTGGACATTACCCGGCCATAAATATACTGGCCCATATAATGATTTAAAGAGTCAAGTGAAATATGACCCAACAACTGGCCAAATATTAGAAATATATGACCAACCTACAGGAAGAACTGATGAAATAGCAATGCAACATGATGTCGATTATTCAGTCTGCAAGGATGATAGGAAATGTAAAAATAAGGCAGACCGAAAAATGGTTCAAGCTTTAGACAACGTACCGTATAATGAAAGACAATGGGGGCATTGGTTGGCTAGAAACACGATTGATGTAAAACAAAAACTTGGATTAGGTGTTAAAAGGAAGTCAAAAAACGTAAAAAGGAGTTGAGTAATGATTGGGCTGAACTCCTTGCAAATGAACTACATAAACCAATCAAACGGAAATTTCAAAAGAGACGTGTTATTGTTAATGGAATAGATGATATTTGGAGCGCTGACCTTGTAGAAATGCAGAAGTTTTCAAAATGGAATAAAGGATATAGATATTTGTTAAACATCATTGATGTGTTTTCGAAATTTGCTTGGAGCATCCCTATTAAAAATAAAACAGGTAATACAATTACTGAATCATTTGATGATGTTATTAAAAAATCCAAACGGAAACCTAAATTTATTTGGGTAGACCAAGGGTCTGAATTCTATAATAAAACTTTCAAAGACTGGCTAAAGAAAAATAATATTGAGATGTATTCTACTTTCAATGAAGGTAAAGCTGTTATTATTGAGAGATTTAACAGAACATTAAAATCTAAAATGTGGAAACAATTTACAGCTCAAAATACAACACAATATTTAGACATGTTACCAAAACTATTAAATGAATACAACAGTACTAAGCATTCAAGTATTAAAATGAAACCTATTGAAGCATCTATGAAAAAGAATGAAGGAACTGTTTATTTCAATCTATATGATACGGAACTATTATCATATAAACCAAAATTTAAAGTTGGTGATAAGGTTAGAATTTCAAAGTATAAACGGAATGTGTTCGACAAGGGTTATACACCAAACTGGACTGAAGAAGTGTTTACAGTCGATAAGATACAATACACTAATCCTATAACTTACAAATTAAAAGATCTCAATGATGAATCAATAGAAGGATCTTTCTATCAACAGGAGTTATTGAAAGCTAAACAAGATGTTTTTCGTATAGATAAGGTTATCAAAAGAGACTATAAGAAAAAACAAGCTTTGGTGAAGTGGAAAGGATATAGTGATGATTTTAACAGCTGGATACCGCTAAAAGATGTAAAAAATATATAATGTTTATATATATCATGAGCGGCATTGAGAAATATATCAAAAAAATAAATTTTCAAATTCAGGAATGTGAAGATGAAATAGACAATCTTCATGATAAAATATATGATAATGAGCGTAGATTGGATCTGTTACAATATAAAAAGAAATTATTGAAACTTTATCATAAAAAAATACATGAAATTGATGAAGATATAACATTGAAAGAGTTATTGAATATTATCTGCAATGAGATAGAAAACAATAGATACGATGATGAATGTAATGTGTTGAAACAAACCAAAGTTGATAATATAGCTGAATTGAAAACTGAAATGAATATCTGAATATAGTTTAAAAGATTCATAACTGGATCATTTGAATTCTCAACCATATTTAAACGCATATAAAGATAAAATAATATATAGTAATAATATAATGGAAAAAGAAGTAATAATAAAAAGAGGTAGGGGGCGACCGCCTATATACCAAACCCAAGAAGCCAAACAAGAAGCTATTAAAAGATCCAAAACTCGTTATATGTTAAATAAAGAGTGGTATTGCCGTGCATGTAATAACAATATCAACTACTCACTTGCTGGAAAATTCTGTCATTTGAAAACTAATAAACATATGGATAATATTAATAGGCAGATCCGTGAATTCGTTCATTTAAACACACAATAAAAACTAAGAAATATATAGTTTAATGGATCCATTATTGGATCACTTAAATTCTTGATAAAGGTTAAACGCACTAAAAGGACTTAAAAAAATAATCATAATATATAGTAATGGTGAAACAATCAAGGGGAAGACCTAAAAAATATATGACCGATGAAGAAAAACGTATTATGGGACGTCTTTATTGTAAGAAGTTTAATGACAACCCAGATAATAAATATCATTGCATTGAATGTAATAAATATTTTCATCCTGCAAGTAAATATAAACACAATAAAACTATGGTGCATAAATCGAATGCACAAAAATACAACAACGAATAACGCAAGGCGATCATAAAAAGATAATCATATATGACAAATCATATATAACTATCTCAAATTATTTCCAAAATGATGCCAAAAATAAACGCACTCTAAAAGGTACTTAAAGAAATATTATATAATTATATATATATAGATAATGGAAACATCAGACTTAACAAAATTGAGTAAGTCTCAACTAATCCAAATGATATTAAAACTACAGAATGCTAAACCAGCTCCTAAAATTACAATAGTGGATAACAAAAAACAACGTAGGAGACCAATTCCTACACCAAGAAAAAGTGTTAAACAGATGGTGAATGAGTATGAAGACCATATTATTTTACCGCCGATTGAGTTCAGAGACGACTATAAACCAGTTCCAGCACCTAGAACTAAAAAGTCAGTTGCAGAAAAACCAGTTCCTACTCCAAGAACTAAAATAGAGCAAACAGACAAAGCTCTAAAAGGTTATACTAAATCCTACGAAATAAGTATTAAAAATAACAAACACCCGCTGGTGCAACTGCAAAACACAAGAAAGGCTATTGAATATCATATTATAAGTACACTAAAATCCATGAAAGGACTGAAATTTGTTGAAACACTCAAGGTAATATTTACCAAAATATCAAATGGAGAAACAGTGTATAAAACTGCCTATTTCAACAGTCTAGTTCAAACAATCATAAACAACCTAGAGATCGCTGAATCACTACAAGTGTCAAAGCAAAACATATTAAACAAGATTGCAGTTTGGATTTCAGAGGGATCTGGTTGGACTGTTCAATCAGTGGAAAATCATTATCTTAATGTTGTAAAATATCAACCAATGAGAGGCTCTTCATATATTAAACTACCCCAAGAACTCAGAAACAGTGCGAAAGGATTGATCAACATAAAAAATGAGGATAATGAATGCTTTAGGTGGTGTCACATCAGACATCTAAATCCTCAAGACAAAGACCCACAGAGAATTAAAAAAGTTGACAAACCATTCATTGAAAATTCAAATTATTCGGGGATTGAATTCCCAGTCACCATCAAACAGTACAACAAGATTGAAAAACAAAATAAGATCAACATCAATGTTTTCGGTTATGAAGACAAAAAACCATACCCAATTTATGTATCAAAAGAAAAATATGAAGACCGCATGAATCTTCTTCTGATAACAGAAAATGAAAACAAGCACTATGTCTTGATTAAAGATTTCAACAAGTTAATGTACAATCAGACCAAACACAAAGAAAGAAAACATTTCTGCATGTATTGTCTTCAATGCTTCAGCTCTGAAAGAGTATTAACTAATCATAAAGAAAACTGCATGCAAGTGAATGGCGTACAAGCAATAAAAATGCCTGACAAAGATAATAATATACTAAAATACAACAATGTCCATAAACAACTACCAGTACCATTTGTTATTTATGCAGATTTTGAGGCTATTACTGAGAAAATACATGGTTGTCAACCCGATAATGATAAATCATACACAGAGGCTTATCAGAAGCATACAGACTGTAGTTATGGTTATAAGGTAGTTTGTTGCTATGATGATAAATACACTAAACCAGAGCAAATATATAGGGGCGAAAAAGCCGTTTACAAATTTATGGAAGCTATGCTGGGGGAAGTTAAATATTGTAAGAAGGTAATGAAAAAAGAATTCAATAAACCATTAAGAATGACAAAAGATGATGAAGAAGAATTTCAAAAAGCTAAAAAATGCCATATATGTGATATAAAATATACTGACAAAGACATTCGAGTTAGAGATCATTGTCATATAACTGGTAAATACAGAGGCTCTGCTCACCAAGAATGTAATCTGAAACTAAGAGTAAATCCAGCAGAGATAAAAATTCCTGTTATATTCCATAATCTAAGAGGTTATGACAGCCATTTTATAATGCAAGAAATTGGTGAAATAGTCAAGAAGTATACATACAAAAATAAGAAAGGAGAAGAGAAACAGATGAATATAAATGCTATACCAAACAACATGGAAAAGTATATGGCTTTCATGCTTGGTAATCATCTTACCTTCATTGATAGTTTCCAGTTTATGAGCTCTAGTTTAGAAAAACTGGTAAGCAATCTACCAAAAGAATCATTAAAATATACCTCTCAACAATTCAAAGGTGAAAAGCTTAATTTAATGTCACAAAAAGGAGTCTATCCATACGACTTCATGGACAGTTTTGATAAATTCAATAAAAAAATACCACTGAAAGAAGAATTTTACAGCATATTAAATGATCAACATATATCAGATGAAGACTATAAACATGCTCAAAATGTATGGGATACATTCTCTCTTAAAAACATGGGAGAATACCATGATTTATATCTGAAATCTGACATCCTTCTATTAGCTGATGTTTTTGAAAACTTTAGAAAGACTTGTTTGCAATACTACAAACTTGACCCCTGTCACTATTTCACATCTCCCGGTTTATCTTGGGATGCTATGTTAAAGATGACTAATATAAAACTTGAATTAATGGTTGATGTTGACATGTTTCAATTCATTGAAAAAGGTATGAGAGGTGGTGTTTCTTATATAGCTAATAGATATGGAAAAGCAAATAATAAATACATGAAATCATACAATGAGAAGGCGCCTTCAAAGTATATTATGTATCTTGATGCTAACAATCTCTATGGTTGGGCTATGTCACAATACCTACCAACCGGCGGTTTCAAATGGATGACAGAAAATCAGATTAATAAGTTAGACTTAGCTAAATATAAAGAAGATAGCAATAAAGGTTTAATACTAGAAGTTGACTTGGAATATCCTGAAGAATTGCACAACCTTCATAATGACTACCCATTAGGACCAGAGAAGGTTAAAGTGACTAGCAATATGTTGTCTGGGTATTGCCAAAAAATAGCTACCAAATATAATATATCAACAGGCCTTGTACAAAAACTGATTCCAACTTTAAGAAACAAAGAAAAGTATGTTCTTCATTACAGAAATCTACAATTATACACTGATCTCGGTTTGAAAATAACGAAAGTTTATAGAGTACTGGAGTTCAATCAGTCCGCATGGTTGAAGCAATATATTGATTTCAACACTCAGAAAAGAACTAATGCCAAAACTGCTTTTGAGAAAGATTTCTTCAAACTTATGAATAATTCAGTATTTGGAAAAACAATGGAAAATATCAGAAAGAGAATAGATGTTAGATTAGTAACTGATGAGAAGAAACTATTAAAAATGACTGCTAAACCTACATATGTAAGTAGTAAAATCTTCAATGAAAACCTTGTAGCTGTTCATAAGATCAAAGAAACACTAACCCTTAACAGGCCGGCATATGTGGGTATGTGTATCCTAGATCTTAGTAAGACATTAATGTATGATTTTCATTATAACTACATCAAAAAGAAGTATAATAAGGCTAGACTTCTATTTACTGATACAGATAGTTTAACTTATGAAATCAAAGCCGAAGATGTCTACTCAGACTTCTGGAATGATAAACATTTGTTTGATAACAGCGACTACCCTGAAAGCTCATTATATTTCGATAAAACCAATAAAAAAGTAATTGGTAAATTCAAAGATGAGGCTGCAGGAATTCCTATTTGCGAATTTGTTGGCCTACGATCAAAAATGTATAGCTATATAAAAGACAACCAATCAGGAGGTAAGACTGCTAAAGGGATTAAAAAGAATATTATCAAAAATAATATCAAACATGAAAACTATAAAAATACGCTATTTGAAAAAAAACAGATGCATCATAGAATGAAAACAATCAGAAGTCAAAAACATCAATTAGGAAGTTATGAAATCAATAAAGTATCACTCAGTTGTTTTGATGACAAAAGATATCTACATGAAGACGGAATCAACAGTTATGCATATGGCCATTATGCGATCATTAATTAAATCCAATGAGACTATGTTAAGGTATTACCAGAAGAAAACATATAGTAGTTCAAAATATATAAATTCCATAAGTTAGAAACCATTATCTATATTCCAGAAATACGAGCTCAAATTCCATGGAAACCATTATATGGAAACCATTATGTATATTCCAGAAATACGAGATCAAAAATACGAGCTAAAAAATACGAACTCAAATTATATAGAAACCATTATATGGAAACCATAACCTATATTCCAGAAATGCGAGATCAAAAATACGAGCTCAAATTATGTAGAAACCATTATATGGAAACCATTATGTATATTCCAGAAATACGAGATCAAAAATACGAGCTCAAATTATGTAGAAACCATTATATGGAAACCATTATATGGAAAGTAGTATTTGAGTTGGGTTTGGTAACAGTGCATTTTTGCAAAAAATGCTCTGGTACCCCCAACTCCTATACTACTGCTCTGGCATAAAGTGGGCTTGAGATAAACTTTTTTGATCTTGTCTTACGTCTTATCTACCTCATTGGAACAAACCAACCTGACGTGGGTGCGGTTTCTGAGGTTCTCCATGGTCTTGCCGAAGACGGAGTTGTTCATATTCAGCTTGAAAAAGTTATTTTCAAACTCGGATGTGGCTTGCTTTCTGTACTTGGTGTTCAGCCTGATGCATGGTTGCCTCCAAGGTTTCTGCTCGAACTTTAGGACTTTGTGAACCTTTTTTAGCCTCATACTTAACTCTAGGTTTTAGTTTTATCGACTGAGTCGATAAGGTAAATTGACCACCGTAAAAAGATTCAAATAGCTGACGTTTCGAGCGCTAGCCCTTCGTCGGAGCGAATCAAGGAATTGTGGGTAGTGTGTGGTTTTATATAGTAAGCGGTGGAGCTACGCTATTGGTGGAAATTTGGTGACGTGAAAAACAAATGTAGATTAGTTGAATGAAAAGCGTTCGTTGATTCCGTGGGGTTTGAGAGTGCCGATTTGAAAGATGATTCTTTCAAATCGGCACTCTCAAACCCCACGGAATCAACGAACGCTTTTCATTCAACTAATCTACATTTGTTTTTCACGTCACCAAATTTCCACCAATAGCGTAGCTCCACCGCTTACTATATAAAACCACACACTACCCACAATTCCTTGATTCGCTCCGACGAAGGGCTAGCGCTCGAAACGTCAGCTATTTGAATCTTTTTACGGTGGTCAATTTACCTTATCGACTCAGTCGATAAAACTAAATTCTCGTGTTTCATCCCCCCACCGACGCAGCACCACAGTTTCTCTAGAAACTAACCCCATTCATTTCTTAACTCTAGGTGTCGCTGTAGATTCCTGTAGTGCAGGACGTATCTGGTTTTGTCCCGGAAGGTAAGGAGCGGCTCCTCGATGTTATCCTCAGCTTGACCTTGTAACAATGCCTTTTGGTAGTCGGACATCTGTGCCTTTTCGACTTTTTTGTTTTTCTGGCGCGAGAGGGTAGGCGTTGTGCTCGTCGTGCAACTCCTCAGGATACTCCAGATCTACCTCGAAGATGTAGTGGTTGGGGACCACTTCCTGATTTGGTGTTCTGTTGGTATCACTCTACACCAGGCGAACTTGCCAACTGGGAGGTGCTGACTCATAGCCCAACCGTTCAGGTTGTTTGCATCCAGATACATGATGTAGCTGGTTTCCTGTTCTTGGTTGTAGTCTTCAAGATAGGGATTGTTTGCCTTGCAGTAGCGCCTGCTCCCCATTGAAATACCGCCACGCATGCCTTTTTGACGAACAGGTGCATGTTGTAATCTGTGAGTAGTTCCAGATTGATTCCTGGGTGTATCAGGAGAGCGTCCCAGCTGAGACCTGGGCTTGTGTAGTAATGTTCCGGGTCGAGGCCGTAATGCTTTAGACATGTTGTTCTGAAGTTCTCGAAAACATCCGCCAGAAGCAGCACATCCGTTTTGAGCTATAGGTCGTGATAGCCACCGAGGCTTTTACACTCGAACGCCTTCCACACTGCCTGCGCGTGCTTGTAGTCTGCGTCGCTGATGTGTTCCATTTTGAGCTTGCTATAGAACGCATATTTTTTTCCTGGCAGCGCCTCCTCGGTGAATCGTTCCCAAGAGTCCATGTACTCGTATGGGTAGGTTCCCTCATGTAGTAGGAGCTTAGTTTGTCAGGATACAATTCGTATATTCTAGTTATGGAAAAGGACTCCGGACTGTTTGACTTGACCAGGTTATCGAGGCCTGACTGCCTGAACTGGCAGCTGTCGATGAACCTCAGTTTGCGAGGGAGGGCTAGAACGAGATGTACTTCTCCATGGTGGCTGGTATGCACTTCAGCTCGGTCTCGTCGACCTTGGTCATATCGCTCATGAGGTGATGTGCGTCGTAGCTTTTCAAGTTGTGAAACACAACCGGGATAACCACATTTTCCGGGTTGATTCTAAAGTGGTTCAGATTGCAAGCCTTATGAGCGGCGCCTCCGTATTGGCCGGTTATATGGCAGTGGTCTTTGACAGAGTCTCTGATGCGCTTTCTGACTAAAGACTCGCCGCAGAAGAGGCAATCATCCTGTTGGAAGTAAAAGCCTTCTTTTTTCTTCCTTTCGTTCCTCGGGCCGACAAAGGGAAACGATTCCAGCTCGCCTGTTTCCTCGTCTTGGATATACGTCTTGTAGGCGTTGGAGTAACACTTGTTTGTTTTTCAGTGAACCAGAACTGTGTATTCTCCAGTGTGCGGATCGTAAACTTCAACGGATTCCTTAAAGTTTTCTTTGTACAGGCTTTCGTGGCAGATGTTGCTCTCATCAGCCTTGTTGTTGTTTTTTTCCCAGTCTCCCTTTGTCATGAAAAGGGGCTTTTACAACCTAAGCCTGGCCCTAATAGTCCTCTCCGTTGCTTAGATGCACTGTAAGAATATTCTCACTGTATCCACACCTCTGTAATGAACGGGATCCCATGCTTCGCCGTTGGAGCAAACGATCGCATAGCCAAATCCACAAGGTGTGTGTACTTCTGTCTTGGTTGTGCTGCTTTCTGCGGTGTCTGGCTTGCAACCTTGGATTTTTGTTACGAGACTTCCCAGGTCTGCAAAGATGATGTAGGGCGCTTTCGTCTGGTTCTGATAGTTCTCAAAACGCAGGATGTTTTCACTCTCCTTTGGCATTTCGACGCGAAGTGGCCGACCTTTGATGCCTTTGCAGTAGACCAGGTGATCGTCGAGAATGCGCTGCGACGAAAACCCTTGAAGGCACCTATCGCAGAAGTGAACCTTATGACCTGTATCGTGCTGGCTGTGAAGAAGCCTGCTGAGGCTTTTTATACAGCAATAGTGTGTGATGCTTTCGTTGGCTATCAGCAAAATATTTACTCGTCTTACGCTCTGAAATTCTACTCCACAAACTCTATAGACGATTGCTTGGCCGTTTTTCCACCCAAAGGCGTTTAAGGCTAGGTTGTTCTGCCTTTCAACTTTTGAGAGCTGATCTAGGGAAAAAACATATAAAATGCTACCAAAGGCATCAAAATGTTTAATTGTATGTTATTTTGCAATTCTAGCAAACAATATTTGCAATTTCCGCATTTTTCCAAAAAAAAATTAAATTTTTAGTAAAATCCAAGATGGCAGCCATATTGGCGGCCATTTTGGATGACGTCACGGATCCCCAGCAGCGTCACAACCAATTATTTTTACCTTATCTTGTAGAGCACATCGGGGGCTATCTATTACAGATTCTATTATTCTATATCTATAAATATCTATTATCACAGATTATCCGACAATCACAATTAATAATAATCAAGTTAGCCAGGTCACCACCGCAAAATCACTTGGAGTGACCATCGATAACAAACTCGATTGGAGCAGTCACATCGATAAACTAACAAGAAGGTCGCTTCTGGCATTGGGGCTATAAAACGAATAAGGCACCTTGTCCCTCAAGCGACTTTGCATCTCATATATCAAGCTCTGATTCAGCCACATTTTGACTATTGTAATATTGTTTGGTGAAACTGCGGGATAACTTTGCAGAACACGATACAAAAATTACAAAACAGGGCAGCCCGTGTTTTGACTGATTCAAATTATGACGCTGATGCTGGTCACTTGTTTGAGCTCCTGGAATGGAAAAACCTAGCTTCCCAGCAGCAAATACAAAGAGCCACAATGGTCTATAAGTCTCTGCACGGTTTAGCTCCAGACTATTTATGTTCTAAATTTGAAAGGCGTGAAACTGCCTATAACCTTAGAGACACTGAGAATAAGGTTAATGTTCCATTGCCGCGCACAAACTATTATAAGAATAAATTTAGCTATAGTGGCGCCACCCTATGGAACAGTCTTGCTCGTGATATAAGACAAGCAAAGTCCCTTGGGTTATTTAGACGTTTAATTAAAGAAGTACGTTGAGGCACGGCATTCGTGGAAAGCAGCTTTAGTTAGGTTTAGATTTTAAGTATTGTTTTTATAATAGTATCTTATCTATCTAATCGCATGTTAATACCGATATATTTTAAACGTATTTTTATTATTATAGCTGATGAATTGTCCGTGGATAAATAAAGATTATCTATCTATCTATCTATTAGATGTAAAATATTTCCGAAATACTGCCACATCGCAAAAACCCAAGGAGGAAGGGGGGGGGGGGGGGGGGTGCAACAACCCCACCCCTTGTACCACGGTGGGGGTATTAGTTTGCGTGTACGTCCGAGGATTAAAAATGTTAGCCTGCCCCATATTTTCTTGAACGAAAACTTGTAGAATCTAGATAAAAGAGGGTAAAAACTGAAAAATAAAAGCATACAAACCGAGCAATGTAGTGAAAGTACAAATTATCTCGTAAAATCCGATCGCGATAATGGCGTGTAAATTATTGACAACAAACTAGTACAAGACTAGAATGACAAATTTAAGCAAGACTTTTTAATGAAAATTCACAGGGAAAAAAAACCGGAAAAATAAGAACACTTAAATCAAATGGAGTCAAAACCTTTTTAAAAAAAGGCGCTACATTGTCTAATTACAGTAATTTTTAAGGCACAAATGACTTTTTGTAAAGAACAACAACAAAAGCCCAACAAACTATAAAATCAACAAATCATATAATCCAAACTTGTACTCGCCTTTTCGAGGAATAACATTGGCCTTTAATTTTACGGCTGATTTCTCCTTCCACTTAGTTTATCCGGCCCTCTTTCTTCATTGAGTGTTTTTTGATACTTTGTTCAAGTGTTAACATCTTTAGCGTGTTTTCGGATCTTGGTTTGTGAGCCAATGTCAACCATGGTGAAACTTTGTTGGTTTTCTTCATTGTTTTCTTTGTTTGTGTCGTTAGATATTTTATCTGGCCAATGAAAATTCACTTTCGCTTTAGTAACTTTCGTCTGGGTCCATAATTTACGAGAAAATTCAATGATATTAAGCTTGTAAAATTAGGTGCGGTCAGTACGCTGGGTCCGGATGGGAAAATCAGGACCGCTGGAGCGCGCGTAGTTAGCCAATCGGATTCAAGGATTTAGGATTCCGGACCGCTGAGATGCTTCAGAAAAAAATAATATGTAATATTCTCACATATTCTTCTTAGCTATTATTTCTACTATTTATAATCAACATTTCTTTGTTATTAACTTTATACTGATATACAGTTACTAATGTTTGCAAACATCCTGAACTGATGATGGTTACTTAAGTATCCGAAACATGTTTTCCAAACTTAAACATTGTGTCGTGTTTTTGAAATGTGTAATATGTATACTATTGCTAAGAAATTTCGGTAATATTAGGATTTCAGATCAAAATACCTTCCCAATCAAAAGGAAATCAAATGGAAAAGAACAATCGCAAATACAGCGATGCCGTTTAAAATAGTTGAAAATGTTAAAAGAACACCATCAGGACCAAGAGAAGTATCCCCTTAACCCTATTCGGCCTGGGGGGGGGGGGGGGGGGGGGGGGGGGGGGGGCACAATGTGCCGCGCTAACTTTCAACATTCATAACTTCTTTAACCCATTCACTTCTGAGAATTTTTACGTTTTTGAGCGATTTTCTGCATTCACACGCCCCATAGGATTTCGTGACACCATATTTAAAGTTACCATTGAAAGTGCTGCTGTTCTAAAACACTGAAGGCTCGAGTTTACTGGAAACGTCATTGTGACGATCTCATTTTGCTTGGTTGATTTGCAATAAAGGGTCCAATATGAATTATCTACGATTTTTGGTAAGTTCACAGCCATTTTTAATCTTTAGTAGCTGCCTGATGAGCATCATTAAGCTTGGAGGTAGTTCAGAGTCCACTTCTCAATGAAGCGAGTTAGGTGTTGTACTTCGTTTACGAATTTGGCTCGTTGCTCGTTGAACTGGAAAAATGGCGCCTGGAAACGAAGTAGCTTTGGGACTCGACTCTGGATGAATTTCTCGACCTACCGCGGCATATTTTGGAAGTTGCGACCACAGGAGAACACAACAAGCGCGAAATTTCGGCGGTGGGTCAGGTGGACTTAGTATATATATGAAAAGTATGGAGGACGGAATGGACGCTGTCGAAAAATCTGTTTTTTTCCCAGCATGCAGTGCGGTGGTGATGTTGAAAATCGTGGCAAGGTGAGTATGCCCTAGAATAAGAAGCTATAGCAGGGCCCGAGCAACGAATAAGAGCAAAAAAATTCACTGCTAAGTTAGGACTAGGACTGAATTTTGCTGTAAATGTTGACTTTTGGGTTTGCCACGATAATTTGAATAAAGAAAACTAAAAGCAAAAACGTGATTTTTGTTGTTTTTCTATGGCTCGGGAACTAAAAAAAAGTCCAGGCCGAATAGGGTTAATAAAGGTGTCCCTTAAATAGAGATAGTATATAATTACAGAGATTATGTAAACATTTTGCCGGCCGGAACCAGGATAAGTGTCTTTTTAATGGAGGTGTCACAAAGTAGAAGTTCCACTGTAATAGCCCATTTCCGAGTTGCTCTTAGCCTCCTTTTCAAACCGAGGCCAAGTGCAAAACCATCCAAATGGATATTTGCATGTGAAAGAAAACTCATTTTCATATGAATGGTTTTGCTTTTGGCCTCTGTTTGAAAAGGAGGCTAAGAGCAACTCGGAAATGGGCTATTACCTTTTAAATTATAACGTCGTCCTTTCAATAAAAAAAAAGGAAAGTGCCTTTATATGGAATTTATCTTTCTTTTTTCTCACAGATGTGGACGAATGTCAAACTGGGACACATAACTGTGATTCAAACGCTCAGTGTAATAACACTGTTGGATCATTCACTTGCACTTGTTTTAAAGGATATTCGGGAAGCGGCGTGGAATGTCTTGGTAAGGCAGCGCTCATGCTTAATTATAACTAATTATTATACCAACAGAGCGAAAATAAACAATACTCAACTTTAGTCCTATGTACAGGATGTCCCAAACGTTCGTTCCTCTACTTTACAAGCATATATTTTATTCTGTATTGACTCATGTTATATATAGTTTAATCTAGTTTAATGTCCTTATGCAGCAGGCCTTTTTTTTTTCATTTTCCCGGTAAAATATGAGACTATAAATCGCGCGCGCGAAAATTTCCCTCCATTTTACGGCATTTAACAGCCGCGCACAAGCATCTATACTTAGATCTTCTGGTTTTCTTTTCAACAAATGGCCAAACTACTCGAAAAAAGCGAACGTTGGGTAATAGTCGTCAAGAGCTGAAGATTTTGATGACAAGAAACGAAGTGGGAGATCTAATATCTTAAGCGGCATAAGGCTAAAAAAGTCCTTGAGAAGGCAAAGAACAAACGAGGAAAATCAACAAGGCAGCTATCACTACACTTCTGTGTCGTAAATCTTCAAGTGAAACAACCGTGAAAAGTAAACTTTTCAGTTGGAACCGTAACATAACATTCGTTCAAGACGGGGCACCAGCTCACACAGCTAAGGCCGCGCAAACATGGTGCGAAACAAATTTGCCCAAACTAACATGGTCAAACGTTCCGTTTTCCACGCTACAAGTATTATCACACTCCATGCCGGAGCGGCTACGAAATGTGATAAAAATTAATGGCGGCCATGCCCACTCAGGCTACTGAAATTACGTATGAAAATAGTTTACATAACAGTTAAGAACTTTTGGTTCTTTGATGCATATATCGCTTGTGAATCAAAAGTTATTTTAATATTAATCAGAGGAACGAAGTTTTGGGACACCCTGTAGAGAAAGGATGGTCGAGAAAATCTAGGGATGAAAATCTAGCACGAGCTTTCTACAATCGGCGAGAGAGAGAGAGAGAGAGAGAGAGAGAGAGAGAGAGAGAGAGAGAGAGAGAGAGAGAGAGAGAGAGAGAGAGAGAGAGAGAGAGAGAGAGAGAGAGAGAGAGAGAGTGTGTGAGAAAGAGAGAGACCGTAAAGGAGTGTGATGTCATAAACGTTCGTTGTACCGGAAGTCCCTCAGCCGGAAGTGAGAACGGAGTCACAACAAACAGCTGCAGGCATAAAATCATTTATTTTACTGTGTAAAATAAATCTCCTTTAAGAATACCAATTTTTAGGAGCCAGACACGAATGAAAGAAAACCAAATTATATTTTAAAATCGTGTATGGTGAAGGTTGTAATAGTTACCTTTAAATGGGGAGAGCATTAATGCCATAAACAGTATTTTGTCACAACCTGTACATGTATTATTCTGCTTACAGACGTCGACGAGTGTGCAACAAATACTCACAGTTGCCATGGTGATGCCACTTGCACCAATAACGCAGGTTCATTCACTTGCGCCTGTAACCTGGGATTTAGTGGAGATGGACAAACATGTACAGGTATGCGCACCTTTTTTGTGCATTTTTTCCTTGGATCTTTTTTAGAAAATAACGTAAATCTAAAAGGTTCACTGAGGTCATCACTTGTAAACGTTTTAAATCTGTGATTGCATTACTGTCGCATCATTTCAGAAGTTTATACACAGCAGAGTTTGTATTTCTAATTCAAACAGGTTAATTTGTTCGTCAGAGTCATAAAAAGATGACTCTGAGACTAAGGTCTTATATATTAAAGTTAGTTGTTAAGGTTGGACCGTTAATGATTAGTGACGGTCAAAGTAGAGGAGTGGGTGTGTTTTTAACTACAGCTCAATGTGTGATCTGTGAATGATTTTCACTGGACTGCCTAACTCACGTATAGCTTTATAAGCATTAAAAGTAGAGCGGCTGGAGGAAGAATAAGACCTTTCTACAATCCTCGTCACATTTCGTTGGGACACCTCACACTTAAAACATATTCAGTTGGGGCATGGTGTCCTTCCTTCCCAATGTTGAATTTCGCGGCTCTGAGATCACTAAATGTCAAACCAGCATTGAGAAGGAAGAGAGAACCACATGTGTCCCAAAAAATGTGGCGAGTATTGTATTTGAAAGGAATTTAAAGTATGCGACCTAATGCAGACACAGAAGGCGGGAAATTTGTGGCGAACTGGAATGCTTTTTGTCGCGATGTTTTACCTGTAAGATTAGCGATTTCTATGACAATCAAACTTTGAATAAATACTGAGACTGGTCTTTTAGTGTGGACATTTCTGAGAGGGTTTTTGGGATGATTAGAAGTGAGTTTTCATACGTCGTCCGCCTCGTCGACAGTTTTATGAAGTAGTCATGAGCACACAGGTCCAAGGTAGAAATAATGAGAACTGCGTTACAGTACAAGTCTCGAATGTGATAATCGTTGCAAAAAAAACGCCAGGTGAAATGCCGAAACAAATTTTCTTGGAAATCTTGGACTATACCGGTGAAATGGTTGATGAGCACCTGTAGGATGCTCGCTGTTGAAGTGGGTGTTAGACCCAAGAGCACAGAGAATAGCTCATCTTATCGTTCAGTTAATTAAAATAACAAAGAATCAGTTCATTACCAGAAATGGCAAACCATTTTACTTTCGTAATAAATTAAAAATAATTTCTTTAGTCTGTATTCATCTACATAGTAGTGTTATATGTACTACATTTTTGTGCAAATTATTTTGATAAGCAATACAAATCCGTTAAATAAAATAAAAGTGTGGTCATTCAAATTAAAGCTTCTGGACAATACTTTCATGTGGTACTGTTTATTATGCTGTACAAGGTGGTTTTAACTTTTGAGTTTGTGTATGAAGTCCTGAAGTGTCACCATTCAAATGAAAGCTACTGAGCAGTTATTTCCTGTGGTGCTGTTTATTATGCTTTACAAGGTAGTTCTAACGTTTAAGTTTGTGGGTGTTTCTTGGTGTTGCGGAAACTATTGTTGGTTAGCTTTTGTGTTGTGGTGTGGGTATTGTTTACTTTCTTTTGAATCTTTTGTATTACGTCATTTGGTGATCGCAACACCAAGAAACTGCCAAGTTTGTGGTAGAAACCCTAAAGTGTGACCATTCAAATGAAAGCTATTGAGCAGCACTTTTCTGTGGCACTGTTTATTATGCTGTACAAGGTGGCTCTAACTTCTGATATTGTAGAGTCTGTAGATGCAAAGTTGCAAATTGCCTGTGGTGTTATTTGCCAGTGTGTTTAATTTGTGTAAAAATGGTTTTGTACAGTTTTGTACTATGAACCCCTTCGTTTTGAAAGGGATTACACCATACTGAGCAAGCCGTTTTAAACGTGGCTGACCTTGTTTGTTACTGTTAGGGAATCCTTGTGAAGATAGCAACATCAAAGAACTGACCGCTGGGGATCGTTCCGACACTTACCAAGCCGACACGGATAAGTGTGACCTAACAGATGCTGAAATTAATTCTGAGTGGCAACATTGGTACAAAGTGACTGGTAATGCGGGTAACGCTCTACGAATTTACCCCCCTAGTGCAGGAAGCTGCGGTGCCGAGAGAACTATCTACCTCATAGAACACCATCCACTTCCAAGCGACGGTGTGGTTAGCAAAAAAGCATGTGTACAAACGTTATCCAATTATTGCCTACTTGAAATACGGATAAACGTAACAAACTGCGGCTCCTTTTACTTGTATCAGCTCTTCAAATTAAGAGATAATTGTGTTGTCACATGGCGTTACTGTACAAATTCCAAAGGTAAGTTATTATCAAGACTCAGGATGAAGTTGAAGCTCTTCTTGTGATCATTTTCATAAGCGACCAGCTCAGATCTAATTGACCAACTTTGTGAAACCCGTTTTTTTCAAATTCTCATTAAAACTCTGTGAGTAAAAGCTACATACATACATACTTTATTTACCACGTTCTCCGGGGGTGGTTACTCTCATATATAAACTGTATGGGTATATGCCACTATAAAGGGTACGGTTTTCAAACAGTTTAGTCTGGGATAGGGTATAGAAATCAGAGCTAGAGTTTTGGCTAGAATAGGATATCATTTACCAGGACAATGATCAGTGGCATAAATATAGACTTTCTTGAAAATTGCAAGAATAGGGTAGTGATTAGGGGTGTCTAGTCTTGAATAGCGTTACGTCTAGAATAGGGCTACGTCCCCAAAGGGGATTTCTTCCAAAGGTACATATGACAATTTATTGATCACGTGACTTGATGTTTCCATGGCAACAAGATTTTGACAGCCCTGTTTTTTGAAATTTGCATATTTATACCTTTCAAAGAAGAAAAACAATGTTTATTGGTATAACTTTTATATTTTACGTCATTTAGCGATTATTTATTGGTTTTGATTAATTTTGATTCAATTTGGACGGTTTTTAAGAGGTTTTAAAAAATTTCAGAAATCCAAGATGGCAGATCCAAGATGGCGGCCGTATAACTAATTACCTAATAACTACGTCATATGACGTCATCATTCCACTGTGCGGACCGCAAAGGAGACAGTTTTGCACGTACTATGTACCCTCTAGGTTTCATTGTCGTAGCCTTAATACACGTTATTTCAAAATGGCGGCCAATTTATTATTCTTTTATATGTATGATAATTAGCCTTTGTTGCCTCGTCAGCATGTGCAAAATACAACAGAATTTTCACGCGAAAATGAGGCAAAGAGGGCTAATTGACATACATACAAAAGAATAATAAATTGCTCGCCATTTTGGAATAAGTTGTTTGTTCTTGAAGTTACGAACGGGGGGGGGGGGGGGGGGGGGGGGGGGGGGGGGGGGGGGGGAGGGGTCACAATGGCTTAGGAACTCAAAAAAACCCAGGCCGAATAAGGTTAATGACATAATTTAAGTCATATTGTTTCATAGAAAATCTGCAGTAAATTATCACATGTAACCACCCTAAGACACAAAATAATTATGATCAGACAAAAGTTTGTAGTGCTTCCTTCAATCAAAATGATAGAATATTTTTAGCTCTTTGGGGTAGCGCATTTGAGGAAATTTTAACGCTTAGAATTAGCTAAATTGTCCGTATCAACAATGGTAACTTTGCCTGAGATTGTTTTATTCTGGACGAAAAACTTTCCGCGCTGTCCGTATTAACACGAGTGTCTGCATTAAGCGGGCAAATTTTCGAGAAAATGTGTGGGGTTTCGTCCGGGACCAATAAAACTGTTCGTAATAATGGGGTTCCCGTATTAAGCGGGTGTCCGTATTAACACGGGGCTCCGTATCAACACGAGTGTCTGCATTAAGCGGGCAAATTTTCGAGCAAATGTGTGGGGTTTCGTCTGGGACCAATAAAACTGTTCGTAATAATGGGGTGTCCGTATTAAGCGGGTGTCCGTAGAACGGGGTTCGAATGTAATTCTGAATAATTTAAGGCTGTCATAAAGAAGTCACCTGAGCTCTAGTTATGACCACGTTCACCAAGTCCCCAAGGTGGTCAGCATTAAGAAAGAAGCGTGACGTCACAACGTAGTGTACAGGGAAAAATACGCAAATTTTTACTTGGTCGATCGGTTGTAAGCATTGAGCCAGCTATATGAAACGGTCACCTGTCTTACCTATAAAGACAGAACTGGAGGGACGGAATGTTAGGGAGATGGACACAATGGGTGGGTTGGTGGGTTAGTGGAGCAAAACTCCTAGAAGAAGGGAGATTTCAAAGGTTTATGTTTCATATTCACGAGTTGGTTTATAGGAGCCCAGCGAACTCAACTTTTCTGATACCTTTTTCTCTGTACAAACAGCCTTAAACCTGGCTTTCTGGGTACCTTTTTGATACAAACCAGGGTTACTAGGCTTTTCAGAAGTATCACGATTCTCAGATACTTTTGCTTACTTTTGAGATGTCAATATAAAGTCGTATTGACGTCTCAAAAATCAGTCTGTGATAATCGTAATGCAAAACTAATTTCCACTTTGAGGCGTCAATACTGCATTGTTTAAATTGACGGCATTGGGAGAAACTTTATTCCGTATTGGACTCCGCCCAATATGGAATATATTTTCTCCCAACTAGCTTCTTTTTTTTCAATACGTTGCAGACCCGACTCCGTGCATTGATGGTTCTTGTCCAGCTGGTCAGCAGTGTATCCTCACGAATAATGGCTATAATAAATATTGCGGTAAGTGGTAAGGATTTCACGTATACTTTAGGCGAAACTTTGCTGACGGCATTGTTTACATTTTGTTTTATTAGCTTACCAATTTTTGGAAAGGGGGAATAGTCGAACTGTGACGTCAATACAGGATCGCAAATTTCGCAGTTTCTAGTTTCCTGAGTTTTTTTCTGGTGTGCATGCTGTACGTGCTGAACAACACAGCTTATATAGAACCATGATTCGTCCTCGAGGCACACCAAAACATACACAGGAACCGAGAAAGCCCGCGAAACTGTCGATCCTTTATTGGCGTCACGGCACGACTAACCCCACTCTCTCTTCTTGCGCGGTATTCTACCCCACCACATCAAATTTCATTTTCGATTTTCTTACCCAAACACCATATGGTTTCGATCAAGCAAATTGAAAAAAAAAGCATATGTCATGAGCAATTTTTTACTACTTTTGAGTAGTAGTAATACTACGAGGAACTATTACACTGCGCAACTTTGGACGAACTCTCTTTATAGCGTTGGGGCCTCTAATAAATGTAACACAATAGAGAACTTGGGGTATGAGAAAGTAGCTTACTGTAGCTGATTTTGGAAATGGAAAAGCTTGCAAGTTTTGAATATACTGTTATGATTCTGAACATGTTCTTTCTTGATCAGAAGTGTTTTCTCAGATAAATATTTCATGTTTCACTTGTGAAACGGGCCTTTCATTCAATTGACAACTCACGTACACTAAAATAAGCCATTATTTTTGTTCAGTGTTATTAAGTTCGAATTCTTGTCAAGCACCGAATGTTACGCATGAAATGGCTGTTAGAAAATAATTAAATTAAAATATATATAAAGAAAATTTAAATAACTGTCACAAAATTATTGAATTATGATTTACGAAAATCGTAATTCAATTCAGTTCAATTTATTTCAATCATAACAATAGATAAATAAATCATCTGAAAGCAATGGTCACTCGACACATCTCCGCAGTATGACAAGTATCTTACGCATGCGCAGATATAACAACTCACTTAAACAAGAAAACTACAGCACTTATAAAATATAGATAGACATTAGAGCCTGGAGTATTAAAAATAACTTAATAATTTAACAAAAATAGGAAATAGTTGAAAAAAATATAAGTAAACTCAGTTATGTTATATATTGTTGTTTAGTTTAGATTTTATTGCAATTACTTCGCAATTATATTTTGATCCTACCGCGGAACCATGTTCGAACAATCCATGTCAAAATGGCGGTACGTGTTGAATTCCACCAACACGAAATCTTGAAACCCAACTTTAATTTCGAGTCCCACAGATCAGCATATTTTTAAAAACTCCACGTTTTACTTTCGAGGTCTGATCATCGGCTTACTGGACGTCGCCATGCCGTAAAACCTCCGCGGAAATACACCCGTACCATAGACTGCAAGAAATGTTGAAAAAAAAAACGATATCTTAAAGCTTTGATAAAAGGCAAGGCTGTTTCACGGTACGGAAACGACTATATTTTAAAATATCTAATATTTCGAAAGGCAAAGCCTTTTTCATCATCAGGGTCTTAAAGCTTAACATGTGATGAGACCACTGGGATTTCAGTTGTCAGAAATTAGAACACATGGTCTTCTTATTTTAGGTTTTATTGCAATCACTACTTAATTATTTAATGATCCTTCCGTAGTACCATGTTCGAACAATCCATGTCAAAATGGCGGTACGTGTTTATCAGGCTTCCGTGGTTACAGCTGCAGTTGTCCTTCAGAATTCACTGGACAACGCTGTGAAAGAAACGCTCAAGGTAACTCTCAAGGTAGCTGTTAAACAGGGCTTGATTGCGTAAAACAAGTTAAGATTAACTGAGGTTTTCTGCAACCTCCTCTTATTTTACAGCATCGTATCTAAAGGAGTTGCATATTAGAACATAAAAAAATATTACAAGCCTCGACGGAATTCCAACCCGTGACCCATTCGATTCCCGTGCAAGCGCTCTACCATTGAGGTGCGTGGCCAGATAGGAGCTTGGTTAATTGCGAGTTCTGTTATACCAGTGAAATTATGGATATGATAACTGTATAATGTATTTTATATTAATATAAATTAATATAAAAATCCCTGACAAATAAACTTAACAAAAATACCACCTCAATTGTCCTCCTACACTTGGAAAAAACGTTAATTCGTTTTAATCGTTGGTTCCACAGGGAACGTGTACAAGACACCCAACCAAAGGTTTCAGCGATGTTTAGGCGGAAAGTTATTTGGAAAACCTTATTCATCTAAAATAATTAAATTAAAATAAACTAGAGTTTCTTAAGTAAAATGTCGCCTATAACTTTCGTAACATCAGAAAATTTAACGCCTTTCGTTTTCGGAGGGAAAAAAATCTCATTTTGGGAACGAAATAAGGTCAGCTAGGATTTTCGAAAAGATGAATGAATCAAGTAAATTTGGGTCATCATCATTGTCATTGTTGATAACAATGACAGTGATGATGACGAAAACCACGAAAAACGACCACGATCATCGTAATAACAACGATGACAGCAATAGCGATGATAATTATGGTATGATGATGATGATGATGATGATGATGATGATGATGATGAGGACGAGGATGATTATGACGTCCATTTTACCAACTCCCCGCACTTCTATCTGAAAACAGCGGAAGTAAGAGCCGACCTAATACACCGAATGCAAATATGGCCGTCCAACAATTGTTTGTTTGGACAAGTTCTCAAAAAAAGAAAAGCAATTGAAAAATGATAAAGATCAGACGAAAATAAGTCATTGTTTGTATTTTTAAGGCCATATTCTTATTTTAGGAGAAGTTATAGGCAATCAAATTTTGGGAAAAACATGAAAGCGAGGCTAGTCAGGATAGAATGTCTTTTCTCATACAAATGCTTAAAATTTCAGTGAGCCATAACTTTGCAACCGTTAAACCAAAAACACCCAAACTTTGCAAGATGACATGGCCAAAAATCTCGGACATCGAATTTCGTGCGACTTACATTCAGGCTGTCACGCAATGGTCTCAACCGCTGGTTTTCAATGTGATTTCCGGGCTCATCGTTTTAAGACGGATCGAGTGGTCAAATACATAGTTGTTTATGGTCACATAAAAGCCGCTGATTGAAGGTTTTGCCGACACAAGCAATGACGGTCCAATACCCATGAAATAAGCTTTCGAACCCGACGTTTTGGAGGAAATTTGGATGATTTTCGGCCGAGATATTGCAGAGTGAATGTCTTGGATTTTAGCCGTGAATGATTTGTTGTATTTTATCATGTTTTGGACCCCAAGAAAACGCAACAGCGACAGATTCCCGAGAGACATCCTGTGGTGTGTCTTAAAGCTTGGCTTCGATAGATTGAAAAATCGCAGTGAACAAATTTGAGATTACGGCGAAGTTCGAGCTACGAGGTATCGATCGACAGTTGGATACGCTGTTTTCAGCCTTCCGCCATACTTAATTCCTAGTGGTGAAATTTCTCGAATCTTCGAAACCGAAAAACGCATCAGTTATAACTTGGAAACCTGCACTTTTATGCGAATCTTTAAGGTTTTCCCAATTGCTAACAGGTTCTCAGTGAACAATTTGAAGTTTTAATTGGAATAATGAGGTAGGCTTGATTTTAAATCTTTTCTCCCAATAAACACTATACGCATCGAGGCCATTATGTGACACAATGTAACGAAAAATGTCTGTATCAAATGCGCCTGCGTGTCTTAGATTTCTGGCCATGTACACTTAGCAGCACTTGTTTACGTGATATCATTAATTTCTCTGAAAACTGGGCCAAACAAAAAATTGCCTGGCGGCCATATTTGCATTCGGTGTGTGGATTCCACAAAAAAATCTTATTTATTTATTTAATTCTTTACTCGTGGCGAAGCCCACGTGTTGTAAATTCGGCTCTGAGTTTTCTTTTATTTTCGTGTCACATTAGCGCATGCAAATTTATGTACGCATATTTTAGTTTATGTCGACGACTATATGGCTTTCAGCCATGAAATACATACCATAAAATCTCTCCATGTGTTGATTTGAGAATGAAGAAAGAACTACAGCGTACAATTGCAAGTTTCCAAGACAATGCAAGGCGTTCATGGATGGATAGGACCGTTTGATGTTGTGTTCGCCGCTTATTCCTGTGGGAGTTTTGTTCCGGCAAGTTTTGTGTTTTATATAACATATAATCTACGGAATGTACGCACTAAATATGTTCGCACTAAATATGTACCCACTAAAGATGTACGCATATCTACGTTGAAAGAACAAAATTTGACTTTGCTAATTAGCCAAATCCTAAGTTGAGTAGTGGATAAATGATGGTACAATAGTGCCGGAGGGAGTTTTTTAGAGCGCGAGCTCTCGCCCTTTTCTCCTCAGTGCCACTCGCGAGAGCGGACATTTTGTAATTATGCAAATTGCTGTAAAAACGAGAAGGGATTGGGGCGATGGAGGGAAAACTGAGGTTTCTTTGTTCTTTGAATTTGCGTTTCAGGGAAACGTAAAACCCTGATTGGTCGGTTGCCTGTCAGTCTGTCAACAAAGTCATCTCAGTCCCATCAGAATAATTATAATAATGTTTTCGCAGGAAGGAAGTGTTGAAACGTGTTTCGGATGAAAAGCTGAGCGGTATTATTCTTAAATCTGAGCAAGAAGATGCCGTGTTATCTCTTCTGGCTAGAAAATATGTTTTTGCGGTGTTACCGAGCGGATTCTGTAAAAGCCTAATTTACCAAAGCTCTGTCTTTGCAAGAGAAATACTCGACGGATGTTCACCCACAATAATCTGTTGGATGCCAAATCAAACGCTTTTACAGAATAACGGAGGTTTATCCTAGCTCCACTGAGATACACTACTCAACTACAAAACTAACTAAGGAGCTAAAAATTATTACAATAATTCATGATTTCATTGCAGTGGAATTGTAGACTACTGCTTTTTGAGACACAAGTCTTGCACACCGCAGACTTTAGACATTAAATCACGGCCTGAGAAATTTAACGATCCTGGCACTTTCAAAGCGATAACAAACTTTAGCCGATAAGTCTTGCAACAAGAGTGAGCCAAAGAGACCACAATGTATGAGCTAGCACCGAACAACGGCATAAAGGAATATAATAATTCTAACGGCTCTGATTGAAATGCTTATAAACAATATCATTATAAGCATTTCAATCAGTTGGATCATAATGGTTTGGATGATGTTAGAATTCAGCTAATTGATAAATGTACGGTGGAACAACATCTTAGGGAGCGAGAGGCCCAGTGGGCTTACCGGCTTCGGTCTATTTACCCACAGGGTTTGAATAGTGACGACTTCTTTTGTAGTAGGAACCCTAGAAGGGATGTATTTTAGATTCATTTCCGCTATATTGTTGTAACGCGCGCGCTTGATAGCGCGCGTGCAGATTAAACTGTATTGTAATATTAGCGTCTCGCATCAGCTAACGCGTATTTAGTAACGGTTTTAACCGCTGTAAATCAGTTGCCCTGATAAAGTCTTTTGTAATAAAAACGAAATATCGGAAAAGTCGAATTTTCCAGTTTGTGATTGTTTTATAAGTTTGTCTGGATTTAATATCACGACAAGGTTGTTTTTGATGAATTAAATTATATACATTAGAAAACGAAGCTTAACTTTTCACATGTCCTGAAGTTGAAAAAAAAATGTTTAGTGCTTTCAGGAAAATTCATTGAATGTAGATCAGACTTCAGAAGGTATTCATTCGTTTAATGCTACAGCACTGTTTCGTATGGTCAAAAGATGACCACACTCATCAGGCAATTTATATATATTTATATTTGGCTATTTATTTGATGAGTGCCCTGCAAGTAGCATCTGTAACGGTTACAGGTTTAGCCATTACATATGCTACGCCAAAAGATACAGAGAGAAACAAGAAAGATATCTGCTCCATATTCAAAGAGCATGGCCTACGAATTGCCATAGAAGCAAACAAACAGGTTGTAAACTTCCTAGACGTCACCTTTAATCTCACCGACAACACATATAGTCCATACACCAGACCCAACAGCACACTGTTGTATGTACACAAGCTAAGCAATCATCCACCTTCTATTATTAAAAATATACCTGAAGGCATCAACAGATGACTCTCGTCCATTTCATCCGACAAGAAGTCATTTGATATTGCCGCACCACCATATTAAAAAGCACTGTATGAGAGTGGATACAACCACAGACTCAAACCACCTAAACCCAACAACAAAAGAAACAGACCGAGAAACAACATCCTATGGTACAACCCTCCGTTCAGTAAAAATGTAGATACTAACGTTTGCAAAACAATTCCTCAACCTTGTCGACAATTGTTTCCCAACAGAAAACAACCTTAGGAAGATATTTAACAGAAACACTATTAAGATCAGCTAGAGCTGTGTAAACAACGTCAAACAAGCTTGTGTGAAGCGGAAAGACAACAATGTATGTGAAACATACGTGGGCCCGGACTCACCGACAACGAGTTTAAGACTAGATAGAAAAACCACACCGCCTCATTCCGGAACTCATGTAAGAGGAACTCAACAGAGCTTAGCAAATACGTTTGGTTTCTAAAAGATGGCAAAATCGACTATGTAATAACATGGCTAATTATTTCACGAGCTCAACCTTATAATAGTTCAAGTAAACGATGCAACTTATGCCTTAAAGAAAAGCATGTAATAATTTGCCAACCCTCCCGGTGCACGCTTAATAAGCGTGATAAACTTGTATCATCGTGTTGACATAAGAACAAATTTTTGTTAAAATTCAATTAGCGTACACTAATTATTACCAGATGGCTATTTTATGACAGCTATTTGACAGCTGACATAATAATTTGCAATCTCCTGAAGGGATATCCATCCACGTTGTAACTCCTGATGTAGGCCTAGATACAAATATCACGTAAAATCGCCTAAATATCTTTCCGGAAATTCCCGATATTTTTCCTAAATATCTCGCTTTTTCCTCCTATATGTCTTTAAAAAATTCTAAATAACCCAAATATTTTCTTAACATTTTTCTGTAAATATCACAATAACAACTTTATAAAAATCAAAAACATCATTTATTGGCAAGACAGGAATGCGTCACAGTATACAAAGTGACTACCAGATGTACAAGTAAATGTGAACCCATTCAGTACATCGCTACTGATGCTACAGCAGTATTCTCTGCCCTTTCAGCATCTGCCATTTTGTTCTGGGTGTACTTACTAAGACTCGTGGGATATAATATTCGTGAAGAAAACCGCGGAACAGGACCACTGCTGGCACTTAATTGGGTCTCAAAGGACGCCTCAAAGTAGATTCCATCTCAAGTTTCAAAGAAGAAACATGCGTGATCTCATAAAAGTAATAAAACCATAGCGAAATCCCAAATTTAAGCTTTTTTTTCCTAAATATCTCGGAATTTTCTAAATATCACAGGAGCTTCTAAATATCTAAAAAAATAACCGGATATTTGTAGCTAGTCCCATCCTGATGAGTAAGGGCTTCGGCCCTCACGAAACAGTTCTGTAGAGCAAAACATGAATCAACCAAGAATCTAAAGTATCCATTTACTTATATATAACACCGTCAACGTATTACACTTTTAAAATAGCTGAGACGTCTGATGTCAAGGAAACGCGTGCGTACAAAAACAATCCTAAATGGCTATGAAAATGCTGGTAAAGAACGTTATCCTTCTTCTTAATTTCCGACGACAGATTAACATGCGCATTAACCTTACTCTTATGATTATTACACCTTGTCCTAAACGCAGTGGTAGTGGATCCAACATATTGAATTTGACATTTCTTACAAGTGGTAAGATAGATCACATTTCTAGAATCGCAATTAAGGTTGTAGTTTATGCTAAATTCTTTGCCAGTTTTGTTGTTTCGAAAAACTCTTCCTAAACAAAGAAAATTGCAAATCTGACATCGATTTGAATTACATTTCGATGTTCCTTTCACTTCATATTTGGAGCCACTTCTAAAACGAAAAATGCGTGCTACGACTCTCACCGTAACTAACTGTAACAATTCAAATATAAACATTAAGCGCGCGCAACACAGCACGTTCAAGGAAAATAAATGCATGAGGACAAAAAAGGAAAGAAATATAGCGCCAAGAAAAATTAAAGTAGCATAAAAAACGGGATGAAAAACAACAAAAAGAGAAAAGGAAAAAAAATAGCCGCATAAACATGCAAAGTCGTATAAACAAAAAAATAGTAAAATAACTAAAACATAAAGGAACAAAACCAAAGTGCTCTAAGAGCCATCTCGTTAACGCGAAACAAGGTAAAGTTAATTTTAAGGGTAAATTAAGGGGCCAGTAGTTATCTTGCAACAAAGACAAGGGAAGTGTGGCCTGGCGCACGCTACTGGTGTACACGGCTAAAATTTAGACTTAATTTAGGTCTTTTGAAATTATGAAAATTGAGATTAAGTTGAGATTTGGTAAAAAAAACTAAAGTTTTTTAATGTCTTCACTGCGAACAATTTTAGTTTTGCATATGCCATATAGGGTTGAATAAAAGAGAAAATGTTATAAAAGTCACCAAAAATGAGGCCATTTTGGACACTACGCGTAACATTTACGGTCTAACCTTGCAGAATTCATAATTTCTCCCTTTTGATTAAGTGTAGGCATTTTTTCTTTTGTAGTCAATAGCTAATGAGCATTATGTATTTTAAGAATGACTATAAACGATCGAAAACTAACAAATTTATAGCAATTTGCAGCAAGGTTACCCAATATTACGTACCTACAAAAACACCCTGGTCAAAAATTTCCAAAATCGATTTGGTTTTAGTTCCGTTTCTTATGTAAACAAAACAAAAGTCTTTCGAAATGATCGTAAGTTCAGCTTACTTCCTGGGGTAACATTTTTCAATTTGGAAAACCCATATTCAAACTACAATCCAATTTTCTCGGTTAGACAGCGTTTCTTTTACATACAAATACGTTTCGTTGTGCGTATGATCGAATTACGGATTCTACAGTGTGCCTTGGCACGCACAAGTTGTGCATAAAGTGTGCCCAAGTTGTGCCTAAATTGCGCCTAAATCGTGCCTAAATTGTGCCTAAATCGTGCCTAAATTGTGCCTAAATCGTGCCTAAATTGTGCCTAATTGTACGGCTGGTTATGATAAATATTATTTTCGGCATCGCGCTCGTGTCACAGCGCTTTTTGGTCACACACTGTCATGACGATCAGTTGCAAGATTGCATGTCCTCATACAACGAAACCTTTTTTTTCCAAGCGAAAGCGACGGCGGGAGATGAATTATCGTTTTTACTTGTATTATTCCCGCACTGCCGCTTTCCCGGCCGTTTGGAGATGTAGAATAGCACTAGTATTAGTTTCTGACCATTTGTCATCCGTGGCGTTAGATGAATACTGCCAAACATTCAAAAAGTTGTTCCGACAATTTGACTTGGTAGAGTTTTTTCATTCGATTTGGGTTTATAAAATGGAATCGGTCATTTTCATCGGATGCGCTGTCTGCACGCTGGCCAAATTTCAGCAATAAATTTGTATACATGTGAAAACGTGCGGATCACATTTCAGCAAGAGATTTGCGTGTTTATTGACAAAAAGATCTGTCTCCAACATGAGTAACAATAAGAAAAAACAACAAAAGGAAAAACAACGCTTATTCCGAATTGTTAAAAGAAAAGCAATTATACCGATAGCGATTCAAAAATTCGCTTCTTCGATTTTTTTGATTTGCTTTGCGAATTTTCGTGTGCGAATTTATATCACGAGAACGGCGCGAAAGTACGCTCGAAATGACGGCGATATTTCGTCGAATATCCGCGAGAACAAAGAACGAAAAATCAAATCAGAAAAGAAGGTATTAAAACTGCCAGTTAAACGTTTTGTTCCAAACCAACTTTTGTAAAGCAACTCTGTGGACTGAACGAATAATTAATAACATAATTAATAACACACTTGTAAAGCGAGAAAAAGCAATAAAAAGCGATAAAACTATTATTTTGAAATTATTGTCCGCCATCTTGGATCCGCCATCTTGGATTTTCGTTTTTTTTTTGTTTAAATTAAAATTTAAAAAATATCTAAAACAGAAAAGGATCAGAATGTATAAAACACGCATCAAACTAATGTCTGTTATCCAAACAATGAACTTAGAAGCGTTATTTAATAAATAGTACAAAATGTTTGTCTATAAGTAAAAGAGAGCAAACATTTACCTACCCTCCCCCTCCCAAATATTTGATGTTAAAAATTTTTGATGTCTTTCAAGAACTAGTCCCAAGAAAAAACTATTCTAACAGGAAAATGCACTATAAGTCAAAGAACAAGATCTTAAAATAAAAAATTCAACATATTTTAATATTTTGAAAACCTATGTGTCAAAAACCGGTTGCCATGGCAACATGGTTAATCACACTGACATGTTATGGATACCAAAATATCCCTAGATAAATTCTAGGAAAAGTCAGAAAATTTCAGCTCATAGCTATTTCGGTGTAAGAGTTATCACAATTTTACTGGAGGGGGGGGGGGGGGGGTTCGAAAAGCCCCCCCCCCCCCCCCCCCCCCCAGTCTGAATAGGGTTAAACCCTTCAAACGGCATGGAATAAAAATTCGCATGGTTTTTCCAACGCTTTTAATGCTTTTCTTAACCATTTCAACGCTTTCCGAACAGTGATCGAACGCTTTAAGCCGTTTAACGGATAATCGTTCTTAGTGTACGTTTTCCCGTGGAAGATCACTTTCATTATTAGAGTACCGAAGTGATGACGTCACAAAAACTAAATTTGTGAAATTATGGGATTTGATTAGATATTCGGAAAGGGCATGACGAAAAATGTCCGCTTGCCAAAAATCAGCATTTTATTGCAATTTGTGGGTGAGATATTGGCACCGTTATGCTCTGCTGACTCCATACAAACCTTTCTAATTTTTGCCTTGGTTCATTACGTAATGAACCAATTACGAATTATCAGCCTTTACTCGGACGAGTTCAATATAGCTTTAAAACGTTTCCAAAAACGTGCCTAAATGTGCCTAAACTGTGCCTAAGCCTTCTGCAAAACGTGCCAAACCTGGCCTTGTCTGTGCCTAAAATGTGCCTAACTTGTGCCTCTGTTTTTTTTTCCCTGTGCTTTTGCACAAAATTCGTGCCTTTCACAGAAGCGTGAATTAGTGCATAAGCACGGTGTTACGCTCGTGTACACCAGTAGCGTGCGCCAGGCCTTGTAGTGTTTTTTTAGTTAGCAAACAAATGGCGGCAGGTCACTAAAGATTCTAAAGACGTAAGAGCTAATCTCTGAAGTCTTAGTATACATCACCATGAAACAGAGAGGAGTAATTTCAGGCTTTTGATCAGTGTTAATTTAGTAAGTGCGTGTGAATAGAAGCGTCACCTTTCAAACTTTTTTTTTTGGGTAATAAGGGTTTGATAACTGATTAATTTTTCTAGCTTTGCTAGCGTAGATTGTTAATTTTAGTACTTTGGGCTGGTTTGCCAGATGTAATATCGAGTTTAAAGGTATGTTGGCAAAGTGAGTAAGCCATTGGCTAACTGGACTAGCCTTTGGTTTTTATAATGAGGTTGTAAGACAAAATATTAAACAGAAAAGTGTTGTTGTTCTGACTAGTTGCTTATTATAGTAAGTTCTGTTTTTAACGATCGAAAAAGATGTGCTGTTCTGGTTGTCTTCTGTCATATAGTTCGCCGTTATTGGTAAACCGCCTCATATGCAAGGTAACGTTGCGTGATATCGCGCTCGTTTGTGCGACAAGCGGTATGTGTGAACTCGCTACTATGTAAGGTAAATTTGTTGAAGAAGGGTTGTTAAGGTTATAGTGAGGCGCTATTAAATTGAGTCACTTCTCTATATAACGTGACCTGTTTTAAAGACGTTTATTTGCTGTGAGTAGATAACGTTTGTAGGATTATTGAGAAACTGAAAAGGATTTGAGTCACCTCCGAGCTAAGAATCACGTCAGAAAAGACGGACGTTCGAGCCCGTAAACTACCAGCGGTATGAAATATCTCCGAAACAAAATGGCTACTAAGGTCACCAAGGCTTAGAAAGAAATGTATGGGCTAATAAATAAAATTTAAAAAAAAATTCTGACACACCTGCAACATTGGCCGGAATTGCTTACACTCGAACAAAGCATAGTGAATCGACGCTGAAAACAATGGCTCCAGCAGCTCCAGGTTACGACGTTAACATGTTTCATTTGTAATTTGATTTCAACTATATTCTGCGCCATACAATCCTTGTAATATCTTACAAATATCCCGAAATTAGTCTTTTCAAGTTCACCGTGACTATTGAACTCTTCTGAAGTCGAATCGTATTTGCTGTTAAAGTAATCTTTCCTCAAAATGCACATTAATTAAACACCAATGTTCTTGCTCTTGCTCATTTTGGCAAGAGGTAATACAATCTTGGCGCGTACTCCTGCCCTCTCTTTTGTGTTTGGCTTGTTCATAGTAATATATATGTTACCGTGGGTAATTATTTGACCTCTGAACATTTTGTACGAAGAGATACGCATTGAACCTCTGAGGTGAACATATACAAAAGCTCACACGTTAATCCATGAGTTGTGAGTCGATAAAGAGGCCATGATAACTTAAAACATATTTTAAATCTACAACGAAAATGGGAGATGGCTAAATTAAACTTTTCGTCAGATTTAATTTCTTCTTGTTGTGAATTGGGGTTGTGAATTAAGGTTGTGAATTAACACCAATGCTGACCAATATCCTTGCTCGTTTTGACAACTAAAGACTTAATTACTACTCACGCTTGGCGCTCCTTCGCTCTGTTGTGATTAGTCTATTCATAGAAATGTAAATGTGGCTGACATGTATGCTGTCAATTAAGCTTCAGTGGTGACATTATGACTAATTTAAGATCAAACATAAACAATGCTCGTCGGCCGAACAAAATTTACCAAATTTTATATTTATTTTATATACAAGGCCAAGAAAAACGCCTCTTATTTTAACACAACATTTACTCGCTATGCAAAAAAAAAACGTCTTAACGTGGCTGCTTAAAGATCTAGTAAAAGCTGTAAAAGTCGCGATCTACCTTACCCGTTCACGCTAAATTAAAAATATGCTTTTCCAAACATTTAAGGTGGCTCCAAGTAGTTGTTTTTGGGTCATACTTCGCTTTTTGAATACACTTATACCTATTCTTACTTTAGCTCAATGAATCTGAATTTGATACCAGATGTTAGGATTGGATGAAAGTTTTGGGCGATGCTCTTTTTATGCTAATCAGCGTTTCCATAGCAACGGTAAACAAACATGGCGAAAAACATTATCTAATTATCTTTCGATTTTTAGGCCACCCGCGACAAGCGAATAAATGCGCTATAATGGTATAATATACACAATGTAGCACACTAAGTGGGAAAATTCAAACAAATTAAACTGTTCGATTTTGAATAAATCGCTAAAACATTTTTAACACGTATTTTTTCATGTTTGAAATATAAGCGGTCAAAACATTCCATAGGTCTTACAAATTATCGTAAATTACTACAGAAAGTTTCCTCAGACTTAAATTATTACTCCCAGCAAATAGCTCTGACTAACCTCGGCAGTAAAGAGATCGAGCTTTTCATTCAAATGCAGTTTTGCTTGACGTTTTTATTCTTTTTAAACTGCATTTGAATGATAAGCTCGATCTCTTTATTGCCGAGGAATTAGTCAGAGCTTTTTGCAGGGAGTAATAATTTAAGTCTGAGGAAACTTTCTGTGGTAATTTAATGATAATTTATGAGACCTATGGAATGTTTTGACCGCTTATATTTCAAACATGAAAAAAAAAATGTTTCAGTGATTTATTGAAAATCTAACAGTTTAATTTGTTTGAAAATTTCCCATTTAGTGTGCTACATTGTGTAGATTATAGCGCATTTATTCGCTTGCCGCGGGTAGCCTCAAAATCGAAATATATTTAGGAAAAACTATTTTTCGCCATATTTATTTACCGTTGCTATGAAAACGCTGATTAGCAAAAAATGAGTATCATCCGAAACTTTCATCCAAGCCTAACATATGGTATCAAATTCAGATTCATTGAGCTAAAGTAAGATTATGTATAAGCGCATTCAAAAAGGGAAGTCTGACCCCCCCAAAAAAATACTTGGAGACACCTTAAAACAGTGAATTGAAAACAATTAATTAACCTTTCTTTTAAATTGGATAAATTTATCATTAGACATGCTGTTGTAAACATTTTCTAATTGAACTGTATATATAATGACTATACATGGAAATTTTCTAATTTAATCACAATCAAAATTTCAGTTTCCGTAATCCTCACATTGTGTGAAGTTAAATTATCAACAACATTAACAAAAGAAATCTATCTAAACAGGACAGTGAAAAGCTATAAATTATATTAATCTTTTCAAATGCTTAAAAAATCAATGATAAAATTCAGTTAGTTGATTATAAAATATTGCACTGCAAAAGCAAAGTTTAATATCTAAAGAAATGTAAAGTTCAGTTTGAAAAACATTAACCTTGTGTTACTAAATTCATTTGAAAATACCTTAATGGTAATGAAAAACAGAAACTACAAACATTTTTGATCATTGAATATATTGTTTTATCCACACAAAACGCAATCTTAATGCACATGATAAAAAAAATGGTCAAAGCTATTGCGCTCTCGTATGCGGGTGGGGAGAGGGAGGAGTTCAATATCTATAACATTAGAAAGGTTGTGATGCTTGAATATGAAAATGAGACAGGTCAGCCCATACGTGAAAAAGGGGAAAGAAATAGTACAAATGCTTTGATCCCAATCAGTTAAATGTAAATAAAGTAGATAATTTTCTGTGATTGTTCAGGTTGATCACTGAATTTAAGGAGCCGACATATTGGTTTCTCAAAGTGAGTGAAAACTGGGGAGAGTACAAAGTGCCTGAGGTAGCATGTGTTGGCAAAACGGACGGCTTTTTCACTCAATCCAAACCACAAACCACACATGAATTTTGTTCTCTGCCCAGTTTTAATTCGCCTCGAGAAACCAAGATAGGGGCACCTTAAAGTCAGATATTGACCTTGAAAATCATACAGAAAATAGAGAATGTGAACAGTCCATAAATAAACTTAATAAACAGGTGATCTGCAAACAGTCTTCTTTGTCGATTTTTTAGCTTTCCTCTTGTCTAATGATGAGCTTGCAGGTATACATCCTGAAGGTCTGGTACGAGGGAAAGGTGCAGACCCTGAAGGTCTGATAAACGGGGAAGGTGTAGTAGACCCTTTATCGTATATTTCATTCAGACTTTTCTTTACTTTAGTCAGTAACGACCTCTCTCATGGTAGCTTTTTCACAAGAAAACAAGTGAGACTGGTTTTCCCATTTTCATCATCTGAAAATTCAGACCCATCAGAGCTGGTACATGTATAATCGACACTTCCAATAACCTGTTGTGAAGTTCTTTTCATGTCTTCGCTCCAGGAAACTGAATTTAATGCCGATAGTCTCCTGGATTTTCTGTGAAACAGAAAAAAAAATTATAAAAAGAAAAATCGAAAAAAAAGTACAATGTACTGGTAGTTGCTGCATCATAACTAATCCATTTATTGTGATTTGTTTGTGATGTTGGTCATTAATATTTAGTTATCTGCATAAACTGTGATTAATGTTTGCCTTAGCCTAACATGTACATGTATTATAAACTTCCTTTCAATAATGTTTCCACATGTAGATTGTATTTGTCATTAAAAAAAAATTCTGTGTAACCTTTTATTCTTTTTGTATGATTTATCGAATAAATTCTGCTTAAGTATACTTTAAATAAATATGAAATAGCATGTTTACTATTTTAATTCTTAAAAAAAATCATCAACAAAATTAATTATTACACTGTATTTTAACTCCCACTAATCAGTATTAGTTAACATACATTTAACTATTATAGCGCGAAAGCGCGCGTGATATCACCTAATACTAGCAGACGAGGCCGTAGGCCGAGTCGGCTAAAAATTAGGCGATATCACGCAAGCTTGAGCGCTATAATAGTTTTATAATTCAACACATTGATAACAAAGCACTGTTTGAAGAAAAAATATCGCCGACAAGCCTTTTATTAAAAAAAAAAAAAAAAAAAAAAAGCTTACATATGTTTTACCGCGCGAAACTTGCAACATCACACATCATGAATGAAAGCTTTTTTTTTATTTTCCCATTTTGTTTCTGTAAGTCTAAAGGACTGTGGAGTGGAAATAGGGTATAAGATACAGTCTCAAGTTTAAATAAACATGGCATTCAACATCAATATTTAACTTCCTACTATTTTATGCTTTTGCCAACATTGCATTTTATACAATGTATGAAGTCCGATTCCTGGCTGGTACATACTGTTGGAGCAGGAGCTGCATGTGAAGTTTTAGCGCTCTCCCCACAGTGTACTATTATTATGGGATGCAGACAATCCCATGCTTTTCTTTTGGATTCGGATAAAACAAAAGTCTAGTAGAGTATAAACAAGCACATGCCAAAGCCACCATACTGATTGTTTTCATTGTTTCTAGGTGCTTCGTGGATACTCGCGAAGAGCAGTGTTTTCATTTTGAGTTCTCGGTGAGGGAAGGGGGGGGGGGGGGGGGGGGGGGGGGAGGGTAGGGGGAAGGGGATGCCACGTTCGAACCTTAAACACTGCTCTTAAAAGCATCTAGAAACAATAACAAACAAAACCAATCTTTACCTTATTCCGACACTATTTATCAGTATAGTTGATTGCTCATATGTTTGTTTATACTCTGCAAGGCCTATCAGTATTTCTTGACAGCACATGCACAAAAAAAAATTATAGTATCTTGGGACTTGGGTTCACACTGGAGAACCCTGAACACTGCCGAATGTAACTGTAACTTTCTTGCAAATTGTGCGAGAACAAAAAAAGATATATAATATTTATTATTTTTTTCCCAAAAATACGGATTTCATTCCAGCAATGTGAAATGAAACAGCCGTGTTTTAAAAAAGAGGGAAGAGATTATAACTTACCTGAACAGTTAGAAAAGCTCCACTGGGTTGTTTTAGAAATAGCAAACAATTTTGTATCATACATTTAAGTGTTCAGAGGTATTAACTAGTTATCTAAAAACAACGGTTTCCTTTTATCTCTTCAGCAATGCCATTTCCAACAAGCACATCAGTACATACAACCATGTCGGTTCCAACAACGACAAGTCTGCCACTAGGTAAGACTGGTGATTTGTATAATTTTGTATAGGGTAGGTTTGTGATACTAAGAAAATGAAGAAATCAGTTGCGGATATAATCCCCACCCCAGCACTACTTGTCAGTCCAGAAATAATCTTATTGTTACAGCATTCACGGCTGACTGAGCTGAGAGCTCTCTAGCGTCTATTTGAGGCTGTATGGTCTTCTGCGGACTTGCTATGAGTTAAGGGGGCTTTGAGGCCAAAACTTTGTCTCGAACGTCCCAGTTGGAGGCATTATATTCTTTGTTAGAAACCTTGTTTCAAAAAGGGAGCTGTCAAGTTACAGGTCTATTGCGACTGGTCTGCCGCGCATGAGCAGTAAGAAGTCGATCGCGTGTTTAACTTTGAAATCGCTTTAAGTCGTCCCTTCCTAGTTCAGAAATCGCTTTTTGACTGTGTTTTATGCACGGGTAAACATTTAAGCAGCTTATGGAAATGTAACGTCTATATGACCTTATATTCTTTTTGCAGCAATCACTCCAACGATGAGTTCCTCATATGTGCCATTTTCTGTTTCATATCCGGGTAAGAAGGCATTTTCAGTTGTTATTTTTTTCCCAGTTTGTGGCGATACGGGAGGATCGACCGGACATAAGCGGTAGCTTTAAATTTCCAAATGAATGTGTATAGGTTTAGTGTATTACACCCACATACATATATTACAAGATAAAGGTTTTCCACACAAATCAAGCACAGTTGTGATATAATTTGGTGAAATCAATCGAGTGGCGAACAAAAAAAAAACTAAATTCAACAAAGGAATCTTACATAATCCAGAGCATATTTTGAAAACGTAAAATGAAATTTATTTTAAATCACTCCGTTAAAATATTATTATACTAGACCTGTGAACAAGTTAGAATTTTTCTGAGTCTGTTACAGAGAAACAATGGAGATCAATGGACAAAGTCTATCGACTGGTTCATAACCGGCTTTGCTGCCATGAAACGTCACATTTTTCAACCCGAACTACCAAAACAACAATGAACGAACTATGAATGAACGAACAAACGGGACGTTTGTCAAGGCGACACTATGTCACCTAACAGTTGTGTATCCTTTTTCTCAGATAATAGAGTGGGCTTTAACAATTCTGTCATTCTGGGAAAAAACGCGGAACTGTTGGCCAATTTTACTAACTTGATGAACCCCGTCGTGCAGAGCGGAAATGACTGGAGACTCTGCTGGCGAGCATCACAGGATGGCTGGGCATCCAATCGATTCCATTCCTTGTGCGATGGAAAAGGTCCAACTATTACTATCATCAAGGTTGGACAGTATGTCTTTGGGGGTTACACCAGCATATCATGGAGTAAGTATCGTTTCCTGTCTCCACTGACGAAAAGGTGGGGGATTTGAAAATTCCACAAATTTAATGTTTACGCTGTGTAGGTTTTTTTAGTTTTTTGTGTCCCCCCCCTCGTAACTCCAAGAACATAAAGGCTATGACAATGAAACCTAGAACGTACATAGTACGTCCAAAACTGTCTCCTTTGCGGTCCGCACAATGGAACGATGACGTCATATGACGTAGTTATTAGGTAATTAGTTATATGGCCGCCATCTTGGATCCGCCATCTTGGATTTCTGAATTTATTTATAAACCTCTTAAAAACCGTCCAAATTGACGCAAAATTAATCAAAACCAATAAATAAACGCTAAATGACGTAAAAATATAAAAGTTATACCAATAAACATTGTTTTTCTTCATTCAAAAGTATAAATGTGCAAATTTTCAAAAACATGGCTGTCAAAATCTTGTTGCCATGGAAACGTCAAGTCACGTGATCAAAAAATTGTCGTATGCCAGATAAATTTTAGGAAAAGTCACAAAGTTTGATGGCGTTTGAATGCATATTAAAGAAGTTATGAATGTTGAAAGTTAGCGCGGGCACTTTGTGCCCCCCCCCCCCCAGGCCGAATAGGGTTAAGGTTTTTTTCCGATATTTTCAAGACCATTTGCGATGAGATATGACGTCATAAGTAGCATATGGTCAAGCCATGTTTCACTAAAAATGCCGTTTCTGACTTTTTTTAAGTGCAAAAACATGAAATGCTACAAAAAAAATCAAAATATTTAATTCTGTTATTTTGCAACTCTAGCAAACAATATTTGCAATTGCCGCATTTTTCTGATAAATTTGAATTTTTGGTAAAATCCAAGTTGACGGCCATCTTGGATGATATCACGGACCCCCAGCAGCGCCACAACCCATTATATTAATCTTATCTTGTGGAACACATCGCGGGCGATCTATTAGATGTAAAATATTTCAGAAATATTGCAACATAGCAAAAACCCAAGGGGGGTATAAGTTTGTGTGTACGTCCGAGGGTTAATTATAGCAAGTCTAGCCTCTTTTCGATTAGACTGTTCACAGCCTCTATATTTTCTCAGAGTCCGTCGCGTACAAGAACTGCCGGCGAGCGAAGCGAGCGCGGAGCGCGAGGGGGTGGGGGTGGGGCGAGGGGAACGAGAAAAATAGAGAGACTGTAGACATCTTTGGAAAAAAAAGTACGCTTACAAGACTCCTCCACCTTTCAGCGCCTTGTCCCCAACAGCTCCGCCCCTTGACCTATTAATTAAATTGGACCAATAAGAAATCGAGAGGTTAATTGCTTGTCCAATTGACTACAAGTATCAAGTATCACTTTGCAAAACATAATACTTGAGGTCGCGTGTTGAAGTATGTCGTCTGAGATGACTTCTTCAACCCGTTCTTCAACTCAAAAAAAAATTATCTTCGGGTTGAAACAACATGAAACAGATAAGAACTTAAAGCGATAGGTTCAGATATCTTGGAAACGACCGTATTAAATTCAATTTTACCACGTCTCCACGGTGTGACACTCGTCTACTACGATCAGTGAGGCACAGTTATATAGCGGTGAATCTTGACAAGATTTTGGAATTTGGGATCCAAAAAGTCTTCAGCGGACCCATACACCAACTGATGTTTGCCTTGAGCAATATACATTCTAGAACAACGTCGTCCATTGACAAAACAACAGCAGAAATTCCCAGCTCTTTCATTTCTTCAACCTGGTTGTTCATAATACAGTGGAATCCCGATTTTTGGAATACTCGATTTTTCGAAAATCCCAGTTTTTCGAACCAAAACTCGTTTTCCTTGGATTTTATTTCAGTCAATACCACCTCCGATTTTTCGAACTCCCGATTTTTCGAACTTCCGATGTTTCGAACTCCCGATTTTTCGAACCAATTTCAGTTTCCCTTGGAGGTTTGAAAAATCGAGATTCCCCTGTACTTTTCAATAGCGATACGACCAAAACAACAACGTTTTCCTTCGTTTGCAGTTCCTTTGCCGTTGCAAGTAGCTGATAAACTAAACTCTTCCCAAATCCAGTTTGGAGAATCGCGACATCCTTTCACTCGAGCAAACTCTCGATTGCCTCTTTCTGTTCGTCTTTACGCGTGACCAGAATTTTTTGTAACGTCCGAGATTTGAATGTGTCTGTCAAGCGATGATAACCACTTCAACCGCAAAACTCGCTCATGAATCGCCGTTGTCAAGGTGATGACAGTTTTGACGCCTTTCAGCCAATGGGAATTTTCCGTTCTTGAAGAAACTGAAAATTCACTTTTTTCCAAAGATGTCTACAGTCTCTCCATTTTTCTCCTTTCCAGCCCCCACCTCCTCGCGCTCTGCCCTCGCGCCATCAAACTTTGTGACTTTTCCTTAAATGTATCTGGCAACAATTTCATATGACAATTTATTGATCATGTGACTTGAGGTTTCCATGGCAACAAGATTTTGGCAGCCATATTTTTTTGAAATTTGCATATTTGTACCTTTGAATGAAGAAAAACAATGTTTATTGGTATAACTTTCATATTTTTACGTCATTTAGCGTTTAGGTATTGGTTTTGATTAATTTTGAGTCAATTTGTACGGTTTTTAAAAGGTTTTAAAAAAAATCAGAAATTCAAGATGGCGAATCAAAGATGGCGGCCGTATAACTAATTACCTAATAACTACGTCATATGACGTCATCGTTCCATTGTACGGACCGTACATTGTCCCCCCCCCCCCCCCCCCCCCCCCCCCCCCCCCCCCCCCAGGCTCAGGAAGTCAAAAAAGCCCAGATTGAATAGGGTTAAGATGGCGACAAATAAATCAACGGCATGACCCGTTATATTGTCCCCATCTTGTAGAGCGCATCAGAATAACAATTAAACGTGACATTTTTCCAATGGGGAAGGGGGATCTGGGTTGGGTTGGGGTGTAAATTTGCTTGTGTGTCCGAGGGTTGAAGTTTTGCATTCCTTGTTTTCACAATAGGATCTAATTGCGGCTATCGGTACGATGCACAAGCCTATTTGTTCTCACTGGTAAACAAGCCAGGATGGGCGCCTGTAAAACTGAGTCAAACAGGGCAATACAGCTATTACAATTCATATTCCGTATACAGCTGCTCATCTTATGGACCAACATTTGGAGGAGGTCATGATATTTACATTTCCAGCTACCCGCTCTACTGGTATTCTTCCTATTCACACCTTGGCCACACGTACAGCCCACCGAGCGGGTACAGCTATGGGAGCAACTTCGCTCAAACATTCCTGGCTGGATCGTATTATTTTGTACAGGATGAAATAGAAACCTTTTTTTACGACGGAAATTTTATATCACAAGGTGGGTTATTTAAAGTTACAGAGTTCCTTCAGATTAACTATTTTCTCGAATTTTGTTTTGGGGGCTCCAAATGTAGGTTTCAGAATAATCCTTCAACGAAAACAATATTATTGAAAAATAGTGAAAATTAAAGGATAAACGACGGTACGATGTAATGGCAAGAAGTTTGGCTACGACGCACGATATTATTTTCTTTTTAAACGCAGCTTTCCCAAAGTGAATTTTTGGCTTGAAGGGCCACTTTAAAGAGATAGGGAATTTGTTCGATTTCCCTCCAATTTGGACTGTAGATACGTTAACATTTAATCGTGTCGTGTATTTTTCCCTCAAAACACGGATTTCACAAGATTGGACCTCATTTAATCCAACAATGTGAAATGAAATAGCCGTGTTAATAATCGAGTGAAGAAATTATATATATTATCTGAATTGGGTAGCATTGCTCTATGCAACAGTTTAGAAAAGCCCCTGTTTTTTTTATAGATATAGCGAGCAAGTATACCTTAAAGCAAAACATATATTTCGTGTCATAAGTGTTTAGGGATATGACTTAGTTATCTGAAGACAACGGTTTCCTTTTTCCCTCTTCAGCGCCTCCATTTCTAACATTGCTGTGGAAATTATTTGCAAAGCCTGCGCTTTTTTACAGCCCGCATCAGATTTACCACTCTGGGCTGCATACGATACGCTTTCCGTTTTTTCCCCCAATTTTGTTAGGCCTTTTTACTTATTTTTGCATTTGTGTTGATGCAAACTTGAAACAATGAAACTAACATGATCAAGTATCAAGTATCCTAAGTACAGGATACTTGATTGCGAAAATACACAAAATCTGAGTTTCGTCGATGTCCTTATGAAGTGCATGTCTGTAAGCTCTAAGGAAAGGTTTGAGCTCGATTTAAATATTAGAAAAGTCGTTTTTGCAAACATATTTGAACAATGTTTTTCCTCTTTAAGGCATTTATCGCTGAACAACTATCTTACCTGCTTTCATGGTTTTATTACCAAAACATTGCTGCTATTTCTGATGGTTCGTTCTTCTTTTCACCTAAACACTAAACCTAAACTGTTGGTTGCATGACAATGACGGACTACCAGATCGTCTGAGCAGCATTACCTTTGTTCAGCAGGCGTCTTTAATTCAATGTTTGGTTCATCTTCACGTAGATGAGCTTAATGACAAATAAAATAACTTTATGGTTCTTGATCGCAAGGAGTTTCCCTTAGTTATATCCACACTTTATAATTATATTCACTTAACTTATCGGTTATCTGATTCCTTACTCAACGCCACATATTAGGGATGTAAGGGTGTGAAACCAGTTATAAAATGTGCGATAGTACAGATGGTTTCTCATTCAAGCTAGATCTCCACGCAGGGAAATGCATAAAGAATGGATTGTGCCTTCATTATCCTCCAAACCTCTCCCTTTTAAGAACACTGATATGTTATAAGTTTCGCTCCTCTATTGGTGCAAGCTGTGCACCTTACAGATTCTAGTTCCTTTACTGATCTAAAATAATTAAAAAAAATAGAATGAATAAACACAGCCACTTCCAACATTTAACTATTGATGTTTTGCAGTTTATTGTCTATTTCCTAAGATAACATTAATTATTTCGTTATTTAGATGTTCTTTTTTCCTTAAACAGCCAGCCAAATTGCTCCAACTTCATCCTCATCGGTGTCGTCAATCCGTTATGTATCATCCAGTTCGTATGTGCTACCAACTCCAATGGACTTTCAGTTACATGTGCCAGCGGACTGTGCTCAAATCTGTACAAACAGTCCAGGCAGCTACAGCTGTTCATGTGTGAGTGGATATCGACTGGCTTCAGATGGAAAATCATGCTTAGGTGAGAATCATGCTATAATGTGAATACAACTCGGAGAGAAGCTTTACCTATTTTGATATAGCTTCTTTAAAACTTGTGAAAGATCGGAGAAAGACGAACGTATTCCAACACTTCGCTCTTTTCTAATATATTTTATGTGGTAGTTGTCGTTCTTCGACTCTGAACGCCGTGGAGAGCGAGCATTTTGGGTACCCGCTGGAAAAAAATAATTGGAGAAAGTAAATGTATATATTTTTTGATTATTGACCTTTATATATATATTTTATACAACTCTTTGTTCACTCATACTTTAACAATTATCTGCTAGGTAATTTGAAAAACTATTTTTCATTGAATTAAATCATGTCACGATTCTCGATAAGCATTAGACATATTTATTGGTAATAGAAGGTCAAATTACGGGATATTTTCATTAAAATGCATGTAAGTGTGATGTCTATCTCCTGATTTAAATGGATTTTAAAAATGTTATATGGGAATCTAGAAAAGCTCAGTAGTGCTTGCTAAGATCTCCTGGCATTATGTGTCAACTAGCAGATAATACAGCGAGATAATACAGCAAGTTTTCTGTAAATGTAGCATAATGAAGTCCCAATAACTATTCGCCAGGACCAGAATTATTTCTCTATTTTTTTTGTACAATTTTCCTGTTTCGGGTTTTCTAAATGTACATTAAGCCCAATTTTTCCGGTTATCGTCGAAATCTAGCACGTAATGATTTTTATGAACATGCAGTATCTACTCAGCCTTAAACTAATTCAGATTAAGACAAATCGATGCAGTTGCACATTGAAAAATACCATTATCATTACGTTTTAGCCGACTTTTTACCATCTTGATTCATTTGTAGTCTAATTAGGAAAATAAGCAAAACCTTAACGATCATATTCCTCATAGATATTGACGAATGTGCCACCAACAATGGTGGGTGTAGTCATCATTGCAACAATATTCCTGGATCATTTTACTGTGGATGCCCTGAAGGGACAACCATGGCCGTCAATAATTTGACTTGTGTTGGTAAGTAAGTCGAGTTTCATAACATACGAATTAGGAAGTGTCCAAAATACATCCTGAATAGAATTAATGCTAAGGCCTTATTTTACTTCATAACAATTACATCAAAATTAAAAAAAAAACGATATTATTCATATTCATTAAACATGTTCTCTTTTTTGTTTTGTTTTTGCTTTGTATTTTTTTTAAACAACGTTCATTTCTGTTACTTTTATTGTAGAACCTGGTGTGACTGTAACATGCGATGAGAGCAACATGACAGTTTCTTTGGAAAAGCAATCATTTCCATTCTTTCCAGTCAGCGAGCTACACCTTCTCTATTCCTCATGCAGGTACATGTAAAGGCTGTCTCGTTTTTAGCACTTTTTCTTAATTGATAATTCAGCTAATTCGCTCGGTTTTAAACTAATTTTAAAGCCCTTTTTGCTAAAAGCACTCTTATACTGTAAACTTATATTGTTCATTTCGACAACTGAAAAGCTTTTAATTTAGTTTTGAGGAAGTCTGGGACATCTTATAAGTCATTAGTTGTCGGTCGTGCCCAGATCCCCTTGGCAGTCCCCGCTTTCAAACTGCTGCGCTGATATCTCGAGTGCGATCGCTAGACTCAAATACTTGTAAATATTTGCACAAAGGACACTATGATGTGAGTGGGATATTGAGAATAAAAAAAGCATAATTTTGAAAAAAAGAAATCATAACTTGAGAATCGTTACAAGGGTTTTAGTAATACTCTAACTATGCTCTTATCATTATCATCTTGTTTTTTTTTTTTTTTGACAGAGCCACGCAGAATTCAACGCACATTTTAATCAGCACATCTTTAAATGGCTGCGGAACACTGGTGAACGAAACAGCGGAGGAATTAATCTTCTGGAATGAAATCCAAGTGGATGCAGTGATCATTGATAATGTCATCACTCGAACGCACGACATCAATTTACCATTTTACTGCAGCTATTCCAGAAGGAAGATGCTAAGCCTGAGCTTCAGCCCTCGAAACATCTTCATTGGATCAGAAGGTACTGCGACGATGATGCCTTTGGTTGTTTTCTTTAAAAATGCTAGCCTTGCAATGTCACCCGTAAATACCATTAATTGTTTTTTTATGATATTTACAATACAATACAATGTTACAATACAATGGTGTTCGTCGCGTAGAATGGCTTCATTCAGAAACGGGCTTCATTCATTAGTTGCCATGAACCCGTGACTGAGCTCATTATCATGGAGTAAGCGGGCTAAACAAACCATAGTCGATGCGCGCTAAGGTCTACGCATATTTTACGTCACTTGTTTGTGTTTCCATTTTGTAGCTGGATATGGAAATTTCACCATGAGAATGGATTTTTACAAGACTGCAGATTTTGCCACTCCCTACAGTGGAAACGACTTTCCGATAGAGGTTTCTCTCAACGAGAACTTGTACGTGATGTTGAGCGTGGAGTCCAGTGCTGACCTGGTGATAATGGCTGAGAACTGTAAAGCCACCAAAGATGGAAATTTTTATTCCTGGCCACAATACAGTATTATACAGAATGGGTAGGCATTACTTCTGTTAAAAACATGGACCAAATAAGATTTTTTTAGGCGTCCAAACGTTTGTGTGCACTATTTTGACATGCGTGAAACAAACAATGGTTATACTGTATTGTCATGTCTTACGTCCACATATCATCTCGTCTAAAAATATAATAAATAATATTAATAAAATCATCGTTTTCACTGGTCTATTGTTGTGCCCACAAAACTATACGAAAAACCACAAAAACACGAGGAAATAAGGAAAAAAGCCTCGCCAAAGGTTTCTTTCCTTATCTTTCCATGTGTGCAGTAGGTCATTTACAGTCGCGGCGGGACATGTCACCTATTCATGTATAAACGTCATGGGCCTCAAACATGGCCGTTTTGCTTATTTCGTCATGCGCTTTTCAAGTGTTGCATTTTTAAAGGGAACCTCTACTTTTATACCAAATTGACGTTAATTTTATGGAAATAAAGTCTAAATTTCAATTATTTTAATAAGAAGTGGAAAGAAATGTTAGCGCATAAAGATATTTGGATACGGATATCGCCTATTTTCGCTTTTAAATTTTCCGCGCACTTGCATTATGAATTTTTATGAGGTTAAATGTCACTTCTATCAAACATTAAGAATCGACGTTCCTTTGTTTGCAGGAACTTGGCAACCATGTTGCGTCCCAAAAAAAATTAAAATGGCGGAGCGCTGGAAATTTAAAGCGAAAATAGGTGATATGCATGCCCAATCGTTTTATACACTAAAGTTATATTTACACTCCTTATTAAAATAATTCAAATTTAGACTTTATTCTCATCAATTTAACATCATTTTGTTATAACAGTAGACGTTCCCTTTAAAGTTATAGTCCGCAATTAATTTGGTCGACAAAGAGTGACTTGGTCATCGAACTGAATAGGAACTATTATATTATATTTTAATGATAATTGCAATTAAATATGTGTTGTTATTATGTTATTAAAGCCCCATGCGTACGAGCAAGTTATCACTTCTTAGAAAGTCCATTGTACGGACAATAGGTGGTTTTCACGTTACGTCACAGCGGCCATGTTGGTGCACACCTACAAAAGAATTTTAATGAACTTCTTTTGTTATGTGCACCAACATGGCCGCCATGGCCTTTGTCATTTGAGTCCCACAGGACTGAAGGTAACGTTAGTGAAAACCATCTATACATTTTCTTCGGCAAATTTTCTGATAACTTAAATTCTACAAAACTTTGAAAAATGTCTTTTCCCGATACAGGTGCAGATTTCAAATGTCACCAGTTACTGCCTAATTAGCACACCAGATTTTCACTAAGGACATCTGTCATCTGCACGAGCCATAAATGTTGAGGGAATTTTTCTTTTGCTCCTTTTCGCTATGTTAACTGAATTTTATGTTAACGTTTTACAAATAGATGTCCACGAGATACAGCTATGCAGTACACGTACTATCCAACCCAGAGTTTTCAACAAATTATCATCCCAGCGTTCAGATTCTTCAACGATTACGACGTGGTTTACTTTCACTGCGAGTTGTTGGCTTGTTACCGATACAATTCTAATTCCAGGTAGGTTTAGTAAGATGTCACAAAACATATTGCACATATTACTTCGAGTATCCCCTTTCCACTACTGTTGGAAATTGTCGATCAGTTTTCAAGTTCCCTTTCAGTCATTTTCCAGGAAACTGTTAGTTGCAAAGAAAATCAGACCCTGCTGGATAAAGTCACTTGCCTGTTTGGTAGAATTTTTTTTTTTTTTGAACTCGCAATCATTCGGCTTGTATAACGTAGACTGTTAGGTAGGCAGGTATAAATATGGCTGAAGTGGGTAATTTTTACAAATGTTACTTCAATTGTTTGGTTCATAAAAATATCAGAATGGTTGAACACAATGTTAAGCATGCGCACAAACAAGGGTTGCACTTTTCGTTATTGTACTTATCCTTAAACGAAGAAAGAACACTAAATGGACAACCAAACCATTTACAGATGCAGCAACAGCTGTTTAAACAGCAAAAGGAGAAAGAGGAGAGACGTCAACCGCGATGAGTTGAAACAAGAAGAAAGTACTACCAAACATCTTCTCACGAGTGGTCCAATAACAAAGAAGAGTCAGAAAACAAAGAAAAGTGAAAACGGAGGTAGATAATCAAAATTAAGTTGATAAATAATTAAGTCTGCTTCAAGTGCACATGAGGTGAAATTTCACTACGTTTTGTTTCAGGGTTTTATGTTGTTTCTATCACCTTTATTTTTATTTCCAATCGTCTTTCTCTAATGCGCGAAGTGGATCCACTATTTTTAGCAATTAAACTCCCGCCGGGGCCTGAAATTTGCGAAAATTTCAGCGCGGCCAAAAAGGTATTTGTGACGTCATTCGTGTGTTCGATCACAACAAAACATAACGGAGAAGGAAACGAACTAAGGTCTATAATACGCGTGGATTTCAGCCATATTTAATCGAAATATCCTTCCACAAGTTGCCGACTGTAAAACGAGTGACGCGCTCGGTTGTAAAAACACTGATGACGTCACTAGAACATATGTCCTTGTCTAATACACCCAACTTGCGTCGCTTGTTAACAATATGTTCCCGCCACTTCAAGTGACTTATTTTCCCATCAAAAAAATTCTTGAAACACCTATTTTCAGACTACCGAAACAAAAAATGGTAGTGGAATTTCACTTCACGTGCACTTTTACATTCGTGATGGTTTTCTTTTTTTCAGAAAATGGTCAAACAATGGCGTCCGTTGCTTTTTAGTATTGCTTCTTGACACATCTGATGGAAGTGCATTTTTTTCTTTTGTTTCTAGACACTGGTCAAAGCAAACAAGCCGCTCTGATTGGTGGGGCAGCAGCCGCTGGTGGATTTGGTTTGATTGCAGTCGTAGCCCTGGCTGTTTTATTTGTCAAGTACCGCATTGCACGGCGATTAATGAACAGGAACAAGGTCGGGGATCTGTACACCACCAAAGAGGAGCAGATGAGCCGAAAAAACGCTTACATCCAGGAGGATGACATGATTGAAAAGGAAGACGCCTTCTAGGAAAGTTGTTATGTGAACGAACAGTTAAAACTATCCGTTTGCAGAGAAAAAGTTTCCTAGTTTAAAAACAGTGCTTTTGTTGCTGTGGGGCAATACACTTCGGTCGCATTTCTATATATCTTATTGAATAACAAGAAGCAAATGGAACTAATTTTCTGTTCTTGCAAATTTTGGCTCACGAAATTAACCGGTTAGGATGTCAGCAAATGCATGTCAATTATAAGTTGTCAGTATTTTGGAAGATTTCGCCATGGAAATGTTCAAAAACAGCGACACCTGATAAATAAGCATAAATGCGTTGCCTTTTTACTGGTAAATCTCGCGAACCAAATTTCAAGACAAGGAAATTAGGCTTCATTATGTGTACCTCATGATAGCTACTGTTGGAGCGTTTGTTAAGCTTCTAGGAAGCCACCTAAACGTTAAACATTTTATTGTAGTAAGTTATCATTTTATCCGTGCCCAGTTATATCTTTTAAAACGTGCACCATTTTGATTTTTCAGTAGATATCGTTGAAACCTGAAATGCTTCAGTTAGTACTGTGTTAGTACATGGTCGCAATTTCATACTGCTCAGTATACATAGCCAGCTTGTTAGAAATGGTAATGACTGGGGGATCGGGAGATTGCGTGTAAAGAAAGCGTGGCGCAAAGGGACGCTTCATGTGCCTGCCACTTAAGCGACAAACGCTAATCTTTAAGTTAGTTTAATAGTCAATTTCCTTGTTAATAAGGAGCACATTTTGAAGACACCGCCAAGGGCGTCCTGGGTAGCAAAAGAGCGCGACACGCCTGGTTCGAGTGGAATACGCGTGGTGTTGTACGAATAATGTGTATTTTTATTCCTTATGTGTTCCTGACCCCTGTCCTTATCAAATGCAGTGGCGTCCTTGAGATAAGATAGATCACCTATATGCTATATCCCTTTTTCTTTTTGCACCTGTCTTGTTAACAGTCGGTCTGGTAAGCAAGGAGAAATTACACTGACATTAACATGGAAAAAAAAAACTATCAAAAGACAGTCCAGGGTGATGGACAACATTAAAAAAAAAAATGAGTCTAATTCCTGCTGAAAGCCAATAGAGTGTTTTCACTGACGTTATATCAAAATTCAGAAGCAGTTTTCGACTCTAAAATGTTTATGGAATTGCAGAGAGTTTAAAACTACACATCTGGGCCAAAGTTTCAAGCGCAAGAGCATTTTAATCAAGAGTTATAGGCGAATGAGTATAGACATTTTAGTAAGAAATGGAGCGGCCATCTTGGTGTTCCACTTAGGGACACCAACATGACGGCCAAAAACTTAAAGACTTTAAAGTCTTAATATCACCAAAAATCTCATCACAAAATATTGTATTCACTATGGGAGGCATGAAATCGGCTTATAAGCATCTATAATTCATTTATATTTTTCAACTGGTTTGATTTTGTAGCGTGACGAATTGTGTGACACATTTACAACCTTTATAAATCGAAAACGAAACATCGTTAAAACCTGAAACTTTTTGTAAAAGATTATAACACTGGTATCCACATACCATGTTAGAAACAGCTTTGTAGGATGTATAATTTAGATTTTTTAATTTTTATGACGTCATGTGAAAACACTCTATAATCGGTCACCATTGGTGCGTTTACCGTTTTTCGTTTTAACACAACGGACAGGGTACATTGAAAGGGATCCGAGTAGAAACTAAAAAAAATAGTATGATTAGACTAAGTAAAGCAATAAAAATGCACTAGAAAATATATTCAAAAGTTTAACCGTTTACAACATCGTTAAGCATAGATAACAACAACAATAAGTATTGTATAATCAGATTTTTGTTGTTAAATCTAGGAAAGAAAACTTAATTCTTATTCGTTAATGCGCATTTTCATATAAAGGGAACATCTTAGTTGAAGTGGAAATATCTTAGGACTCGTTTAGACTTGTTACCGTTGCTGAGATAACAGTGAGTTACATTATCGGGTTCTACAACGGCCTTTGTTTGGTCAATGCGAAGCCGTCTTCTCACCGTAGGAAAGCTATTTCGTTAACTCGCTAAATGCACGTGTGAGTGCCCGTGCCCAGAACAGTTATATAGTACTAACTTTACAGGCAAAATTTTGTAATGCTTGATGTATTACATGGACATTAGGAAAACGTGAGATTTGAATTGGTGCCCTTGCCTGAGCAGTGCGTTAGGTTATTGAGCCTAAATGGGGCATGTTTAGTTTTAAGTCTGCATTTGGTGGACAGATAACTGCATTACCTTGACTGATTTTTAGTAACTCGTATCGCTTAGTGTGTATTTTGGAGATTCCACTTATAGTCGTTGATTAATCATGATCGGTTAAAGGTAACCTGTAGTCCCTTCTGCGCATGACATGTTTTGTGAAGACGTAATGTCAGTTTACCTTTCACTTTAAGGCAGAAAACATCCGTCGAATTTGCTACTGATGATGTGATATTTAATTGCTTCAGCACCGATTCTTTAATTAATTCCTTGCCAGTAGAGTGGAAGATTATTTCCCATCCATAATGGCGGACATCCAGCTTCTGATAAAACTTAAAAGTTGCGTAATGTGAGTAGTCACTTGATGTAATGTATAATTAAATCAAAACAAAGACTGCATACAAAGTCCAAGCATGCGCACTAGGAGCTGCGGGTTGTCTTTAATCTTGTATTTCTTGTTTTTGTTGCACATAATTTAAAACAAAAACGTTACTTGTAGTGTTTGTTTTGCTGATTATCCCACTTTTTTTGGTTGGGAAAAAAAGCAGAGAATTGGAACTGTGTCACCCCTGCCCTCCATCAGCCATCACCATTGACCTTGGATAAAAGGCAAAAGCCAATCTAATGTAAACAAGGAAGTCTCAAAGTTACTCTTGATAAAACGAGCACCCAATTGAATAAGGTGGTGGAGGTTGACTTATATGATCCACTAAAACTTAGTTCACTTGGTCAAAGACTTTCACCAAATGATTTGTTATAGAGATTGTGGTAAAGTTTGAATTATTTTATAATAACAACACGTTTATTGACCAATAAAAGAACTCACTACAGGATCAGCGTAATGTCAGAATTAATTTGTTATCTATATCGGCCATTAGCAGGCGTAAACTGGTAATATTTGACGATGCTCGTAATGTTTCTTGCAATTCAGAATTCAATTTTGAATTTTGTAATAATTTTGAATCGTGCAAGGATGCAAAAAAAAAAACATGAGGGGAAGAAACATATAAAGCATTTGATATACAATGACTACGAGCGAAAAAACAAACTCAACATGAGACAGGGATGTAATTATTGAGCCTTGCCAAAACTCCGTCACACCAAACAAAGCATTTAAACCTCGGCGGCCCAAGCGCTTTTGTTCCCCTGCACCAAAAGCGTGGTTAAACCAGGGTTAACCAGGGTCCAAGCCTGGTTGAATCAACCAGGCTTTTCCTGGTTCTTAAACCAGGCTAACCGGGCTTGAACCCAATGTGCAAAAAGCCTGGTTAACCCGGGTATTCCTGGCAAGCCTGGTAAGCCTGGTTTATCTAAGAACCAGGTAAACCAGGCTTTAACCAGCCTTTAAAAGGTTGCATGAACTAGGATTTCCTGGTTCAAAAACCAGCATAACCAGGCTTTAACCCAATGTGCAAAAAGCCTTTTTAACCTGGGTATTCCTGGCAAGCCTGGTAAGCTTGCTTTTTCAAAGAACCAGGGAAACCAGGCTTTAACCAGGCTTAAAACAATTAGATGAACCAAGGTTTCCTGGTTCAAAAACCAGCCTAACCAGACTTGAACCCAATGTGCAAAAAGACTGGTTAACCTGGGTATTCCTGGCAAGCCTGGTTTTTCACAGAACGAGGGAAACCAGGCTCGAATCTAATGTGCAGAAAGTTTGTTTAACCTCAGGGTTTTCCTGGTAAGCCGTTATGTTTTATTTTTTATTTTTTTTATTTTTTCAGAGTTAACCAGGGATACCAGGCTTTAACCCAGCTCTGAAAAGCCTGGTCACCCTGGTTAGCATATTGAACGTTTAAGAACTAGGGTTACCAGGATTGTACAAAAAGCATGGTTCGAATTGAAATGAGCTTATTGTTGGTTTGTGACTGCAATGGGTCAGAGTAAGATTACAATGACTTGGTTCAATGGGTACGAGACCACAATGGGTCACAATCAGGTCATCGAGTACAACGAGTACAAATTGATAACATGATTGCATTGTATTTGTTGAAGCACATCGAAGCATGAGGGATCAAAAAAGGTGTGCACATACTGTAGGGCATAGCCACGACGTTTTAAACGTGCTGGGCATGCTGGATATTATTTCTGATGATTGAAGATGGCACAGATTTGGAACAAAATTAATCCCCTTTTTTCTCAATTTGTTTCACTTGACACAAGCACAGGTAGCCCACAAACAAATGACACAGGATACCTAAACCTGAATTAGAGAAAAAATTGGAAATAATTTTACATGTAACTGTATACAATGTATCTGTGCTTCCTGTTACATGACCAATTTAAATGTAAGAGAAAATGAGGGATAAATACATGTAGCTTACCTGAGCAAGAATGAAGTACAATTCAATTGGACAGCGCATAGTGTACATCAAGATGGTTTCTTTAGACTTAGAGAACTGGTGATACAGTAAATAGAAGACTCTTAGAAAAAATCATTAACTACTGTACACATGATTTCAACAGAAATTAACTACAGTACATAAGCAACAATATATATTAAGCTTATAGCAATTCTATTATTTTACAAGACTAGTACAGATTCATTCATGTATGGAATTATGTGCAGTGTAGCAATGTGCTGCTGTTTCTTAAATCTTTCTAAAGTTATTAAATGGCAAGACAGTACAATGTAATTTGAGCTTCCATGTGGGTGACATGTAGCTACAGCTGTAATTTTATATTTTAATACAGAGCACATGGTTTCCAATATACTAATATTAATAAAAATATTAATTCGATCAACTGATTTGATTTCAATTAACGAATCCAATAGAGTATTAAAAAAATTAAAAAATCTAAAGTAATATACATCCTACAAAGCTGTTTCTAACATAGTCTGTGGATACCAGAGTTATAATCTTACACTAAAAGTTTCAGGTTTTAACGATGTTTCGTTTTTGATTTATGAAGGTTGTAAATGTGCCACGCAGTTCGTCACGCTATTTCAGATAAGCCGTGAAAATAAACAAAATTGAACTAGTTGAAAGTTATTAATGAATTATAGATGCTTATAAGCCGATTTCATGCCTCTTATAGTGAATACAATATTTTGTGATGAGATTTTTGGTGTTATTAAGACTTTAAAGTCTTTACATTTTTGGCCGCCATGTTGGTGTCCCTAACTGAGACACCAATATGGCTGCTCCATACATTTCTTACTAACAATGTCTATTCTTGGTTTTCACATGACGTCATAAAAATTAAAACATCTAAAATATACGTCCTACAAAGCTGTTTCTAATATGGTATGTGGATACAAGTGTTATAATCTTTTACTAAAAGTTTCAGGTTTTAACGATGTTTTGCTTCCAATTTACAAAGGTTTTAAATGTGTCACGCAATGCGTCACGCTATTTTTGAATGTGATTTTTGGTGTAATTTAGACTTTGAATTTTTGGCCGCCATCTTTGTGCCTCTAAGTGGGGCACAAAGATGGCAGCTCCATACATTTCTTACTGAAAATATCTAATACTCGTTCGTCTATAACTCTTGAACGAAATGATTTTGCGCTTCAAAATTTGGCCCAGATGAGTAGTTTTAAACTCTTTACAATTCCATAAACATTTTAGAATCGAAAACTGCTTCTGAAGTTTGATATGACGTCAGTGAAAACACTTTATAGAATGCAATCGTTTGACTCGGAGAATGGCTTGGTACGTTTACATTCGAAGGGAAGCTGTGCCGATCGGGTCATTGATCATTCGAAAGGCACAAAAAAAGTTTAAAGCTTACATGTAAGCTTATATGTGTAAGGAATCCTATATACTCAGCTAATATAAATAAGGAAGGAACTCACCTTAAATTTCTCATGAGAATTCTAATATTCGAAGCCCACATGATACGGTGCGATCGTTTGGCAACATCTTGTACCCGATCGCGTTGAATAGGCAGTGATAACTCATCTTTCTTGTACTAGTGGTAGCTTTTACAATCAATTTGTTGAGTACATTCGAAGTTGAACTTCACCAACATCGATCAGAATACAGTGTGTACCTTTTCATAGCTTTCTTGTGATCTTTCATTCGTTCGATTGCGCGGGGCTATGCGACCATGCCTATATAATCCCTGCTGATCACTGTATAGACTCTTCGCTCAAACGAACCGCTCAAACTACACTACGAAGAGCTGAAGTTATGGACAAATTTAAACTTCAACGAGCAAGCAGATGAACTCCATTTGAATCAAGGTATGATTATAAATAGACCTCAAACTGACACTCAAAACCACTGTCAGAGTTCCATGACTTGCAGCTAAATACAGGAATTGCACCCACCTGAAAGTTAAAAATAGCATTAGTCACGCTGTTGAGCTCAAGAGACCTGTAGATCACGTAGGCATTTGTGAACGAAAGTTATGTTAGCATTTAAAATCTTTCCTTTTATTCAAATGAAATAAACACAAGCTTTGATATTATTGCTGGAAGATAAATTTTCGGGTCAAATCTACTTCGGTATTAAAGGGGTAAATTTATGGCGTGGATTTGCTACCTACCGTTTCTTATTCATTGTCGAAAATTCACCACTGAAACAGCAATAATATTTGTTTTCGCTTCAGTATCGAGCAGTTTTCGTTCGTTAATTGACCCGCTGTGTACGAGGGCGGATCAAGAAGTTCTGTCACCAAGAAAAGTCCTAGGTTCTCCATGCAACAATGGCTCTTCATTCTTATTCTGATCTTTAGACCTCATTAACAGCTAATCGTTATGCAAATTTAGTGCTCATATAAAGCCCATGTGGAATTTGCCACATCCTTTTATTTACATGCTGATTTGGTTGTGACATGCATGGAGCCTTCAAGGGAGTATGTTCGTTTCTACATTTACACTCGTTATAAATTAGGTTTCCGAACAAGGCCTGTCCATGAAGAGCTTGTGACGGTTTAAGGGGACCTTTCACCTTCTTTTCGCACAGTTGCCAGATGGATTCAGCATTTTAGTGATGACAGAGAGAGCTTTGAAGATGAAGCACGTGCTGGGAGGCCACGGACGTCTGTGACCGACAGTTCTGTGGAGAGAGCCGAAGCATTAATAGTAGAAGACCCAACTATAACACTCAGATTCTTAGCTTTGGAGCTTGGTGTAAGCTACGGAAGTGCACATGCTATCGTCCATGAGGAGCTTGGTCGGTCCAAGAGGTGCGCAAGATGGGTCCCCCACCAGCTGACAACAGAACAGAAAGAATAAGGGGTGGCAATCTGCTCAATTGGTTGCAAGAATTTGAACCAAATGGCCCTAAGAGGTTTACTGATGTTGTTACGGGTGACGAGTGTTGGATTTCCTTCTTCACTATGAAAGATAAACGTTCTAACATGGTGTGGCTGGCCGAAGATGAACAACGCCCGGAGGTCCTGAAAACAGGTTTCCGTTCAAGAAAGAGAATGTTCACCATTTTCTTCAATACTCAGGGGCCTGTCATTGTCGACATAATGCCCGTCAAAGCTACAATCACCGCCACATATTATACAACTTCAGTTTTGTCAAAAGTTCTTCTGCATATTCAGTCAACGGCACGGACTCGACGTTGGTCTCGAATCCAATTGCATCACGACAATGCAGCTCCTCACAAAGCTCGCATCACACAGACGTACCTTGATGACAATGGTATCCGTTTGATGAAACATCCACCATACTCACCCGACTTGGCTCCGTGCGATTTCTGGCTCTTTCCAAAAATCAAGTCAGCCCTTGCTGGGAAGCCTTTTTCAAGGATCCAAGACCTTGCTGAAGCTGTGCATTCAGAGATGAGGGCAATACCTGCTTCAGAGTACCGAGAATGCTTTCAGAAGTGGAGGATGAGGATGCAACGATGTATAGAAGTCGAGGGAAGCTACTTTGATGGAATGTGACTGTATTTCTTGAAATTGCAGGTGAAGCATTGGAGGCTTTTGGCGCAAGGTAAGTGTGACACTTGACACGTGTGTCGTCGTACAGCTGTATGGCTTGCGTTGTGTTGTTTTATAAAATATAAAGGTTTGCTTTTGAACTTCAACAGTCGTTGAGTTCAAAGGAAATAATATTGTTTAGCTACTGCCAACACTAACCTTCCATTCCTTGTGTGGTATTTGACATTAGTTTTATCCTCTGATCGCTTTTTCCTGTTTTATCCAGAATTGAAGTTCAACATGTTTACGAAGTGACAAGGAATCAACTCAGGATGAATAAATTAACCATTTTCACAAAAACCGAAATAAACTTCGCAATATAAAATTCCTTACTTTCAGAGCTTCACAGTCCTTAAAGGTCTAATTGTCTTTTCTTTCTTGCCATTGTTACGGCACCACACAGTGCATCGAAGTGACGAAAAACGAGGGACTTGCCAACACACTTCCACTGCCACACTTCACTCTTGGTATGCCTTTGGTACAATCATGGCAATTAACTCTGTGAAGACTGCGGTCACGCAAATAAATACGCTTTCTTTTGAATATTGTCAATCCTAACTGTTAAACGCTGTCATAAGATTTTTTTGCAGAGACAGCAATAGAGTTGTTGTTTTCGCATTTAGAGTTTCTCGGATATTCGACTGCAGTTACAAATTTCTTGGTCAACCGGAGCCTATATGTTAAATTACCTTTGTACTAAGACAGAATTTTCACGATCGCGCAGCAACGAATCCTAGCAATCAAGCATGGTAAACCTGTATGGTGAAAATACTGTTTCAATCTGTCAGGAAAACACTGAAATCGACGAATTAACAGAAATTATTGAACCCAATGTTATGCGAAAAGGTCCTAACATAATGTTTTTAACTTTGCTGTCTTGAAGATCTGCATCTAGACTACAGTTTTAAAAGTTTAGGTCTAGCTGTCAAAAAAATGTTGATATGTAAAACAATGACGTCAACGATGTCAATCAAACCTACTTTTTTAGAACGTTCATTTCATCTCTAGCATACCATGCCACATGCAAAAATGTAAACTAGTATAAATACTTGACATCTGGTAAAAGTCTAGATTCGTAGGGTTTTAATGGACTTGAGAAACGGTGTCTGACATTTTGCACTTTTTATAGCAGTTTTTTGGGTAAAAATTGGCTGCAGCATCCAATAAACATCCGGTGTTATCACGGCAAGAAAGAAGATACGACTTTATTAAAGGTCCTTTTGAACAATTCCACTGAAGACCCACCTGCATACAAAATATGGAGGGGGGGTTAAACATTTTCATTTCCCACTTTTCTCGATTCTTACAGAGACCTGCTTTTAAATTAAAGACCTAAGTATTGTCCTTTATGTTTCACGCGCCTCTGTTATTGTTTTCGTTTGCATAGGGGCGAGGCTTCTATTGTTCAGAGGCGCGTGAAGCATAATGGACAATAGACAATGGACAATTTGCAAAGATATCAAGGCGAAATTTCGAAACAGCAATTTTTAAATATATTATTTGTGAAAATATTCTTAAAATCTTAAGAAAAGTCAAGCTTTGGCTTTCACTTAAAACTTTTTATCTTTTTGATCTTCTTGTATCAGTAATTTTTATATGTCCATACACACTAGTCAAAGCAAACAAGCCGATATGATTGGTGGGGCAGCAGCCGCTGGTGGATTTGGTCTGACTGAGGTCGTAGCCCTGGCTGTTTTATTTCTCATGTAACGCATTGCACGACTATTAATGAACAGAACCGCGCACGTTGAAGCGAGAGAATGAATGTAATGTTAATTAATGCACACGTGAGATTCGTGGATTTGCATGTATATAAGTACGGTAATATGGCTGTGTGCATGTGTAAGGTATTGACCGTACCGCGGAGATGTGTCGTGCGACCATTTGTACTCAGATGGTTTATTTAAATACGGTATGATGTAATTTATTCGAGTTAGTTCGTGTTGTGAGTGTGAGCTGAAATGAACATGTAACGGTCGTGAATAAAACGGAGTTTGTTATTAACCGTGTGGTACTACATTAGCGTGAAGAATTTCAAGGCTTTCAAGGATTCCGTGGAGAATATCGCTGAGGATTCTGTCGAGGAGTTATTTTAATCCGAAAGGAGAGGCACACAACCTAAGTCAGCGGTTGATAAGGTGGAAGCGAGCATTTAATTTGTAAGTGACGGGAAAAGAAGTTACGAACGACGCGCAAAAACGAGTTCTACTTTTACATGCCGCTGGTATGGACGTTCAAGAAATTTATTTTACTCTGGCCGGTGAGATGATGACTGATGATTATTTTGTTCCCAAAGTGAACGTTCCTTTTTGAGAGACGTTTATTTATACAGATTTCGCAGGAAAACAGAGAAACTGTGGATCAGTTTGTTTGTAGGCTACGTCAACGCGCGGCTACCTCTGAGTTTGGTGTTAACGAAGATGGCTGCATTCGTGATCAACTCATAGACAAGTGTCACTCAAGCTCTCTGCGCCGGAAATTTCTGGAAATGGAGGGAAATGTTACGTTCCATGACTTGTTAAGGATTGCGACATCGCTAGAAGCGATTGATCGGCAATTGAAGCAATCCAGTACCGACCACGTGAATGACCAGCTGAATGCAGTGAGTGGTAAGTGAGATGGATAAAAAATTCCCAGGAAAGGAAAGACGTGCTTCAGTTGCGGGCAAGAAGGACACTTCAGTCAAGACAACAAGTGCCCGGCGCGTGGTCAAAATAATCTAAAGAAAGTGCTGTGGTTTATCATCATGGCGGTGGCTATTCAGGATCAAGAGGAACTTAGAGTATCAGAGGTACCAGTGGTGGCAAGAATGCCGGTAGACTCGGTCGAAGTAGACGTGGACGAGGAGGGGGGCGAGAGACAAACCTTGTGACTGGAGGACTCGGTCCCGGAGTAGATGACAATGGAGATTTTGATGCACCAGTCCATCCGCAAAAGCCCGAGTATGCCTTTTCAGTGAGGCAGTTGACTGGTAACAAGGAACAAAGTGGTTCTTTGGTAACGTTGGTCATTGGTGGTGTAGACGTAAATGATGCTTCTATCGATTCGGGAGCTACCTGTAATGTTGTGGGACAGCAGACCTGGGAATTACTAAAGCAGAAAGGGATTAAATGTGTCTCGCAAGTCTACACGATAACTTTTTGCTTACGGTGGTACTGAACCTTTGCCGACCCTGGGACGCAGGGAGAGATTTGGAGAGTTATCTCGTATGCATCGAGGATCTTAACTGACGTTGAACAGTGCTACAATCAGACGGAGAAAGAGGCGTTGGCTTTGGTTTGGGCATGTGAGCGGTTCAGCATGTATGTGTCTGGACAACGTTTTTAGTTGGAAAGGGATCAAAAACCTCTGCAGCACATCAATTCGCTCAATTCAAAACTTTAAGCTTGCGCTCGAATTGAGAGATGGGTTTTAAGGTTACAAGGGTACATACATACATACGTACATACATACATACATACATACATTCTTTATTGACTTTCCTCAATGAGGCTTTTCAAAGACAACGTCCTTTTTTTTACAACAGTAAAAAACGGACTATAAAATTACTACCGTAAAAACTACTTTAAGAACGATACAGGCTGATACAGCAAATATCAAAATTAATTAATTAAAATATTTATTTACACTAATATTTAGTAACGAAAAGAAAAGAAAATCCTCAAGAACTTATAAAATCTTTGATAAGTTTACGTTTTAGACTGGATTTAAAGGCGAATACGGTGTTGAGAGTTTTAAAATAACTTTCCATCGAGTTCCATATGCTAACTATTCTATAATAGAACGTTCTCTGACCGCTAGCAGTCTTGAAAAGTGGAATGTTCAGTAACTGTGAACTTCTCGTGGCACGCCTGCTTCTTTCTCCTCGCATTATGAACTGGGATGAAAGGTACTCTGGCACGCGGGATGGCACTTAAAGGCCATGATAGCATCATACTTGCGCGTGCTAGTCACGATTCGAGCAGCAAAGTTCTGAATAGCTTGTAATTTATTTATGTTACGCTTTAATGTATTCGCCAATACGATCGAACAATAAAAAAGGTTACTAAAAACTAAAGCGTTTATTATAGTTAAGAGAGTACGTTTGTCAAATACGTGCTTGGTGCGGCTTATTTGACTGAGACGAGACATGCAGGAGGAGACGGTTTAGGTGATATGTTCGTCATAAGTCAGGTTACAGTCCAAAATCACCCCAAGGTCTTTAGTAGCATCTTCAGGTACGAGTTCTCTTCCCATGAATGTGAGACAGGGAGTGACCAATCTAGAATACATTTGCCTGCTACCGAACACCATAAGTTTTGTTTTGCTTGGGTTCAACAGTAAAAGGTTGTTAGAACACCATTGACCTATGCTATGCAAGTCATCTCTTAAATCAACAAAAGCGTTCATAGTATCTTCTATTTTAAAGGAGATGACTAGCTTAGTGTCGTCAACATAACTCTGAACACTGCATTTCTGTGGTGCTGAAGGAAGATCATCGGTGTATATGCTGAATAAAAGTGGTCCAAGTATACTCCCTTGCGCAACATCGCAGTTGATGGGCAAGGGCTCCGACAATGTTAAATGGATTCGTACCACTTGTCGTCTTTCATTAAGGTAGCTACGAAACCACTGGATAACTGGGTTTGAGACACCTACATCTTGCAGTTTCGAAATCAGGGTTTCGTGAATTGGCAAATAACAACAGGCCAATCTCGCTTTTACCAGTTCTATCGAAAGTTTGTGAAAGAGTCGTACAAAATCAATTCACTTCTTATTTACAATAAAATGATAGGCTAACAAAGACTCAAAGCGGTAACAAAAAATGGCATTCGACGGAAACATCTGTTATTGAAACAACTGACACTATTCTTAGAGCGATGGATCGGACGTGCAAGGGGGATCCGTCCCCCCCCCCCCCCCCCCCTTAAGATTTTTCTCCGATTTAGGATTAGAACATATCGTCTTCCGTAGCTGTTCGTTTATCCTTAAGACACATTTTGGTAAAGTATGGCGACAACGGTTTGCTATGGTGACGAGATATGACGTCATAAGTAGCATGAGGTCAAGCCACTTTTTATTAAAAATGCGTGATTTTCACCTTTTTGCGGTAAAAAACATAAATGCTACCAAAAACATCAAAATGCTTAATGGTATGTTTTTTTGCAACTCTAGCAAAACATATTTGCAATTTCCACATTTTTCCGATAAATTTGAATTGTTAGTGAAATCCTAGATGGCGGCCATCTTGGCGGCGATTTTGGATGACATCACGGACCCCCAGCAGCGCTACAACCCATAATGTTTTCCTTATCTTGTAGAGCACATCACAGGCTATCTATTAGACGTAAAATATTTCCGAAACATTGCAACGTCACAAAAACCCAAGGGGGGTTGCAACCACCCCCACCCCCACCCCCACCCTCCGTTCTACCACTGTGGGGGTATAAGTTTGCGTGTACGTCCGAGGGTTAAAAAACACGATTCAAATTCATATTTTTCATATATTTTTCAAAAATAGATTAAAAATAGATTTCCAAAATACATTAAAAACAGTTTTATAATATTGTTTGGTTTGGTAAGGTATGGAATGTTAATGTGCACGTGATAATTCGAGTTAGTTCGTTTTGTGAGTGTGAGTTGAAAATCAACATGTAACGTGAATAAACGGAGTTTTTTTTATTAACCGCGTGGCACTACAGTTCCAAAGTTCGTGCCAACAATATGACCAGTATAACTGTGATTCCAAGTTATTCTTTTCTAAACTACTTGTTTCTGAAAGCGAACCCGGCACAAGATATCCAGACTGTCATTTTAGCAATGGCTCTAAAATGATAACTCAAAATATTCGGTTAAGTAATTTAGCTGAGAACGCTTAAACAAAGGCTGTTTACAGCTTTAGCACAGAAGTAATTAAATTGGTTAAGATTAGGAAACCCACGCATTGAAAACAAAGGAAGGCTCAGTAGTTTTATAAATTTCTCGTGGGAACTTTTTTACGCTGAGCAATACATCTTCATATTTGTTTTAAACACGTGCCGGAATGGAATGCTTAGTGACAGTCTCATTGACTTTCACTAACATGAAGACTGGTCACTTTCGTTGATTTAAAATTAAAATTTCTCAAAATTACACAAGTATATAGGTACAAGTGTTTGTACCCTAATCTAGTATGCGTTAAACATAATCACTGAATATCTAAAAATGTGTGCTGACAGAGGGTAGACAGAGCAATATGATAATTGTTTCATCAGTTGTTATCCTGCAGCGTTAGTTGTTAAGTGGTTTGTATTAAATCTCAAACAGAAAGGAAATTCCATATTTAATTAGCTACTGCCGTTTTTGGACTGTGCTGTGATAAATTCCTTTAAGCCTCCAATGAATGGTTGGAGGATATAAGGATAAGCGGATGTTAAAGTGTTTAGACGCTTCTTTGAGTCTTCTCAATGTTGGGCGGCTATGAAAGTTTAATTTGATATCAATCAAAGCGCTCGGAAAGTAAAGGAGAGCTTCACAACAGATACAACATAACATGGCACGCTGGGTTGCAATGAGCCTTCTCTCTCTCGTTGCTCTACAATGGCTAGCATTAGCTGGAGCATCCCACTTTCGTTTTGGTAGCATATCGTGGGCTCCAACAAACTCCTACAGCAACTCGGTAAAGTAGTGTACTTGTCCTTACAAATGCATTTTTAAAGTGAAATTTGTTTGCGCAGCTGAGTTTGTACATCTCAATAATCTCGTAGCTAGCTTGGCTAGTGATTATTTGTCCGAACAAATGAATCGACTCTTGCAATCAAATCATTGCACTTACAACTAAACAATAACCCAGTCGTGTCGCTACTCACGGCGACATCATGCATATCTTAATCAAGTAATATGTTGGGGAACAATACTTTTGTGAATGGGTGCTCTTTTTTTACGTTAATAATGACTTCAGTCACTTATGCAGTTTAGTAGGTTAGCGAAATTTGACAGTTTAACTTTAAGAGTAGTTTACTGTTCTGAACTTGTGTGTTCTACAATCGTTAGCCTTATAAATGCTATTTATGGCCAATGCTCTTTCCATCGTTCCAAAGCTGTAGACTAGTAACAGATCCACCTGTCCCACTGGTTTGGTTAAGGTGAAACAGCAACAAGTGAATCCAATACAATAAGTTGCATTACATCGGATCTGTTAATTAATTAACGCTTTGTAGTACTTTTTCCGTATTAATCGATAAAATAAGCTCTTCCGTTCATCGTGTATCTAATCATTTACCAAAACAGTCATCAAGGCCATTTTGTTAGCTGAAAGATTTTTTTACGGTATGTTTTTACTAAGAATAGGGGTGGCTAAGCCAAATGCATAATAATTAGACAGGGAACATTACATAATTGCAATACTCTCTCTTTCTCTCTTCCTTTTTAAAAATACTGATATACATATTTTCCACGATTTATTGACATACGAAGGAGTTTACCTAATTCTAATTTCCCTACCAATTTTTGCCAACAGATACGTTTAGTTTCCTTGAAGTTGAGCATCATTAGCTTATAATTACTCATGCGCATAGCGCGCATGAGGTAAGGTTCCGGCTTCGTTTTTCTTGTTTTTATTATTATTATTATTATTTTTTGTGTCACGATTTGGCATGCAAATTTATGCACGCATATTTTAGTGACCGGGTCCTCGGGTCACCAACATATTCTACAAAAATGGCTGCCGCGCTCGGCATGTGCTTGGTTTTTAAAACCGTAGTTTCGTGTCATCGCATTAATAACTCACATTTAAAAGATTCAAAATGAAAAGAGAAAGCTTTAAAGAATACCCAAAGCCGCTATAGTGGAGAAAAAGGAGAGCTTTCAGCAACTAAATCTTGCTTCGAGGAAATTCATACGCTTTTATCAGTGCGGGGCGATCAAAACCGAAGAAGCAGAGTTTTAAAGAATTTTCATACAGACGAGGGACTTACCGTAAAAGAAATTACAATTTTTGGTAAGAATTTATGTTGATATCAATTTGTGATTCACTTTTTCTTTGTGTTCTGGTTAGTTTTGGAGAAATATTTATAAAACATGCTAAACTTCAATCGTAATGACATCTGATATTATGTAAACAAAATATCTAACTTCACATGCGTCGCCTAATACGCAAAGATGTCTGTGTATGTTTTGCAATTTTCATTTCCAAATCGGTTTCTAGCGCAATTTTCGATACAACTGGTGTATTTTATTCGAAAATTAGTCATGCTTGTAGTTCTAGACCGAGTAAAAGTTTTTGTGCACGGTCGCGTAATTCTGTTATTTGAGATTCGCTAAAATTTAAAAAATAGCCCGGTCGTTTGCTGATTTCATTGCTTTTAAAAGTAGTCTTTTCAAATGTAACGGAAATAAGTCAAGGTTTGGGAAATAAAAGAGGAGTGTATTTGATCGGGAATCAATAAATTAAATATTCAAAGCGAGTACAGAAAACGTGTTTTAGCGTGTTCTTTAGTATTGTCACGCAAAATTCGTCGAGGGGGAAAGAGGTACGTGACCCGTTCAAAATAAACCATAAAACTTTCTTCCGCAAGCGCATGAGTGTAGGCTACAATAGTAGCCTCTTGTTTAATAATGTTTTAATGAACAAAATCAAGTTTTCTTGGTTACCTCACATGATATTTATTGACGAATGGCATATTTATCATAGTAAATGTAAATCCTGACAAACAAGTGCTTTTCTGCATGATTGTCTTTGCAAAGTGAGAATTACTAAAACACCTTAACATCTACTACTGACTATAAAATAATCTCTTTGACAAAGATGATAGTTATGTCGCTTGTCAATGTTCAACGAAAACCAGATAGGTAAAACAAATAAAGGTGTATAATTATATGTTAGAAAATACACATATATATTATGAAACTGGTTTGTCTTGATTTAAACTATGGAGAGACCTCGAAGCGGGGGTAATATTTCGGGCTGAAAGTCACTCATGTTTCTGTTGTTTCTGCTCCTGCTCGTAATCGGTTAATAGGAGTTCACTAATACAACAGCTTGTCTCAAAGAAATTTGGAGTACCTAGCTCAATTTCCAATCCCATGCATTTGATCTATGTTAACATAAATCAGAAAACAAAGAGCAGTACGCTTTTGAGTTTAAAATTCATTTTACTTTTCTTGTTTTTGATATCAGATTGATTTTATCTTTCGTCTGGCCTTTCGAAGATCTTTCTCTTCCTCGTACAATTGTGATCAGAGTACCATAAGTAACGGCAGTCTTCTTGGATCCGGAGGCTCGTGGAGAGCACAATGTGTCAATTATTACGGCTACGACTCACAGTGTAATTCAGCAAACATTGCAGATACTGGTTTCCGGTGTACAGACTACAGTAGCAACGAGGATTGGTCAATTGGTGAAAACAATTTTACCCACCTTTTCCCCTCCATACACGAGGAATGGCTTGTAAGGTATGTCTTCCCTTGTATAGGGCAAATCTAAATAATCAGATAAATGCAAAAAAAGCCGCAAGTTTTTATTAAGACACACAATTCATCCTAAAGTACATTTGTTTTGTTTAACAGTTATAGCAGTTGCTGTTGGATATCTTTGTCCGGCCAGTATGGGAGCAGTAGTTGGCTTGTTTCGACGACCGTTAACCTCACTAGACGCTCAGATAATGGGCGAATTAACTCTTCCCCAAAATCAAGAAGTCCTGCTATTGTCCGGTGGCATGAAGGATGTCCAAGTTCTCTACGAATCCCAGTCGAAGACCCAGACGGTGATGTGGTAAAATGCCGCTTTGCAAGTTACTCAGAGTCTTACAAATACTCTTATAGTTTTATTTATGGCACATTGGATGAGGTAATTGGTTATTGCTGTTTGTTTGTTTGTTTGTGTTTTGATGCTGAGTTAGCGCAGCTGCCGGTGTCTTTCAATGAATGATAGGCAGCCTATGCTCCACAAGTGTGTTATATTACACTGCGTTGAAGTTTGGTCAGTTTCAATCTGATATAATACACGAATACACAAAAAAGACAATTATTGTTCTTCGGTTTGAGAAATTCACGCGAGTTAGTAAAGACCGTATTTTGAAAGAAAAGCAGACATGACACGGATAAAGCGATCACTTTATTTTGTGTGGATTCCCTTACCCGAGGGATTTTTTTTTTATTGAAACGTTCAACACAATTCACAATGATATGTATGGATAGGCTTAGCCTAACAGCGGAGCTCTCTGAACAGAACGATGATGATAAGCTTAACTTAGGTGAAAGGTCTGAGGTACAAGACAATTTAGAATTAAGATTGACGACCGGGCTATTTTTTTTAATTTTAGCAATTCTCAAACAGTAATTACGCGACAGTCTGCGCAGTACATTTAGACTGCACAAAAGCTCACAAAAACAACTTTTTCTCGGTCTAGAATAACTAGTGTGACTAATTTCCGAATAAAATACACCTGTCGCGTTGCCCTAGAAACTGATTTGGAAATCAAAATAAAAAAAAAAAAACAGACATCTTTGCGCAAGGCGGTGCGACTGAAGTTAGAACTCTAAAATCCAAGTTTTGTTTTGTTTACATAAAATGGCTTTTCAACCTATGCTATGAATGAACAAACACATAAAAATGGACAACAAAATCGTCCTTTGAAACATTTTATTCAAATATCCGTTAGTTTATGTTTAAAAGCAAAAAGTGTACCATAAACGCATCGAGCCGCTGTCTGACTGAGCACATGGCGAAATTCAAGATGTCAATCCGACTGAATATGAGCACGTTTTACAAACATTTATCCAAAACCAATAAGAACACAGAGAAAAAGCCAATCTCAAATCGATATCAATATAAATTTCCATAGAAAAATGTAACTTTTTTCTGATCCGTTAATTCCCACGGCTGCTTGAAAATTCTTTAAAACTCGGCTTCTTCGCGGGTATAAAGTTCCTCGAAGCAGTTAAAGCTCCTCTTTTTCTCACTATTTTTTAAAGTTTTCTCGTTCTATTTTGATATATATTTTGCATGTGTGTTATTGCAAAATCACGGCCGGTTTTGGCCGGCACGGCCGTCAATAGGTTAAAGGAGTTTAGCTCTAAACAAATGCTTCGACAATCTTCTAGCTTCAATTGTCCTAATTCGAAATCAGGTTTTATCAAAGGCTCCTATGGGCCAACCCGTGAATAAGAAATGGTGACGCATAACGCGATATTGCGGTAAGCTTATGCTTTTATACTGACACGGTTCGATATTTTTATAAAATCATATTAAACATAATGACCTCTGAAGAAGGCAAAAAAAAAAGGTTCAAGGCGAGATTTGAACTCGAGCCGTCTGCCTGCTGTCTGATACGCATAACAGGAACCACGCCACTAGGCCACAAAAATCTACGATAACTAGAGGGGTAAAATTTTATTATTTTAACGTAGATATAATAATAATAATAATGATAATAATAATATTATTTATTATTATTATTATTATTATTATTATTATTATAAGATATGTAGTAAAACGCGTATTAAAATCCGTTTCAAGTCTGCAGCTCGGTTTTAATTTGGCAAAAAAAGGACTCTAAATGCGAAACACCTTTAAGCTGTTTATTGTTGTTTAATATTTGTTTACCACAAATTAGTTATTGTTATCGCTGTTCTTGTTACGCAATGCATTCGATAAGATTGCAATGTACGGTATTTTTTTTTAAGAAGTGCATTTATTTGCCATTCTTTAAAAATAATCTATAAAATAACCAATAGGCAGGAGATCCAACAAACTTTGCTGAACTTTTTTATAAGATCCCGCTTAATTCTATTTACAAAAAATATGTAAAGTAATAACAGATGGCGTCTTCATGTTTTGTATTAATATACGAAAAAAAATATTTCTTGATTAATAGTTTACTTGCTACTTAGAAAACCTTTATAAAAGATGATTTTGAACATGCTCTTTAACCCTAATATCAAAATTGAAATTATCATTTCTAGTCCTATACATTTCCTATAGAAGTAGTCGGGAGAAATTGTTTGGATATCAAGAGAACTCATCTTGTGTGATCATGTCCTTAATTCTCATGACCTTTTTGATTGATAAGGCATTAATATTACATGGAGAAATTTGATGCTGATCACTTTTAGGGCTTAAAGGTTTAAGTTTGTTTTTAAAAATATTGAGCGAACTTATGTTTGTAACGTCAATGGGAAGGATGTTCCATGTAGTTGCTACCTTAAATCTTATAGAAAATTTGCCACAATTCGTTCTTCTAAATTCGATATAAACCTTTGATGCTGATCGTGTATTATAGCCAATGTATACTTTCATTAGTTTTGAAAAAGTTATCGAAGAATGTCGGCAGTTTGTCATGGTGATATGAATGGTGCTTGCCCAAGTGATGTTACAATATGTTAAATATGGTTAGATCATGGTGTTATATAATGTTAATAGTGTTTTATAGAAGAGGTAAATAATGTCTTGCTTTAGCTATGATGCCGGTCATTTTTGCGACTTTCATTGTAACATGGTTAATATGGTATTTCCAAGAGAGTTCTTCATCAATGTATAATCCTAAAAAAATTGTGTACTTCACTTGATTTATTGGTTTCATTAATAATCACGTTTGCTTTATGACTCAATTTCTTCTTTTTAGTTTTAAGTCATAAATTGTGTTTTATCGACATTTAAAGATAGCTTATTTGCAGTTAACCATAAATGTACTTGTTTAAGTTCGTGATTCATACTTTTATAGAACGTTTCTACATCTTTGTGACTCAAGAATAAATTCGTGTCATCTGCAAATAATATGAAAGACATGCAGTATCTGAGAGGATTTATAAGTTACATCATTTACATAAATTAAGAACAATAGAGGTCCTAAAACAGAGCCTTGTGGTACTCCACATTTCATCGTTAAGCTGTTTGAAGTAGTCAATTTATATTTGACAATTTGTTTTCGATTTGACAGATAGTTCTGGAACCATTCTAATACAATTCCCCTTATAAATACCACAGTGCTCAATTTGTGATTCACTGTGTCGAATGCTTTTGAGAGATCTAAAAACACACCCATCGGTATATTCTTTATTGTCAAATGCTTTTGATATATTTGTTATAAGCTCCATTATGGCGAGATTTGTTGAATGCTTTTTTCGAAAACCGTACTGATTTTCACTTAGAATATTATGCTTATCCAAAAACTTGAGAATTCTTTTATACATTAACTTCTCTAAAAAATTTGAGAAACATGGGAGAACTGAAATCGGTCGATAATTTAAAAATTATTATTTGTCATTTGATTTAAATATTGGCGTGGTAACTGGTATTTAGTCGGGCACTTGGCTATAAGCCAAGCTGCACGACTTATAAAATGTATGAGCGGTGTTTCGTCGTCACAAACTCACATATAATCAAAGGCTCCTTGCGAGCCAAGTCGTGAATATGAAACAACCATCGGACCTTTTCCTACCCTACACAAGGTGGGTCCTCTTAGATTGTACATGTTATGCCTACTTTCCTTATGTTGCGGATCCACGTACCAGTCTTTCTTTTACCAAAGAAGGACCTCTAAAACCTTCGTGTGTAGCTGAGGGAGTCCTGGGTTATTCTCCAGAGCGTATAGCAAACACGTGGCAAGTAAAATCCACTGTGATTTTTATCAACAATGCTTTAAAGATGAATTACAGTCCGTACTGTGCAATCTCAGCTCGGCAATGTTTGTCAGTCTCACACGAAGGAATTTTTACTAGCGAAAATAGAAATTACGGGGAAAACTTACCTTTTTCTTCATTATTAATGTCAGATATCCTTGCCAAACAATAATAACAAGTAAAATAACCCCAACGTTTTCCCAAACCGACGTTTCATCTCATCGAACATTCGTAAACACAAGGACCGCAATGGCGGCCTTGGTTTAGTCTCACTTAATCCATGTATGCTATAACGAAGTGTAACATATCAACAATTTAATATAAATTTAATATAAAGTTTACGATGAGCGAGTGACTTTTCTCCAGTAACCGCGATAAGTCGTATTCAGGAGTTAAAAATGACAGGGGTGCTCGTTGAAAATTTCCGAAAAACACCCTAAAAGGTACTTAAATCTCGACGAGCACTGCCCTCATTTTTATATGGGAGTCCCACCCCCGAGATTTTCAAGTGTTTTGGAGATTTGAGAGTAAATAAATTAATAGGTGGCGTAGCAAACGTAAATAAATGGGGATGGCTGTCGTTGATTCTTGCTGCGTGGGCTGCTAAGAGCCGTTTGTCAGTAACTATCGAGAATCCGGCGACAACAGAAAAAAAATCGAATTTGTTTTTTATTTGCCCGAAAAGACCCTTATAGTAAACTATTTTCAGAAATGACATTCAAAATTTTGCGCAAAGTCGACGTTCTTGGTCTCTTCTACTGCTTTTTTTTTCATTTAAATATATTCAATTTGGCTAAAGACCGAACGATTCTTCTACGTTACGTTGTTTAGAGTTTGTTTTATGTCAGTTCTACCGGAACTTGCATGAACAAGGTGTGATGAAAGATCCCTTCTTCTAGCTGTCGACGATTTATTGTTTTCATAACTTGAAATTGTCCTGTCGCCTATCTTATATTCTACTTCAAAAAGCTATCCTACTCTCATTACGTTAGAGCAAATAAAGTATAAATGTTGCTAAAAATATGCGAGTTCAATTTAAAAATGATAGGTTACATAAATATTTGAAAGTTGCCGCAGGAAAGAGGAATTGCGTACTAAATAAGTATGTCAATTATGTTATGAAATCCCTTGCAAAAAAACCGTGTGCGTGGTTATATATTGTTGCTTTTATCGCCCGGTTTTATAGGTCGTTACCAACTTTCACTGGAATTAAATTTTAATTTGTGAACAATAGTTAAAATATTTAATTTTTAATCCTATTTTTACTTTTCTCTTATTGTTAAGCGCTTTTGAATATTATTTTATAGTATTGGCGCTATATAAATTTAATATTATTATTATTATTATTATTATTATTGTTATTACAAGTGAAACCGGAAATAATATATTATAATTAATTTAACATATTCCATAGACTATAGTCCAGAAAAGAACTTCAACAACGTTGAAGAAAAATCTGCGCCATTCAAGTAAATCCTGCAAATAAACATATGTGTATACCACATGGCCTGCTTTTCAAAGGTGCTAATTGTGGTATTGGGAGGGTTCATACTAAATATATAGAGTTTGAGGGGGCAGCAAAAAAATGTCCTTACCCTTAAGGCCTATGTTCACCTATTCTGCTTTGCGCACTTGTGTTTTTGTTTTGAAACGGTTCAATTGTTCAATGTAGTATTATGATTGGCTGGCACGTCGATTTTTCGATTTTCCGTCTGTGCGAAAATTAGCCCGGGCGCGCAAAGGAGATTGGGTGAACATGGGCCTTTAATAGTAAATAGAGGTTATTCAGCATAAAGTTGTGTAATACGGCTGAGTATTTACTGACTAGTAAAAATGCCCACCTGTATTACACAACTTTTTACTGAATAAATGTTTATTATACGACAGAAATATTCTCCTAAAAGCTAAGTTTTTGTAGCTGTTTTCCTAGTGCACGGTCAGAAGAGTGTAATAACGTGTCATATTTGCACTCGTTTTGATGAATAATATTCGTTTTGAATAATAACGTATCATACATTGTATTTGCACTTGTTTTGGTGCATATTTGTAATGTCAAATGCTACATGCATGTTGCAAAATAACACCATATACATTGATTTATAATACAGCAGTATTTGAAAAAATACATATTTATTTAAATTTCAATGATAATACATTACAAAGACTTTCTGACACACATAAAAGGTAATTGATTTGACAAAATGTACTGGTCATTATTATTAAACTATTGTCACTTTTCATACATGTACATGTATCTTCCCTATATCAACCAGTGTACATTCACTTGGAAGATGACAAAGCTTTAGAAAAAAGTAAGAACATTGTCATGAAGCTTAAACTCTCTATTCTGTATGATCTGGGGATGATCAAACCGTACATGCACATGTATATAACCAATTCACTAAGAAGAATGTCCTATCCATCAAGAGATCTAAATCACTTTGACAGCTCCTCATTTTGTTTTGTTCATTACTTTAATTTACTATTTGTTTTCATGTTTTTAAGAAAGAAAGAAATCCAGTTTGCCAATGTTTCAATGTACATGTACATGTACCTCAATAGAACCTTAGTTAAATTTTTGCAATAATCACTGGGTGGCCTTTTTCGCAGCACCCAAAAATGGCCACAAACAGAACCTCGGAAAGCAATATACCCTGGTTAAGACTGACCCTTTAATGATTTAAAGGAAAGGTCACATAATTACACTACAGCGCTTTTTACAAACAGACAGTATCATTATTAATTAAAAATATTTTAGTCATTGTAAAAAATTCCATTTACTGCTTCAGTTGTAGAAAATCCACCTTATGCTTATACTGAATATACCAAGGGATGCCTCTTCAACAGTCTGTTGAAATAGAAAACTTTTAATTTAAGCACGTTTGCACTTATTGTTTATGTGCATCCTTTAATACTGCACATACAGTTTGTGTCACAATGCCATGCTACCATCATGCAACTCAGCTGTGCACAGAGGAAGAAAACTAACCACATCAACGGTTGGTAGCCATTGCATTAACTTTGCTAAATAAAAGATGGTGTCGCCTCCATTTTTTTGCATTCATTTTTTTAAATTCATTTATTTATCCGGGGACATCTGATTAGCATAAATACACACTACCCTGGCCCTGACATGAGTTACTTATTACCAAGCTGTAGCAAAAGTATTACAAAAATAATCAATGTTAGAAAATTTTTGGCCAACCCCCCCCCCCCCCCCCCCCCCCCCCCCCCCCCGCCCTCCCCCTCCCAAGGGCAATATTCAGTTTTGTTACTTTTCTTCATTAAGAGGTATCTTCCTAAAAACTCATGGACCAAGACGTTTTGGCTAAATGAAATTGGCAATGCAATTACTGTCACTGTGCAATGAAAGAGACAATTTCTTACAAGTTATGTTCTGAGCATGTGTAGTCCATATAATAGGCATAGCACAGTATAACTAATAGTAATATTGTTAACGCTATGCTGTAACAGTCGTAATACATGTAATATATATAGTTAGGCTTAGCCTAACAGCGGCGCCCTCTGAAGACCCTCTGAACAAGCTTAACTAAGATGAAACTTAACTAATAGGTGAAAGGTCGGAAGCACAAGAATTAAGATTAATATTGACGACCGGGCTATTTTTCAATTTTAGCAATTCTCAAAAACAGTATTACCCGACCGTCTGCACAGTACATTTAGACCGTACAAAAGTTCACAAAAACAACTTTTTCTCCGTCTAGAATAACTATTACGACTACTGTTAAAAAATACAGTTGTAGCTTGTCAAAAAATGCCTGAGAAACTGATTTGGAAATCAAAATTGCAAAAAATACACAAACATATTTGCATACGGCCACGCGAGTGAAGTTAGAACTATAATAAAATTCAAGTCTTGTTTTGTTTACATAAAATCGCTTTTCAACCTATGTAATGAATGAACAAACACATAAAAATGGACAACACAATCTTCTTTCGAAAAATTTTATTCAAATCTCCATTAGTTTATGTTGAAAAGCAAAACGCAAAACGCGCATCGAGGCCGAGCCGTGTCTTCGATGAAATTCAAGAAATTAATACAACTGAATTTAAGCTACACGTTTAAAAACAATTCTCCAAAACTAACGAGAACACATTAACAAAAAGTCAATCACAGATTGATATCAAGATAAATTCCCATCGAAAAATGTAATTTGTTTTACCTTTAAGTCCCTCCGGCGACTACTGTGCTTGGAAATTCTTTAAATCTCCGCTTTGGTGCTGAAATCCGTAAAACGAACCCATCTCTCGCATTGCTAAACACGTATATAGTTCCTCGAAGCAAGATTTTATCTCTGAAAGCTCTTCTTTTTCCACTAAAGCGGCTTCTGAGTATCCCTTAATTAGCATCCCTGTCTTGAGTAGCAAACCACGAAAAAATGCAGGAAAATAACGACTTTAATTTAAACCGTTTTCTCCGCTCAGTAAACACAGAAAAACATCAAAGTGTTTTCCCAGCTGACGTGACATTCCGCCGTGTAACCGCGCGAAAAAAAATCCTCGCTTTGGTTTCAACATGACGTCGTACGCGCATGTTTTGCGACGTCATACGCGCCCGCGAGCTAGTCCTCCGCTAAGATCCCGGATGTTGTGACACACATGTTTTTGTTGCAGACAGCGCCCGCGAAACATTCCGCTAGCCATGACCATGAAAAATGACGGCATGGGTTCTATGAGTATGGGGCTGCGCAGCCGGGCCTTCGGCCCGGCTAGTGCTCCGCTATGAAGAAGCCCAAAATATACATGTAAATGTTCAGTATTTACGATGAAAACATAATAATTATAAACATGCATGTAATATAAATCCACAACCAATTATTCTTATTTACATGGAAACTTGTATATTAACAATTTCAAATTAACATACCTTAGAAAGATCACATTTGCAGTGGGTTTACAATGTGGTGTAGACTTTTATGCCCATAATCCATGACAGTACATATAAAGTAACTATGTGATGTTTCCTGGGAGAAACAATTTGAATAATAATAGTAAGTGAGCATCTTGAATTGATTGATAAATTTTTCAGACATAAAAAAAGGATTAACTGCTGGTATACAGTACATGCACCTAGTTCAGCCGAGGGATGGCTGTCACTAAGGGCCAGGGGCCAGGGATTTCCCCTGGCTACTATGAGCGTGACCCGAGCTACTTCCATAGGAAAATAGAAGGAAAATAGAACCAAAAGAACTCCCCAGCTGTTAGATTCTCCGCCTACTAATTGCATTTACCCAGCAACTTGAATCTTAGTGACAGCCCTGCTTGCTGAATATTGTAATTGTTATAGTAAGTTCATTAAATTATTCTTTCACTTTAAGCAAGGCACTGGGGCTTTTAAAAACAGTTTGCAATTTGATTGCCTTTCTACAGGTAAACAAAGAACTAATTGTTTAAGTATATACTTAAGCACTTTACATTTAAGCAATTAATTTTTTCCAAGGAGTGGGGTGAGCAAGTTCCTTACTGCAGAGCACAAGGGTGAGAAAAATAGAGCATCTTTTGATTCCTAATTGTACATGTAACTGACAATGACAGAAGAGCAAAGCTGATGAAACATGTCTTGCAGAATTGAAACTGTGGTTCTCTTATTACAAAGTACCAGTTACAATTTTAGATCTTTCTTCATGTACAGTGTAGGTCACATGATTGTGATGGTATTTTTGTTGTATTTAATGATTGTGATGGTATCAAATCAGCCAAGAGTTCATACAGATCTCCATACAGTATTAACCAAATTTGACTCAAAACAAGGATGCTACATGTATCTTAAAGTATATATTAAATCTTTATTACTCATGGCATAGATGAGGAAGAAGTTATAAATTTGGCTTTGTCCATTAGTGCATGCAAAGTTATGCATGCATATTTTTGTCTCACTGATCTGATTGGTTGACAATTGAGGCCTCGTGATTTCGTGGCCTCATGTGTGTTAACTTGAGAAGCAGAAAGAAGAATAACAATAAGTTTTCAAGACAATGCAGGGCATTCATGGATGGATAGGACTGTTTGATATTGTGTTCACCGCTTATTGCCACATGGGATTTTTGTTCCAGCAAGTTTACTACTGAATATAGTCTTTCTTTTTAGACACAATTTTAGGTTTGAGCGGGCTTGGAATTGACGGAGCAATTAACTTTATATTCGACTTGTTCCTTCTTTGAAATGTAAACCACAACATGTACATGTGCACGTGACTGTAGTCTTTGAAAGTCTTAAACCACAACATGTACATGTGACTGTAGTCTTTGAAAGTCTAATTACCGGTACCTTAGGAGAACAAAAATAAACAAAACTTCAAAATAGCAATACAACTTACTGTAATTGATGTTAAATTTAATTCTAGAGCATGATGCAAGATGCAGACCCTCAGGTTTTTGTTTTACTTTCACCTCTAATTTCCACTGTCAAAGATCTACACACTGTAAATCTTTGCGCTTAAAATACAGTGAAACAGCTAGTGAAATGAAAGGCAATGAAACATCTTTCTTGCTACACGTCATATTTAAAACCTCTAAAAGTTCAAATGTGGACAAAACAGCTACTATCGAGCTGATATCAGGGCATCGTCATGTCGATAATTTTGATAGTCTATAAAAATCAATCGTTCTCTGTTAAATTTGATACTAATCAATCGACAAATATCAGAATTCGATAAAAGTCGATCACACAATTTTTTGTGATTATCGATTTTTTTTTTACAGTTTGATTTTGATTGATTTCGATCAACAAGTATCAAAATATAAAAAACGAAGTTGCGAACGCGGATAAATGAAGCAGGATCGGCCATGTCAAGACTTTATTTTACCGATTTCACACTGTAATTGGAAGCTCAAATAAACACAAACTGAAATCAGAAACTACTCATTTCTTTCAATAAAGTGATTCGTTTTCATGTCAAATCATTTTACGTCTGATCAGTGATTTATGCATCTCAGTTTCATGCTACATCTTGATCGCCGCCGCTGATTTCCCTTTCGTAAACGGTCGATGCCATTATTAGCAAACGGTCGATGCCATTTTTAACGGTCGATGCCATCATTAGCATTCATCAGTAACCAAGCCTTTTTGTAATGGTCGATGCTATTTCTCTCTAGTTTATGCCTGGATTGAGACGAAAATAGGCTATCATTATTAGATCAAATTGGGCCTAGGTAAAGCGATTATTAGATCTAAGCTAGATTCACGGTTAGGTATAAGATTTAGGGTTAGGGTGACCCGTTATTGATAAATATTAAGAAAAGCACCTTTTATAATTAAATTTTTCTTGGGTTTGCTGGATCAACCCAGTGGTCTAGTGGTATGAGAGAGATGTTAGCATGCAGAGGTTCCGGGTTCGATTCCAGGTAATTATATTACGTTTTTCTTTTTCTGATAGAAAAAATAATTCTAAAATTGGTGAAAATTTTTCTAAGTGTCGCTAAAATGGCAACGACCGTTTACGAAAGGGAAATGTGCATCGCCGCCTTCTGTCACACTGTGTCACGCTTCTTCTGTCCTGTTCTCATAAAACCTGATTAAACTCCAGCGCTAATCAACTTTAACAGAATTTAGTGGCTTTTCGGGGTCCGTCAAGCACTGAACGAACCACTGTTTACCTGGTTTATCATTTCTCAAGGTGATTATTCGATTCTACATTGAATAACAAACCACTTGGTTGCTCAGTTTTTTTTTTAATGTAAGCTTAATGGCCGCCGCACACTAGCCGATTTTTCATCTTCAGACAAAAAATCTTAACTTGTCGGCATACTAGCCGACAATGCCCGACAAGACGTTTTGAGATCTAACACTGCCAGATATCGCCCGACAAGGTCCGATCTTGTCGTAAGCTTGCCGACAAGTTAAGATTTTTTGTCTGAAGATGAAAAATCGGCTAGTGTGCGGCGGCCATAAGTTTATTGCTGTAAAGATTTACTTCAGAGCGGTTTATGCTTCCATAGAAAAGTCGTTCGAGCTATTATTACAATGTAGTTTGGTTAATTTCGTAGTCATGAAAATCTTGTGATTATCGACTTTTATCGACAAATTAAACCTGTCGATTGACAATTATCGACAAATATCGAGTACTGTCGACTTATCGACTACGTTTTCGATGATCGATTTTGATCGACATGTTACGCCCTGTGATATTTTTTTTTTCAGCGCTCAAAGTCGCAGACTTTTGCCAATCTGTTTGTAAACAAATACGCTTTAATAATAATTTTAAACTAGTTAGATGTGCACAATATCAAATAGAAACTAATAATCAATCGCCCCAAAAGGTCTAAAATAACCCTGAACCCTATCCAGTTGAACATTAGGTTGAAAGTTAAACTTAGTACATGTAATTTAAAACTCAAATCACTTACCTTTTCCAGCTTTTCCTGTCCATGACCGGCGAACAAGCAGACTTCTTTGCGCTATATCGTAAGTTAGCCACGAAAAGGACAGTTTGCAAAGCAATTTCGCCAGCCTTTTATCTTTAAACAGGACACTGCAATTTCGCCGACTCTTTGTCACTAAACAGGACTCTGAATCGACGAAATAAAATAAATTTTCTGTGCTGACGCTACGAGCACAAATGGCGGAATCGGTTGTCGTGAACACTCGAACCAGTCCTCCCGCTGACCATGTCCTGCAAACCCGAGCAGGGTAGGGGAAGGAAGTGGATCGAGGGGGGAGGGGAGGGTGGGGGAATAAAAAAAAATCTAACCCCTGATCGGTATGAAAGAAAAATGCTACAGAAAAACTGCCAACGCCGTTGGTAAGCGGTAAGATAAAAACCACTTATGCAGATTTGTTTATAGTTTTATACTGAGAAGTCGCTGAACAGGATCAGGAAAAGATGGATTTCCAACGTGTAAAACTTTTTGTCGTCACCTTTCTTTTTTTACTGGAGGAGTAATAATCGCCTTTTTTATACACAAAAATATCATAAATTTCAACTGGGTGGAAAAACGGGGATTTATTCAAGTTAATAAAATTGAGAAACGGTTCCAAAAAGTTCCAAAAATCAGTCAACTTCCGTGCGTTCTGGTCACGTGTTTCATGACGTCATACTGATGACGTTCATAAAGAACGTATTTTTAGACTTATATCTACCAACATACGAAATAATTTAACTTTGCATTTCACCCTTACAAAGATACATGTATACAAAGATACTAGTCCCCAGACCCCTATTTGCCCATGTGTATAGCCCTCTTAATTTTAAAAATCCAGAGTAATAATGGGCATGCGGAAATGTTGCAAGCGAATGCCTTCCTTGCCACGTTGGCTGTATTTGCATTCATCAAAGCATGTTCCTAAAAAACGTTGAAAGGCCCTTGGAGGCATAGTCACGTGACTGATGACGTCATCGCACTTAGTCAATTAAAATAGGTATTTTATGGTAGTTGCAAATAGCGTGTGGTGTAGTATCCTCATACACTCAAAATTGACAGAGTTATTTGGCATCGAAAATTTTTCTGGTGCAAAGGGTGCTGGGAACGTTTTTATTATAATTATAATATATTATTTAATTATTGTTATTATTGTTATTAAAGAGTTGCACTGCAGAGCTGTCGCGGTCGCGATGAAAGTCCTGTCTCCTGTTGTCTTCCGTGTTCTTATGGCTGGTAGTGCAAGTAGACGTTGTTCATTGTTGTATCCTAAATTATATTTCGATTGTACTTTAAGACTTATTAATTCGCTCATGTAGGGCGGGGCACGTCCATGCAAGGCCTTAAAGGTGATTATGACAACTTGACTGGCAACCAATGTAGCTCGTACATAATGGAAGAAATATGGCAAAAGCGTGGTGTATTTGAAATTAACCAGGCAGCCGCGTTTTGCCCCCGTTGCAACCTATTAATGTGCGTGGCTGTCAAGCCATAGAGCAGACTGTTACAATAATCAATACGCCAAATAACTAATACTAGAATTAACGCCTAGTGTGTAGATTGACACGTGAGATACTTTCTAATGCGCCTGATATTACGCAAAGAGTAAAAGGCTAAACTACACGTTCACGTAATATGAACATTAAAATTTAATTTTGTATCAAACCAGACTCCGAGATTCCTCGCCTTGTTAACGGTACCAACACTAGGGTAACCGATAGACAAACTATCTAGGCTAACTTTATTTAGTTGCTGGCGAGTTCCGATTCTCATGACCTCGGTTTTGTTCTCGATCAACTTCAACTTGTCGACCAGTATCCGTGCCCTTACACTTCTGATGCATTGCTCCACTGCATGTGATGTCTCTGCTTCACTAAGGGAGCCATCTGGCTTAAATGATAGGTAGAGCTGTGTATCATCTGCGTATGCGTGCGCACTGGCAGGAGCGTAGCCAGATTTTTTTTTCTGTTTAAGCCCGAGATAGTTTATTTGCAGGGTGTAAAATAGGAGCGCCGAAGGCACTGGCCTCTGGGAAGGGGAGGGGTCTGGGGGCATGCTCCCCCAGGAAATTTTGAAATCTAGAGGCTCGGAAATGCTATTTTGAGCATTTTCCACGATATATTTCGTGCAAAAATCGATCTTGATTCGCTGAAAAATGACAGGTATTTTTAGTGCTTATGCAATATGTCCGAGGTTTTGTTAACTTGATATATATCGTGGCCTTAGTACACTAAACAACGTTTTACAAAAGCTCGAGTTGTGCAGAAAGGAATATCGGCGCAAGGATGAAATCTGGTAAGAAATTGATCATCGATTGCAATATGTGAGGAATTCCTCTGGTGGCGCGCCATCTTGTAATAGTGTAGAAATCGTGCACGCAATGTTCAGTTTTTATGTTGTACGTTTTATTTTACAGGTGGTCATACTGGTTTTACCACTGACGGTCAAAAACCTAATTCTTTGCTTTATACAAAAGCACAGCTGATTCCTTGTCCGACTTTATGCATTATAAAGATAATTAACGGTTATTAACGAGCTTCGTCGATGAACAGATCATAGTCATGACCGCGACTGTTATTGACTATCTGTCACTCAATTCAAATGCAAGCCTTTTTGGCTTGCTTGCACAGAACTGATAACTTCCCATCTCTTTGTATGCGTGCATAAGAGCAAGGGACGATAGCCGCTCTGTAAGCATAGTAGATCGCATGTATGTTTTCACTCTTCTCACGGTGCTGAATGATCTCTCTGGTGTCGCAGTCGACAATGGCATGGTTAGGAGAATGGTGAGCACAGTGGCGACATTCGGGTAAAAACCTTCACTTGTGCAGCTTAGTGTATCCACTAGGCTCTTCGGTTTCTCTCCTTCGGCAAGAGCTCATTTTTTTTTCCACCGTAAGATCTCGTTGCCGAAGACCTCTCTATCACTTACTGTGCGAATCCAGAAACCGTGAACACTTTGATTTGATTTTGACATTTCCCATCGTGCAGCAACCAATCAGAAGCGACTCGAAACCGCAAGAAACCCAAACAAACGGTTAGTCACGAAACCGCAAAGCTCAGAGTAAAAGTATAAATACTCATTTATGTTTTGTACTGAACCAAACAAACTGTTATCAGTACTCACTTTTGAGCATAGTAGCTGATAGATGGTCTCAATATTTGAAGCAGCAAACTTCTGTTCTCTTTTGCAGTTATACCAAATATCATCGAATATATTCTCGCCTTCAAATTTTGGAAGGCCGTATTGCAATTAGCCACACGCGGCAAAGTAGGTAGCTGCTGATCAGCGAGAGATCAAAGCAAATGAAACGTTGTGTAGTAGCTGTAAAACTTATAAATAATACTGTGCTGGGAATCAAAGTTGACAAGTTTACGGCCCGGGGGAGCGGGGGTGGGGGGAGGGGGGGGGAGGGGGGGGGGGGGTTACTCTCTTTAATGGGCTATACGGGGATGCTCCGCCCGAAAGGGGTACCTTTTTGAGGCTGGAGGTATTTGAAAAGGTCGGGATTTCACGAGTTGAAGTATGTGAAAGGGTAGGGATTTCACGAAGAATAGAAAATGGTAGCGAAAACACGAGTTGAAGCATAAAAAAGGTAGGGAAAACTGCAATTTAAGTATTATAAAAAGGGCCTTTCAAAATATATCAAACAGACGCACGCAAAGGCTATATGAAAGGGGTACCATTTTCGACGAAATGTATATGAAAGGGGTACCATTTTCAATGAAAGGTATATGAAAGGGGTACCTTTTCTGTCAAAAACGGTATATGAAAGGGTAAGGGTTTGGACCTCGGGGCGGAGCATCCCCGTACAAAACTTTGTTTTTGCAAGAAAACAGAGAAGCGTAGTTTCGTGACTAATCGTTTGTTTGGGTTTCTTGCGGTTTCGAGTCGCTTCTGATTGGTTGCTGTACAATGGGAAATGTCAAAATCAAATCAAAGTGTTCACGGTTTTTGGATTCGCACAGTAAGTCGTTGGAGTAGGCGTTGTAAATTTTGTTTGTGGTATCTCTGTTCAGTATTCCGAGCTGGGTATAAGTATGAGGTATTGACCCAGGAACCGGTCATGGTGCGCAAGCAGCCTGTCATTAAACTCTTGGATGAGACGATCGACAAGGGGCAAGTAGAGGGCTCTGTACCAATACTGCTGTGGCGTGGCTGCGGGAACATTGGGTCGGTTACGCTGGATGGTAGACACTCTTGGCATGCTGGGCTCGATATCACAACCTGCTACCAACTCCTTTGCATGCTCAAACAGTTCGTTCCACACCATTTCCGTGGTCGTTTCTTTTATCCCTTAATATGCCAATCACTACCCTTGAGTCCTTGGCTATTTTAATCAAAGTTTTAGACCACCGTCTTTGCTTTCAACATTCGGGCATTTTTCATACATTTTTCATACATGTTTCGAAGGTCATGATTTTAGTTTTCAAAGAAACAGGAGCAGAAATTGCGTCCTTTCGGCTACTAAACAAAAACAAATCACAGAAATTCCTGTTAAGCCCGGGCTTAATGGCCAGTAAAGGCTGGCTACGCGCCTGACTGGGCAAGTAAGACTTGATAACTTCAAAGAGTTAAGAGCATAGTCCGTGATGCCGAACAAGGTTTCCAGACGGTGCAGTAATGGACCATGATCAACAGTGTCAAATGCCGCGCTCAAGTCGAGCAATGCTAGCAAAGACACGTGCTGCCGATTCTTGTTGAACAGAATATCATTAACAACTCTCAGCAGCGCTGTTTCCGTACTATGAAATTTCCTATACGCCGACTGTAGCAGAGGGAACAGTTCATTACAGGGAAGTAATCATTAACGTGTTCAGCTATTTCAGTTGGGTTAAAAATCGTTTTATCTGGTAACTCTGATCGCGATTTAGTTTTGTTAATAATTTCATTTATCAGTTTATCCACGTGTGTCTTAAATTCCTTTTTAACTCACTTAGTTTTTCATGGTAGTACATTTTTTTTGCCGTCCTTTTAATTCTGTTAAATTTGTTTCGAAATCTTTTATACGTTGTTTTCACTTATTTCATTCAGTTGGGTCGTTCAAGTATTTTTTATATAGCTTATTTTTAATTCTTTTAGACGTAAGTATGGCTTTTGTAATCCAAGGCGTTTGTTTGGCTTTATAGTAGCTATTCTTGGTTTTCACATGACGCCATAAAAATTAAAAAATCTAAAGTATATATCCTACAAAGCTGTTTCTAACATGGCATGTGGATACCAGTGTTATAATCTTTCACAAAAAGTTTCAGGTTTTAACGATGTTTTGCTTCCGATTTACAAAGGTTTTAAATGTGTCACGCAATTCGTCACGCTATATCAGATAAGCCGTGAAAATATACAAAATTGAATCAGCTGAAAGTTATTGTTTGCATTATAAGTTCTTTTAAGCCGAGTTAATGGAGCTTATAGCAATTGCAATTTGTTTTTGATTTGATTTTTGGTGTAATTAGGACTGTGAATTTTTGGCCGCCATGTTTGTGCCCCTGAGTGGGACACAAAGATGGCCGCTCCATACATTTCTTACTAAAAATATCTAATACTCGTTCGCCTATAACTCTTAAACGAAATGATTTTGCGCTTCAAAATTTCACCAAGATATGTAGTTTTAAACTCTCTATAATTCCATACAGATTTTGGAATCGAAATATATTGTTTAATGCTTCTGAATTTTGATATGACGTAAGTGAAACCCAAGAATTGGTGTGGTTAACTAGTAGAATGCTTTTATCGAATACCTTAAACAGTGTGTTATAAAATCTAGTTTATGCGTGTTGCCTATTCTCTGCTCTATATATGTCTTCCCATTTTTCACATTCTAGTTTATGGTTTAGCAGATCGAGGGTTTCGTATGTGACCTTTCTATGTTTTGTCTTTTTCTTTGGAGTATTTTGCATCAATGAAGTTGTTATTTGAAATATGGGCAGGTGGTTAGAGAGATCAGTAAATAGTAAACCACTACTGAAATTATCTTCTAGACTGTTAACGAAATTGTTATCAATTAGTGTTGCACTCCTACTTGTTAATTTATTTTTAAGACGACGAAAACGTGCATTTTGGCTTTCAGTTTGGGCTCTATCATGTCGTTGTCGCGTTAAATGTTCTACGTAGTATCAGCCTTGCTCTATACTTTGATTGTTCTAAAATGAACTATTGCCCATGCGCGGTTGAGCTCGAACGGCCTGGGCGCTAGTCCACGCAAGTCACCAATAGAAGCCAAAATGGGCTCAGTCGAAGCATGTTGCGCTGAAAAAATGGCAAAATGACGGGGTTTATTTCGCTCCAACTAAATCATATTTCCCACCACAATGTTCACTAGATCTTAGTCTCTTCAAAACCGAGTGTGGATGTTGACATTACACCTATTAAAATGAGTTATATCGCTAAAAGCGATGACCGCGCGGTTGAGCTCCACACAAGCCTTTACATGACATTGGTCACTTTAACGTCAAAATGACGGGACTTTTTTTTTTTAAGTTATTAAAATATTTTAACGTTTCCAGATAGAATAATAAACAATTTACTGGAATCCGAGTGTGGATTTCCGAAAAGTAATTTATAAATGGGCGAAATTTTGATTTTCCCTTCCAAAAATGGCGTTTTCGCTGTGATTTTAAGGGTCAAATTGGGGGTCTGGGGACGAGTTAAATATTAGATGCAAATGTCACCCAATTTTTTACCATGAAATGCTTCTAATATTTAAACGTCATTAATAGGAATGAAATTGCGTGTTTGTCACATTTTTTTGGTGAAAATATTAATTTACATGCCAATCAAGATTATCACAAACTATTTTTTTTTAGTACAATCAAAGATGACAGCCACATTTTCTATTTATTGTTTCTTCAGTGTCACATTTAAGAATATCTAATAAGATACTGTTTCATGATTTCGGGGCAATAACAGAAAAGTATCTGTCGCCGTATCTACTATCACTAAGAACGCGCGCTATAATTGGTCAATTTTCCGGTACTTATTTTTCAGTTCAGTCCGGAAAATTTGGGAGTTTCAGCATCGGATTATTGTAGCATCCGTTTACAAAAGTCGTTTTGTAAATTATATTAAATTGTAAGCCAATAAAATTTGCTCTTTCCTTTTTTTTTTTTTTTTTGACGTACGTCAGTCAAATGAACCCGCCCATCTTCTTACTTGAAATGTTTTCCTTTATTTCTCATTTAGAGATATAATTGCTGCGAGCCCCCAAGGCGAGTAGCACACTAATCTTTGGTTTGCCTGTGGTTCCTTGGGTTCCCTGCGCCTTATGTTGTGCGGCAGTCTCGATTTTTGTTTGTTACGATGATTTTGAGCGGCGATTTTGTCCAGCGGTGTCATCATAACTTAGATGCGCCTGGCTCTGAATGCGTCTTTCGCCGTCCAGAGCACGTGCTCGCTTCTATTCTTCGATTTCAAAGTAAGTGTTTCTATTTGCAAATGTATCATGCCAAATTCAAACTTATTTGTTGCTGGAAGCATTCATCAAGGTCACGAACGATTTAGTGACATTTCACGGGGAAGGCAATGTTCTTTTATGAGTTTTTCAGCGTTATTACAGTGTACGTGATCAGAGTTTGCCGATTGAACAATGGATCACAAAGAGCATTCATCAAGGTCACGAAGGATTTAGTGACATTTCAGTTCTTTTATGAGTTTTTCAGACAAACAAAAACTGTAGTCGTACCTGTTATACTAGACAGAGAAAAGTTGTTTTTGTGAACTTTTCTACGGTCTAAATGTACTGTGCAGACGGTCGGGTATTGTGTTTTTTGAGTATTGCTAAAATTGAAAAATAGCCTGGTCGTCAATCTTAATTCTTGTGCTTCCGACCTTTCACCTTAGTTAAGTTTCACCTTAGTTAAGCTTTTTTGTCAGTCAGTTGCGCAAGGCAAACTCGCGGGCGCGTATGACGTCGCAAAACATGCGCGTATGACGCCACACGCGCGGCTACACAGCCGTCAGCTCGGTAAACACTTTTTAAAGTTTTAAAAAAGTTGGATCTTTCGCAGTGTTTAGCGGAGCAGTAGAGTCGTTACTTCCTTGCATTTTTTCGCGGTTTGCTACTCAAGACAGGGATACTAATTAAGGGATACTCAGAAGCCGCTTTAGTGGAAAAAGAAGAGCTTTCGGGGATAAAATCTTGCTTCGAGGAACCCTCGTACGTTTTTATCAATGGGCCATTCCATTTTATATCCGCACCCTCCCTATTTAGGTATTCACTCAACATCCCCTCCCTAAGGAAAAAAAAAAGATCATAGTGCCGACAGAACACCCCCCTTAAATAGAAATAGCAGATTTTTTTGTTACCCCCTTGGGAAATTTTTGAAGATCAAAGGGTGCCGACGCAAGTAAACCTCCCCCCCCCCCCCCCCCCCCCCCCTTCCCCTCCCCCCAAGATTTCCTAATACCTCAATAGGGGGGGTGGGGGGGTACGGATATTAAATGAAATGGCCCTATGCAGGAGCCATGCGGGGAGATGCCTTGTTTTTATTACGGATTTCAGAACCGAAGAAGCGGAGTTTTAATGAATTTCCAAGCGGTCCAGTGACTTAAAGGTAAAATAAATCACATTTTCGATGGGAATTTATGTTGATATGAATTTTTAATTGACTTTTTCTTTGTGTTCTCTTAAGTTTTGGAGACCTGTTTATGAAACGTGCTCAAATTAAGTCGTGTTGTTATCTTGAATTTCATCGAGGACAGCTCTGCAATGATGCGCTATAAATGGAACGTGTTTTACTTTTAAACATAAACTAATGAAGATTTGAATAATTTTTTTCGAAAGAAGATTGTGTTGTCCATTTTGATGTGCTTGTTTATTCATTACATAGATTGAAAAGCGATTTTATGTAAACAAAACAAGACAAGATTTTCTGTCTTCACTCGCGTCGCCTTATGCAAATATGTTGACGCTCGATACAATGACCTACATGCTTCAAGCAACATGTTCCCGAAAAAACATAGAATTCATAATCGTACGCCTTAAAAATCATGGCTATGCACGAGACAGTTGGAATGTTACCTAACTGAAAAAAAAATATATATATATATATATATATATATATGCCGAGGCATTTTCAAAACTGCGTATATGAAATTTAACACGCATATTTCTTCAGACGAAGGTCAAGTCAAGAAACCACTGTATTAAAACAATGAAATAGCGAGAGCTTGAATTTTTGATAAAATAGGACCAAATAAATTGCTCTCTCTTCTAACGTTCCCTAAAATCTCAGTCAACTAAATAAGCTATGAATATATGGCTTCAGGCCACAAACGTGCGCTCGCTAAACCGCTGTCAAAAAACATGCCACTCGACTCTTGTGTTCTTTTTGATGCTATCTCACAAAAATGTGCTAACAAAAATTCGAAAAATTTGGTTAACTAACAAAAATTTTGCTAACAAAAATGCAAGAAGAATGCATGTTAACCCACATAATTCTCCTGTAAGTTAATGTTTAACTTACAGGAGATAAAAATAGCCCGGTCGTCAATCTTAATTCTTGTGCTTCCGACCTTTCACCTTAGTTAAGTTTCACCTTAGTTTAGCTTGTTCATAGTGCTACGCTGTTAGGCTCTGCCTATCTATATATATATTAATTATTTTTGCAGGAAACGTGTGTACTGACGTATAACGGCCGCCGTGGAGCGGCTGGTACTTACGCTGTGGCGCTGACCTTAGAAGATTTCCCAGCAGGAACTACTAACTTCGGTAGCGTCAGTCCATTCAGTGCTGTGGGGCTACAGTTTCTTGTCCTAATAAGTAGCCATTCTGGTTCCTGTAGCAATGTTCCTGTATTTACTGCATCAACCCCTCTGGATGGGGAATGTTCAGAGTTGCAGATTGGCTCAACATACAAAACAGTCATCGAGGTCAAGCTTGCAGATTTTTCAAAACAGTAGGTATTTTAATTAGCATTGATTCATGATTAGAAATAACAATTTATCTGTTTTATTTGTTTTCCTGAAGCAAATCTCTTGGGTAGGAAAAATTACTTGCTATAAAGTATCTCCTTTAATTCACTAGAAAATTTAATACAAAGATGAGAATCAACCATGAGGAACTCTGAATTTTTTTTTTCCCTGAGTCCCAGATGGGATTCAAACCCATGACTCTCCGGATACTAGTCGGATGTTCTGACCACTGAGCTACTTGAAACTCTATGGTGAGCAAGGGTTATCTTTTCGTTATGACATACGAACGGCATTACGCAGTTACGTAGCCATGCCATAATACATTAATGGCTTTACTGCATCACGCAGTCACATGATCAGTAATAACTGATAATTAAGCCATGCATCATCCATCCATTGTAACAGTATTTAAAAAAAGTGTTTTAAACCAGTAGTTTAACTAGCAACCTTTATGGCATTGCTGATGTTTTTTATGGGATCCCAAATGCATGGGTTCCCAAATCTCCCGCCTGAAAACAGTGGGTATTGTAGGGGGGAAATTGTGTATGTATAGGTGTCGTCGTGAGATTAAAAAAAAAAAATAGGAAATTGTCTCTAAATTATCATTAACACGCCCCCCCCCCCGGCCTTAAGGTTTTTCTCCGATATTTTCAAAACCATTTAAGATTAGCACATACCGTTTTCAGTAGATGTTCATTTATCCTAAAGACACATTTTGGTAAATTTTGGAGCGTTTTGGCGACAACCGGTTGCTCTGGTGACGAGATATGACATCATAAGTAACATGTGGTCAACCCATTTTTGAAGAAAAATGCAAGTTTTTCACCTTTTTTCAGCGAAAAAAAAAACATATAAAATGCTACTAAAAGCATCATAATGTTTAATTGTATGTTATTTTGCAACTCTAGCAAACAATATTTGCAATTTCTGCATTTTTCCGATAAATCCAAGTAAAATCCAAGATGGCGGACATAATATTTCGTCAGGCTGTGCCTGACGAAATATTGGAAAGAATATTATAATCCCAGTTGTACAGTCAGCCTTGCTTTATTAGTTCTTTCGTATTTATATCAAATTTGCTGACTAGATCCACCAGGATCCGACGCTTTTGCATTGTCCGTTGGCCCTTGCAGATAATTCCAAAGTGTTCATCTTGGCGGCCATTTTGGATGACATCACGGACCCCCAGCAGCACCCCATTATATTTACCTTATCTTGTAAAGCACATCGCGGGCTATCTATTAGATGTAAAATATTTCCGAAATATTGCATCCCCCTCCCCCCCCCCCCCCCCCCACCTTGTACCACGGTTGGGGTATAAGTTTGCGTGTACGTCCAAGGGTTCACTAGCCTGTGAACAGGCTTCTTTTGGGGGAATTGGGTTAGGTTAAAATCGGCGAGCGAAGCGAGGACTGGGGAAGAGGGAAGGGGCGGCGAAGCCTGTGGACTCGCCTTTGATGCCGCCGTTCCGCCCCCTAGTAATTATCCTGTCAACAAGTTAATTAATAGGCTAAACACGACTCCCACTCTTCGCAAAAAAGTATTTAAAAAGCCTAAAGTATAAAGCTTTCCCAGTAAGACTTCAGAGAGAATTGCGCCTTAAGATCACAGTTTAATATGAATTTGTTCTCTTCGATAATATTGACCTTTTGATCTCGGCGGATTGTAGTGTTCCGGCCACGCGGTAATAGGCATCTTAGATCCGAGTCTCAAAAAGCCGTAGTCTATAATTCCACTGCAATGAAATCATGAATTATTTCAATAGTTTTTACCTCCTTAGTAAGTTCTGCAGTTGAGTGGTGTGTCTCAATGGAGCTAGGATAAACCCCCGTTGATTTGGCATCCAACAGATAATCTGCAGCATGGTTGCTGTTTTGTAAATCCAGTCGGCAAAATTTAAAAAAAAATCCTGCTTTTTTGCCACAGACTTTTATAGACACAGCTTTTGCTCCTATTAAAGTCTCGGTATATGCGAAAAATTTCGCAACGAATCGCTCAAAGCTTTCTCAAAATCGAGATCTGAAAATTGCATGCGAAGAGTCGCCTCGGTTGTTTATCATTTGAATTGAGCCAGCAAATGGAATAATTATGCAAATATAGGGCGCCAGGCATTTGAGATGTCAACATGTGTCGTCAATCACCGCATACCTGTCAACAATAAGTGATCTGACCAATCAGCTCATGATATCAGACTCTGGTATCATGGAACGGCGGCATCAAAGGCGAGTCCACAGGCTTCGCCGCCCCTTCCCTCTTCCCCAGTCCGCGCTTGGCTCGCTTCGCTCGCCGATTTTAACCTAACCCAATTCCCCAAAAAGAAGCCTGTTCACAGGCTAAGGGTTCACATGATCTTTGAATTAAAGGACATGGATGTAAGATTTTTTGTCGCAATTATGACTGTAATTGCACCAGAATTCTCAGGGTTTAACATCAGTCACAACGAGCGTTTATTGGTCTGCTGGAACCGGGGAGGGGGAATTCATAACTTCTAGAATATTAAAGCTGTGTCTGTGAAACTTGGATGGTTTGTCGAACGTCACAAAATCTCTAAGTTAAGGTAGGTCACGTAGACGTGATATCGTCATATCTCAGTGTCCTCGTTTCAAGGAAGTTAAAAGGTCGATGGTTACTGAAGGTCCGGGAGGGGGGGGGGGGGGGGGGGGGGGGGGGGGAAGGGTACTACTCGGAATTCTTGGTGGGGGTGTGCCGCCCGGTTCTTCAAATCCTGACCCTATTTCAGACCAAAACATGCCATTTTCCACACCCGTTTTCAGATCTAGACTCTAAAATCCATACCTGTTTTCAGACCGCTTAGGTTAGAACGCCAACAAAGTATTTGTTAAAATTCAGCTCGAATGGTATATTTCGGTTATTTCTCTTTCTCTCTCATTCATTTGGAGCTGAAAAGACAAACATGTTTATACGCTCTCGTGGTTCTCTTGAAAACCATACCCTATTTCAGACCATATAATGGTCAAAATCTATACCCGTTTTCAGACCAAAACGGCTAAAATCCATTCCCTTTGGGGCCGCACATACCTATATAGCTTATAAAGGGAGTACCCCCCGGGCTGAAGGCCCAAAGCAAAATCCAGGTCTTCGCTGGTCAAAGTCATTGAATGGTAAAACCTTCTACCGACAAATAGCTGGCGCAGCATAAATTTAATGAATAAAAATTTTATTTATTTGTATATGTAATTTAAAAATTTTAGCATTGTGGAAATAGTGACTTCGTCTCCACCCGGAATGCAACTTTCGTCTTTGCGTTATCATGGAGGAGTCTACTACAGAAATGTCACGTGGAATCCCGGCCAGTATCAAGTCGGACAACAGTCGTTCTGCTTCAAGGCAGTGGACTCGTCATTGTAAGATGATTAAGTCGTATGCCTTACATGTATATATATATGCATAAATTGTTATAAATGACCGTTCTCGAAATAATCTTTTCTAAGGAGCTTTTGTTATGCAAGAAAGAGTGTCTTGTGTGGAGCCATGGTGTAGCGTAGCGCTTGGGACTTAAATCCCAGGGTGGGTGGGTGGTTTAGGGTCCGCTTATTTATTTGTCCGTCTCATGTCCTCATTTGCTCCAAAAGAAGACAAAACGGGTCTATTCATGTTTTATCCCACTTCACATATATGATTGTCATATATTAAAGGCCCGCTTTCACCCAAAAGACATTGCGGTCTTTTTGTATTTTTGTTTTGAAACTCTCCATTGTTCATACGCGTGATCTGATTGGTTGCACGCATTCAAGCGTGAATTTCGTGTTACACGAAATTCAGCACGGAAAGTGATCACGGCGCGCACAGAATTTTGGGTGAAGGTGGGTCTTTAATATTCATACTCTAACAGTCAATCACATTCAGCGAAGCATTTTACCGTCGTTCTTTTCGCCTTTCCTCAGTCGTCTTTAGAATTTCAGACCACCAGTTCAGGCAAAAGCATCTCTGGTCAGCGGTATAACTAAAATTTGACTTCATAATATGGCAACATGGCGTCCGCCTCGAGTTAAATGAAATTGGAAGGCCAGAACTCTTTTTTTTGTCTTCGTTTTAGACAGAAATCTTGAAAATAACATAACATAACATAACATAACATAACATAACATAACATAACATAACATAACATAACATAACATAACATAACATAACATAACATAACATAACATAACATAACATAACATAACATAACATAACATAACATAACATAACATAACATAACATAACATAACATAACATAACATAACATAACATAACATAACATAACATAACATAACATAACATAACATAACATAACATAACATAACATAACAAACATAACAAACATAACAAACCAAAACAAACCAAACCAAACCAAAACAAAATAAAACAAAACAAAACAAACCAAACAAAACAAACCAAAACAAACCAAAACAAGCCAAACCATAACAAACCAAAACAAACCAAAACAAACCAAAACAAAACAAACCAAACCAAACCAAACCAAACCAAAACAAAACAAAACAAAACAAAACAAAACAAAACAAAACAAAACAAAACAAAACAAAACAAAACAAAACAAAACATAACATAACATAACATAACATAACACAATATATTATTAGTTTAAATCAACCAGCGTTCTATCACGAACGCTGTTTTCTTATTGGCTACGCTACTCACTATCTATACTGTTGTAGAAAGTGAGTAGAGTGAGTAGCCTAACAGTGTGACCTATTTATATCATTATTCAATAAAAACGCGAGCCTGTCATCAACTATCACATGATGGAAATCTCGAGCTCATAATCTTATTGTTAAATGTATTAAAAGCGATATTAAGGGTTAGTTATAGCATTTTTTTTTTACTTCTTTACAGCATGGGAACTGATTGGCGATGTGTAACAATTCTCGTGGGTATTAGTAAGTATATATTTTAATAGACCTTTTTACCGTGGCGTGTTTGTATATCCATTTTAATTCAGATCATGTATGTTACTCTAGAGAATTGGTTCTCACAAATTTTATCATATTCACGTGTATACGGCTGCATTGATTTTAGCAAGATAAATAAACAATTATCTAAAAAACATGAAGGTAAAAGTCAATTATTGCTGTACGTATTCGTTTTTACAACTCGTTTTTATTGTTTTCTAGGTAGCACACCTCAAGTCATCACAGGAAGCCATACACCAAGAAATCCGATCAGTAAAACCGGACTAGGCTTCATATGGTGGAGCGTACAGTTTGACCGAGTGGTAAGAATGAAACATTTTTCAATGATATCATGTAAAATGGACTTTCTTTTCTACGCCCTGGAGACGAGGTTACTTCCAGTCACTCTATATCAATTTGACTCCTACTTGTTCTCTTTCACCTCGTTAACGCTCTCGTTTACATCCCAACTTCGTCGTGCTCTTAATCCTGATGCTTACTCTCATATTCTTTGTCCATTGATTTCCACAACATTCGCCATACTGTGTTTTCCTAAATCGTCTTTGTTCTCTGGCGATCTCTCTTCCCCCTCACCTCCTCCTACTCGTTTCTATCTTAGCACTCATTGTCATCTTCCACCATGGGTAATTATCCTTTTTACTCATTTCTTTCGCAACTGAAGTTCTCCCCATCCTCCTTCTTCTACCTTTATTTACCCAAGGGATAAGCAATCGTCGTTCTTGTTTTTCAACGTCATCCTTGTCACCCTCACCCACATTACAGTCTTTCTGCTCCTCCTTGATGGGAATTTGTTAAATTCTTTTAAAGTTATAAACGTTTGCAGTGAGCCCCAGCACTTTCCGTCCCTAACCCGGTCTTAAAGGGACAGTATTCCAGCTAATATAATTTATCTTGTTTTCATGAGTTTCGCTAGGGGTTACATTGCTCATTATGCATACGTTGTTATCTCGATATTGGAAGAAACAAAATTGCCAAAAGTAAAACATCCAAAGAAATATAAACTGAAGAGACAAGATATAACGGCTAAGAAACTCAAAGTGTCACCAGATTTTACGAACTGTAATCCACGTCAATTCCATCCGTGTAATCCTGCACTATATTCCCAAACTACTTATTGTATTTTGCCCTTTCCAATTTTTTTTAATCTAATATAACAATATAACAAAGAACATTAAGTGAACGAAGTTTAAGAGCGGATGTCTGTAAATATCGACCTAAATCGAATTATAAAAGTTTTGAAAAATCCCAAAAAAATTCTGTAGACTACCCTAGATATTCTATTAATGAAAATATAAATTTTAGTTTGATCGGATAAACATTGGCCGTTTTTATGCTACAGACGTTAATATCGTCTGAGACGTTAAAGTCGTCTCGAGACGACTTTAACGTCTAGAATAAAAACGGAAAATAAGCCAGACGGGTTTAACGTCTGACGACTTTAACGTCTTCTTTTAAGTGCGTCGTTTAGACGCACTTAACAGACGACTTTAACGTCTTAGACGTTAAATACGTCTAGTATAAAAACGGGACGGCCTTAAAGAGGACGGATTTAGCCCTATTTGTATATTCGTGCTCATAAAATTTATTTGGGGACGACTTTAGTCGTATCCAGTCACTTCCGAGAATAGTTTTCTTTAGAAAATCTTGTGTTTTTCCCTGTGACCATCTACTTTAAAGCGTCCCGTTTTTATACCAGACGCATTTAACGTCTGAGACGTTAATGGCGTCTGGACGACTTTAACGTCTCAAGCATAAAAACGGCCATTTTGGCGATACGGCAGGTGTCAAGTTCGGGCGCTTCACGGCCCTCGCCAGACCGCTTTTTCGGGGCCCGAGAACGGGCTATGAAAAGAGCCCGATTTGAATCTAATTCAAATATCATTCAACCCAGAAAGCTTCTTATCGTACTAAAGGGATTTTAACAGACATTTTGAGCGGTCATTCGCTTGAATTGATTGCGACCAGATTATTTTACAGATTTTTAAATATTTACAAAATTTTGAGGATTTCACGCGAGCAAAATTTTGTCGAAATTCGAAGGCCTAAAATAAGGCCCGGTACCTAGTTTCAAACAGCAAAAGACATTCTACGTTAAAAAACAATCCCTAAGCTTTCAAAATATGGTTTTATAACTTAGGGCAACACATGAAATGAATTTTTGGGAATGCGAAATTCAGAGAGCACTTGAGTGAAATTTGACCTTTCTGACTTGACAGTTTGATGTTCGGAGCGACACACAAATCAATACTCAAACAAATGTTTCAGCCAAAATACGTTTAATTTAGGCAATCTCAAGTCCCACAGTGATACATACATGCTTCATAGACATTAGGTGGAAATTTTACATCAATTTTCAGCCGGAAAGACTAACATCCTGGCTTTCACGTATTTGAACTTGCCTCGGTAATGTAAACAGGTGGGTCAAGTTCTTATCACACAGCGAAGTGTTCAAAATCTTTACCAAATATCTATCCTGCCTAGTATATAATTAGGTCTACAATATTTTGTTTGTGTCTTTGTTTGTCTTCATTTCCGCAAAAACTGAGGCAAACTACAGCGAAATATCCGCGCGCTTGACGCGTCACGAGTCTTGTTTAAGTGCAGCTGTTACGTGAGTCGAGATTGCGTTACATAAAATGACAAACACGCCGGGAGACCGAAAACAGGAAGACCGACAACATGGGCACTCGTCTACAGGAGATTCTTGGGAAAAAATGAATTCTTGATTTAAAAAATGCAAATCACAGTAGAACCCTGATAACTTGAACTCGGCAAACTCAAATTCCCCCGTTTATTCGCGCTGATTCCTTTTTTCTTGTGATAGTCTTGATAGGAAAGTTAAACCACGCCTTTACTCGAAGCGCTCAGCTCCAACTGCTTTTGCTCCCGTCAAGAGTTCGTGTTTAATACACTGGTTCTACACCTTTGATAAGCGTCAAAAGTGTGCTATACGTTTGATTTACATCAATGACGGCCTTTGCCACCTTCGACACCGTGTCAAAGATTTCGCAAAAACGGTCTTTGCATATGTCAAAGGAGTGTGCTAAAGACGATTTTTTGTGCAGTGTCAGGAAATGTTTTCTTATCGCATGCTGAGAGCATAGGTTGGAAGTCCGATGATCGGATTCACCGTACAGCCTCGACACATAATTTGTTGAATTTTAAGCCAAAATCTACATTTCTTGAATCAGTTTTCACTCAAACTTTGTCTGAGTCACGTAGGGGATCTATCTAGTTTTAGTAATAGTGCAAAGTGCTATTACAGTTAAGCAAACAAAACACTTTCTGCAACAACGTTCTTTGTTTGACAAAACACTGGTGATTACAGGAGGTTATACGTTTCATCGATACAATCAGGTGAAGGGCCCTCAGGACGCAGGAAGAAGCCCTATCTACATGTAGATTTTATTTCAAAACTTGTAAGTGTCTGCTCTTGCGCATCCTCGAACTTATCATAGTAGAACCAGTGTAACACAAACTCTTGACGGGAGCAAAAGCAGTTGGAGTTAGCGCTTCGAGTAAGGGCGTGGTTAAACTTTCCTATCAAGACTATCATAAGATAAAAGGAATCAGCGCGAATAATAGACTGCGAGCAAGCTCTCGGGCTTCGGTTTGGGGTTCGGGTTTGGGGTTTGAGGGAGCGATCATTTCTCTCCCCCACCTCCTCCCCCAAACCCCAAACCCGAGCCCGAGCCCGAGGGTGCCGACAAATTAACATCGACCTACGGTAGGTCGGACACCAGAGCTACGCGAATTAATGAGGGAATTTGAGTTCACGGCCGAGTTCAAGTTATCAGGGTTCTACTGTGATTTGCATTTTCAAAATCAAGAATTCATTTTTTTCCCAAGAATCTCCTGTAGACGAGTGCCCATGTTGTCGGTCTTCCTGTTTTCGGTCCGGCCGTCCTGTTTGTCATGTCATGTAACGCAATCTCGACTCACGTAACAGCTGCACTTCCACTTGCACAAGACTCGTTACACGTCAAGCGCGCGGGGATTTCGCTGTAGTTTCACGCTTGGAAATTTTTGATCGAAATTGGGCCAAATTTTTTTTATACAAGTTATCTTTGTCAGTTTTCCTCCAGTTCGCCTCATATTTTCGACGATAACAGATATTGTCATTGCAGAGGGAACTATGGTTTTGGATTTTTATTTTTTAGTGTTTTTGGCGGGAAAGTGACGTCACAAAGTTGGCGCCAAAATTTAGATCTTACATTTTGAGCTATTTTGTGACAGTTTCAAAAAGAACAAGTTCCAAAAACTTCAAAACTGAAGAGATAACTGAAATATCTTGAATCAGTGAAAAGATATCATTATTTGAATTTCGAAATTCCCGCCATTTTGTTACTAAAAATAGCTTAAACACAAACTTCAACTAATTATATCTAATAAGGCCATGGAAAACAAGAAAACGACCATTCGTCGCGGGCGGGTTGATATCCACAGAGACCAAGCAATTGTGGAGAGATTCAACCGAACCCTGGCTGAAAGGTTGTTTGGTTATCAGTATGCCGTTGAAATGAATATGCCCTCTGGCCGGTCGACTGCATGGGTTAAAAGGCTGCCAGATGTTGTCTCGGCCTTGAACAATGAAGTGACAAGACTCACTGGCAAGAAGCCCGCTCAAGCGATCAAAGAGAAAGCAATATCTGCCAAACCTGCGACTCCATATGCTAGGCCTGTGGGGGTGAATGAGAAGAAGCTCCCACCCCGGGTGAGTGTGAGATATCTTTATTACCCCGGCGAGCTGGAAGGGGGCGGAAGGCGTGCGACTGATCCCATCTGGTCTTTGAAGGTCCACAACATTGAGAAGGTTGTCACCAAGCCAGATGCACCTGTCGTTTATTATCTCTACGACGGCCCTAAGAGAGGGTTTGTTCGTGAGGAGTTGATGGTTGTGCCACCGGCCACTCAGTTACCACCGGCTGGACTCTAGCGCAGGCTAGTGTATGTCTTTATGTCCGTATGCCAGTGTGTGGACACCATCATCCTTGATCCAGCGCTTGGAGTCAAAGGGTGACAGTGTTGTCTTGTTGAGATGCTCGCCGAAGATCTGATGGTCTTTGCTTCGAAGCCTGTCCATCCCGTGCTTGAAGGATTGCCTGCTGAAGAGCGCATCCTTGTAATTTTGGTGTTTAATCTCCTTCTTCGTAACAACCTTGGTCGTGCCCTTCGCCTTCTTGATGTTTTTGTCACCCTCGAGAAGGATTGAGTACATCTTTGATCGCAGCGCGATAACCTCCGAGATCGGCTTGCCTGCACACTCATCCTTCATCTTACCGATGACCTTCTTCTTTACTTGGCTGTGCAAGGGATGGTCATTGGGATAGTCGCTCGTGTCATAGTGCCAGAGACTGCGCCTCATGTCTTCGTAGATGTCCTCTGTCTTGATCTCGAGTAGGAGAGAGTCTGTGTCGGTGTAGGGTAGCTCACACCGTGCGCCGTACTTGTACTTCAGGTGCTGGTAATAGAACCTGTACATCAAGGTTTTGGAGAGATCGAGGATGCACATACCCGTGTATACTGGCCTGTTCATCAGGCGGGAGGGATGTCTCGTTGAATCTCTCGAAGGAGTCCATGTACTCATAGGGATAAACGCCCTTGCGGAGTAATAGTCCTCTTTTGGCTTGGTTAGTTATAAACCGCTTTGTGATATCGAAGTCCTCTTGCTTCTTGGAGCCTACAAGATTGTCTAGGCTAGAGCACATGAACTGCAAGCTGTCAATGAACCTGAGTCTGCCGAGAGAGAATGAGATGTATTTCTCCATATTGTTTGGGATACATCTCAGATTGGGTGTGCCCTCGATCTCGGCGATGTGCTGCATCAGATGGTGAGCGTCGTAGCCTTTCAGATTATGAAAGACAACCGGAATGATTGTTTTCTTTGGGTCGATGCGGAAGTAGCTCCGGTTACACACATTGTGGGCTGCGCCGCGATACTTACCAGTTATGTGGCAGTGATCTCTGACCTCGTCTCTGAATTGTGGGCGTAAAAGAGGCTGGCCACATTCAATGCAGTCACTGTTATCTTCAGCATCGTCTGGCTTAGGCTGCCTCTTGGCCCACTTGCCGTCATCTGGTTTGAATCGATTGTAGAGTTCGAAAAAGCAAGGTATTCGGCTACCAGGATATTTTGTGTGCCTGTGAGCCTTACCGATGTATTCGCCCGTTTCTGAGTGAAAGAAATCGACCTCATCACGTTGGTTGTACTTGACAAGGTCCTTCTTGCAGATGTGGCAAATGGTTGCGGTGTAGAAGTCATACCGGTCTTGCCCTGTCATTTGCAGCGGCACCTCCTGCTTGAGTGATTCCCTTAACTCTAGTTCAGTTTCAACAAGAGCATCAAGAAACCTTTGCACACAGTCTTCACCACGGTAAAGGAAGTCTTTCACCACCTCTCCATCAGATCGCACGGCTATGAAGGAGAAGCTACAGGGTTTGTGGATCTCGGTCTGTGTTGTGCTGCTTTTACCGGGTGCTGGTATGCATGTGTCAACCTTCTCGATGATGCTCTCGCTGTCAGCGTAGATGATAAACGGCGCCTTCATCTGCCTCTGGTAGTTTGTGAACTGCAGAGTGTTTCTGCCTTTCTCAGGCATATCGATTTTTGTTTGGCGAGAGGCGGCTCCTATGCATAGAGTGCGGTGTTTCTCGAGGACTCCTTCCGATGTGTAGCCCTGCAAGCACCTAGTGCAGAAGTGCAAACGGTGGCCAATGCATTGTTGTTGGCTATAAAGAAGCCTGCTTAGGCTCTTTATGTAGCAGTAGTGAAACTTCGTATTGCCAGTGTGGTTATCAGTCTTTGTGATGAGCATGAGGTTGACACTTGGTATGTCAGGGGCATCCATCTCACTAACATGGTAGATCACTACCTTACCGCCATCCCAGCCTAGAACGTTGATTGCAATGTCGTTCTGCCTCTCAATCTTTGGAATCTCATGCAAAGGTGTTGGAAAGGAGATGCCTGTGAAGTTGAAGACATCTTCTCGAGGATATTGGCTTGGTCTGTCAGAGTGTGCAATGGCAGGGAAGAATGCTGATTTCAAAGCCCACTTAATACAAGCATCATCTCTGTTTTTGACATTTATGATTGCTTGCTTTACCTTGAGCTTTGGTGGTAGAGGGATATATGAACCGCCTCTTATTGGATTGTTTCTAGAGAAGTCGAGAAAGACAGTTCTGATACCGTCGAAGACCCATCCTGAACCTCTTTCTGTCCAGCCAGCGACTTTCTCCCTAAGTTGGTCTATTCTGGCCCTAAGTTTTCTTTTTACTTCTTTGCGATTGAAAACATTTTGGATGGTTGGGTTGCCATCTCCTCCTACGTAGCATTGTTCCCTAACTTCACCTTCGTCTGTCTGCTTCTTAATGTCTAGTAAGACTGTGTATTGAAACTTCAAAGGCCCAAGTTCGTAGGATTGCTCTTCTATGACGCCGAGCATATTGTCAAGGACTTCATTGTGAAATAGAAGAAGATCCTTTCTGCCAAGATCAGGTGGAACATCCATTCGGTAACTGGCAAGCCATCCGTGGTAGCCAGCATGTGCTCTGTTGAAGTTTGGTGCAGCGTTTGCCATTGCCATGTTGGGGGTATATATACAGTGTTTACGTTTTCTTCAATTGGCTATACCAGGCCGGTGTGGGGTGTGCTGCCGGGTTGTGTGCAAGATTGCTAACAACTAGTAGTGAGTACAGTGCTAACCGGGGATAACCACGACATATCAAAATAAGGGCTCCGAGCCGGCGAGGAGGCCTTATTTTGATATGTTGTGGTGGTCCCCGGTTAGCACTGTACTCACTTCTCAAGGACAAAAAAATTAAACACAGGCAGACACAATACAAAGGGGATATACAGTAAAAATATGCGTGTAAGAACCTTGTGGTTTAAGAACCTGCTGACAGAAATCCATGTCAGTACCCAAAAGTATAAGAACCTGTTTTACCAAAATAGATCAAGCAGGAACCTTCTTATATGTGGGTTACAGTTAAATTATGATAAACATTTTAACCAAGGAGTTTCAATTTCGAGATTTCAAAATTATATTACGAATAAATACTGCATATTTAAGGAAAAAACCCAAGTTATTTTTTTTTTCTAGTAATCTACAACTACCTTATATCTCCTTCATAAAAAATAAGAACCTGCTAAGCCTAAATTGCCAATAACTACCCCAAAATACAAGAACCTATTTTGCCAGACTTAAAAAATGTAGGTTCTACGGGGATTTTTACTGTAATTGTGAAATCCCTTGTGAACTCGTACACCAGGACAGAACTTCATCAGAAAAAAACAAACAAACGGAAAGACAAATTCGAAAAACCAGAGATTTTACTCAAAAATGAAAGCTTGTGCCGAAACGGAATCAACGAAAACAACAAAACAAAAATGCTTTACCTCACCATATAAAACTACATGTGTGTAAACCGGCTAAATTACTCAAAAAATTACTCTCTTCAAACATCAGAAAAAAATACAGAGCAGCTCACTTGCTTATTTGTTTCCAAAGCATTCTTTTTTCTAACAATATGAAAATAAAACGAAATAAACAGGCGCAAACTCGTTAGCGTGCTTACCTATATTTTTCGAAGTAGACTACCTAAGACTACGTAGTACGTAGTGCCATTAGTACTATAAAGTGCACGAGAAACTAAGAGTTCTAGCGCAAGAATGGCTTTTCTCTACCCTCGATGTGTTTCCCAATTCACAGACATCGAGAAGACAAGAAAAAAGGCACGATTAAACGAGCATTTTTGTCCATACTCTTCGATTCCTCTCACTTGTCCGCCATTTTGAATGTTTTGAAAAAGATCATCGCCATGGTGACCATGTTATGGTTGGTGACGTAGACCACTGTTTTCGTTTCTGCCAAAACTGGCATACTCCAGGACTGAGTATGCGTCCTTCTTCGTCGAACGCAATTATTTTACAAGTACAGATGAAGCTGTATAAAAAAAAAAAAAAAAGCAGATGTACATGACTTTTTTTGTACATGTACACTGTATGGAATTATGTGCAGTGCAGCAATGTGCTGCTGTCTCTTGGATCTTTCTAAAGCTAAACAGCACAATGTAATTTGAGCTTCCATGTGGGTTACATGTTGTAGCTAATATTACAGAGCATATGGTTTCCAATATACTTCCATACAAAGCTAAGGCAAAATATTAATTCGATCAACTGATTTGATTTCAATTAACGAATCCAATAGAATGCAATCGTTCGACTCAGAGAATGGCTTGGTACGTTTACATACAGTTTATGTAGGCTTCACTAAAGATCTACATGCAATACCGGTACAATAATGCATTGATCGCGTTCGAAGGCAATGTTTTTTTGCAAAGCTGTACCGATCGGGTCATTGATCATTTCGCAAGGCACAAAAAAAGGTTTAAAGCTTGCATGTATATGTGCAAGGAATCTTATAAACTCAGTTAGAAAATAAGGAAGGAACTCACCTTAAATTTCTCATGAGAATTCCAACATTCGAGGTCGGCACGGCCAGTGCGATCGTTTCGCTACATCTTGTACCGGCGATCGCGTTGAGTAGACAGTGATAACTAATCTTTCTTGTACTAGTGGTAGCTTTTACAAGCAATTTGTCGAGTACATTCGAGGTTGAACCTCACCAACGTCAGAGTACATGTACCTATGAGTGCCTTCTTGCGATCTTTCAGCCCTTCGATTCGATTGGCCATTGGTAATTTGAGCTTAGCGCGCGGCTATGCGACCGTGCCTACGTAATCCCTGCTAATCACTGTATCGCAGGCGCTATTCACAGGCTCTGCTCAACAATGCTCGATCATATTCGTTCAAACTACGAAGAAGCTGATAAACTCCATTTTAATCAAGGTATGATATAATCTTTAGAGCTATAAATATACCTCAAACTGGCACTCAAAACCACTGTTCCATGGTTGGCAACCATTTTTGAAATCAGCTAGAGGCTGCCTGATAAGCTTAAGCTTACATGTATATGTTGTGGTTTAAATTTTTCTTTGGTTTAAAAATGTTCAAACCAGTTTGATTTTGATTTTCCTTTGTTTCAGATTCATTATCATAATGTGACACAAAAGAAAGGGTAGGGACAAAACGTGGGGTACCCCATGGCCTAGGCCATGGGGTAGGCCATGGGGTAGGCCATGGGGTAGGCCATGGCCTACCGGTGGTTAATTTGTTAAAAAAAATCCTAAAAAATAAATAAATAATTCCTCTTGAATACCATAAAATCTCTGTGTTCAAGAGTTCCAGCCTTGTACCACTTCATACAGCTAAAAGACAGAGTTTGCAGGGTTCGAGACTAACTTTTTAGCCTATGAACCTAGTGGCTAGTGACAGGTTTGATTTAACTAGCCAAAATGAATTTTCACTGTCCAGACTTGTACGGGGGTGGTAAAGGGGGAGGAGGGGGGGGGGGGGGGGGGGGGTAGTTACAGCAACAGTTGAAGGAGGGGGGGGGGGGGGGAAATCTCCGAGACATTTAGTGCTGCTATTGGCTTTCTTTTTTCAACCGAATTGAACATATTTTACTCCGTTTTAACTTATTTTGAATTTGTAAATATAAAAACCAAATTAATTTCAAAATCATTCAAACTTTCGAACAAGAAAGATACTTTCTTTTTGGAAAAACGTGTATGTGACCTTTTGACCTCATTATTTATGCTAAATGAACGTGATGCCTGGAAGTTCCGCTTGATTTCATGCATGATATAAAATCAACAGCGCAAAGCAGTTTGATTCTTTCCTTTGTTGCTTTTGAAACAGAAAAGAAAAATCGTTCTTAATATGATGCCGTTTACAGTCTATGTGATAGTTTCTGTTCTCTCAATTTACTTAAATTGCGATTGATATGAAATAATTTTCAGTTTCATTTCCGTCCGGTGCAGTACCATTTTTAGTAAACCAGAATGGCTAAGTGAAAGCCAAAATCCGCTAAGTCTCGAGCCCTGGTTGCAGGGTTTGACTATTTTAAAAAGGTGCGTAAATTGAAACCCGAGATTCTCCCCCAAGGATAGTTAATATAGTTATGGTATAAATGGAAACTTGAGTTGATAATGCATCAGTCAATTCCAGCAGTGCCCATCCCCCGCCCCCCCCCCCCCCCCCCCCCCCCGGGCTAACCCCCGGGCATTAGCATTTTTTTAAAAAGATTGGCGAATTCCCCGGGGTGGGGACACTTAAGCTGTTCAAATGCCCCGGGGTGGGGGCGAAAAAAGAGGGCAAATGCCCCACCCCCGGGATCACGCGGGTGATTTTGTAGCGAGAAGTGCTTCCATTTTGCTTCGTTGTCACCTTCAGCTGGTATTAAATTAAAACTCGCACACTGCTAAAATCTCGCATTCCAATATCCAAATCAAACTGTTCCATAAATCGTTAAAAAGCCTTTTAACATCTTTTACATGCAACAAAAAGTCAGGAAGTTTATAGTTGTGGGGAAATTTAATTCAAACTAGCCGTTGTTTTTTTTTTATCCAGAGGCCGGCCCAATTCACGTTTTCTGTGGAAAATCATGACATTTCAAAGCATGTTCTGTCCTGTAGAATTCGCAAATCGTATAAATCCCATATATTTAAAAAATACTCATGACAAGTTTGTATATTAGATAGATTTGAATGCGAAAATACATGTTTATTTTTATCGTAAGCTAGGGATCTCGCAACAGAGTGATCAAAATAAAAACTAGCTCAAATTGTTGCTTTTTATAGGCACACAGGAAATGAAGCAATATAAAATTGAGAAAACATTCCTTTAAAAACATCCACAAGCTTTTCAAGGCCTTGACGGACGAGCCAATCTGCCACAAAACCCTCGTCTTTGCAGAGAAATTCTTCCATGTTTACGAATTTCCGCGGAAACCACGTGCGAGTCAAATGCCCGGGGGGAGGCAAATGCCCCAACCCCGGGCCGCAAAAACATTGCTAATGCGGCACCCCAGGGACTTACAACGTGAGCAAATGCCCCGGGGTTGCCCGGGGGGGGGGGGGGGGGAGGATGGGCACTGCTGGAATTGACTGATGCATAATAATGCATGGAAACTTGAGACGTAATAGGCGCGTCGTATTTACGAAGCGGCAGATTTGAAACGTACAAGGTCGACCATCTTCGCTCTGATTCAAATCGCTTCCAAAACGACTCAATAAGACACGGGAAAATAACACTATTATCAAAGATTATGTTACAGGTAATACAGCATTTGGGTTCCCTGTGGTAGTACTTTTCTTCGAATCCTTTCTCGGGCATGAATCATCAGGATTAAGATCTTATCTGAAGTAGCCGTTGCGTTCGGATTTGGATTTTCTGGATGCATTATCACTTAGGATTTTAGTGAAAAATCCGTTTTTGCTTTCAAGAATCACGATTTGGATCCCCCCACCCTCTCCCCCCCAAAAAACCTGCACCTTTTAATTATTAGTCTACCCCTCCATTTAACACAAACTTCCTGTCTTTAAGTTGTATGAAGTGGCACAAGGCTGGAACAGACAACACATAGATTTTACAGTATTCAAGAGGAATTATTTATTTATTTTTTAGGAATTTTTTTTCAAGAAATTAACCACCGGTAGGCCATGGCCTACCCCATGGCCTACCCCATGGCCTACACCATGGCCTACACCATGGCCTAGGCCATGGGGTACCCCACGTTTTGTCCCTACCCCAAAAGAAAACAAAAATTGAACTGGTTTAAAAAATTTTAAACCAAAGAAAAATCTGAACCACAACATAAATAAGCTTAATTTATTTTATAGGCCATCTTTCCACAGGTAGTTGCATTAAACAACATGGAGTTATGTACATGTATTGCAGAATTTAGCGAATGATTTGGATCGGTAAACAAACAGAGTGTGTATATGTAAGACCAGGACAGTGGTTTTGAGTTAAAGTTTGTATGTTATGTATGCGAAGGAGAAATAAAGTCACGCAGTGTTACATGTATGTATCACTCGTCGTTTTTGTTTCGGATCAGCGTTGTGTTCATTTATTGAACCACAATAATAATTTCAATAATAAACTCACTTCATAGTTAAAAAGGCTTAGTAATCAATTTTGGCAATGGAAATATTACATTAATTTTTATATACATGTACAATGAAATTTCTAAGCAGTCTTCAGGGGAGCATAGTATTGCTGAAGTGCATTATATGTACCTAGGGAATTATGCTAGGTACAGTATCTGTGGATAATGCTCGAATCATACCAAATTATAATTCTGCAAGTTAAAACTACATACATGTACATTGTATCATTTCAGACAATCATTTAGTGCATAATGTATTTCATGCCTGTACTCATCAATAGCTTTTGCTCTTTTATAAAGATACAGTACATGTATCATGTATTTTGTTTGTGAAATGGTCACATGGTTATCTTTGTTATTTTACCCTTATAAATGGTCAGGAAAACATTTTCAAAGAAGGGTTGTGCAGGGAGGGAGAGGAAAAGAAAGGAAGGAGAGCTGGCCCAAAACTTGAATGCTGCCCCTGTGTATAATGTAACAACCCCTGTTGATCAATTAATATTTTGCCTTAGCTTTGTATCATGTCGACACATCTTACATTAATTGGTACTCTGATAATTGTCACTTTTTGTGAGCAATGTCTTGCAAAACTACAAAGTATAGACACAATCAATATCTAACTACCATTCTTGCACTAATCCCCAACATCACCAGGCAGCATTATAGCACTCAGAATTTAGATGTTCTCTCGATGGTGCCCACAAGGGGTTGGGCAAAAAAGCAGCCACATAGTAACACTTCAGACTAGTATATGTACAGCTGTACATGTACCTTAGGCTTCAGCTTTTCTGATTAGCTGTTATTAATGGTCTATAATTTGCACCAATAGTATTTCAACATGAATAAAATTACTTATTTTATTTTTTATTTCTAAGCCGCCTGGTGTGTTATATTCCAAAATTGAATTTTTGTATACATTTATATTCAAGATCTAGCATCAAGTCACATAAAAAATAGGAAGCCGGCACGGTTAAACTGCCATAATACTTTGGCAAAAATACTGTATAGGGTACATTGTACATGTATGTGCTGGTATGAACTTGTTGTAGAGGTTTATTATTCTGATTCTGAATGCATGCTCCCCTATTAATTTTAGGTTTGACATCAGTTTTTTTTTGCAAACAGTAAAGCATTTAATTACATGTATAGGCTCTCTCACTTTATAGGAGATCTGTAGTCACGTTTTGTTTTTATAGAGCTTAGTAAAATAGGTTTGGTTAAATCCCTTATTAATTTTATGTTTGACAATGGGTTTGGTTTTCAAGAAGCAGGCCACTCAAAACCACCAAAATGTTTGAGGTCTCTCTCCCCCACCATCCTCTTCCTCCAAGGAATGTTAACACCTTGCCGGAGTTTGCTGTAAATGTATGGTGTAACCATGAAATGCTTGTTGGGATCCAAACTGTACAAACACACAGCTTGCTTGGATCTGAATTTCTTCAGTTTGTTTGCATGCATGTTTTGTGCAGTCTTGTTCATGTTCATGTACATGGCACAATTTAGATATTTTTTACATGTCGCTACTACAACACAAACATAGCCTTAAGCAATATTTTAAATATGGCTTGTCATATTTGTTTCAGGTGCATTTATGAAAAGAAAATCGAGTTCCAGATCATCCAAGCAGGGTAATCAGACTGGCAGCAAATGCAGATAAGAAATAACACAGCATAACCCAGTAGATACACTGTAAACCTTTCAAGGAGTCATTTTACCTAAATGCCAATCAATCTTTTTTTGCAAGTGTGGTTGTGAAGACAAATTGCAAACGTTAATGTTTCTACTTGTTGGCATTCTAATTACAGTGCCGGAGTACATCACAATGCTCACCATTTGAAACTAGATTGAATGTATTTAGTTGCAGGAATGTAAACAATAAAAATTGTATGAAGAACATGCTTGGAATCTTTCTTCCTTTTTCTTTTGAATAGCTTTTAAAATTGTCAAATGTTCTCTTTTTACTATTTTTGGCATTCAAAGATACATGCAACTTTTGTATAAACCAATACTTTTAGGGTTTTTCCATTGAAACCAGGCTTGCCAGGCTTTTCAGTTGTTGATTTTTAACCAGGCTTACCAGGAAAGCTTGGTTGAACCAGACTTGCCAGGCTTTCAAGGTGATGGTTTACAACCAAACTTACCAGGAAAGCCTGGTTTTACCGGACTTAACTGGCTTTTCTGGTTCCGTTTTTTTAGCATAAACCCAGCTTACCAGGCTTTTCAGGTGAATTTCAACAAGAGTAACCAGGAAAGCCTGGTAAAACCAGGATAACCAAGCTTTTAATTTCGCTTTTTTCAGCTCAAAAGCCTGGCGAGCCTGGTTCAACCCGGGTTTACCAGGCTTGCCAGGCTTTTAACCAGGCTTTTGGTGCAAGAGATGTTTGAAGATTCATTCCCTAACTCTTTCCCCCGGCTTTTTTTTAGGCTCAGCGGAACAGACATTACTAATTTGTTACATAAGTAGGACCTGCGAAATTCCGTTTTCGGCGAATGTTTTTCTTTGCGAGGGGGGGGGGGGGGGGGGGGGATTTTACATTGGATTTTTACATTGGATCTACAAGTAAATTGTTTTCTTGTAGTGATTCTGTAGTCCTCTTATTGATAGCCCCTTTGTCCTTCTATTCTCTGAACTACCTAGATTTATGTTCTTCGAGCTAGAGTAGATTGTTCTTTCATGGTATTATAGTATCAAACACTGATGATATGAATTTACTGTACCAATTATACTGCATTGTAAATAAATAAATAAAGTCTGTAACACCAGGCACTGATTACGCCCGCAAATTTCCGGTCAATGGACCATGAAAGTTCAATACACGTTAATCCAAAATAATTCATTTCACAGGAGAAGTTGACGACCCACTCAATTATTCCCGAACGGTGTTGTTCTTTTTTCATTCGACTTGCTTTGAAGCTTTACAATCGTATACAATCATGTATTTAAAATTTGCCCCTCGAGGTTTCACAGATTGAGAGAGGATCGGCGATAACAACAAATCGTTTTGTAAGCTTCACAAATAAATTGGTTGCAATAGGAGACGTCTGCCCGCAGGTTACAGTCAGTCTTGCCATGAAAGCTTTGGAACTGACGTACTCGTTAAAAAACTTCCTTTTTCGTAAGTTATGGAAAAGTCCATCAGTGTCGCTTCTGTAGAAGTCCTGCACATGGTTCACAGATATACGGCGTCGTAGAGTGTACAGCAAACTCTAGTGAAAGGCTCTCTTCGTCAACTTTCAATTCACCGCGACCTTGAACAAGATTATTGTCGCTATACATCACGATAGGCGAGAAACACAGTACACAATCACCGATGTTTAGTCGACATATTTAGATCTGTCATAAAAAAAAAAAACGCATTAGTTTTTATACAGCATAAATTATTTCGGCATTTCGTGGTGATAGTCAATTAGAGCTGTTTCTAACAATGCCTACTTTCAAGCGTCCAATCATAACGCGGTCCACGGATCCTTGAGAAACAGCAGGATACGTGAACACGATTCGAAACAGCGTTTCGCAGACGTCCGTTTTCCGCGGATACGTCTGCGCGCAGGCTAAAAGGAAATAGTTCCTGTAGCATACTTTGCATGGAAGCTGCTTGATTTGAAAGGAATCCCGGTCAGAAAAAAATCACCGAATTTCTTACGTCAAATCGTGGACAAAATGTTTGATTCGTCGTTTCGAGTATCGTTTCGTCCCTTCGTTTCGTCGTTTCGTCACTTCGTTTCGTCGTCCCGTTTCGTCGTTTCGTCACTTCGTTTTGTCTTTTCGTCACTGCGTTGTTTCGTTTCGTCTCTCCGTTATTTCGTTTCGTCTCTCCGTTATTTCGTTTCGTCTCTCCGTTATTTCGTTTCGTCTCTCCGTT